>OX465275.1:152313922-153558922 GCA_949987645.1 Tachina grossa | reverse complement strand
CGACGAAGGATTGGAGGGTACTGCATGTGGCAAAACCGAAGTCAGAGGGCCAGAGTTACATTCTGCAGATTAATAAGAATGCTGAGGACATTCTTTATAAGCGGAATGGCAAGATGGCATGGGGTGTAGGTAGTGTCTACCTACGTCTGAAGAAGAGACACCCCAATGACAAAAACGATAACACTATAGAAGCCGAGGAACTGGAGAGCGAACTGGCAGCTGCTACAGCCGGCTTAAAGTTGGAGGAGCCGAGACGAGAGATCCCATACCCTGATATGGACTCTAGAAAGGTGAGCTTTGAAGATGGAGTTAAAGATCCTTCAGGTGAACCTCCAACATTGTAAATTAGCGTCTACTGAGCTTCTCCTTACCTTAGAGGAGAGCAACTATGACGTGGCGTTAGTCCAGGAGCCGTGGATCTCATCGGGAAACAGGGTTTCTGGGCTAAAGTTACATAATTACCATACATACTTCTCAAAGACGGTAAGCAGGATACGATCAGCTATCCTAATTAAGAAGAACTTTAATTCATATATTTTGTATAATTACAGCACTGACGATTTAGTTGTTGTAGCGGTAGATGGTGACAAGGATGAGCCAATACTCCTTGCATCATGCTACATGCCACACATAATTGAGGCACCTCCACCGGAGCTCCAAAGGCTCGTTAAAGAAGCCTGCGAGAAGAAACAAAAACTGGTGATAGGCACAGACGCTAACGCACATCATACTGTATGGGGAAGTAAGGACATCAATGAAAGAGGTGAGTCACTTATTCAATTCATACTGCAAACTGACCTTGTGATTGTGAATAGAGGGAAGGAACCTACTTATATAGGTCCTACATCATCGAATGTATTGGACTTAACACTTGTTAACAATGAAGATATTGTACTTAAGGATTGGATGGTGCTTAGACAGCCGTCCTTCTCTGACCATTGCTACATAGCTTTTAGAATTTTATCTGAAGTTTCAAAGCTTAAGAAATTATATAGGAACCCACGCAATACTAGGTGGGATTATTACAGGAAGAACATTGAAAATAATCTTTATAATGCCAAATCGATTAAGAGTGAGGCTGATATTGAAAAGTCTGTTAATTGCTTAACGAAAGCCATAACAAAATCGTATGAATCAGCATGTCCCCTCTCGCGCGTAAAACGTATGTCTAGACCACCATGGTGGAGTAGTGATCTAGACGCACAAAGACGTGACCTGCGTGAGTTCTTCAGATTGGCTAGATACATAGACCAATTTGAATGCTGGAGGGACTATAAAAAAGCACTGAGATCTTTTAAAAAAGAGGTGAGAAAGGCCAAGAAAAATTCATGGAAGAAATTTTGTGGCAATATAGAAAAAACTACGGACACGGCCAGAATGAGAAAGCTGCTTGCAAGCAATCCATCAGTGCCTAGCACAATATGTAAAATTAACGGCGATTGGACTAACTGCAGCCGAGAAACGCTGGAAGTTCTCCTGGACACACATTTCCCAGGTTGCACGGAGATCTCCCCTCGCTCAGAAATGACAAATGAATTAAATACTGAGAATTGTGACGTCATTTCCCTTAGTAAGGTGGAATGGGCAATCGATTCCTTTAAACCATATAAATCACCAGGACCAGATGGTATTTTTCCGGCTTTACTACAGTATGGTAAACAGAGGATAATTCCCTGGCTAGTAGGAATATTTAGAGGATGTCTCAGACTGAATTATGTGCCAAAATCATGGAGGATTGCCAAGGTTGTATTCATACCAAAGGCAGGTAGGAGCAACCATATGTATCCAAAAGACTTTAGGCCTATCAGTTTGACGTCCTTTCTACTGAAAACGTTAGAGAGAATTCTGGATATACACATCAAAGAATTTGTATATCCAAATATCCTGTCTTCCAACCAACATGCATACACAAAGGGCAAATCGGTTGAAACAGCACTTCATAATGTTGTTGAACAAATCGAAAAATCGTTACACTATAAGGACTTTGCTATAGGGGTCTTTTTGGACATCGAAGGCGCTTTCAATAATGTCTCTACGGACGCAATTATGGAAAGTGTTAATCGTTCCGGGGCTAACTTGCAAGTCAAAAACTGGATAGGCAACCTATTGAAATGTAGAATAGTATCTGCGGAATTAGGCAATGCCAAGGTAAACAAAGAAGCTAAGAGAGGAACTCCCCAAGGTGGTGTTCTATCGCCACTTCTTTGGACGCTGGTTGTAAATGAAATTCTCATGGAATTCGAGGGTAAAGCAGCTAAGATTACAGCATATGCGGACGACATAGCTATCATTATAACTGGTAAGTTCCTCGATACAATTAGCTCCCTAATGGAATCCTCGTTGAGGGATATTCATAGATGGGCAACAAGGGTAGGTTTGAACTTAAACCCAGGAAAAACTGACCTTGTGCTTTTTACTAATAGGAAAGTAAAGGAATGGAGAACACCAAAGTTAGACGGTATATCGCTCTCGCCCAAAACACATACAAAGTACCTGGGGGTTATTTTGGATAGTAAGCTGACGTGGAGGTACAATATAGAAGATAGAGTTAAAAAGGCCACCATTGCTCTATATGCATGTAAAAAAATGCTGGGCAAGACATGGGGCCTTTCACCTACTCTTACGTATTGGACATACACAGCGATAGCTAGACCAATTTTACTCTACGGAATACTTGTATGGTGGAGGGCGACTGAGACAAAATCATACCTGAAAAAGCTGGAAAGTATCCAGAGGCTAGCAGAGCTCTGCATTACTGGAGCTTTAAAGAGTACACCTACTGCAGCCTTAGACGTTATATTGGACCTTAAACCAATAAAGCTAATTGCAGTGAACGTGGCATGCAAATCAGCTATCCGACTAAGGACAACAGGTCAGATGTCGTACAGATCATTTGGTCACAGCAAATTACTAGAAAACATGGAGTGTAGCTCGGACTACATCATTCCAGTGACGAACTTTTTTACCAAACCACAGATCACTATAAGTGAAGAAGGCTATTTGGAAAGTCTTAATCATAGTGGTTCTGGTTTTAACTTTTTCACTGATGGTTCAAAGATGGATAGAGGGGTAGGAGCTGCGGTTTACTGTCGGGAGCTCGATATAGAGGAATCTTATAAACTTCCTGATCATTGTAGCATCTTCCAGGCGGAAATCTATGCTGTCAAAATGGCAGCAGAGTTAGCCTTCACCTCTCTAACTATGGATGCGCGTGTAAATCTGTATATAGACAGTCAAGCAGCTATTAAAGCAATTTCAGCTGACTGCAATTACTCCTCGGTTGTGCTCCTGTGTAGAAAGGCCCTGGATATGTTATGTACTGGTAGACAAGTACATATATTCTGGATCCGGGGACACATGGGGATAGAGGGAAATGAAATGGCCGATACACTGGCCAAAAGGGGAATTCTATTACCGGCTGAGGTAACGGTAAATATCCGAAAACCAATTCAATACCTTAAAGAGATCATACATTCTAATATGAGGGAAGAAGCGGAGAAATGTTGGCGCGCGACGAAAACTTGCAAAACTTCTAAAATCATGTGGAGCTCCTATGATCACAAATTGACTAAGTTCCTTTTATCACTAACTAGAAGCAACTGTAAGCTTCTAGTGGGAGTATTAACTGGGCACTGCTGGACAGCTTCGTACGCTGTCAAAATAGGACGAATAGCCGACGGTACCTGCAGGAAATGTAAGGAACCCGGAGAAATGGAAACAATGGAACATCTACTGTGTCACTGCCCGGCTTTAAGCCGTACTAGATATAACTATCTTGGTGCTTACACTTTTCGTAGTCTTGAGATTGTATCGAGAGTAGAAATGTGTAGGTTGCTAAAATTTGTTAAATCTGTGTGGGAGTCATTCGATACAGGCATCACGAACTAGGCTGCCATACTAACAGGTTCTCATTTCATTTGCTGGTATCGCTAAGGATCAATGCCGGTCTATGCGAGGTCTTGGACCAACCAGATAAACCTAACCTAACCTAACCTAGTTTTTTTTTATTAAGGATATATGGACAGCAGTTACGTCATTGCACCGAATGAAATAAAATTTTGAAGTAAGCTTTCCTATCTAGTTCTACAAGTTGTTGTCGGATTTTCGTAAAAATTTTAGCTAAAGCTCCAATGCTTATATATAAGAATCTTTGAACCATTAGCATGTCCTTTTCTAAATCTAAATTAAATTTGCTAGAGATCTTATTGAATAAATTTAAAAAATAGTAAAAAATTTTATTTCTATTGGGATCATAATCTTTAGTTTTTCAAATGGCGTGTCCTGGCACCGGTTGAAATAAAGTTTGTTAGACAAGCTCATGTATTCCATTCTGCAAGTAGGTACATACTAGATTTCTAGTTGAAACTTAAACTACAATTTGTAAACTTAGACATGTCCCTTTACTAATTTAAATTTAAATTGATAGAGAACTACTTAAATGACTTTCAAGAATATTCAATATCTTTTAGAGTCATGGTTTCATCTAAAGCTCAGTTCATAAAAAAGGATATATTGGCAGCAAGTGTGTCCTGGCATCTATTGAAATAAAATTTACCAGAAATCTTATATTTTCAATTCTACAAGTAGTCACAAATTATATTTTGATTTAAGCCATAGTTGTAGCTAAAAATCCTTTTTTTATGTTTAAGGATACATTATCTACAGACGTAAATTGGATTTAATTTAATGAATTTTATTTTATGACTTTTAAAAACATTAGCATATTTTACATCTATAAACCTCACAGTAGTATCTAAAGCTCTGGTTTTAAAACAAAGTATATATGGCACGTAGACAAGTCCCTGCACATATTGAAAAAATATTAACCATGAAGTTTGGTTATATATTTTTATGTATATTTACAACAATTAGATATAATTTTTTTGTTTTTAAAATAAAGGATATATGGTGAGTAGGCGTGTCCTTGAACCGATTAGTATGAAATTCAACAAAAAGCTTATCTAGTCAATTCTACAAGTAGTAACAGATTGTATTTTAATTTTCGTTAAAATGTTAGCTATTTATTATATTTGATCAAACAAAGGCATGTTCTTTTACATATTGAAATTAACCTTTCCAAAGAACTTATTGAATGAATTTCAAAACAAAATAGCATATTTTATTTGATTTTCTTTTGGGGCCACTTTTGCATAGTATTTAAAATAAAGGATATGTAGCACGTATATATGTCCTTGCAACACTTGAGGAAAAATTACCAAAGGATCTGGATTATGTATTACTGTATATATAAATATACAGCAATTAGCTGTAAAATATTGTTTTTAAAAAAAGGATATATGGCCACTACGAGTGTCCTGGCACTGACTAAAAAAATTTACTTACTAATTCAATTCTACAAGTTGTTACATATTTTTTCTTTTGATTGCTTGATAGTTGTAGCTTAAATTATTTTTTTTTTATTTAATGTCCTGCCAAATATTTTGAATAAATCTACAAGAAATATGATTTCATTAATTTAAGAAATAGTAACACATCATTTTTTTTTGTTGGTGTCGTAATTGTGCCTTAAATTCAATTTATAAAAAAGGATATATGGCGAGTAAACAAATCATAACAATGATTCAATAAAAGGCTTATTTGGGAGCGTATTTATGTATTTTTGTGTGTAGTCTTTGAGTAGTTGAATGTAAAATTTTGTTTTTTGAAAATAAAGGATATATGGCCAGCATGCATATCCTAGCTTTGATTACAGTAAAATTTAACAGAAAACTTATATATTAAATTCTACAAGTAGTTAAACGATTTTTCTTTTGTTTGCTTGACAGTTGTAGCCTGAATTCCATTTTTTTAATTTAAGGTCCTTGAAAATAAAAGCATGTCCTGGCAAATAATTGAACTAAATTTACAAGAAAACATATTTGATTTATTTAAGAAGTAGTAGCACATCCTATTTCTATTTTTGTCAGAATTGTGTCTAGAATTCAGTTTTTAAAATAAAGGACATATGACAAGCTAACAAACCTGGCACCGATTCAAGAAAAAAATTCAGGAAGCTTTTTTTATGTATTTTCTGTGTATAGTTATGGAGTAGTCGAGGGTAAAATTAAGTTTTTTTAAATAAAGCATATATGGCCAGCATAGGTCTCCTGGCACCGATTGAAATAAAAATTTTATTATTGTATCGCAAAATATATCGCAATTTTAAGGCTATATAGTGCCTTATTTTTCTACTCCATTGCTATTGAATAACGATAATATGTAATACTGTATTAAGTGCTATTGAAGCAAAAATACATTGTTGTTAACCCTACAGCTAAATAAAGATATCCCAGACAATAATCGTTTTGTTTTTATCTACTTTTTCGGTTATAAAGTGTGGAATGTGTTGAAATGTTTGTGCGGCAGTAACTCGGTCATAAGTGCCAAAGAAATCAAAGTTTAAATGCCAATGAGTGTAAGAAACGTTGTTATGTGCAAAAATAGTTTCTCAACATGTAAAAACATTTTAGATTTAAGTTATAAAGCTGTGTGCATGTGCTCTATTCATTGAACCAATAAAAACTCTAATAACAACTAAAATTCCTCTAGCCACATACTGCATACTAAGAATGTAACAACCACTAACCAGGGAATATACATATTAGTGTCCTGCACAAGACTATTTATAAGACCTTTCAAGACATGAGAGATTTTTTCAAATGCTTTACTACAGCGAAATATTCTAAAAGAATCGCTAAGCAACACTGTTGGCAAGTAAATTTTTTCGGTTGTTTGTTTTGCCAACAGTGTTGTTTAGCGATTATTTTAGAATATTACGCTGTAGTAAAGCATTGGAAAAAATCTCTCATGTCTTGAAAGGTCTTATAAATAGTCTTGTGCAGGACACTAATACATATGTATACATATGACATCTATATTATGAACGACAAGATATTATAGAAAAACTTATTTACATTTTCTTACACATGTTAAGTGACTTAACAAATGTTTATTGTTATGGTACACTCACACACACACATATATATATATATATAAAGGAAAGAAAAAGGTATAAAAAGCATGTAACAATTGAAGTGGGATGAAAAACAAATCCCTTTTTGTGCTCTAATAAAATGGTTGCTATTGTCGCAATAAAGTTGTGAGAATTGGTATCCTTTTTCCTGGTTAAATGGCTTTTAAAATATAAAATAAATGAACTTGTATAAGGTGCGGAAGTTATTTGAAATGATATATGTAAAATATTTACTTTTAAAAGTTAACTTAAGTCGAGCAATGAAATATATCAAGATTATTATTGAAATGTTGAATCTTTTAGTTTTATACCTAAGATAGTTTTTTGCTCTTATTGCAGGGAAAGATCTACGGTCCATGGAACCAGTTCAGGAGTGAATATTTAAGTATATTTATCAATTTAAGGATACGGGAACTATATATCGTTTATGCCAATGAGCCCACAAAAATTACAAAATGAAAATAAATGATTTAACATAAATCCCGTCCTTGGCACGTCTCTTATAACATATCTATAAAACACGACATTGTTAAATTTGAATCTAAAAAATTCTCAAGGCTTTATAATAAATGTATATGTGGTGACTTTCTCACTTCAAAATTTTAAGATGCTCAAAAAATAATAAAATGGTATTAAGGTAGTAATAACACGAAAGCGTCTCTACGCAAAAGGAACCTACGCAAGAAAGTAATGAAATTAAATTTAGCAGAGATCTTATTGAATAAATTTCAAAACCAGTAAAAGATTTAATTTCTATAGAGAGCATAATTGCATCAAAAAGGGATGTGGCAGGTAGAAATGTTCTTGCATTAGTTGAATTAAACACACATCTTGGTTATGTAATTATGAGTATAGGTATAGCAATTAGTTTTAGTTATACACATAAAGGATATATGGCCAGCAAGCGTATCCTTACATCGATTGAAGTAAATTTTAATAGAAATATTATCCATTCAATTATACAAATAGTTGTATGTTTATTTACGCCATAAAATATACATACCCTTTTGCAAATTTAAATTGAATTTACGTGAGATAAATATGTATGTAGTGAATTTATTATTTAAAAATGTAAAAAGCCTTAGAAAATAATGAAAGGTACTGCGCAAGAAAATAAATGATTTATTTATTTTTAATAAAAATCGTTGAACTGATGACAAGAAAATTACAATTCTAGACAAATAAAAACCATAAAAAGTTTAATATTTTTATTAATTAGGAAACCCTTTCAAATAAGCATATACCGAACACTCTGCTCTCATGGTCTTTGGTCTTAATTTAACGCTTTTTTTAATTCTCTTTCTCGTCTCTAACAAAAAACCGCTATCCTTGATTTTTGTTGCAGTTTAGACTTCGTAAGTATTATAGTCAGAATTTGGTGGAATAATTGATATATTAAAATTTTCGGTCACACCCGTCCTAGTAAAAAAATTTTAAATTCTATAGAATTGTTACTGTTACAGTTAACATTTTTCTTTAAGTTTCTATTTTGGCTTCTTTTTTCTATTTTTTGGCATCCTTTTAAAAACGAACGTCAGAATTGCTGTGACAGCTGTGACCAATTATTGCACAAAGGTTCTATTATACTCATAATGTTTTAAAATAACAATTTTATTACATTGTGACCTAATAGAACGCCTTGTGAAATAATTTAAGCTTGCGACCTTTTTTTAATATTCGAGTAACTAGTTAAAGGAAATATTTGGCCCCACCCGTCACACCAATGCCGAAGTACTTTTTGCAATGAATGTCAAATAAAGAAAACGTAAACAAAGATAGAAAGAGAAAACAAGAAATGCTAACAAAACCATGATGGATAAAGAATCATTGGAAAAAAATAGAAAAAATGATCGAGAAAGAAAAAACAAACAATAGAAGAAGGATGAAAGTTATATTGTAAGCATTTCGAATATATCTTGGCAGCTTTAATTTACAGCAATCTTTGAAAAAATGCAGTCACTAAAATAAAACGTATTTATTTTACTTGTAGTCCATTTAAACTAATTGCTGTTATTAAGCAAATCATCAAAGAGGTTCCGTTCGAATTTCTGATACATCCATTAAGCACAATAATCTGGCTTTAAAGATTGAACAAATAAATTGTTTTCAAGTTTCTATCTAGGCCACACCCGTCACACTTTCGAAAAAGCCCTTTTTTAAGAAATCAAAGAAATCAATCAAAAAGACTTGAAACAGTTTACTTCACTAAAATTATTGTGTGCATTCTATGGAAATTTGTACAGAATATATCCGTAAAAAATAGTTTTGTAGAAACCCAGAATTGTAAGGGCACACCCGCCAACAGCTTTCTAACGGGTCATTCTGATCAAAAATTAAGTTGTTTCAATGTCTACATACTTTTAAATATTTTTAAGACTTACATTCTTGAGAATCGTTCCCGTTTTTATTACTAGAAAAAAATTTAGTATTATAGTCACGTCCGTCACAGTGCAAATACCTAAAAGAAACAAGGGCAAGGTGGGAAAAGTTGATGTGATAATTATCAACGAAGTTTCGATGTTATTATACTACTATTTGCTGCTCCTTAAATTATATATGTTATTGACCTTATCCGAGAAAAGGGACCTAGTGTGTCAAAAAACGGGTTTGGACTTAAGAGTGGATTCTGGTACCTAAAATGTTATAGAATAAGATAAAATGAGATAAATTTCTGATAAAAATTTATTCACCCCAAAAATGTACAAAACGAACTTGAGAAAATCGATAACGATAATGCGTTATGAAACTTTAAATGCGTTTTTCTCAAAACTTCATTTTCACACACTGGGTCCCTTTTCTCGAAAAAGGTCACATATATTGTTCCTACACACGATCTTCAAAGTAGCTAAGGTATTTCATATTTTTCGGCATTTAATAGAATTATAAGTTGAAAAATTGTTCAATCTCTCAATTCAAACATCCTATTGCCAATATTGAACATTAATATATATAGCGATATTATAAAAACCAGTTATTCTCCAAGAATATTTCGATTTTATTCAGCAGAAAGGGACAGTTTCAGGGAGATTAAATGGAATGTGAATGTTCTTTAGCGATATATTACATGTTCTTTCCATTTACTAAAAATTAAATTAAATTAAATGAAATTAAAAATTAATTAAATTAAAACTCAGTTTCGTGTTGTCAATGTATGACCATCGATTACAAATTTTTAATTTGTTTTGAGACCATAACTAATAAAAGCAATATATCACAATTCTTCCTGAGACTAGTGCATAACCATGTTCTACATAAAAGCAACAAAAGCTTGTGATTGCATGATTAAACTAGATTTATATACTAAAAAAAGTGTAAGTTTTCAGCCCTGGAAACGTGTTTTTGACCTTAGTGATTTTCATTACAGTTATATATCCTTGTATAGTTTGAAATATTTTTAAATAATAAAGAAAAAATTTGTTTTAGTTTATAATCTTATATACCCCAAAAAAAAGGATAAACTTTCCAGTCCTGGAAACGTCTTTTTGGTTTAGCTGATTTTTATTACCAATTTATTTCCTTCTGAAATGTCAAATATCTTTAATTAATAAAAAAAAAAATAGTTAGTTACTTTTTACCAAAAAAAAAAAGTTTAAATTTCCAGTCCTGGAAATACCTGTCTTTTTGATTTTTATGATCTTTAATACCGATTTTTTTTTCTAAATTATCAAATATATATAATTTATAGAGAAAATGAGAAAAGTGCCTTAGTTAGTTACTTGTATATACTAAAAAAAGTATAAATTTTCCAACCCTGGAATAGTTTTTTTTAATCTTATGATTTATTTTTTGCTATATTATGAAATATGTTTAATTTATAAAGCAAATGCAAAAAAATAGTTTTGCTTAGCTATTTATTATACCAAAAAATTTAAAATTTCCAACCCTGGAATAGTTTCTTTTTACTCTTTTTATATATTTTTATATAATGAAGAAAAAGAAAATTAAAGAAAATTAAAAAAAAATTATTTACTAACTTGTATATACCAAAAAAAAAATATATAAATTTTCCAACTCTGGAAATATTTTTTTATACCCTTTACCAAAAAATGGTAAAAGGGTATATATAGGTTTGTCATTCCGTTTGTAATTTCCAGAATATTAATAAGCGAGCCATAAAGTATATATATTCTGGATCCTTATGCATAGGGAAGACGAATAAACGATGTCCGTCTGTCTGTACGTGAAATCGGTTTTCCGAAGCTCCCAGAAAAGCTAGAGACTTCGTTCTTGGACTGGTGAGACAGAAAATGTCCAAATAAGATTAGTATTGAAAATCAGCAAAATCGAGCAGACGGTTTCAGAGCTGGGAGACTTAAACTGTATTTTGCCATACAAAATAACTACCAAAAATTAGTTTTTAATAATTTATTATTAAATAAACTTATTTTATACTTCAGTATGAATAAAATTAGTATTTCTAACTAAAAAAATTTAAAAAAAATTTAAAAAAATAAAAAGATGTGTCCAGGGTTGGAAAACCTTAACTTTTTTTGTTATGCAAAAGTAACTTACTAAAACAAGTTTTTCCTCTTTTTTCTATAAACTAAACATATGTAATGTTCTTAAAAGAAATAGATTGATGTAAGAAATCAGAAAAACAAAAAGGATGATTTCAGCGTTGGAAAACGTACGATTTTTGTGATATATACAATTAACTACCGTAAACTAATTTTTTAATTATTTGTATTAAATAAACTTATTTTATACTTCACCACGAATAAAATTTGTATTTCAAATAAAAAAAAATTAAAAAATTTCAAAAGACGTTTCCCGGGTTGGAAAACTTTAACTGTTTTTCTTATACAAAAATAACTTACTAAAACAAATTTTTCCTTCTCTTTATAAATTAAACATATATTATATTCTTAAAAAAAAAAGATTGGTGTAAGATGTCAGACAAATCAAAAAGGATGATTCCAGGGTTGGAAAACTGAAACTTTTTGAGATATAAAATATTACTAACAAAAATTAATTTTTATTTTTTTTATTAAATAAACTTATTTTATACTTCAGTACGAATAAAGTTGGTATTTTAAATTAAAAATTAAACTTCGAAAAATCAAAAAGATGTTTCCAGGGTTGGAAAACTTTAACTTTTTTTATAAAAAATAACTTACTAAAGCAAATTTTTCCTTTTTCTCTATAAACTAAAGATATCTTATATTCTTAAAAGAAAGAGATTAGTGAAAGAAATCAGAAATATCAAAAAGGTGGATTCCAGGGTTGGGAAACTTACTCTATTTGTGATATAAAAAATTAACTACCGAAAACTAATTTTAATATTTTTTTAAATAAATAAACTTATTTTATTCTATAGTACAAATTAAATTGCTATTTCAATTTAAAAAAGTTTAAAACACGTTTCGAGGGTTGGAAAACTTTACCTTTTTTTATACAAAAGTAACTTACTAAAGCAAATGTTTCTTTTTTCTCTATAACTTAAAGATATCTTATATTCTTAAAAGAAAGAGATTAGTATAAGAAATCAGAAAAATCAAAATGTATGATTTCAGGGTTGGAAAACCCACACTTTTTGTGATATAAAAAATTAGCTACCGAAAACAAATTTTTATTTATTTTATAAAATAAACCGATTTTATACTTCAGTACGAATGTATTTGGTATTTCAAAATAAAAAAGTTAAAAAATTAAAAAGACGATTCCAGGGTTGGAAAACTTTAACTTTTTTTGTGCAAAAGTAACTTACTAAAACAAATTTTTCCTTTTTTGCTATAAATTAAACATATCTTAAATTCTTAAAAGAAAGAGATTGGTGTAAGAAATCAGAAAAATCAAAAACGATGATTTCAGGGTTGGGAAACTTGCACTTTTTGTGATATATACAGGTAACTAAGTCTAATTAATTTTTATCTTTTCCTTTATAGATTATACATATTTTACGTTTTGGAAAGAAAAGTTTGGTGTAAAAAATTATAAAAATAAAAACCATAGCTCCAGAGCTGGAAACTTTGTCCTTTTTTCTGGATATTAAAGTAACTAAATAAAACATTTTTTTTTAATTTCCTTTTTTCTTTTTTTACTTAACACACTTTCTATATTCTTTTAAGAACTACTAGATTGATATAAGGAATCCGAAAAATCTAATATAATGATTCCAGGGTTTGTAAATTTATTTTTTTGTACATAAAAGTAACTATCTCAAATTATTTTTTCTTTTTGTTTATACTTTATGTATGTGCTTATGTATATATCTCTATACTACATAAAAACACTTTAGTAAATGGTATATAAGATTCGGCACAGCCGAATATAGCACTTTTACTTGTTTCTAGTTAAAAAGGAATATTTTTCTTTCTTAAATATAAAATAAGGAAAAAATAGTTGTACATACTTCTGTAATTTATAAAAACAAAATTATATAGTCCAATCCTGGAACTGTCTTCTTTATTTTTCCTTTTTTCAATATCAATCTATTTGGGATTCAAACTCAGCAGTTTAATGCAGAAGCCTCTAGCTTTTCTGGGAGGCTTCGAAAACCCGATTACACGAATTGACACATGGACAGACGAACATCGCTTGGTCGACTATCCTATTCCGAAGGACTCAAAACATACATATATACATAGATTTTCTTTATGGGGTCACATTAAAATATTGTTTAAATTACACAAGAAAGAAAATGATTGGTGAAGGGTATTAATATCACATTTCAAAAAAGCAAATTCAATTAAAAGCCTTTTTATGACAGTAAAAATTAAACCTTCTACCTTCTATTCAAAGAGAAAGAAAGATAGAGAATAAGAGAGACATAGAACAAGAAAAACGCTCTCACTGCACATGCACATATCGTACAATTATTCTACTTATTCCCTAGTATAATTTGTCCGGTAATTCTACAGTCATTAGTCACTTTAAGTTTTTTTATTTTTATTTTTCACATAATTTTTTGGCAAAATGCTACATTTGCTTTTGACAACCATTAATCATATGACATGATGACAGTTGTCAACACGTAGCTGTCATGAAAAATGCACACAATCAACAAGAAAACATTTCGTTTCCTTAGCAAAAAAAAAAAACCAGAAAAAGTTAAAAAAATAAGATGAGAGAAGTAAAGTAAAACATAACAATGAGGAAAATCACAAAAAATGAGTGACATTAAGCTAAAAGAGGGTTGTAACAAATGAACTCAACTTAATCTTAAGAAATATTTTAAAATATAAATAACACAGCGAAAAAAAATTACTTTTGAAAGCAAAATAAAATAAATATATAAAAAAATAATAATAAACAAAAGCTAAGCATGAAATCGTTAAGATGTATAACAAAAATAACAAAACGTGCCGAATGCAGACAAAGTAAGAAGGTTTTTTTTGGGCTAAAGCAGAAACACTAAATATACTACCGAACCTAAAATGAAATAAATTGCAATTGGCATGCATTTCATTTTGAAAAGAAATAGACACACACACACAAAAAAAACACAACATCATGTTTTTCGTGTTAAGACTTTTTCTTGTTTTTTTTTAAACAAATCAACAGAAAAATATGCTTAACTCCTAAAATAAGAAGTAAAATTTGTTCTAGCGAAAGGGCAAAGCTCTAAGGAAAAAATACTAAAATTATAATATATTCATTCAAAAAAAAAATTACTAAAACAATTGTAAAGTCTAGATCCAAATTCAACCCTTCTTAAGGCAGTTGATTTAAACTAGCAAAATATAAGCCTTACAAATTGGCCCTCCACATCAAAGAATTTTTCCATTTCAGATGTTTTACACAGCTTTGGCAATTTGAAGTGAAATAATAGATTGTGGTATTAAAATAAAAAAAATTATGGAACATTTATTTCATTTTTTTTATTTTTTTCTAGAAGAAAAGCAGAACAAAATATAAGAAAGAGGAAAAAATTGCTCCAAGCAACAACACAATAATACTGTAATAATTTTTAACTTTAAACATAAGTTTTTCAGTTAAATTTTTATTTTTAGTTTTCTGTGAAAATTTTTTATATATTCGTCGGCGAAATTTTTTAATCAGTTCCACTTTTTGCTTGTATTATTCCTAATTTACACTATGCCAGTCTTATTGCTAAGATGATTAGTTTGAGGGAGACAGAGACGAGGGGAACATAAAAATTTTTTTTGCCCTCGTCTCTATCTCCTAACAAACTAATCAGCTAAGCAATAAGACTTGTACAGTGTAAACTAGGATTTAGTATTCACTTCTTCTTACAAATATTTTTATTAATGTATATAAGAGAGTTTGTACCACCTATCAGCAAAATTATTTACAGTAATAAGGGTTAAATAAATGAAACATCTTAGTCAAATAAAAAAAATATGCACAAGTTGACTTATGTAACTATTTTTCTATGACAGTTGACAGTTGATCTAACCAATAAAATGTGTTAAACCAACCGTTGGACGGCAGCATACTTTTGGGGGCACGATGACTTGGCCAATTAAATAGACTCCTAAAAATGCCAATTTGATCCTTCGCATACCACACATAGCCATTGCCTCATGCAGGAGCTCAGCACTAACTGGAAAATATTTTTCATTAAGTGAATGTCAAGTAGGAAAATATTTCAACTGAAAAGATAGTATATCAACAATTTCAGTTGATTACTTTTACATTAATAAAAGGAAGCTTTAAATTTACTAACAAAAATGGTTTGTTTAATGACATCGCAGCTTTAGCTATTATATGCAGTAAAATTAACAAGTAAAATAGGTGTTTATATTAAGTTTAAATACTTTTATGGCACTATTTTCCAAAATTATTATTTTACTTATTCGGTTTGGTAATAGTTGGGTTTTAAAATGGCCAACAGATTAGACAAATACCGAGAAAACAAAAAGCTTAAGTATAAATACTTCAAGAGCAGAGAAATTCGAGATCAAGAACATCGAATTGGAAGATGGAAATTCATTTCGCTGCCAGAAATGTCGGTTCTGAAAAAGATATTGAGAATCACATTATTAAAGCCAAGCAAGCCTTTGGTCGATTGGAATCCACTTGGAACTCGCTAACGCTTTCTCCACCATTAAACCTCCAGTTCTTTGGTTTGAATGTGAAATCAATTTTACTCTACGGCAAGTGTTTGTCAACCACTGCTTCCGCAGAGTTATCCATATATTTTGGCCAAATGTAAAAAGCAACAGCAGATTGTGGACCGAAACCAAAAAAATGCAAATTTAAGGGGCATAAAGAAATGCAATTGCAAATGGATCGGCCAAAACCTATGAAAGCCTCAAAACTACAAATGCTATCGACTGGAAGCCTCAGAGCAATCGAAGCATAGAGGATAGAGCACACACTTGGGGTGGAGACATATCTACACTGAAGCTGTTGGCGATATAAAATCAATCGCTCAGGTACACCACTTTAATAATTGAGGACACATATACACATTTGGCATGAAAAGAAGTTACGGCGATATAAATCAATCGCTCAGGTACACCACTTTCATAATTAAGGACACATATACATATGAATATATATATATATATATATATATATATATATATATATTCATATTTTTAAATCCCCTTGAAAATATAGAGTTGACTTTTGATTTACTAAAAAAGAACTTTCCACAATGTAGTATTAAGACTTAACGTGAAGTGCAAGTTTTTCATACAAAACTTTCCGTTAAAGTCCCTGTTAGCTTTTAATTGTATTTTGTGAAAATTACCGTTTTTAAAAAAAAATTTAACTGCATGAATTAATTTTTTAATTAAACTTTTAATTACCCAAAATTTTAAACAAAATTTCAATTAACTCAAATAAATTGTTAATTAACTATGACAATGTTGCTGCAATCCAAATAGAGATGCAACAATTTAATGCAAAATAAAAGTCACCGACAATTCCTCAATAAATTCCACAATCCGCAAAACAATTTCTTAATCACTATGTTCCAGAAAGAACTCCCAGTTTGGGAGTTCTTCCCACAACACTTCCCATCACAGTGATTAGTAATAAAGTCCTGCACAAGACCCCTTACAAGAACTTTTAAGAGATGAGGTGATTTTCAAATGCTTTACTACAACAAAATATTCTAAAACCAACGTAAGCAACACTATTTGCAAGAAATTTGTTTCAGTATTGCAGGTATAGGTGCAGAGAAGAAAATACTTCGTGACGGCAGAATTTGTGATTCTTGCTTCTTTCTACGCATGGGCGCGTATACAAACGTCATGGAAGTATGAGTGTAAGATCTTTTATTTTTGTGCACACATGCAAACACAAACGCATGCATTGACATTAGTTGTAAGCACTTAAACACATAATAGCTTACCATTTACCTCTTACACACACACTCAAACCTACAATATGCAAAATAACAACCCTGCAGAAAGTGCGAATAGTGAAATTGTAATGATTTACTGGTGACATTGTCGGCAGTACTACCGACCAGGTGTACCCCAGTCAATGTAATCATCTATTGACATGTAACACTAGCTTGTCATTGAAAATCCACCACTAGACTGTACCACTACTGACTAAGTAGTTCTTTTGAGATTATCTGGAGACATTGACAGCAAAGATTCACTAGTAAATAATAAAAAATAATAAAAAAAAAGAAAAACAAACTATGGACGCGTTCATTGACAATATCACCAGAAGTACACTAGAACTGTTGTCTCTAACGTATCTTTACTCGCGTATAAAAGCAAAGTTGTAGACATTTTAACTAGTGCAATTGTCGCTGGAGAAATAGTATTGACATAGAGACATATGGTTCTAGGTTGACTAGAGGAAAACACACACTCAACGCTACTTCTTTTGATTGTTTGTTATGAACAAAAAGTCTTCGCGACATTACTTGTTAACACTCATATACACGTATACCAATACATCCATAGTGCTTCGCTTATTAAACGACATCATTTATTATTGGTTTAGTATAATACATGCTACAACAATACGTTTAAAAAACAAGATGTATTTACATTTAAAAACTGTTTACGCAGGTCTCTAGTTAGTAAGATAGTTGTAGTATAAACATTACTAAACTTTTATTGTGATTCATTCCTATCTTCCAATTTGAAATGATATTCGTTTTAAAAATGTTTAAAGGATTTCTACTCGTAGTATTAAATAATTCTGATTAAGCCAGTTAACCCCTGATAACGTAAAGATAATTTTGTATAAAGTACCACAGTAAAATTGTGACAAAGTGAGGGGACTATTTATTGCAAGTGGTTGTACTTCTTTGAAATACAAATTTGCAGAGACAGTCTTACACCACACACACACTCACACACACACACTCACACACACATATACATATATACCCTGCGACATGTTTGCACTTTTGTTAAAATCTTCTCTGGCATACGCATGTGAACAAATAAAAAAAAATGAATAATAAAATAAAATTTGTCAAGTTATATTTCAGTCACGCACAGTTGTCAGCTTTATGCCAGTGTTTAAGTTATGATTATTATTTTTTTTTCAATTGTTACATTTGTTGCCGCTATTGTTGCAGTTGTATTTTTTTATGTATTTAAAATAGATTAATGTCAAAGTTTTTGACAGATTTCATAGCATGGCACATTGAAATGTCAACATAACAATAATTAATTGTAAATGTTGCAATAATAACAAATGATCTCTTAGTAAGTTGTTGCACACATACACACACACACACACACACACACACACATTTATCTCTACTTACAGCGTTTGTTGCTTTTTTATTTATTTTTGCTTTTCATTTTCTATTCAAAACTGAAATGAATAATGACAATTGTCAAGTGAAATTAAAATTTACATACATTTATTTCTTAAGTTGAGAGTATGTACAAGTATATCCAGTACGTACAGATGATTATTGGTAGAGAAATGTTTGCTAAAACTATTAGATAAATGAAGGAGATATGTTGATTTGCTTTTCATAACAAAATGTTGAGATACCATCAATCATATTCAAGGAAAGTGACAGAGCGTATGTTAATTTATTATGATTTCATAACAAAGTCGTTTTTTTTTTGTCATTAACTGTACTGGTTGTTGCTTTGTGATGCGATTTGAAATTAATAAGCTAAATAATGATGTTGGCATAGTAATAATAATATAATTTGGATTTTTAATGTAGTCCAAACATTTTTGTTGCTTGTTAAACAAACTTGATTGTGCAACAATTTAACGTGCAATAGCAAATCTTCTGGAATATATATAATTTTTTAATGTGGAGAAAATTTTCAAATTCTTTAAAAATGAGTGCTGAGGTTTATTACAGGTTTATTTGACAAATTTTCAATAGAAATGTGTCAAATAAACGCTTACAGCCATCCCTAAACAAAAGCGGCAAGCGTTTTTTAGCTGTCAAAAGTTCTCATGTCCATACATTTTGTATGGAGCATACCGAAACAACGCGACGGCAACGCTTTGCTATTGGAAAATCCGATTTTGACATCGCGTTTCACAATGAAGTTAGTTGCAAAAGAAAACAATTGCCTTTTGTTTGCCATCATCAGCGGTACCATATGTGAAGATTTATGTTATTTTCGAAGTTTTTCGGGATGTTAAAAAGACTAAAAGATTTCTTTGTTAAAAATTAGATTTTTATGGATATGACATTTGGAACTCTTACCCTCATATTCATAAAAAATACAATGAATTTGAAATTCATTTTAGGAAAATTTTGTATTGAAAATTTGAAATAAAATAAAGGGTGTTTTTTATTGAGGTATAGAACTTTAAGTTGGCATCACTTTTTTAACTGGCGGCCATTTTGTCAGTTGCCAAGTGATTAATATTTAGTTTGGTTTGCCATTTCATCATGAACAGGTTGACAAAAGAACAACGCTTGCAAATCGTGCAAATTTATTTCGAAAATAATGGTTCAGTTCGCGAAGTTTACCGCAAGCTCCGTCCATTTTATGGTCGACATAATCGTCCATCAGAGCAATTAATTCGGTTAACCATGGATCGTTTTCGCACTACGTTTACTCTATGTGATAATACGCATCCGAAGAGACGTCGAACAGTGCGCACCGAAGAAACAATTGCCGCTGTAGAGCAAAGTGTTGAAGAGGACCCGAATGAATCGATTCGCCACCGTGCACAGCAATTGGAGCCGACTAACCGACTATTTTGTTCCCGAATTGGATGGCATGAATGTGGATGAGTTGTGGTTCCAACAAGACGGCGCTACATGCCACACAGCGCACGTCACAATCGATTTATTGAAGGAAACATTCGATGAGCGCATAATTTCGCGGAATGGACCTGTCAATTGGCCACCAAGATCGTGTGATTTGACACCATTGGATTATTTTCTTTGGGGATATGTGAAGTCGCTCGTCTACGCCAACAAACCAGAAACGTTAGGGGACTTGGAAGCCAACATTCGTGGCGTTATTGCCAACATACGGCCCCATATGCTCGAAAAAGTGGTTGAAAATTGGACCTGTAGAATTGGCTTTATTCGAGGCAGCCGCGGCGGCCACATGCCCGAAATCATATTTAAACATTAATGGCATAAAATTATCCTTCCAATAAAGCCAAATTGATGGGCATTTAAACGATTTTCTTGTGTTTTATTTCAATTCGAAGTTCTATACCTCTAAAAAAACACACTTTACATTTCAAATTCGTTTCAAATTTTATGAATATGGGGGTTAGTATATTATTTAGTGTATATTATTTAGTATATTATTTAGTGTTAACGTGAACTTTAACTGACAGTTCTTCATATAAAACTTGCCGTTAAAGTCCCTGTTAGCTTTAAATTGTACATTGTGAAAAGGATCGTCATTCTGTTTGTGAAAATTAAAATTTATTCGAGTTAAAAAAGGCAAGTAAAAACAATAGTGAATAAAAGAAATTCACAAAATTTAATTCAATATATACATATTGCTTTTCAAAGTTGTAGATATTTGTAAAAAGCAAGATGCGTTGGCCGTGAAAATGTGTGAAGAGGGCTATTTTATATCTTTAATTTTAAATATTTTATTTACTTGTGTATTTTGAATGGACTTTTTAAAATAAAAAATAAAACAAAAATTATATTTATATATACATACATATATACTAGCTGAACCCGGCAAACGTTGTCGTACCCTCAATAATTTATTTTTTAACCCTATCACATTTTTCATTTGGCCCTTAATAATGTTATAGAAAATTTGTTCTACGCAATGATGAATATATCCTGCATGACTTCCGATCAAATGACCGGTCAATCGACTGATACTATTCTTGTAGGGTTAGTTCAGTTAAAGCAAAATAAATTTTTCCTGAATTTGAATTCAGTAAAATCAATGCATATTAATAAATTTTGATTTAAATCACTAAAGAAAAAGATTTTTAATCAGAAAAAGGGATTTTTGGTTCGACTTCAAGTTTTTTGAGAAAAAAAATATGGCAACGCTGACTATCATCCTTAACACCAGCAAGTTTACCAAATCTTCTAAATAGCTAATTTTTTCGAAATTGTTTATTATTTTATTTAATTTAAATAACAAAATTTATGTAACCAAATATTAATAACAAAATCACAAACAACAATGTCGTCCGTTCGGCTGTTAAAATAATCAGGGTTGTTTTATTTATTTGTTTCATAACCCCGTTTTTATCGTTTTGACATAACGTTGCCGCTTTTGTTTAGGTATGGCATTTCAGTTTTCAAGCTCGGCGAAAAAAAACGTTCCACTTTCCGTCCTTGTTTAGGGATGGCTGTTAGTCTGCTTTTAAAATTGGGAAATTAAAAGGCAGACATTTTTCTCATTCTCTTTAGAACTTACCTAAACCTTTTACAATTGGGAAATTAACAGACAGACAGAAAATTTATAGTTTGTTTATTTCTTCGCGTTTGCTACTCACATACACTTACACATATATACATACATATGCCTTGATACACATGAAGTACACGCACAGCCCCTGAAAGGAGAAAAAGCATGTGAAGCAACAAGAATAAATTACGAAAAGTAGAAAAGAGAAATAAAAAATGTACGGTACAGAGGTTCGTGTACTAGACACTCTACCTCTTCAACCCCTCGCCCACAAACTTCGTCTGTCTGCCATTCAATTTCTCAATTGTAAACAGGGATTTAATAAACCTGAAATATTTTTTCAGTATCATGCCTACACACAAAAAAAAATTCAATGTAAAATCAACATGCAAAAATGTTGATTTAAATCATATTAAATTTAAAAAAATATATTATTTAACTGTGTTGGTGTTTATTTGAATTGCTTGTAGCTATAATCCACTGGTTGTGCTCAGTTTTGTGACTTATTCTTGTTTTTTTGTTTTTTTATGTTCATAAATAGGCGGCAAACTTCACACGACCAGCGAGCAGCTTTACTGCACTAGTCCTGCAGTTGGAAGATTGCCGGTTTGATTCCTGTAGATAGGCTCAAGTAGCTTCGCAATTTGTACTTTTATTAAGCTTTTACTTTAATTTGAGGTAAATTTTATGTTAAATCCCAGCAAAAAATTGCACATTATTATGGAACTACTTCCCATATAATGACTTACTTCTCTGATTACCAAATTTCACTACTCGTTTACAAATCACATTACCTAAAATTTAAAAAAAATTATGTACTAGTTGCTAAATTAGGAGAATGATTTTTTTAGATTAAATCGATTACGTTAACAAGTTGCTAAATAAAAAAGTAAGTACTTCTGAATAATAGATTATTTTAGTCCCACGCCTTGTTGAAATCATTAAGTTGGTAATCCAGTAAGGAACAGCTTCCACCAAAAATGTTTAATTCCAAACCCGATTACCTTTTTAAATTTTTTGCTGGGATGGTGAATTACATCATGTTTATTTAAGATTTAGTTCATGAAGTCATTTACTAAGTGTGTATCTAAAGAATATTTACAACACACGCACACACATGCACACACTTTTCATACCTGTACAAATGTTCAAAATACCATAAGTTAAATAATTAATAAAATAAAACGACTACATTAAATTAAATTTATATTGTTTTAATTTGAAAAAAAAAATTCATTCAAAATGCTTCTTCTTGCTATTTTAATATCAACTTCCCGCTGTTTCAACTTGACGTAACTTTGATTCAACATGATTCTTCATTTTAATTTCACAGTAATGAAATGTTAAATCAACACGAACTCAAATTATTTCAAAAGAAAAATTTTTCTTTAAACATTACTGCAAATCATGTTGATTTAACATGAAATACTTGTGAGGCAAAGAAATTGCTGAAAAATGTTAAATTAACCTTGTTTTCGTAAATTTTAACATGAAATGTTTCTGTATGCGCTATATGACACATTGCACATTTTACACCATCGATTTGAAGAGTAAGTAGTCTCACGTATGAGCTGCTCACAGAGATCATGCAATTTGATCTAATTTAAATTTTTGCAGAAGGGTTCTATTTAATTGCAGATAAAATTACGCATGTTTTCGTTTAAGTATAGCCTCAAAAATTTATTTAAACAGAACTTGCATATTTGATTTTTTGAACAGAGCCCAACACAAACGATTTTTTTTTTTTAAGAGAAGTAACACTCAGGCAATTAATGCCTACTACTATTACTAGGTGTTACCTTCTTTAGGAAAGGGATAGTGATAGAAGACAGGTGGTGAAGGAAGAGATAGAAGAAAGCTTCATTCTCTTACAACTCTGCTTTTTGCACGCTTTTTTTTAATAATGCAGTGTTGCAGCGCCTTCTGGTGTTAACTGAGGCGTATTAATTTTTGAAGCTGTGTTTGGTTATTTTACCTCGCCGATAATTTTTGCTACACAATACCGACGAAGGAGGGCGCTCTGATGTTACATTAGGATTAGCATCTGCTGAAGTCGGTATAGTTCAGTGACCAGTGACTATGCCTTCATCACTTGAACTTTTTCCAAAATAACTGATACAAAGGACACTAATGCACATCAGAAAAATGCGTGGAGTTGTTATTTTGATGACTGTCGGATACAGGGATTGAACCCAGGATCTTCAGTTTTGTAGTCAACGTGCTAACTACTTCAGCCAACGCCACCCTCAAATTTCACGATATTAAAGCACATGTTTTTCATGGTCAAGTGACATCACAATTCAGTGTAATGATTTAGCCAGGAAAAACCTACTGCAATAAATGGAATTGCAGGTTAATCGGTTTTGAAACTACATGCCTTTCAGATTTCGTTACAGAATTTCTGTAACGCGATCACAATACAACAAACCGTTTATTATTATTCGGACAACATTTGATACCTCCAAAATCTTTCTTTTATAATGATATTTAAACACATGTTCTTGCAATTCAAAGAACTTCTTAGAACTTTATACTACTTCCTAGTCTCATCACCATTTTCAGCATTTATATATTTAGCTACATCGTTTATTTTATTGATGAAGGCAAGTGGAAAAAAAAACAACTAAAATACTTCAAGTCTTATTACCGCATTTATTTACAACATTAACTGCGGAACATCATGAATTTAAGCACTCACGGGCACTGTGTGATTGCGCTAATAAACACGTTGCCCGGCAATCTAGTGTTAAATCAACAAGCTGTGTCTAAACATGTTCATGTCTCAAGGTGTTTCTCTTTAATTTCCAAAGAATAAAATGAACTACTGCAACAGCATTAATAAATATTGCAATGAACAATACTTATAAAGAAAATAAACTTTTAAATTAATGCCAATATGTTGTTCTCTTCCTAAATACTTATCATAGTTACTTACACAGGTATCTATCTATCTACCTATTTATCTATCTGGTGACTTGGCTATGTCGTCTTGTCATTGTGCCCTTTTGTAGAATGTCTTTAATGTTGGTATTGGTATGTTTTTCAGTAAATGGCCGCTTGTAAGTTGTTTTGTGATTTTATTGTAGCCATTAACACGCGTTTGGAATGTGTAATTATGTGTGGAGACGTTAAATAAATCACGTTTATATAGTGATTTAATGTACAATTATACAAGAATGGCAAGTTGTACAAGGGTAGAAAAATGTATTTTTATAAAATAGAAATTAACAAAAAGCCTCATATATTACAAGAGTATTTTAGAAGAAGGTATAAATGTTTCTTAAAAACTTTATAAATACTTCAATATAACACTTAAATTGCTTGTTATGTTTATAACTTTTGAAATACTTTTTATGCTGAAGCTTACATAGTCAATGTGCAATCACGTCTACTTAGTAGGATGGCTGCATACATTTTTAGTGTGCTGAATAAAACAATTTATTTAAATTATTTATGACTAATTTATTTTGTACTTTTTCACGTCGATGTTCTAACACACTAAACTTTTTAAATTTCAAAAATATTCGCTTTGAAATAAATTCATACCAGGGTAGTATTTCTTGTTCTAAATCGGAGATGCCAGATTGACAAACGCAATGCACTACACATTATTAGGCAAAAACCACAAAGAGTGATTTTACATTATTGAAAGTTGTTACCGATCGTCATATTGACTAAATTAAAAGAAAAGGAATTTCATTTAAACCGCCCACATATATTCAATAAATATCTGACCTAAAAGTAGGCAACACTTTTTTCTTAAAAAAAATTTATGACAAGTTGTATCAACGTTTTTTAATTTATGTTGAAATACTTTATTTCAAATATATTAAAGTCAAATGGTATTATCAAGAAAAATTTTTATAATTGTACAAGTACACATTGACTCGCATGAATATATAAATCATTTCTTGCTTGGAACCTTTGCCTGGAGTTTACTTCAATTTTTGAAAAATAAAATACAATTTTTCAAATAAAATATAAATGCTTATTTAAAATTTAAGCATTTCTTTACAAAACTGCATCATTCGATTTTTTAAATTTAGTGGTAAAAATATAAGGCTTCTGACACTCAAATCCCACTGTGTGTCACAGCTCACTTGCAACTGTCTATGACAATATGTCTAAGCAGTACATTTTTTAAGCAGATTATTTGGGAAATGGTTTGAAATCTTTTTCTGTCTATGTTTTTATGAAACTGTTGCTTCTCTTAGATAAATAGATAAATTAATCTGATAGCTTTTATTTCTTCCATTAATGACTACATTTTCTAACACTTGTATAAAAAAAGTTTATTTAGTACATAATTTTTTATACAATTGATTTTCCATTTTCTTTACTTTCTCACTTTACTACAAACCTCTTCAGCTTCAACAAATTGTTTTAATATCAATTTCCTTTATAGTGTCTAATAGCAGGCATTTCAAGTTGTAATTGCTTAAAGCGAATCAAAGATTGTGATTGTGTACACCATCAAGTATTTTATCTGTGGTTTGGATTAAATGAAGAAAAAAAAAATTAAAACAAAAAACTCCAGAAATAACGTTTATTTGTTAGCTGTGAATGCAAAAGTGTGCCTTAATGCTTAGATTTTAGTTTTAAGACATATTTTCTTTGACAAGCAGATGACTGAAACAAATGAAACTTTTTCAGATAAATTATTGAAGCTGGCAGATTTCTATAAAAAAGCCAATGATCAAGAGACTGCAGGTGGTAAGCCTAAAAAAATCATTTGACAGACATATATAATTTAAAATTTTGCATGATCTTTCATTGTTAGTTAATAACTAAGAAATCTATGCTATAAGCTAGTTTTTAGCTTAAAACAAAAAACAGTGAAGACGACTAAGAATTATACTACAACACACACAAAATTAATATGAATGATTTTGTATTATTAATTAAAATATTTGTAACATTAATCAAAAAATTAATTAAATTTTCTCCTATAAACAATTTGATAATATCAATTAAGTTTTTCCTATCAAATTAATTAATACAAGTAAATTTTAAATTTTGAATGAGTTAAATTTTTAATTAAAAATATTAATTGGTGAATACTTTTTTCTGTGAAGGTAAATTTCCAAAATAATTGATTGTGTTTACTGATAATATTCAAAGTTGTAATTGATTAATAAACTTAGCAATATGAAGATATTTGAGGATATTTTTCTTATTATTTAAAATAATACATATTAATGCATATTATTAACCTCCTCCTTTTTAACCGACTTTAACAAAAGGAGGAGGTTAACAATTCGTCACTATTTTTTTTATTTTGGGGTGTTACTTAATAACTCGGTATTTTTTAGAACGATGTAAAAAATATTTTTTTCTGAGAGGGTAAAGCTTCCCATTGGTCCCATTGTAAAAAAGTTGGCGGGAATACGCCCACAATTTTTTTTAATTAATTTTATAATATTCTATTTATTTAATTGATAGTATCTAACACCTTTGGTTCTTGTAATTGGAGGTTGAAAAAATGGGCGAAGTTACGCCCTTAAAATTTATTATATTTCACGTGGTTCTACTAAGCCGATTTTTACAAAACTTACCACACACCTTGAGATCTAAAAAAACAAAATTCTCCATTTAAAAATGGGTAGAGTCACGCCCATTAAAATTTAATATTGTATTTTAAGTAGTTCTACTTTAGCGATTTTTACAAGACTTAAAACACGCCCTGAGCTCTGAAAAACACACAATCTTGCATTTAAAAAATGGGCGGAGGCATGCCCATTAAATTTTAATTTTATAAACCACGTACTTATTCTATCAGATCTTTGCATTTAAGTCGGTTTTGTTTTGGCAGAAAGAATTATTTATTCACATTACTGGAATTTATTTTTTATTGCTAGACAAAAGCCATAAAATTTTTATCAAAATGTTATTGAACACTTTTATTTTGATTATTGTTTCATATTCGTTATATAAAATACTCGCAAATTTCTAACAGAATGAATATAGTTATAAAGCAAAACATGCAATAACATGCACGTCTGCAGTGCTACTATTTTGTTGAAATCTTTTACATTGCTCAATATGCTTGTATGTCGGGACTGTTCTGTAAATCACGACATGTCAAATCACGGTGATTTCAATAAATTAATAAAACCTAAATCATTACTTTTGTAAATTTGACAATTTATAGCCATGGAAGTTGCATTAAAATATTCTATCGTACATGACAAAAACTTAAAATACAACAAAAACCCACTAACAAGTCAGTTATTAATAGATTACTTTTGAAATCACCGTGATTTTCAGAACAGGCCCGACACGGGCTATACATATATTGTATAAAAATTGGCACGACTTTAATTTATAACTACGTAAAACAAACAAAAAATGACAAAAGTAATCATAAGCGAAAGAAAGCTGATGACATAGTGGAATGGAAATATATTGAAATTCGAAGGACTAGTTTTCTTTCGACATAGTGGAAGTGGCAGTATAACTTTGATTTTTAAGTAGATAAGTAAAGTTCTGTGAAAATTTTTATTTTAAATAAATATGTATAATAATGCGATGAAAGTGAAGCAGTAATCTGCTTCACATAGAAAAAAAAATCATACCTACATGTTAATACGAATTTGTACCTGTATATCGTATCGATTTCGTATCTACATATCGCTGCGAAGTCGTTTCAATCATTTCATGCGAAAACCGTAAAGATTTCGGTAATATTTTAGTTACGAAATCCGACGAATTTGTGGGTACATAATAGTGATGCACGAATATTCGTATTCGATTTGCGAATATTCGACTATTTTAAGATATTGGTATTCACTAAATTCTGGCGAATATTTTTCCAAAAAAAAATTAAAATAAAATAAATGAATGTTTAAATCATAAATAAAATTTAAATAAATGGCTTTAAATATTAGTTTGTACAAATTCATTAAATTTTTTCTATTAACTTGTGCTTTGTATCATTTTCAAATATTATTTAATGACGATCATTAAAATTTTGAGTACTTTTTAATAACTTTAAAGTACGCCAACAGGAGTATGACATTCGTTTTCATAACAATTTTTTAATATATCATATTGCAGGCGCATATGTAACCCCAATTTAGTGTCTATAAATTTTACATATAATATTCGTATTCGGATTCGAGAATATCGTGTCAAATATTCGTATATGTGTTCCTATTTGCGAATATCAAAAATTGACATTCGTTACATCACTAGTCCATACATACATACATGCATCTAGTAAAAATTACTCATACGCAGTTGGTGGATGTTAATTATGAAAAGTGTTGCCTATATTTAGGAGTATCCAAATTAAAATGGTGTCGATGACTTTTAGCAAAATAAATTGAATTTATATTAGATTAGAAGCATTAAAAATCATATATATCGACATATCAGTGTCCACATATGCATATCGTTCGTCCGTCTAATATTTTGTCAGTTTATCCCTCCAAATACCTGTAAAATCAATATCAACTCCGAGTTTTCATAATTTAGGGGAATAAATATATCTCGCAAAGTAATTAAATAAAATATGTTGCCCAAACTAAAGCAAATAGTTTTGCAATAATACCAAACTGATGAACTCATCATTTAAAGGGGATTCGCTATACATATACATATGTACATAAAATCCAAGCACGCATTATATTGAAATCAGTTAAAATTCAATGACTTACTTGGCGAAAAAGGTGGCAAAATTTCTGATAATACTAATTTGTAAAATACTTTATGTCATTAAAATTAAGAATTTAGTGCACTAAAGGGAAATCATTCGCCAGATTTTCCCTATTACGTTTAAATTTCTGGCAATAGGCGTTACAAATAAAATGTTGATATATTTCCGCAGAACTCAAGAATGGTTTCTCTGATTTGGATAAGCGAAACAGCAGAAATATTGCTTTATTTAAAACGCTTGGATGTTGTGATAATAATTTAAGTAGGATTTAATAAAATGAACTTTAGTCTGCTTCGCTTTTTGTGCTTAATGGCTTATTCTATAACCCGTAATCCGTAAATTTCGCATTTTTATAAAGTTTCGAAAAATAATTATTTTTCTGCAAAATAGCTTTTCATTACTGGTTTTTCAATATGAAACATTTCAATATTAACATTAAAGTGACTTCAATCAACTTAATTTTGCAATTACGCATCAACCAGACGAACGAAACTGTTTTCGAGTTCTATTAAATGTCATATTAATCACGCTAACAGCGGAAACTCTCAACTGAAAATAGTTTGCTATTAAGCACATAAAATACCGCATCTTTATTATATTTAGGCTTAAAGTGATTTATCATTTGAGAGAAATCCAGTAATTTTTTTTTTTTTTTTAAGAGAAGTAACACTCAGGCAATTAATGCCTACTACTATTACTAGGTGTTACCTTCTTTAGGAAAGGGATAGTGATAGAAGACAGGTGGTGAAGGAAGAGATAGAAGAAAGCTTCATTCTTTTTACAACTGTTTTTTGCACGCTTTTTAATAATGCAGTGTTACAGCGCCTTCTGGTGTTAAATGAGGCGTATTAAATGTTGAAGCTGTGTTTTTAATAGCCATTTTATTGGTTATTTTACTTTGCTACACAATACCGACGAAGGAGGGCGCTCTGATATAACAATAGGATTTGCATATGCTGAAGTCGGTATAGTTCAGTGAGCAGTGACTATGCCTTCATTACTTGAACTTTCCAACAACAGCTGATGCAAAGGGACTCTAATGCACATCAGAAAAATGCGTGGTGTTGTTATTTAAATGACTGTCGGATATAGGGATTGAACCTAGGATCTTCAGTTTTGTAGTCGACGTGCTAACTACTTCAGCCAACGCCACCCTCAAATCTCGTAGATTTCTTATACAAAAGAAAATCTACTTTGTGTTTTGTCAAAATCTACTTAGTGATGCTACTATGGCTTTTTTATAAAAAAATGTATTAAACAGTCAACCTACGTACACAAAAGGTGTGTGAATTGTCTAGTTTGCAGCTGTTTGGTTGTAGTTTTGGAAAACTTTTAGTTAAAGATAAAAAATCTTGATTAATGTTAAATAAACTTGGTGTAAACGGTATAAATTTTCATTAAGATTTTAATTGAAATCTGCTACATTTTATGCAGTTGTAAATGCCCTTTTAAAGGACCATAGAATATAAAATAATTTAGAAGAATAATATGACACTTTTTTCCTTTTTAGTTTAACGAATTTGGTATCTAACTTTCATAAGCCTTTCAGAAAACTAAAGCATGCATTCCATTCTCTTGTAATGTGCAAGTGGTTTTGAAATGAAGCCTTAACTATTCATACATATGTGTATGTGGCATAACAAGCAAACGTTTTAATCATTTTAACGTGATAGCAAGCAAGAAAACTGACAGCCAAGCAACTCGTCAATCAGTAACACTCTGCCACATCAGACAATCTCTGATATTGAAAATAAATGTTTTGTTGATTATTGATAATTATTTTTTTGGTTTCTTTTAGAAAAACATGAACAAAACAAGTTTAAACATGTTTTTGGCCATAAGAAGTGCAAAGAATTTTATTAACAATTTCTAGAAATAGTAATCTCTTAGATCTAACTTTATTGCTTATGAAGCGTCTAATGAAAGTAAATTGTTGGTTTAAATTAATAACCTTAAAAGGTAGAATATTATTTGATTTATCTATTAAATGTCCATAAGCGACTTAATAACTCATGTTAAATGAAGATATTTTAATATTTGATATGTTAAGGGCTTTTTTTTTTGCTAACAACTTTTGTAATGCAATTGATTAGAAATTTATAAGGTTTTTGATAGTATTAAGGAGATATATGTATGAATTTTGTTTTAAAAACACACTAAAGGTTGTGAAAGGATCAGTTAATGCTTAGATTTCATTATAGAATAGGCTTTTAATGGAATAGAAATTTAATTTGAAATTTATTTGCTGGTGGTTCAGCGTTGTCTATATATTTCATTCTTGCTGTAACAAATCATCAGTAGACTTCAACCACACATTTTGAATAGTCACAAACCTCTTATCTTATGCACAGACTTTCAAGAACTATTTGAGAATTCACAAATAATAATATTTTTTAAAATCACAAATGAAAAATAAGCGTAGTAGGCTTTGAAACTAATACAAAAAAACCCAAATTTGTTACAAATTATTGTTAAAGGCTGTCTTATGCATGTCCACCACGTCATTTTAGACTTAAAAAAATATATTATGCCACATTCTTTAATAATAGTGGAAGCCGAAACATGCCAAGCACGATAAGGGGAAATATTTCACCCATCACTGGCTGCATTAATTGAACATAAAATTACAACAACAACATATTGCTCAATTTACAAAATTCATTATTCAAAATATTTTAAAAGATAGCAAAAATTATTTATATAATTATAAGACATATTACCAAACATTTTTCATAACTTTTATATTTAAAATAATTTTCTAACTAGTGATTTTGATATGATTACCGATGATTTATCATACATATTGCTATATTTATTTCAACCACAAAATGCAAAATAATAAACAAGAAGGCATAGAAACGAGAAAACCCCCAGAGAAAAACCTTCAGAGACAAGTTCCTTCATACACAGTTCTTTAAATAAATATTAATGTTCTAGTTACAAATTTCCAACCATCCATCAATTATAATTGCAAGTATTAGATATAACGAAGAGTATGCTTGTGTGCCTGTGTGTGTGTGTGTGTGTGAATAGGTATCATATGAATCTCTGAAAACATAAACGTAAACTTAATTCATGAAAAGACAAAGAAGTCATGTGCCAGAGGAAATGGCAATTTATAAAATGCTAAAAGAAAAATGATTACTTACATAAACTGATGGATGGATGCATGACTGGTTGTTTGTGTTTCTTTCTTTTTTTTCTTTTTTTGCCAAAGATGGGTGAGAGAATGATTGCTAGCTGGCTGGCTGACTAGGCTAAAACGACCATATGAACACAAGAAATTCATACAAGCAATCAACCACAATCAGAATGACTGAATGACTGGCTGACAGGCAGACATCAATCAAGTAAGCAGCAAAAATTAAACTTAAGAAAACAAAAAAAAAAAAAAACAAAAACTTAAAAAATGGAATGTATTTACAAAAGATATAACGAGAGTTTTACGTATCAACCAGTTAATCGTTTCGTTGTTCGGTTTTATTTTCTTATTCTTTGCTCTCTTTGCGCAATTTTTTGTTATACCCTTTACCAAAAAATGGTAAAAGGGTATATAGAGGTTTTTCATTCCGTTTGTAATTTCCAGAATATTAATAAGCGAGCCATAAAGTATATATATTCTGGATCCTTATGCATAGGGAAGACGAATAAGCGATGTCCGTCTGTCCGTCTGTCCGTCTGTCTGTACGTGAAATCGGTTTTCCGAAGCTCCCAGAAAAGCTAGCGACTTCGTTCTTAGACTGGTGGGTCAGAAATGGTCGAAATAAGATTGGCATTGAAAATCAGCAAAATCGAGCACACGGTTTCAGAGCTGGGAAACTTAAACTTCATTTTGTCATACAAAATAACTACTGAAAAGTAGTTCTTATTATTTTTTTATTAAATAAACTTATTTTATACTTCAAAATGAATAAAATTGGTATTTCACTTTAAAAAAAATTAAAAAAAAAATCAAAAAGATTAAAAGGACGTTTCCAGGGTTGGAAAACTTTGATTTTTTTTTCTTATTCAAAAGTAACTTACTAAAACAAATTTTTCCTTTTTTCTACAAATTATACATATATTATGTTCTTAAATTGCAGAGATTGATGTAAGAAATCAGAAAATCAAAAAGGGGTTGGAAAACCTACAATTTTTGTGATATATAAAATTAACTACCGTTAACTAATTTTTTATTTATTTTTATTAAATAAACTTATTTTATACTTCACCACGAATAAAATTGGTATTTCAAATAAAAAAAAAATTTAAAAATTTAAAAAGGCGTTTCCAGGGCTGGAAATCTTTTTTTTTCTTATATAAAAGTAACTTATTAAAACAAATTTTTCCTTTTCTTTATAAATTAAACATATCTTACATTCTTAAAAGAAAAAGATTGGTGTAAGAAATCAGAAAATCAAAAAGGATGATTCCAGGGTTGGGAAACTGGAACTTTTTTTGATATAAAAATTAACTACCGAAAACTAATTTTTATTTATTTTTATTAAATAAGATTATTTTATACTTCAGAATGAATAAACTTGGTATTTCAAATTAAAAATTAAACTTTAAAAAAATTAAAAAGATGTTTCCAGGGTTGGAAAACTTTAGCTTTTTTTATACAAAAGTAAATTATTAAATAAGATTATTTTATACTTCAGTATGAATAAAATTGGTATTTCAAATTAAAAATTAAACTTAAAAAAATTAAAAAGATGTTTCCAGGGTTGGAAAACTTTAACTTTTTATACAAAAGTAACTTAATAAAGCAAATTTTTCCTTTTTCTCTTTAAATTAGCGATATCTTATATACTTAAAAGAAAGAGATTGGTGTAAGAAATCAGAAAAATTAAAAAGGATAATTCCAGGGTTGGGAAACTTACTCTTTTTGTGATATAAAAAATTAACTACCGAAAAGTAATTTTAATTTTTTTTTAAATAAATAAATTTATTTTATACTATAGTACGAATAAATATGGTATTTCAATTTAAAAAAGTTTAAAACACGATTCCAGGGTTGGAAACATTTACCTTTTTTTATACAAAAGTAAGTTACTAAAGCAAATTTTTCGTTTTCTCTATAAATTAAAGATATCTTATATTCTTAAAAGAAAGAGATTGGTATAAGAAATCAGAAAAATCAAAAACCATCATTTCAGGGTTGGTAAACCCACACTTTTAGTGATATAAAAAATTAGCTACCGAAAACTAATATTTATTTTTTTATAAAATAAATTTATTTTACACTTCAGTACGAATGAATTTGGTATTTCAAAATAAAAAAAGTTGAAAAAATTAAAACGACGTTTCCAAGGTTGGAAAACCTTATTTTTTATACAAAAGTAACATACTTAAACAAATTTTTCCTTTTTACCATAAATTAACATATGTTATATTCTTAAAAAAAAAGATTGGTATTAGAAATCAAAAAGGAGGATCCCAGGGTTGAGAAACCTACACTCTTTGTGATATAAAAAATTAACTACCGAAAATTTATTTTTGTTTATTTTTATTAAATAAACTTATTTTTTGCTTGAGTACGAATAAAATTAGTATTTCAAATAAAAAAAAAGTTTAAAAAAATTAAAAAGACGTTTCCAGCCTTAACTTTCTTAACTTATACAAAAGTAACTTACTAGAACAAGTTTTTCCTTTTATTTACAAATTAAACATATCTTATGTTCTTAAAAAAAAGAGATTGGTTTAAGAAATCAGAAAAATCAAAAAGGATGCTTTCAGGGTTGGGAAACTTACACTTTTTGTGATGTATTAAAGTAACTAAGTCTAATTAATTTTCATCTTTTCCTTTATAAATTATACATATTTTACGTTTTGGAATAAAAAGTTTGGTTTGAAAAATTATAAAAATAGAAATCACATCTCCAGAGTTGGAAACTTTGAATTTTTTTTCTAGATATTAAAGTAACTAAATAAAACATTTTTTTTGGAATTCCCTTTTTTTATCACTTAACACACTTTTCATATTTTTTTTAAGAACTACTATATTGATAAAAGGAGTGAGAAAAATCTAATTTGATGATTCTAGGGTTTGAAAATTAATTTTTTTTTGCACATAAAAGTAACTAGGTCAAATTACTTTATGTATGTGCTTATGTATGTATCTCTATACTACATAAACGCACTTTGGTAAAGGGTATATAAGATTCGGCACAGGCGAATATAGCACTCTCACTTGTTTTTTTTGTTTTTTTTTTTTGTTTTAGCTAATGCTTTTCAGAAATACTTGTTTTATGAAAAATTACTTAAATATGGAAATGATTTGTGACCCATCAGAAGTATGCCAATATGTGGAAAATTATTTCTAAAATATTTCATTTGCAAATAGTTTTCACATGCTTGGTGACATAGTAAATAAATTGAGTTTTTCCAGATGACATAAAAGGACGGGAATTTCAACAATGTCCAAGAGGGCATGCGTTTAAAGAAAAATTTAAACTCAGTGTACAATAAACGCAATTTAGAGAAGTAAAAGGAATAAGGGGAGAAAATGATCGCATTCCATATTAAACGAAATTTAAAAAAAAAATATTTACATACATATATGTACATAAACTCCATTAAAGTGCATTTGAATTTGAGCAAAATCTAGTAGTTATGAGATTTTGGGCAAAATCTAAAATATTTTAAGTTGATTTCTCATACGAAACAAAAAAATCTGCACCGTCACTAGATTTTGTTGAAATCTACTTAAAATCTAGTAGAAGATGGTGATGCAGACATAGTTTTTTTTTTTCAAATTTGTTCTTAAAGTCAGCCTGTCAGTACTTAGAAGACAAATCTTCTATCTGGAAAATATACCAGATATGTTCTATATCTTAGTAGTTCAGACGGAAAAAAAGCAATGTGAGTCCGATCACAGAGGAGATGTGTAAACATCTAGTAATGAAATTTTTTTTAAGTTGGAAGTACTTATGCTTTTAGTATCTTTTTTTAAATTAATTAATTAAAAGTATCAAAACTTTCAATATTGTAAATACATATGAATTTGTAGGTTTTTGTTTGTTTTATTAAACTTATTTGGTTAGTAAATGGGCACACTGCAGTATATGTATGTATATGTAGTGCATTAAAAATTGCAGTAAGCAGTAAATTTACTGATTACCAAAAATATTCAACAAATGTTTACTGCTAATGAAATTTAATTTGCATTACCAGTAAAATCGTAGGGCCGTAATCATAATAAAATTGTAGCAAGTGGCAAAGTTTTTTCATTAAAATTTTGAAACTTTTGTATGAAAACCATTTAGCCACTTGGTAGAATTTCATTATGAATATGGGCATTACTGATTAATGAAAATTCAATGCCCCTTATCATATAACAAATCATTTAGGCAATTTATAAAAATTGTAGAAAAAAATTTTAGTAATCAGTAAAAATTTACTTTTTTAAACATTTTTTATTGTTTTTACTGAAACTTTAGTGGTACTGCAGTGCTCATCTATGGTAAATGTCTACTTTTACTTTTACTTTTTAATTCCTGTTGTTCATTGTTTAGTTGTTGCTGTTCTTGTTGTTGTGTACGCATTGCAATTAAAATAAATTCAGTAAAGTGAGACTTTGACTCGCGCACATTCGGTTTTGATAATTTTTTTTGATTTAGCTTTCTTCCTTTTTTAAGTTTTTCAGTTTAAACGACTTTTTCAGTTTTATCACTTTTTTCTTGTTTTGGCGTTTTTTTTCTCTTTTTGGGTTTTTTTAAATTTCGCAAATTTTTCATTTTAGCGATTTTTTTATTTTGGCGATTTTTTTCTGTTTTTTTGGGGCTTTTTTCATTTTGGCGATTTTTTTTTCTCTTTTTTGGGGTTTTTTTATCTAGGCGATTTTTTCATTTTGGCGATTTTTCATATTGGCAATTTTTTTGTTTAAGGATTTTTTTTCATTTTGGCTATTTTTCCGGTTTTTCGCGATTTATTTTAGTCCTAGAGATTTTTTTAAGTTGGTGCTTTTTTCGTTTTGGCGATTTTTTTTGTTTTTTGCGATTTTATATTTTTTTGATTTTTTAGTTTTACCGTTTTTGAAAATTTCGAGAGATTTGCTCTTACGGTTTCCAAGATACAGCAAGTTGTCAAAATTACAAAGTCAAAATTGCATTAAGTGATGGACCACCCTTTAATTTAAATTTTTTAAATTTAGTGTTAATTGTTGTAGTCTGTATAAAAATATACTAACTTTTAAAATTTCAAGTGTATATACATGTACATACAATTGTATGTATATTACATGGGATTTTAAAATTTTTCGTTGCTCGTTTTGAAACACCCTTTAGTTTTTAACTCTCATGTATTTGTTGTTGTAGTGGCCAAATGTTTACACATTGTGTCTAAATTTCAAGTCCGTAGCTCTTACGGTTCATTTTCACCTTTGGTGTACGGAAATATACAGAAAAATAACCAGCGGCGGCGCACCGTCGGCTTCGAGCCGGTCGACTTGTTTCTCTGCTTGGTATTGCTTCTTTGAAACACTAATACACTCATACATAGCTCACACCGATTTGACAATGCAAAGAAATCTCAGTAAAGAAATCTCAGCAAAGAAATCAAAGTCAAAAGATATTTACCCCTAGCGTATAGATGTTTACACATCTAAAACGTTAATTGAGGGGAATATGTTCCTAATCTGATTAAGTTTAATAGATTTTCATGTTTTTTTTATTGGGTATCCCCCCAATATTTGTTATCAAGAGCGCACGACGTGCTATAATTGCCTAGGTGTAGTCCGAAACGGGTTGGGTCAATTATTACTGCCCCTTTTTCAACCTAACCTTACCTTACGTCACCTAAGTTTAACTTCTTTAAAAGGTGTAGTTATTTCTCAGCAAAAATACATTTGGTACAACTAAGCACTAAGACAATAAGCAGCGCTTCGGAAACGCGGAAAAGCGCACAGTGTATATCCCCTCTGCTTCACGAGGATGCAATAACGAATGGCGAAGTTCAGCACAAACATTACGAAGTTGGTCAGCTGTTTAGACTCAAATACTCAAAGTATATTATAGTGCTTCCGCTCTCATTTACGTGGATACAAATTTGGATGCCAATGAAATTTTTACTTCGAGTTCTGATTTTTTAGAACGGAAGTTGCTTATGGCAGGCCATGCATGTAAAATATTTTACACATACTGGTATCAACTACATACCATAATGGGGCTGCCATTGCTAGTATTTTAGATTTTCAGTGTTGCTGTAATTTTCCGGGGAAGTTCAAGGGGACTTGTGATTTTGGAGCTTTGAGTCCTTTTTGGTAATCTCCAATATGGTTTGTGGTCTTGATATAAGGTCAATAACTTAGATACGTGTTTCGTAGCAGTGATAGCTGAAGGTGTCTCTGCTAATTAATATTATAAATGGGAAAGTAAATTTATTGTCTGTTTGTTATACTTTAACGGCTTGGCCACGGAGCCATATGTTACATTTTTTATCAACTATGGTCTTGTGTCAAACGGTAGCAAGGTACTAGTAGCCCTGGGGGCTACTAGAAATTTTGACACAATCGTTAAATTTTTGTCAAGCAGCAAATAAGAAGCATGGTATCGTAAAAGGTAAAACCACCGCCGTCGCTTCGAGCCGTTACCCAAAACATAGATTTTTACGTCCCTTAAATGTAGTTAGACTGTGAAAAATGCATTGCTTACTTTAATTTGCAAAATATTTTCCATCATATTTGTAATATTGGGCCTTATTACTGTTCTCCAATTTTTCTATTCGACTTCGAGAGTTTGTACCAGATTAAAGAAAAATTTTGTATGTTTCTTTAATCTAGTACAGCAAGTTGAAGTCGAATTTAAAATTTCGAGAACCGTAATTAAGCCCATTATAAAGTTTTTTTGCTAAAAGAATATTGTTGTATGTCCTTTTAAAAAAATGTTTGGTAGCCGGCGGCTTGTAGTAAAATTTTTTGCCTCGCCGCCGCAGAAATTTTTTTTATCAGCTTCTTCTTTCTATGCTTCAGCGAGTTTGTCAAAATTTGTCATTTGGCACAATGACACGGGGGGAGTTAGGGGGAAATTTCTGCCTCTTAACAACTATATAAACGATTTTGATGAAATTCAAAACATAGATAAAACTGAGTCCAAAAGAAAACATAGGCTGCAGATTTTTTAAAAAGTAGGATGACGAGTGGTGGTAAGGGGGAAAGTTCTTCCTCTTTGAAACTATACATCCGACATTAACGAAATTCATAACATAGATAGATCTGAGTCTATTTTTGAAAACTAGGAGCACGTGGGAAGGTAAGGGAAATTTGTTTCTGTTTGAAACTATCTATCAGATTTTTATGAAATTCAAAACATAGATAGAATTGTTTTTGGTCTGGGAAAATACATGGCTATACACTTTTTGAAAAACAAAAGAACGAGGAGGCAATTTCTGCTTATTTAAAACTATCTATCCGATTTTGATGAAATTCAAAACATGGATAGATCTGAGTCTGAAAGGACACACAGTCTCTATATTTTATAAAAATAAGCCCACTAGGGGGTAAGGGGTAATATCTAAGGCAAGTACAACTTACAACTTATTTTTTAATTGAATTATGTATGAAAATAAATATGTGTTTGGTAGGTCAGTGTGTAATGTTATAGCGCGAACAAAAATTATTCGATAAATGTAAGTTGTTGTGAATTATAATTCTCAATTGTATTTAATTAAAAATAACAAAAATTAAACATTTTAAAAACCCCCGACTTTTTTCAGAAAAGATGTTATATCTTCTCTCGATCAAGTCATCTTTCAAACAGAAAAAACTAAATGAAAATCGGTCGAGCCGTTTGGCCTGTACGTGGACACAGACAGGCACACAGATACACAAATACACAGATACACAGACACACAGACACACAGCCACACACTACAAACTTATAAAACCCCTTTTTTTAGTCGGGGGTTAAAAATTATAAAAATAAGGTAAAGCATTGGAAATTTATTTAAGAATAGATACAGTTATGATAAAGAGCAAATTTTTTAATTATATTTAGATACAAAAAAAAGGCTTGAGGAATGGGCTTCTTTTTCTATACGTCCTATTGCATTCAGAATCTCATACCTGGAGACCTACCAAATGGGACATCACGAACAAAAATTATGTGATACCGAAACACAAGTCTACCTTATCAACCTGATTCTAGGTAGACGAATACTTTTGCTGGCTTTATTGTAGTTTAGGAAAATTTTCAGTTAATGATTTTGTTTTGGGTGACAAATAGTGCTAAATGTCAAAAATACTTAGCATAAATGGTATTTATTTCGTGCAGGTGTAAATGCTCTACAAAATCTACTAGAACTTGGTGATGCCAACTATTTGGTTTAAAAGTTGTACTAAAAAAACAAAAAGCTGTTCTTGAAAACGTTTGTGAATTTTCTATATTGCACTTTTTTTTTTTTTTTTTTTTGTAGTCTTGGAGAAATTTTAGCCAGAGTTTTTGCTTTGGATACGAAATCTTGATAAATGTTTAAAAAAAAACTTGTTGTAAACGGTATAGATTTTGATAAATATTTCAATTGAAATCTATCAAATTTCGTGCAGGTATAAATATCCTCTTAAAGTTATTTAAAATTTCATTAGATTTCGAGACCTGTAAATTACAACTTGAACTGTTTTTACAGGCCTCATTAACACCAGCTTAATTTGAAAGTTAATATATTTTCTTTAATTTGTTGTGAAAAATGTACCTTCAAAACATACTCACATATATTAGCTGGACTCCGTAGGGCAGAACAGGATGAACGTGTTGCCCGCAACAGATATGGAGGCTTCAACATGAACTCAATGTTTCTAAAAACTGTCAAAGCTGGAGGGAAATTATTTATTATTTATTAATTTATCGTCGAACAGAACTTCAGGAAATCGATTTGTAGTGTTCGATTTGTTTAGTTATTCGTATGAACCAGAAGACGCAATAATAAATAACATTTATTCAACAGCTTTAGAGGATACCATCAGCCTGATGTTCCAGTTCAAATCTCTGATACTTTAAATCTGATGCTGCAACTCTTGATGTCTTCTCGCTTTAAAAGCTGTTTTTCTCCAAGCGGTCGATAATATCAGGCTTATTGGCTTATCACATATCCCCACAGAAAATATTTAGGTGGCGTTAAGTCTTGGAGATCCATTCATGGGTACGAAAGGTGAAACTATGCTGTGTGACCTGCTGCGCCATCGTATTGAACCCACAGCTCCTACACATCAAAATCTTCCATAAAGTGAATGGACACATATCAAATTCCTGTGCATGTTTGCGGACAGACTGATTTGGGTTTTCCTGTAAGCTACGCTTTACAGCAGCAATCACTTCTTCTGAACACACTGTGCAACGTCCATGTGGATGCGAATTATAATTTAGAGTAAATGTGCTGCGAAAACGTTTCATAGTTATTGCATTAATTACTCTGATAGATGATTATGTCGACCGTAAAATGCACGTTGTGAAATAAATTTGCACAATTTGGACGCGCTGTCAGTCAGGCATCAGTATATTTACGTTAAAACGCTAAGCAAACTAAAGTAAATAAGTTGACAGCTGTCAAAATGGCCACTAGTTAAAAAAGTGTTGCCAACTTAAAGTTTTATATATCTATATAAAAAACACCCTCTATACTAAATTTTTGCTACTCGCATGTCAATTAGTTTCTTTAATTTTTTTTTTTAAATTTACAAGCCATTTCAATGAATTTATTTAATTTATATGCAAATATGTCTTCTTCCTTCATAAATACAATAATTCAAATGATTCTTTATTAATTCATTGATGATCAAAGTAAAGCGTAATGCAAAGGCTATTGAATACTTTATATAAATCCACGCATATATGTTTATAGGTGCGTGATTATAAATTAATATTGATAGAAGATTTTCAACATAAAATATGTATAATTAGCAGGGACTGAATATTTTATCTCATGCTTCCTCTGCCACTGCAAAGTAACTCATTCTTAACTTGCAGTCACTTCTAAAGAATGTAGATATTAATAAAAATTAATAAAAGTGGAAAAAGCACGACAAGCAGCAGGAGAAGCTGATTTTCAATGGAATGCACGACAATAAAATGCAACAGCAGGCTTACAGGCTGAAGCTTTAGTCCAGAAAGTGGTGTGTATGGCAAACAACTTCAATAGCAACAACATAAAGTACTCTTACAATAATGGTGCAAAGTGCAGTCGCAATCAATCAAAGTGTAGAATGGTTAAATGCAACATCAAACAAGCAAGAATATCAAGAATGAAAATTAGGGTGGATCAGATTATACAGGATACTAATCTCTAAAGCTTTTGTTAAATTAGTTCGTTTTAAAAGTATATGAAATTTAACAAATTCTTGTCACATTAACTTGCATAAAAATCAGATGCACTAATCCAACAAATGTAAGCTTCCCTAATTATTACACATACATGTGAATATATCAGCAAGTATGTATATACAACGCAAATAAACTAGAAAGTGGGAAAAAGCACCTCCTTGTTTTATTGACTCTCCGTACAACATAAAAGACAACTAAACTGTGTGATGGTGACGACAAATGCATGCATATTTTATGAATGAATTAATGTGTGTGTATGCAAATTTGAGTTGTTTGTTTATATGCAGGCAACTAATGACAGTGGCAACTAACTGTTGGAAGTGTGTGCATTGTTTTTGATTATATATTTTTTTTCTTTTTAAATCAAAATGAAAAATTGCACTGCATGCATTGAATATGAAGGCAAATAAATCTAAATAGAATTACAATAAGATTAAAAAGCAATCCTTATATGAACAACATTATCACATCTCGTAGGTTTTAAAGGGATTAGTTGATAGCATTTGTAATTCAACAAATTCAAGCAGAGTATTTATGTATGTTTTTCTTGCTCCTAAAAGTATGCATAACTTTTCCCATTCATGTATATTTACATACTAAAATGAAACTTTATGCGAGAAAAACTTTGATTTATTGTCGTTTAACAGAATCATAATTATAGAAAAAATGTATATGTTGTAATTTTTAGTTGTTATTGAAGTTGTTAATCCTTTTACGTTTGCTTAAGGCTGGGACTCACTATCCTACACAATTGTAGGGATTTTTAAATATCTAAACTCCCATCTAATGAATTATTGTTGTATTTTAAAAGTTTTCATATACCACATTAAAACAGGGAGTCCTATAATTTATTACTACACAGAAGAAAATATGAATGGAAAAACACCTTGCAAAAAATTAATTAAATAAAATAGAAGAACAATAAATTAAATTCGTGTTGTATAAATTTAAAACAAATTTAATTCAACATGGTTATTCATGTTATTGTTATTGTTTAGACTTTAAATTATTTCGATAATTTTCTTTTTAAATTCACTTATCTCAAACGCAAAAAAGTTCTTTGAAAATTACTGTAAATCATGTTGAATTAGCATGAAACACATATGAAGCAAACTCATTGCTGAAAATTTTATATTAACCTTGTTTGCATATATTATAATGTAAAAATTTTTTTTGGGTTTATGAATTTACTAAGAGCAGGCATAGCCAAAACACCTTACACTCTATTACTAGTTTTCAGTTTTAAGTAATCTTAAGTAGAACTTGCGAAAGGGTTAAATGCCAAACGAGGTGTCATACTGTTCACACATTTTGAAATTTCTGATCAGTACACTCTGGCAAGTTATCATAAATAGATTGATACCTCACCTACGTTACCAAATTGTCCAGATTTGTATAACTTTGTTGCAGAATTCTCAACTTTAGTATTAACAATACGAACACTACGATGCAACATACACAGAAAAAATATTCCTACAATAAATAACTTTGAACGAAAATAAAACCAAAAATTAATTAAAAACTATAACTGAGTCCATTAGACTTTGTAATTAATAAAATTTTTAAACAAAAGTTTTAATGACTTACATGGCATTTTCACCTGCACAAAATTGAGCAGATTTTAATGAAAATCTTTATGAAAATCCATACCGTTTACACTAACATTTTTTGACATTTAACAAGATTGTTTATCCAGAACAAACCCCATTAACTGAAAATTTCAAAAACTACAAGCAAAAAAATAAAATATAGCCAATTCACACACCTTTTTAAGCAGACCATAGCTAATTCGATCATCTTTTTTGTAAATATGTTTTACAGGGTAGTAAAAAATAAATAAAAATATTAGATTTTGATTAGATTTCTTACAAATCTAGGGACAAAATATATTTCGTTTTGTATGGGAAATCTAGTATAAGGCAGCAAGATTTAGCCCGAAATCTCGTAAATATTAGATTTCAAGACAATGTAAATGCTCTATTAAATTCACTTTTAATTGATTTTTGGTTTTATTTTCAATTAAAGTTGTTTATTGCAGGATAATTTTTTTCTGGGTATGGCATGTGGCTCGAGGTATTTGGAATGTGGTCATACCAATGGACTCTAAGAATTTCAGGGACGTAATGGGTTATATGTACTGAGGTATAGGATCGTCTACAAAAACAACTAGAGATAATGAACAAGAGATAATAAGAGAAAGCTTGAGTACATTTTATGCGAAAGGAAAGTTATTAGTTGGTACAACTAATCATTCATGGAAAATAAGCAGGAGGAGAACGATTCAAAGAAGAAAAATCTCATGGCTTGTAAAAATTAATAGCAGGCCCATTTAAAGGCGTTACATCTAAAACGAAAACTTCCCTAAGGTTATTTAATCTCTGGAACAGAAAGACAAGATAAGAAGAAAAAGAAGAATCTCTATGTGACGCAATTACATCAACATCTCGAAGGATACTAAGGGTACTACGGAAAACATCGCTGCGGTATAAAAGTCTGGCAGAAGATCTAATTCTATCGAATCGTTATTGATTGCAGGAATCGGAGTTCAGTCCATCCACTGCACGCAAAGAAAAGATATGGTTGTAGAATGGTTGAGAAAACAATATTATGTTCTCTGAAACAAATTTGTGGTCGTCGAAAACTAGTTATTGTTATTTTAAACATTTATTTCTGCCAACACTAGACCCTCTGGTAATCTTGAGATTCATCAGGAAAGTAAGTCTAGATGAGGTGCTCTAGCAATTGGCAAGGGATACAATAGATTTACTTTTAACACAATTTATTCATTCATTCATAGACTCAAATGTATCAACCATACTGCAGTTAGAGCTCTCGATAGGACGATAGTGGCGATGGTAAAATGTTCGAAGAGTACGGAACGCTGCCCGAATAGCCCAACCATTTCGATAAAGCAATTTTATTATTTCCAGGTGCTGTTAAAACTATATCCGTGCCGGGTGATTTGGCAAAATGGACTAAACAACAATCAACATTATGGCCCCTATCAAATAGAGCTCTCGACAGGACGTTTATTGTAATCGTGAAGTGTTCGAAGAACATAAAACTTTGCTGGAACAGAATAATTATTTTGATAAAGCAATTCTATAATTTGCATAAACTATTGAAAGCTATTTCCGTGCATAGTGATTTGGCAAAATAGAGTAAATAAACAACGACCAATTTAAAATAAGAAAATCAGTAAAGTGCGACTCTGACTCGCGCACGAAGGGTTCCGTACGAACACTAGATATGTAATTTAATACAAACTTCATCCTATATAATATATAGCTTTGGAATTTTTTTCGTTTTTGGGGTGTTTTTGTTTTGGCGGTTTTTGATTTTTTTGGTTTTGGCGAGTTTTTTAAGTTTTGGCTCTTTTTTTAGTTTTGACACTTTATTTTCTTGTTTTGGCGATTTTTTTCGGTTTTTGGCGTTTTTTAATTTTTGCGATTTTTTTTTATATAAAATTTTTTTAGTTTTGGCGACATTTTCGCGTTTCGGCGATTTTTTTTCGATTTTTGGCGTATTTTTTCATTTTGGCGTATTTTGCTCATTTTGGCGATTTTTTCGAATTTGGCGATTTATTTTAGTGCTAGAAATTTTTTTTTAATTTTGGCGATTTTTTTTCGTTTTGGCGATTTTTTTTTAATTTTCGGCGATTTTTTTTTGGTTTGGCGATTTTATAATTTTCGGTTTTTTTAGTTTTACCGTTTTTGAAAATTTCAAGTGTTTGCCTCTTACGGTTTCCAAGATATAGCAAATTGTCAAAATTACATAGTCAAAATTGCATTAACTGATGGACCACCCATTGATTTAAATTTTTTTAAATTTTAGTGTTAATTGTTGTAGTCTGTGTAAATATACACTAATTTTACAAATTTCAAGTTTTAATATACATATGTTCATACAATTTTATTGTATGGAACACCCTTTAATTTTTAATTCTCATGTATTTGTTGTTGTAGCCGCCAAGGCTCTACATATTGTGTCCAAATTTCAGGTCCGTAGCTCTTACGGTTCCTGAGAAAATACCGTGTGACGGACAGACGGACAGCGTGGCGAAAACAATAGGGTTCCTTTTCATCTTTGGTGTACGGAACCCTAAAAAACATATCTGCAACATTATAACTTTATGATCTCTATCAACTTTCAAGGCTGGGAGGTTCCTATTGAAAAACATTTCACCTTAAATAAGCTACAAATTATTTTGCCCATTACTGTAATACTACGTACATAAATATAAATATGCAAGACTGTTTCCACATACAAACGTGCGACTGTGCGAAATGTATTTCAAATGCGTTGCTTATGGGGTTGGTTGTTTGTTGTTTGTTTTTTGTTAAAAAGAATTATGCACATCTACACACTTTGACTTGCAGCAAAATATACAATTCATGCCATCAAATTAAAATTTATGCATATGTACATGCAAATGCATTTATTAACTTATTTATGCATCACGTATGATGTATTGCAAGTTGGCATTTTAGTGAGCCACACTCACTCATCATCACTCATTCATTCATTCATTCATTCATGCACGCCTGCCAATTCGCAGTGGTTTGTTTTATCATCAATAAAAGGATAACAGAAATTAACTTAATTAACAATTGAGAATGTTGTTGTTAACCTTGCGGCTACACGTTCAATAAATTGCTTTCAATTTTTTCACACATATGGTTTGTCAAAATTTTGCTAAAATTGAAGTTGTGACGTAGGCTGCAAGCAATTTGATAACCAATTTTATGTTCAAAATGCCGTCGTCGAGGAAATAATTAAAAATTTTCACCTCACATATTCTATTTTAGCAAAGAAAATTACTTCTGTTTTAAATTTTTTGCAATCACAAAAATTATTTTAAAACAGCTGCTAAATTGAAAAAAAAAATTGTATGAAGCATTGAATAAAAAATTGAAGTCCACCTGGTATTAAATTCCCAAATGTATGAGTGTGGTAGTAAAAAAGTGTGAATGTATTGAGCTTTGAAACAAAAATTTAAGGAAAAATTTAACGTGTAGCCTCACTGAAAAAACAGTTTTACATAAATTCAACGAACTCGCATTCATTGATTTAAATTCATTTAAATTCAACGTATTATACGTTGTTTCAAAAAAATATTCCTTGAAATTCAACGTAAAATTTTATGTAGATATGAACTGAACGTTGAAACCATTCCTTGATATTATTCGTTGAATTTAACAACGAACTAGTTTATTGATTTAACGTTCAATTTAAGGAACACGTTCTTTCTTATATAAATAAAAGAAAATAGTTTAATAAATTTCAAGGAACCTGTTCATTGATTTTAAGTAATGTACGTTGAATTTGACTTCAAGAACATAAAGGAGATGTTTTATTAAATAAACGAGTACTTTGATTCAAGGAACCACCATTTGAATTTTTGTTTTACTTGGTTCAATTCAACGTACTAGTTCCTTGTAGAGCTGCAAAACTATCGATAGTACTATCAAGAGTATCGATAGTTTTGTTGTAAATGAAATATCGATAGTTTTTTCCACTATAGATACTATCGGCAAAAAACAAGTAATTAAAAGAGTAAAAATAATCGAAGTCAGTAAACAGTTGCCGGCAGCTTTGAAGCAAATTATCCGTAGTTGATTTAAGCTTTTGTAAGTTGGTACAATTGTATAATTTTGGCGCTATTTGAATGCCAAAAGTACCGTAGCACCGCAATGACCCATTTAGCACTACTGAAATCTCTTTATATTATATTACATGCCAAAAATAGCATTAAAATTTATTAACCCCCTTATGCAAAATATAATGCATGCTTGAAGTGTACATTAAAAAACAATTCCATAGAAAAACCGGTTTTAACGCTCACTTATTTTTTTGCACAAGGGGGTTACCCCCTTATGCAAAAAAATATTTTACTTTAGCTTTAAAGTTCATATTAGTTGCCAAGCACTTTAAGGCTAACATAGCTTTGTTAAGAAATCATATGTAAAAGACAATTTTAATTATTTTTTATCTAATAATGAATACTGGTAACACCACCGTGTTCAACAACCACTTCACAGCTTATGATGTACAAAATCGAATACAATTTCATTCGGGTATTCAAATAATTTTTTATTTTTTTAAATAAAGTTTCTTTATCTTGAAGTAAAGCAACCTAATTTAAAAAATATGAGCTTCTGACATGGTAATAAAACAGATAAACACAACTATGAAGTAAAAGTAAAAAAATGTGAAAAATTATCACAATTTGTTTTATTCGAATGAAACGAGTATTTGAATATCCAGCTTTTTTCGATTTGTTTTGATTGTATGTGCATCACTAAAACATTTTTGTATAATTGTATTTATTTTTAATATTTTTTAATGGATTTTGCTATGTATTTCGAATCAGTTGGATAATTTGGTGATGTTTCACATTACATGACAGAAATAATAAATTTAGGATAAGAGCAGCCACTTCTAGCTTCATTTTCAGATGTAACATGAATCAATATGTGTTATATTAATAAAAATATTTGAGGTACAAAACACACATTTTGGAAATATCAACTTAAAGTAGTCTTATCAAACGTGGGTGCCTACTTTAGAATTTTTATACAATAATTTTTTTTTTTGCTTGGCAAAGCTTTATTAAGTTTTTTCCATCTTTAGCTCGAAGGTATTAGAAAATTAAGTAAATCAAACGATATTTTCCGGTACTTAAAGAATTGCTGGAGGAATGTTATTTATTCCAAATTCATCTGCAAATGTGGAAATTTTATTTTCCTACCAAGGAGAGAAGCCGACTATTTGCATCGACTATGAACAATCGAATAAAAAAAGGTTATAAACGTAGTATATCGTAAATGTTACTTTTATATTCAGATCCCAGCAACTAATATTCTTTGTGCACCTTCTGGCGTTTTGTTAATTGATTTTTAGTTAATTAATAAGTACAAGTATTAAAAAAATATAAATAAAGAATTAGGTACAATCGTACTGAAAATATTAAAATTTTTTTTGAAAGTTAGTACAATTTATAAATATGACATTGCATCCCTGCTTCTGTATACATAAGTACTTAAATACATATTTATGTATATGAATTTATTTATAAATCCAAGTGTTATTCGACAAATAGTAGTCACAAGTATCTTAATAAATTCAACATCGTCGACACAAAGATAAATTTTGGAGGTACTGATATCGCGACGGCCGCCAATCGTCTCTTACGATAAAACTTTACAGTTAGTGTCTTAAAAGTTATCAACAATTTTCGCATTTTGATAATTCTAAACCATGGGTAGGCCCATAAAATTTTAAGTTCAATAAAAAAGTGTATTATCGATAATATGCCGCTTACGATAAAATCGAAAAAAGGCTTGATATATTTTTATATACTAATGAAAATGTTGAGGACTCTGGATTTTTTTTCGAGTTAAATGTAGTTTATGTGGCAACTTTTATAAAACTATTCGATACTATCGATAGTATCGATAGTTTTACATAAAACTATCGAAACTATCGAGTGGAGCGACTATCGATAGTTTTGCAGCTCTAGTTCCTTGTTTTATAACGGGGAAAAAACATAATGAAAAGAAAAAATAAACAAAGAGCAATCTATTGTTGTTCTTCGTTTAACAAATAAGTTTGTGCGCAATTAAAAAAGAAAGTTTAAAATAAAAAAGCACCAAAAAGTAAATTAATAATAAGAAGTGTTTATAATTAATATTAATTGCAAAAAGAAATATAGTTGTATAATATCCCGTATATCAGGAACTTGCTGAACTACTCTAAAGCTGGAAAATAAGTTCCATATGCATCTACTCCTGAAATTATTGGTTCAAACTCTCAAGTTTTATGTAAGTAATTATTTTGGATGCTATTTAGATAGTATAATATTATACATAAACTATACATATTTATGTATGTTAATTTTAAAGATTCTGAACCAACGCAGAGGTTTGTATTAGAAGCCTCAGATATGACAATTCGAGTGCAAAGGAATTCAATAGCACTTGACAGGCAGAATTAATAAAGTAAACCATATTCCACATCAGTGATGGGAAATAAGATTTACATTTCGGTATTAAAAAAAATTTTTTTGAGTACTTTTTTGATCCCTAGAGTACCAAAAATTATTATTATTTTTTTTATTTAAATTTTATTAACAAAAATGAAAATAAAAGAAAATGAATGTAAAAGAATTCATTTAAAAAGAAATAAAAAAATTACAGAAAGTATATACATATGCAGGTAGAAATGTCAAAGTTATAACAAGATACATTTTTAGACTTCAATAAATCTTTGGCCTGGATAAGACTTGATACGGTTGGAACATAAAAACTGGTTCCTTTGTTTTATTTTCATGAGATTTTGGTAAGACAAAATCCTTTCGACATTTGTAGAGGAGTGAGGTATGGACAAAATTCCGTAAGCTACTCTCGATATATCGTGGAACATGTCTTCATCTAATGCGTTTTTAGTTTAAGCCACTGTAGATATATATATATATATATATATATATATATATATATATATATATATATATGTTCTGTTGTTAATAGTTTCAGTTCTTTCATATCAGCCAGTGCTCTATACAAGTATTGGTTGTTAATAGCTTCAAAATTTTTCTTTCCGCTGGGAAACATTTTAATTAAAAGAAGTATAATGATGTTGGTTTTACCAGATAAAACATTTCCAGGGTAAAGCTCATACATTCCAAAGTCTTAATTCAGCTGGGAGAAGGCGATATATGGATATAAAGAGATGGTATTTTTTCTTTCTGTCTTTCACACAGCTGAATTAAGACTAAACTTTGCGTGTCTAAAAGAGGTATTACTAAACCAAACTAATATTTCATTGTCAAAGTCTACTTTTGCCCTTAGAACTTGTATAGAATTTAATATAAAACTTTTTACAATTTTTTTTAAACCGATTTGAAACAGTTGTTTCAACATGATTTGTGTTTATATATACATAGATAAACTTCTAAGGCACAGAAAATATCATTGGTTTTCGTTTATATTGAATTTTGAAAGATAAACCCTTTTCTAAAATAGCTTTAATAATAAAGTTTCGTGCCATTTACCGAAAAAGAAATTTAATTCTTGGCAAAATTATATGCATACGCGCGTCATTTGACTGCATTTCTAAGTTGAGCGTGAGAGTATCAAATGTGTTGGGGAGTACTACGGTACTTTTTCATGTTAAATAGTATCAAAAAAAGTACGTCGTATCAACTTTCCCATCACTGTTCCACATTGGCCGAAGTTTTTAAAAGATGGCCCGAGTATAAGAAACCGAGTAGGTTTCAATATGTGTGTATATAAATCTTTACTGTTTTATACTTTAGTATTTATTGCAAAATAAATATTTATTACTATATTTCAGATTGACAAAGACTTTGGCGTTGCTTTTGGGAAACGTGAAGGAGTTTTTTTAACTGGCTGTAACGATTCGCGAAGAGAACAACATCAAAGATAAAGCTTTGATAGAAATATTGAATAATTTGAATAAGTCAAACTAACAACTGCATTTTTAAATTTATACGTGAATTATAGATTAACAGTCTAATTTCTGAAAATTATTAAGGCTTTAAAAGGTTTTATAAAACAGATTTCCATATTAACCCTTTATAAACCTTTAATAATTTTTATAAATAAGGCAGTAACAATTTATGATGACTATTATACTATCATAACCAAATTTTTTTATGTAAATACATACTTGCATATATGTATGTATATATATTTACATATGTAAATTATTTCTTATTATATGAGTTTTTAAATAAAATACTAAATTTAATATGAACTTATATATGTATTATTATATTTATTAAAGTGAAATTTTGAATGTATAGGTGCATTGAATCAAGGAATAAATTCATACAAATCAATGAATGTGTTAATTGGGTCAAGGAATAGATTCTCTAAATTCAAGGAACTATTTCATTAAATTCAAAGTATGTATACGTTGATTCAAGGAATATATTCATAAAATCAATGATTGCGTTCATTGGGTCAAGGAATAGGTTCCTTAAATTCAAGGAAATATTTCATTAAATTCAAAGTATAAATATATAGGTTTAATGAATTTACGTAAGGTTTCAACGTATAGATTCTTAACTTCAACGAACTGGTACGTTAAATTCAACAAGCCAATGATTGGCATACGTTGAATTCAATGAACATGTTCCTTAGGTTAAAAATAAGGAATAAATTCTTTGAATCAGCGAATTTTTTCGTTGAATTTATGTACTTTTTTGGTTCAGTGCTCCAAGTAAGGCAAATTTTTTAGTGGGCTTGCTGCTTGTATATAGAGTTTATGAAAAAAATTTCCTGGAAATAGTAGGCTTGAATGTTTCGCCTAGAAGTATTGCATTGAGCTTGAAATTTTTTATTTAAAAAAAAAATTATATTTTTGTATGTGTAAAATATTTTAAATTAAAAAAAAAAAATTGAAAGAAAATAAGATACATATATTTTCTAACTTTCCTTAATCTGACAATCCTTGTCTGTAAACCACTGTGCCAGTTTTTTACTCAGCCCATACCTATAGACTTAAAATTCAATCACTTTTTCTATTACTCGCCAGTCAGCCAGTCATGCATTTTACAACGATTGTGAACGCTTACAACATAAACTTTATTATTATTCCATTCTTTTTTTTTCATTATTTAGACACTGGCTCACACAGTATGATGCCTGCCTTGCAGCTAAATAACACATACTAAAACGGAAATTGCATACAATGCGTTGACGTGCCACATTACCGTGCCACATCAAATATGCCTCAAGTTAATATTCTTTGTTTAAAAATGTATTGCAATGTGGGTGAGAGGTGTAGAGGGAGTAGGAGGATTATGATGTTGATGATGATGACGGCATTGTTGATATGCAAGTGTTTTCATGTCTTGTTTTTGAAACTTGGCCAAAAGTGTGAGTATTAATCTAACCATGAATGAGCAGTGAGGAGTGTGTATGTTAATGTCTTTGTCCGAAGTGTGAGAGTTTATGTCGTTCATTGCATTATTTTAAACCTTTTATATTTAACCGTGCTTTCACAAAATAGATGCGTTAAATAATACGGTGAATGCATTGCATTGTCTTTAAAAATATAACATAAATTTTACCTCCATAACATTGTGTTTCCATACCCTCAAACTCTTTTATATTATTCTACTTTACAAGTATCACTTGTAAAACTCCTTGTGATGCACTTTTCTTTTATGTGTTTTATCTTTAGAAATATCACCTTATAAAAATATAAATTTATATGCAGCAGTACATCAAGTACTTGCTGAACTGTTTGTATGTGCAGTATAGATATTTGTATGCAGTAACTCGCACTTGAATCAAGTCCTCCTGCTATTATCTTAATACTTATGTACATATATGTATGTATGTACCTTTGCCAAGTAGTCATTCTTTTCTTTTCGTTAGTGAACAAAATCCTGCTGCATAAATTATATGCACACACATGTGCAGTTTTGCATATTAATCACAATATTTTCTGACCCTAATTGCAGTTAATTTCATTTTCACTTCCTTTACTCTTTGAATGAGTCTATTTTATGTACAAGTATGAACTCGTATAAAATATTCAATTATCTTTCATTATTTAACATGCTTACAGTGTACTAGTTCATACCTTGGGGGGCGAGTGAGGGTTCATAATTTATATTAGTAAGTTGGCGTTGTTGTTGTTGTTGCTGCTGCTGCTTTATGCTTCACCGTTGAAAATCTTGAGGAAGGAACTCCTACAGAAATATATTGAAAAAAAATCGACAATGGATTGTAAATAGAACTTACGACTAATGACTTTGGCAAAGCAGACTTAAAAAAACTGTATTATTATATTGGCTTTTTGAAAGTCTATAATTTCTTGGTAAGTTTTGTCTGCTTCAAAAACGCATTTAAAAAAATTCCTTTTAACGTGAATATTGTAACGCAATTTTTTTTCTAGCTGAGGTAAGCGCACTCCGTACAATTTCATAAAAGTATGATTCCATTGTGATTGTGGCCACCACACTGCATTACTATATACTCAAGTATCACTCTCAGTAAAACAGGTAACACGACTGTTAACGAAGGCTGATAATATACACTTCGTACACTGAAAGAATTTTTTTCACAAGTTCTATGAATTTCGACATTAATACAATGAAAAAATTTATTAAAATTGAACCAACGTCACGCTTCGTTGGATTAATGACACCAGTTTCGTTAAAATTATTTTAATGAAAATTTCCTCAAATGTATTAAACAGTGTCATCAATGCAATGCAATAATTTCACCGAAACAAGGAAATAATTTCATTAAAACGACGAAATAATTTCATTAAAATAGCGAAATAGTTTCATTTAAACAACGAAATAATTTCATTAAAACAGCGATATAATATCATTAAAACAATGAAATAGCTTCATTAAAACAATGTTATTATTTCATTGAAACAATGAAATAACTTAATTAAAACAATGAAATAATTTCAGTCTAACAATGATATTATTTCATTAAAACAAAGAAATTATTTAATGCGTCAACGACATAAGGTTTCTTAGGTCCAAATTCACAGTCTATACTTAACCAGTACCCGTGGTTTAACTAATGATTTTTCTTATCAATTTCATTGGTTAAACCACCTTCATTAGTTAACTAAAGACTGTGAATTTGAGCCTTAATAATTGGAAAATATAATTCTCATAAATACAATGAAATATTGTTTTGAAACTAGAATACTAACGAAGCAATTCCAATGAAACTCTTTCACAATATTCGTGAAATTTTCATTAGATTTGTGATATTAAATTTAGATTTGTGAAAAAAATCTAATGAAATTGTTTCGTTGGATTTATGAAGAAAAATCCTTCCGGTGTAAGCTGGTCGTTTTTTGCGATTTCGAGATAATGTTAGATATATATAATCCCCGGTTATATCCAGGTTAGCTACGGTATTTCTAAATAAATCATGCAAAAGGATTAGAGATGCTAAACGGGAAATCCCGAGCCCGGGAATCCCGAGATTTTCGGGACTATGCGAATCCGGGAGCCCGGGATTTTCGGGATTTCCTGAATCCCGTTTTTGCACAAATAATCTTTTTGACTGTCATCTTCTATATTAAAAATTATTACAAACTCCCTGTTATAAAAAGTTAAAATAAAAAATTTGCTTTGAATAAATATTTTAGTAGATAATATTATATTGTGTATACGAGTACATAATATATATCTGTGGCAAAAAGGAAAATGTTATTAAGTCATATTTTACTGTTTTGCAGGAGAGCACTTTTGAACTTTCACGTAGATTTTCAGAAATTTGTTTCTTTTACAGTTAAATCGGGAAATTCTCTGTTAATCGTTAGTTTTTAAGCAAACATTGTTCTACACACTATAATTAATGCATTTAAGTTGAAATATTCCAAAGTATAACCTCAATTAAGCTATTATTCCAAATGAGATTAGAAGTCTAAAAAAGATAAGTCGCAAGTCATAGTGCTATAACTTCCTGAAAAAGCACGCAAATTGATTGATATTTTAACCAGGGTTACTTTCGAGTATGCAGATTATGGAGGTACCATTAACTCAAAATCAGCTTATCTCGACTTAAGCACTTTTCCCTTTTTGCCACAGAAAAGAAAACGCCATCTTTTCTAGAAAATATATTACATGAAATGAAATGGTTTTTATTAAATAAAGAGTTTATTAGAAATTATTGTATCACACGAACGCCAAATTTTATAGCAAAAAATAAAAAATGTGAAACTTTTTCTAGAAACGAAAACGGCTTAGTGTTTAATATTTTAATTAAAAGTCTGAATTATATAACTGCAAACATACATATGTTCGTCTGTATGCACCTTTTAAATATGCAAAAAAATAAATTGTTAAATAAAAATTTTATTTTTAATATAAAGACGCACATTTGTTCACAATTTTTTTCGGGATTTTGTTAGTCCCGAAAATCCCGGGGTCCCGGTTCGGGATTTCGAGACTCCATCACTAAATCCCGAAGCCCGGAATTTCTAAAAACCTGTCCCGATTAGCATCTCTAAATAGGATGCACAGTGGGGCCAAACCCTATTTTTTCGTTTATGAATTCATATCTCCACAACTATAATAGCAAGGGTCATTAAATTTAATGTGAATAACTCTTAGAAAAAGTATATGTTTGGACAAAATCTTAGCCGTACTAGAGGAGAAAAAAGGGGTACACCCAAGGTAATTATTATGTTTCCTATATCTTCCGAACTGAATGAGTGAGGTGCACTAAATTTGATGTTGATAGCTCTTAGAACAAACTGCATGTTTCAATAAAGTATTGGCGTTCTAGGAGGGGGAATTATTAATTAATTAATAAATTTTTTTTTTTGTAAGAAATACCGAAGCAGGAACGAAATGCATGTAAGCGGTGCTTAACCAACAAAACAAGCAAAATTCATATTTTTAATCACGCACAATCCACGCACGCCATTGACTGACTTTGAATACCAATTATACAAAAATAGATTATTTAAGAAGCCTCAGAAAATTATTTTTGATCGATCACGCGTGACTCAGTGTGACTAATAAGTGCCTCACGCATAGCAAATCACGGTAATTTGCACATCTTTAACAAGATTACATAAAACAATGACAAAAACAACAACAATAAAAGTGTTAGCAGAAGTCGTTTATATCGTATTGCTGGTAAACTCAACGCGTCAGGCTATTGATCGTTCAATCTTTAAAGTAAAGTTAAAATCTCTGCCTACTTGAGCTCAATTTATAATTTTATGTCCACCTTACGACGGTATAAACCCTTCGACCCCCGATCGTATACTACGTTAAAATAATATAATCCGATAAGTTAAATACTGCGGCTTTTGATCGGCTAACTACGGTTCAACGAACAATATAATATAGATATTGCTAGACTAACTACAATTCGATTTAACTACAACAAGTGCAATTACTACAGGTAAATAATCGTATTTCAATTCTTTCCCCCTTAGTTGTTAGAAAATCTTGATCTCTTATGGTAAACAAAATAAACACCAAATGAGAATTACTAAGTATTGTAAACTTGTTTGATCACTGAAAAACTCGGTTACTATATATTTGGGCATATTTATGCTTTTACCCCCATATTCATAAAATCTGAAACGAATTTGAAATGTATTTTATTTCAAAATTTCCAAACAAAATTTTCCTAAAACGAATTTCAAATTCATTTTGTTTTTTTTTATAAATGTGGGGGTTAGTGTGTTGTTATTTAATTTTATTTTCGTTTGTATGTATTAGTTTTGATTTTAGATGCAAACGGTATACAATAGACTTTCCAATCTTGCTTAAAAATTTATCTTGGCATACCATCCCTATTGATTGGGATGAATGCATCTCTCTGTCTATGCGTGACTGAATGTGTGTGTGTGTGTGCGCATATGCTAGACTAAATAAATTTATTTAATTTATCAATTTTCTAAAATCCCCTTAAGATATTTTACAACTGAGGTTAATTGGTTTATTTTACTTATTTATTATATGAATTTATGCATTTTAATAATTCATCGTATTAAGACAGCTTGATATAAATAAAATGAAATTGAATTTTGCATAGATGTACAATAGTAGAAGGAGGCTTAGCAAAAATTTATTTTTATTAATATGGGCGTAATTGGAAGGTGAAATTGTTCTATAAAATCTGTTATTAGTTATTGTGACAACAAGACTTTTGCTAAGTAGCGCTCGGGGTTGTTCAATTAGATTATTTAGCAAATAGATTTGCATGTTGCACAGTGGAAGAAATAGCTAAGCTATATGATCAAATAATGATTACATATTTACATATTTATACCTTAATTCATTTAAATTAGAATTATAAAAAACTTAACTAAAAGTACTAGTGAATAATTATTTTATATTCTTATAGATGCCAGTAATAGTTACAATAAATCTTGGATTATAATGTTTGAGTCCAGAAGAATCCTTTATATGTTGCTACCTTTCAAAAAAAAAAGTTCTAGCGACATGAAATCATTGTGAATATTATTTCTAGACGTTTGATTTATCTGCTTTGAATATTGATGCTATGCCTCACAAAACCAAATTGAATATGACAAATGATTTTCAAACTTTTCAGATTATCATAATAATTATGTTATTTATCTCTGAAAACATACAAGCGAAATTATAAATGATAAATGATGTTACTAAATCACAAGCATTTGTCATATTTTTTCTATTTTTTCTCTCTTTTTGTTTAAATAGCCAAAGAAAAATGTTCATATTTTGCAACTAACAACAACAACAACAATATATTTCAAACCAACCATAAAGCAACAGCAACAACTCAACTAACTCATCAATATCATTAATCACAATACAAAATATCATTTATATTCATATTTTTTGCTTCTCCTCTGCTTCTCTACTTTTCGTTTTTATATTCTTATAATAATGCCATAGAACTTTCATTATCAGACGTACAACGGCAGCAAAAACATCAGAACAACACAGCAAAAATTAATAGTTTCCAGTCTTAAATATGAGACAAGGACACGAACAGCTGTATGAAGATAAGAGTTAAGAAAAAGGTTTCCAACTAAAAGGAATAAGAAGTAATATAAAAATTATAGCGATCAACCTCGACGGCAGTGTATATTTTAACACATTATATCTTAACATCTACATCTTACAAACTCACTCAAACGTACAATATGCAAAATACTAAGCATGCACATATCAATACTACTTCTTTTGATTGTTTGTTATGGACAAAAAGTCTTCGCGACATCGCTTGATAACACTCATATACACGAACACCAATGCATCCATCAAGTTTCGCTTATTAAACGACAGCATTTATTATTGGTTTAGTAAAATACATGCCACGAGAATACATTTAAAAAACAAGACGTATTTATATTTTAAGACTGTTTACGCAGGCCTCTAATACCAGTACGACTAGGGGGCAAATTACGGAACTCGTTATCGAACGAAATTACGAAACATTTCCATATAAACTCTATTGAAATATTTTGCAAGTTCGTTCGATAACGAGTGCCATAATTTTCCCACTGATATTTCCTTCTTTGACAAAATAAAATATTACGAATAATTTTTATATTTTATATTATTATTACCAATACTCAAAGAAAAGGCTTGGTTGTGGCATTGTTGCGATAAAAATATTATGTTTTCTGCAGTAATACATGGTTGAGAGAAATATATTCGATTTTTTAAGAATACAAGACAGCATTTTCATTTGCAGCCTTAAAAATTAGTTCTAATTAATTTGGTGTCATGGAAACTGTCAGCGTTTTCGTTGATTCGAAATTATATAAAATTCATCACTGTTCTTTGATTGGAATTCTCTTCTCAGGTATGTACAAAAGTGTAGCAAATGCCCATACTATCGCAGTGGCAGTGTCAGGAAAGCACCTGAATATAGTATTACAATGGCAGGCAATTATCAGTTAGTGGTGCTACAAAAGCATTCTGAGCGTTAACGCGTTAAAAAAGAATAATGAACTTTTCACACCAAAGTACAAGACACCACCCTTTAAACTTACAAAGTTAAATGGAATAGAACTAAGCTGTCAAACAAGACAAAATATAAGGGTATATAGCTTGACTTTAAACTCACATGGCATCTCAATGTTTAACCCTAGACACATAACCTTCGTCGAAACGACGAACACCGGACGAAAAAATAGCTATTTCTTTTTAACACGTGCACCGATCGCCGCTAAATTTCTTGCCAACTTAGTTTTCGCTGAGCTTTTGCAGGAGACAACCAAACTCGGCGCGTAAGCACGTAATTATTGAGATATGATAAACTTGTTCGTCGCTTCGACGAGTGTTGGCGAGCATAAAGTTGATTTCTGCACACAATGCGCTTCAAAAAATTAATTTTTTATATTTTTTTAAATGACAATAGTGTTATAGTTAAGTTTTGCCAAAGACAAAAAGGCTTTTTTGTTTTGTTTGTTTATATAAATTTTATAACAATGTGATCTCAAAAAAAAAGTGCTTTTTGGAAAAATGGATTATAATAAATATCCTTGTAACAGAATAGAAATATATAGTTGTATTTACTAACAAAGTACTTGCTAAAGGTATGTATGTGTTGCAAGTACAAAAATATATATGTTTAGAACCGATATTATACGCCCCAAAACGTGCTCGTCGAAACGACGAATGGTTAGGTTTAGAGGGATACGTTCGAGGGTTACGTGTGCAGGGTTAAGATAGAAAAAACAAGCCAGGATTTGATTTATAAACGTACAGGAAAACATAATTTACACTGGTCTGGGCTACATTGATATGTGGTGCGAAAGCATGGTGGCCCACATTATTTAAGGCCACGTTTCGAGGAATAATATAAATAATCCTACGTAGCTTCATCTTGTTGATAACTTGTGCCCCAAACACTATACTTTCTAGAGCTCTTTTTACAAAAATGCACAGCGATAAGGTTACAGGCAACAAATGTGTAGAAAAAGCCACTCACTGTCTATAAACTAATATTGGAACAATTAGAAAATTTTCCGGAATATACAGACTACTGCTCATGCAAACCGTTTCCCTATGGAAAATTTGATGTCAACACATCCGGTTATAGAATGATATTAAAAAATATTTTCGTTGGACAATGGTGTAGGTGTCAAGATTAAGTTCAGGCTAGACAATCAGTGTAATGAAGACGCAAATATCAGAAAAAAAGGGCGGTCAACTTGCTAGGGCACTATAGAATATAATATGACGTAATGGTAGCGCACTATCAATAGTGACCCCACGATAACTCCACTAGCCAAAAATGGACTCGGTTGTCGAACTGGTATACCTATCAACTAGTTGGGAATCCATTGAAATATTATTAATCAAAAATAGAGGAGTTGCTCTTCATAATTTCATAGACTTGATGGTTAAACGGGGCTACCTGCTCTATCTCGAAATTACTTGGCAATATTTTCTTTGAAAATATTGTGCCATTTATTGCATAATATAGGTCAAAACGGCAATAATATAGTATAATGGATGGGCCGTTTAACTTATAAAATTTAAGCTTTTAGTGCTAAGACGCAAATGAATGGCCGTGTAATTTTCTTTCAAATCACACTATTACTTACAACCTTTAAGCTTTTGAAAGAATATTTCTCTACTTAGCTAAAATTTTATACGAAACTTCTTATTTTCTAACACAAAAATATCGGCTTATAGCACAAATTTATAAAAACCTTAAATTATAAAAAAAAAAAAAAAAAAAAAAAAAAAACCCACTAAACAACAGAAGTGAACTGAATCAAAAGAAACATACATAGCAAGACCAAAATGCTATCATTTGTTCAAATCATGCCATTTGATGGCTGCTCATTAATCAGTCATAATGCTTTAGAGATGGTCTTTTGAGATATCAAGGAACAGTTTATAACGAGCAACAAAGGAAAATTGCAAGTTGTTGTGTGCGGGAAGCGGACAAATAAGTGACTAAGTGTTGTTTGTCTTATTCATGTTGCTGCTGATCATTAGTTTTGTTTGCCCACAGGTTATTAATTATGTGCTTTGAAGCCATTTGTGCCGACAGTTTTGAAAAATTATTTTAAACAGAAAATTTAACAACAACATGTTTGGAAATCATTGTTATACCTTTTCATACATTTTAATTAAGATTATAACAAGAAAACACGAAAAAAGACACAAGTAAACAATAATTAATGATGATTATTTTATATAAATATAAATTCAGTAGAATTTATTTTGAATCCATTCATATTACAAATAATTCACTGCAAGTGTGTTTGTATGTAATCCACGGTTTTATTTTTATTTATTGCTTCAGTGTTAATAAAGTCGTAGTTAGTTTCATAATTAATGACATTATATTGCTTTCAATTTCTTTATTATAAATTGCCTTTGATTATGTTTTGATAATTTAAATTATTCATTCTTATTGATGCAAACTACAACAGCTGCTGTTTATTAAATATTTTACTTCTATTTTTTGGGAAAAAAAATATAATTTATTATCAATCAAATGTTGCAAATTATAGTAAGAGTGGCAGACATGGATGACATGGTATGCCATAAAATTGGGGGTCATCTATCATCACTTACAACAAGTGTCTAAGCGCTTGTAAATGTATGAGAGGGAGTTTTTCAACAAAGTGCCAAAAAAAAGACAATGTTACAGTAATATTTTAAAATTTTGCAGCACATATGGGTGTTTCCATAGATATTTGAAGTATATTTTAAACTTATGTAAAATTTTGTAAGACTTGCCACAAATTTATCTATGCTTCGATAAGTGGTAAGTGGTAAGATTTAGGAAATTCTTATGCAATATACGAGGCTAATGGAAAATCAATGGAAGGATACATAAGTCGCATACATCCCCTTATACGTATGATAAATTTAAATCCTTATACATCAGCTGTAATTATTCTTGGAGAATGAATTTTTCCTGCCAGCAAAACACAAAAAAATGTAAATTGCTTCAGACTATTAAAATATAACTTCAATTATGGAAACCCCCATCTAAGACCCAAACGTACATTACATTTGAATACATTTCTTCATGGTTTCACTGCATAGTAAATTTGTGTATGTATATGTAACCTTAATATCTTTATATTACTGGATATAAGTACATACTGCATACTGTTGCAGTTGCCATAACTCTTAAAAAAAAAGTGAGAAAGAGAGAGAGAGAAGAAAAAAACAACTTGAATTTTTTGACATGTGCATAAATTTTCGTAAAATATAAAACTGAACCGGGCAAAAAACGACAACATACAATAATTCATTCAGGTCTCATAATTTTAATACATTTATTTTTATTTTCATGTAACATTTTAACATGTAGTTGTTGCTTGTTGCCTTTGCTGTTACTGTTGCTACTTTTTTGTATGATTTATACACAGCAGACACGACAGTTAATTTGATATTTTGATTAACTGCAGAAAAGGCCGAAAATACGATTAATGTGTTTAAAGCTTAAATGGGAGTTGAAAAAATATACATACATATTTAATGAAATTTATTTATTATAGTAAAGTACAAAGTAAATATGCTTTTTAGCTTTATACTATGTGATGCAATATATTTTAAAATAATGACTTAAAATATATTAAAGAATACACAGGAAAAGCTAAAAAGCTAAAAAGCTAATTAGTTTTAGCTCTGCAGTCAGTAATTAAAATGGGAAAGCAAATGGTATATTCGGTTTACGTGCAACGTTGTGCCAAATAATGCGTACCAAGTTTTTAGTACAACATATTGCTGTATATGTACTACATTTTTAGTATTTAAGTTTTATTGATACATTTTGGTACACATTTCTTTACCATTTTAGCTACTAACTTCTGATTCATGAGGTGCAAACTAAAGAAGTTATACAGGTTTAAAAACAACGTATCTGCATATAAGTAGTAAATTCCTGTTACCACATTTTTAGTACAAAACTAACTCCCAAATTCTAAATATTTGATTAATTTTTTTTAATAAATACTTAGTTATTATTTAAAAAGTGTAACATTTTTAGTACACAATTTTATTACTAGACTTTTAAATCTAAATATTATTTTTTTATTAAATATTTGTTTATTTTTACTACTGGCCGTCTGTCTGTTTACTACTGACTCATTCCCATGAAAAGATTTTTGTAAACAAAGGAAATATATAAATGGCTTTAAGTGAAAAACAACCATAAAATATTATTTGTACTTTTAAAACTTAAGCTATATAATTATTTACATGAACAAAATTTTTGGGCTGCTGCTTCTGGTATTATGTGGTTCATTTGCGATTAGCAATTTACAGTTTAGAGCTCCACAGTATGTTTACAGACATCGTGATTTATAGAGAACTTGTCTGTACTATGAATATTTCAATAAAAACGAAGAATCTGGGAATAGTAAGAAAATGGTTAAAACTTAAAGAAAATCCTAACTTATATCCGTTCTGTTTATTTCCTGGCTACCATTGTGCCAAAAAAACTTTTAGTACAAAAGTGTTAGTTATAAATCTTAGTACATAATTTGTTGTATTAAGTTTTAGTATAAAATTTTGTATAATTTTTGCTACTAACCTCTGATTCATAAGGTTCAAAAAAATGGTTATAAATTTTCAGTAAAAATTTTTTAGTAACAAATTTTATTACTAGTCATTAAGCTCTAAATATAGAGCAGTAATTATTTTATTAAGTATTTATTTACTTTGAGTACTAAAATATCATGCATAAGAACTATTTATAACTACTAAATATTTAGTAGTAATATTTAGTATAGCAATTATATTACGAAGTATGTATGTATAAAATATCATTACTACAATTTGTATCCTGAATGCTTAGCAATACATTTTTGATCATTAAACATTTAGAACAGAGTTTACGCACTAGTTCTATAGTGCCCAAAAATTTAAATGAAAATTTTATTTACTAACTGCCTTATTCATAAAAAATATTTCAGGTTTATTAAGCTGTTATTTGACGTATTTCTATGGGAAATTTGTCAAATAAACTTGTAATAAACCTAAAATATTTTTTATGAATAAGGCAGTAAATCTCAAGCACAAAATGTTTATTTCTAAATTTTTAGAACAAAAGCTTAAGAAAAAGTTGTAGTAAGAAATTTTTGGTGTCGAATTTAAGTTCTAATTAATGCCAATTTTCAAGATTAGAATATTAAATTTCAATACGATAAATAATGGGGAAATTTTTTTCCCCTAATTGTTATTGATATATAACATATCGTCAACTAAAATCCAAAATGCCGTAACAATCAAAAAATTCAAACTATACTTTTTGATTGATTATGATGTGATTGAGCAAAATACATCGTTGCTTAACATTTAACTCTCGTATGTTCAAAAATAAAGATTTATGAAGTTTTTTCATTATCCTGCAAAAAAGTAAAAAGTGTACTTACAGGATTTTAGATTTTGGGCTCAAATTTTAGTACTACGGATTCTAAGAACAATGTCTAAGCACATGTTTGTAGCAAAACAAATGTAACACACAGTAGTTCCACTTGGTATCAACTGCGAAACTTTAGTGCTAAATTTAAGTACTAAATTTTACTGCTTAATCTTAGTACTAAATTTTACTTTTAAATTTCACTATTTAATTTTAAAATAATAAATTTGTAGTACTATGCATTTTTTATTTTAATCAACCTTAATCAATCAAAAAAAACTAGAGAAAGGACGCGTTGGAAATAAAATTGTTACCACAAATGCATCTTTGATTTTTTGGTTTTACGAGAAAAATTTTTTTTATAAATTTATTAATTTCGCCAAATTAAAATTGACGTATACAAGTATAGTACATACCCTGAAAAAATTTTTAATTAAACAACAACAAATTTCCATATATGCAGCCGTATCACAGATTCTGTTCGGAATGGTTTTGATTCCGTATTAACCATTCCGTTCTAAATTCATTTTGGTGCTTCAGATTCCCATCGTTTTCATCAATCCGAAAAAAATGCTTAATCTTACAAGTGTGGCAATATAATTTTTTTAGTAAATGATAATGTGGCATGTTTAGGCGTTTTAAATTTTTTTTGTATACATATTTTAATTCTGCCTTGTATTTTTTTGTTTCGTGTGTTGCCAATATGAAGATTTTGATAAAGTACATACAAAAATGGTATGGCAATACCAAAGAAACCCATTCCGTACATTTTGTTCTGTTGATTTTATTTTTGTAATGACTGGAAAAATTTGCATAATAAATAAATAAAAACTAAATAATTGTAATCCAGCTTTGAATAAATAAATGAAAAATAATATTTTTAACATGTAGAAAATTTTAATTCCGTCCATGAAATTAAAAGTGATTTCATTCCGAAATTTTTTTTCGTTTTTCGTTTTGTACAGCACCAAAATACGGATTGAATTCCGTTTCCGAATGGAATTGAGCTCTGTGACATGGCTGATAATTACTGTTTATTCGAGTCAGGCAGGTAACTCAAAATCACTCTATAAAATGAGTCCTTTTCATATAAATTTTTTAATCAAGTCGACCGCCTGGGATATACAAACAGAGAGTAAATCTATGAAATATGTCACTTTAACTGAGCTGATGAAGCTCTATATCATGTTAATGGAACATGTTTTATATAAATGATTTTTTTTTTTTGCGTCACGCAATTTTTTTATTGATGTAATATAAGCTCAACGATTTTACTGTATGACATCAGCAAGTTAGAATAGAATATACTCATATTTAACTATAAAAAGAGATTGATAATCTTCAAAAAAAATTTATGTTTGTATGAAAAAATCCATTAAATTTTAGTTTATTCAAATTTAATTTAGATCTAAGCATGTAATTTTCTTGCAAGTTGTTGCAAATAAGTTCTTTTATATTAATACTATTAGTAAACTTCCAAAATAATAATAAATCTGCTATGAAGAAAATTAGAATGAAACATTTATTGATGAAAATTTCATTGCCATATGAATGATTTTTCTTTCAGTGTACGATACCAGGGCTTTTGCTAGATCTTTCGCATTATATTTAGGAGCCAGTTAAATACATACATTTCTTAATAAATTGCATACTCATGGGGATAACTTTTTTTTCTCATATTTTATTTCTTCTATTTTAAAAATTTTTACACAACCCATATTTTAAGCTATTGTTCCAACAAACCCTTAGTTAAAAAAAACTCATTACTTATGTATTGTATATATAAATTTGTATATGCATATACTCAAAATTTTAAGCCATACCAAACATACAATACATACGTGCTCAATATCACACACTCAATATGCAATTACTTTGCAAACAACTCAACTTTATAGTTAACAAAACAAAAAAAGAAACTCACGTTATCTTTAAAAAAAGATTTTTCTGAAATATGCAAAGAACAACACACAAATTGATTTATTATCGTATATCCGAAACTCAAGTGTACCCATTCCTTATCAACAATATCATCATCATAATCATGAGAAGTAAAAAAGAAATAAACATTTGCAACCAGAAGGAGTGAGTGTAGTTGTTGCTGCGATAAGACTTATAACGCATACAAAATATCCCCTCGCATCATTTATTATTTGCAGATAGATGTAATCATTGTGGCATTTGTATACATACTCGTACATGCAAAACATGCAACTCATTTTACTTTCTTTTTGTAGCTCCTGCTGCAAATGTCAGAGTGGTAGAATGTGGTTTTATGTTCCCATTTCATTGCATTTAACTTCTGCTGCATATAAATTTATTTTTAGCCATTGGGCATTATAATTGCCATATATGTCTAAGTCCCCCTTAGAGAGTGTTGTATGACAGTGAAAATTTAACGATTGGCTGGCTGATGAAAATGTGGCATCATAAATTATAAAAAAATAATTGTATTTGCGTGTTTTGGTTATGTCTCTTCGCTGTCTGTCCTTGGTGTGTAATGCCGGGTATTTAATTTAGGAGGCTACATTTACTTTTGTTTATGTTTTTGTTATGTTTGTCCCTTAAACATTTGTTCACTGTGCTTAAAGAGTTGTTCTTAACTAAGTAAAATTTATGCGTTTAACTTTAACGTGGTGCAATTTTAACCTTCATCAAACTGGTTGTCTACTTTATTATTTCATTACTTACTACGCCATAGACACATTACATTGCATGCATTTGGCAACTGATTAAGTTATGAAACGTAATTAATTTATATCGATTATGATGGTTATCGTAGAGATAAATTCATTTATATTTGTCTATGATTAATTGATTTACAAAATGAAGAAATCATTCATTCATTCATTCATTCATGTATTCATATACATACATTCATATATATCTTTTTTTAGGGTTCCGTACACCAAAGGTGAAAAGGATCCCTATTGTTTTCTCTACACTGTCCGTCTGTCCGTCACACGGTATTTTCTCAGGAACCGGACAGAGTATGTAGAACCTTGGTCGCTACAATAACAAATACATGAGAATTAAAAATTCAAGGGTGTTCCAAAACGAGCAACGAAAAATTTTAAAATCCCCATGTATTATACATACAATTGTATGAACATATGTATATTGAAACTTGAAATTTGTAAAATTAGTGTATATTTATACAGACTAAAACAAATAACTCTAAAATTTAAAAAAAATATATAAATTAAAGGGTGGTCCATCAGTTAATGCAATTTTGACTATGTAATTTTGGCAACTTGCTATATCTTGGAAACCGTAAGAGGCAAACACTTGAAATTTTCAAAAGCCCTAAAACTAAAAAATCCGAAAATTATAAAATCGCCAAACCAAAAAAAAAAAAAAAATATCGCCAAAAATTAATAAAAAGTCGCCAAAACGAAAAAAATCGCCAAAATTAAAAAAAAAATTTATAACACTAAAATAAATCGCCAAATTCGAAAAAATCGCCCAAATGAAAAAAATCGCCAAAATGAAAAAAAACGCCAAAAATCGCCCAAAACGCGAAAAAGGCGCCAAAACCAAAATAATTATTTATATAAAAAAAATCGTCAAAATTAAAAAAAATCGCAAAATTGAAAAAAAAAACGCCAAAAACCAAAAAAAATCGCCAAAACGCGAAAAAGGCGCCAAAACTAAAAAAAATCGCCCAAACGAAAAAAAATCGCCAAATTAAAAAAAAACCAAAAAAAAAAATCCCAAAACTATATATTATATAGGCTGAAGTTTATATTAAATTACATATCTAGTGTTCGTACGGAACCCTTCGTGCGCGAGCCAGAGTCGCACTTTACTGAATTTGTTAATGTAATAACCCAGCTATTATTTTGTGTCACAATCGAATCTTTTCTGAATCAGGTTGTCGGGAAAAATAACCGCACACGAGCTCATTTTTCGATCATAACAGTCCAGCCTAAATTAAAACGCGCTCAGTACATAATATAAAATATTATTTTAGTGTACTAAGAATACGTACCTGCTGCTAACGCAACGCTTGACGCTCAAATTTAGGTTAGACTCTAAATGATACTCCCGTTGTAAGAAAATGGTACCCTACAGATGAATTATACCAAATAATCATTTATGATACGATTTGATGATTCATTTTTGAGTACTATTAAGTCATTAAATCACCTTTTTGCATTTTGTTACTCTATTTTCAAGAAATCATTATTTGATCATATAGATGAATCCTAAGTGAATCCTTTTTCAAGCACCCAAGTCATAAATGAGTTGTAAATCATCAAAAGTGATCTGAGGAGAATCATATAAGAGATTTTTGCAAAAAATTATAACCCAAATTCTAGCTGGAATTATAGGTATATTGGGAATTTTTTCTTGTTTTGTTTGTTTGTTTAAGCAACGTCTATATGCTTTTCGATCCTACTTATGCAACTCATCAGTAGACTTCAACATACAACTTTTTAAGATAAACTCGAAATATTCATATGGTTAGAGTAAGACACTTAATATGTTATTGCGAATCATAATATACAAACATAATAAGTTTGAAAGCCAAAAATACAAGAATATTTTTAAAACAAGCAACATTATTCGATTATGCATCAATTTTTATTTTTACAATAAGTTGACCATTGAGTAATAATAAAAATATTTAATTCTTGACTAATAATAAGTTGAATAATAAAAATATTTAAATTCTGTGCACAGAAAAGTTACAACTAAAAATTTACGTAAACAAGATTAATTTAACTCTGTTTGGCAATCATTTTGCTTCATTTGTTTTAAATTTTAATCTAAAATGATTTATAGCACTCTAGCGCTCTTCAAAGAAAATTGTTGCCTTTTGAAAAAACTTTATTTCATGTTGATTTAACATTCCCGTGCTCTTAAATGAAATGAAATGAATGAAAGTTATTTCAAGTTGGAACAATGTAAATTCGATACTGAAATGACACAATGATGAATCAAAGTTATCTGAAGTTGAAACAACATGAATTTATTGCACAATAATATAATTTGTTTGCCCTTTTTATTTTTTTTAATTTTTTAGAAAACTAACAGTAACAATATTCTTTATTTAATAAAAATTAAATATTTCCTCAAGAAGCTACAAAAAGTTGCAGCAAAATATTGAATTTTGAATGAATAAAGAATATTTGTTACTGTTATTTTATAAAATATTGACCTTTCAGCTAAAATAAATATTTATAAATAATTGTATTTAATTCATTATTTTACTTTACGTGTATATATTGCAACGCGCATTATATACAAACTAGATATGGGCACGTGTCGTGTTTTTTCCGAGACACGAACACGCACGACTCAACACGAAGTGTTCGTGACAAAAAATCTGATTTCGTTTGTGCTCGGTTCGTTTCGTGTTGAGAAAAATTGACATATATATGAATACACTTCCAGTAGAGAAAAAGTTGAATATTTCATATCGTCAAACACACAACACCAGCATATTTGTCGATATTATCTGGGCATGTGAAGCTTAAAGTTCTGTACATAAAGCGATAGTATCAGCTGAGGTGGCAGACTCTTAAAAAAATCAATTAAATTTTCTGATCTTCAATACCATACCAATAACATTTCGTGAGCGTTGTGTGTGTTGTGTTGTGTGGCATTCGTGTTCGTGTCGTGTCGTTTTGGAAAACTCGATACGCACTCATCTTTAATACAAACAGAAAAATGTGTGTGTGTTTATAAATCGCTTCTTCTGAGTTAATCACGTGGTAGTCCATCATGATTTAAACCTTAATTAACATAATTTTAAATCAAAATTCTTCCATGGTGATTTTACGTTACTTTTTTTCTGTGTGTAAGACATTTAAAATAATTTAAGCTATTTATTAGACGTAAAAACGTCTAATAAAGCCTCTACATTATGAAAATTATTTATTTTATAAATAACTAGCTACACCCGGTGTGCTTCGATACCCCCTTCGTCTTTTAAATTTTATTTACATCGATTTGAAAGCGTCGGAGATGCTGACATTAGGGACACATCCTATGTCTTCTTCTAAATGAAGGGGGAGCAGGACTCATCCCCTAGCCCCTTGCTTGTCTTACTTTTGAGAAGGTATATAGACTATGTCTCCTTCTAAACGAAGGGATATCTATACATTAAATTTCACCAAAATCGAGTTGACACTCAGAAATTGTTCCCCTTACTGCCTTCTGTTCCTAGTTTAGAAAATGGCTATGTTCATTTTGTAAGTTTTTAGACGCAAATCTTTCTATGTACTGAATTTTATTAAAATCGGTTTGAACGGTTTGGAGGCAGAAACTCTCATCTGTCGCCCTCCGTTTTCCTCCGTAATTTGAGATTCAAAATATCTTCAAAATATTTGCTTTTAATTGCTTTTCAAATTCCACCCTGAACAATGAAATCTTAGTAACAATCTCTTAGATATTTTACAAATTAATCTTTCGTTTAATGTTTTCATAAATCTTTGTTGCTACCACGCAATTCCTTAAGTTACATTTCAATTTCCCATAACCATGCAAGCCAGTGCCTCACATTAATAAATTAATTTGCGGTATAAATACAAATTTCGAGTGTATTGTATAAATAAATCTTTTCAAGTACATACTGCAGTTTAAGGTAATAATTCAAACCTGCACAAGTCTCATATTTCACATACAAAAAAAAAATAAAAAAATTGTGTATAAAAAGTGACCTCGTAATAGTCAAGATTAATGGTCATTGCTGAAAATTAAACAAGAACTTATAAACGCAAAAGCTAAATAAATTTATATATTGTGTTTATTGGACTAAAAAGAAAAAAGAAACGAAGGAAAAGAAAGCCAGCAAGGAGATATGTATATAAATCGTATATTGCAATGTCGCAAAGTGGTTGAAAAGGCATTTATTTTGAAAAAGACTTTAATAAAATTTCAGAAGAGGGTTGAAGATCTAAAAACACAGTAGCCTAATTCATAATCTTGGGCAAATGGTCTTGCATCGTAGCCAGCGTTGTCAACTTGGTGCGTTTCGCACTATTTTGGGTGCTTTTTGAAATTTTTTGTGCGAAAAATTCTTTAGTTGGTGCGTGGTGCGTGGTGCGCTTTTTTTAAATTTCGGTGCGTTTTTTAATTTTTGGTGGCACCAACGCAAATTGAACACAACAACGCGTTAAAACCGAAAAATTCTTGTTGTGAAACTTATCAACTTGCTGATTATGTTAATTACCATATTAATACTAATGATGTTTACAAAATATCGCAATTTGAAATAAAATCTATTGTATGGTCCGATAATAACAATAATGATGAAAATATTGGCTTTATTTATTTGGAATAATTAATTTTTGTTCTCTTTTTAAAAAGTTTTAAGCAGAATTTATAAAGTTAATGTACAAAAATGTATCATCTTGTACAAGTGAATCTAAACATATTTATGTGCCCTTAATTATGAATGTTGTATGAGTCATATATTTCTTTGGTCGAGATATTTAGAACATTACAGTTGAAGAAATCCAAACATATTTTTGGAATTTATGCAACAGTTTCACTTAGAGTTACTAGTATAACTTTATTTTACTATATCGAATCAAAAATGCGTATGACTTAGACCACTTTCATAATTGAGGGCACATGTATACCATGTATGTACCGATTCGTTTAAACAGAAAAAAATGATTTGCAAATGCAATTAATTTATTTGTTATATTAATTAAATAATTAATTGATTTTGAACCTACAACGATTTTTGTAAATACAATTAACGAAATTGTAAGTTAAAGGAAAATCTTAAAAATATTTTCAATTAAATATATCAGCAAATAATTTGTTGTAATTAATTTATTTTATCAACATTTATTTTTGTTAGATTTCAAAGTTATTTCAATTAAAGTTATTGTTATATTAACAATGCGAATTATTGAATTTCCGTGCCATAATTGTTATATTAACAAGCTTTTTATACACAATCACAATACTCGAAACGATTTTTGCTTGTCTGCGAAAAACACTAAATGTCTTTGGGCGGAGTTGAACCGGCAACCTCAGGACTAATAAACTAACTCACTTGCCTATCAGCTAAAGAGCAACACTTTATAAGATAAGCAAATAATGAATACACACAAAATATGATTTCTCGTTTCTTATACATGTGCGCATTCCGTTATGATATAATTTAACAAATAATTTTGTTGAGTAATTTAATGGACTACAAAAATTTTAATTTGTTATATCAACAACGATGATTGTTAATTTTTAAACTAAATACTAACAATTTGTTTTGTTATTATCTCTTTAAACATTTTTGTACAGAATTTATGAAATTAAAAAAAATATTATTAAACAAATTTGTTTAGTTTTTTTAGGTTTTACCCTTTTAACTTTGAACTGTGAAAACCTGTTTTAGTGTTAAATTTTTAATATAAAAAATATAATATTATACTTTTTATGCAAAATCAATTCAATAAACATTTTAAACTAAAGAAATCTTGGTGCGTTTTTTTGTAAATTGCGCGATTTTTTCTCCATTTTGGTGCGTTTTGAAATTTCAAAGTTGACAACGCTGATCGTAGCATATGCAAAATTGTATTGTATATATATTGTTACTCACCACTAAACAGTTTTTAGTGGTGAGTATCAACATGCTATGCCATTTTGCACATGTAACGGTGCACAAGATTGTGAATTGGGCTAGTGAGTTTGTAATTGAAAAAACACTGCGAATGGGATAGGTCTTCAAATTAGACCATGATAGTTTCATTTAATATTGCAGTGATCAAAATTTCTACTCAAGGCTAGTTTGTATTGTGCTAACCTAATTGTCGAAGGGTCATGGATTCGATTCCTGCCGGACAGTGTCTTACAGATAACCCAAAGAAGTTCCGATGTTTCATTCTGACGCCAAAAAACAAACCAAACAGATTTGTTACTGAAACCAGATTCTTAAGAAAATACAAAAGAAGAATATTGTGCCATAATCACAAAAAAAAACACAAGCGACATAATTTTCGAATTTATTTTTTTGACAAAAATCGATTACCTATGATTGCCGCTCTAACCACTGTCTACTGCCGCACATCAAGGATATAATTCATTTTGTTTCTGTTGCTGGCTGGTTGGTTAGTCGTTTGGTTCTTTATACACTTAGTCCATTTTTAGTACTGTTAGCCTGTGAAAATAAATGGCTTGTAGCTGTTTATGTGCAGCGTTAATCAAAAAGCGTATAGGAATTTCTTGTAAGAAAACTAATGAAAACAGAAAGTAAATATACTACGAAATTAATATGTATTGAACATGGCATACGTATGTAGTTAGGTGATGTAGTAGTATTGTGCTTTCAGTACATAAGCCTTACAGTAGTGTGGCGCGCTAAAAGAAAAGTACTATATGAATTGAATTGCCCAGTGGAGTACAACACCAACTGAGGATACAGAGAAGACTTATGAACTTGTTAGAGATGATAAAACAAGCAGGAAGAGTGTATAAAATACAAGATTATAAATCTATTTTAGAACACTTAACTTAGTTTTTGGTAATAAAGAAATAAAATACTAACTGGGCGCATTATTATTGCGTGTGTAATCCACTGCCAGAGTAAATGAGCTATAAATTAGTGATAAAAAGAAAACCGAAGTGGCGAGAAGAAGCAATGGTATTATATCACAATTTTGATCATTCAAAAGAAATATTTCAAGCAGCAGTTGCGATGTTTTGCCGGCTGTGTGTTATGTTTCATAGTTTAATTGTAAGGACGTTATTATATAGTTTGAACAGAAACTATTTCGTGAATATATAATATCGTTATCTTAATATTGAAAGAACCTTAATCATCGTTTTTTTTTTAATCGAGATTTTCGCATTTTTCTTCTAGCGAAATATACAAAAAACTCGATTTGAAAAAAATAATTAGTTAGGGCCTTTCTATATTAAGGTAACGATATATATCTTCTAATTTTATACTTTTAACCAAAATATTGTTAAGTGTTTATAAAGATTTCTCATTCACTGTGTAATTTCTACAATGCGTGCGACCCCATATATTATATTTATTCTGGGTCCTTATGAGTAGAGAAGGCGCATAAGCGATGCCCATCTGTCCGTCTTTCTGAACGGTAAATCGGTTTTCCGAAGCTCCCGAAAAATCTAGCGACTTCGGTTTTGGACGGCTATTTCCGGAATTGTCTCAGCTCGATTGGTATTGAAAATCCGCAAAATCAACAAGTTCTTTCCAGGCTTGGAAAATTGAACTTTTTGTATATAAAAGTATCTTAAGCATATAGTACTATATCTATAGTCTCAAATGACAAAGGCGTGAGTCGCAAAACATACTTTCGAAAAATATTACTTTTAACTTAGGCTTAGTTTACATCTGACATTTAATGTCTGCCATGTGTCTAAAAAAAAGCGTAACCTGTAATTACTAATGAAAAACTGTTTGGAAAAATATGTTGATCTAACATCGAGATAAAAGAAAAGGCGCAATATTGGCAATGGATTGTTTAAATTGAGACATTAAACTCTTTTGTAATATATGAAATAAATTACTAGTCAACTGAAGATGCATAAGGACGTCGCTTAATCAACAAAATAAACAAAATTAATTAGTTAATACATCCAAAGCTTGAATGCGATTTGCCATTTTTATATTATTTTAAGAGTACTAAATAGAAATATATTTTTTGAGCATCAAATGATATCAACAAATTACGATTGTAACCACTTTTCCACCCCTGCCATACTTTGTGTTATCATAGAAAATTTAGTAACTGGGCCAAATACAGCATTCGATCCCGATAGAAAATTTCCACACAAATACAACTAAAATTGTATAAAAATTTGTTATATATCGAATGCCGTAATTACACCCCAGATTTCGCATGTATCAGTCTTTGTTGTTCAAATTTTGATTTTATAATTAGTATGAACAATGCAGGTTTACAAAAGGTATATATTATTATCTCTCTACCATTCCCCCTCTCTCTCTCTTTTTCCCTATCTCTCACTCTCTCGCTCTTTTAAACCGGTGCACTATGAGCCGTTTTCGCAAATTCTGCGGCCAAAACATGAAGAACAGTCCTTAAAACAGAAAATTGCTTTATGGATACTTGCTTTATTAATTTTTTTAATATGGGTATATGAATGTGGTATGGACTGGAAAAACTTTTAACTTATTCACGGAATATCGTTACCTTAATATAGAAAGAACCTAGCTCTTTATTTTTTTGAAGTCGAGTTTTTACTATAAAGGGTGGGCAAATTGGAGGTTAGGAAGTAAATTGGCTGTCAAATGATGAAATGTCAAATATTTAGCTGTCATCCTTTGAAATTTATTTAGTAAGAAGTAAGAGTGCTATATTCGGCTTTGCCGAATCTTATATACCCTTTACCAAAGTGCGTTTATGTAGTATAGAGATACATACAGGGTGTTTTTTATTGAGGTATAGAACTTTAAGTTGGCATCACTTTTTTAACTGGCAGCCATTTTGTCAGCTGTCAAGTGATTAATATTAAGTTTGGTTTGCCATTTCATCATGAACAGGTTGACAAAAGAACAACGCTTGCAAATCGTGCAAATTTATTTCGAAAATAATGGTTCAGTTCGCGAAGTTTACCGCAAGCTCCGTCCATTTTATGGTCGACATAATCGTCTATCAGAGCAATTAATTCGGTTAACCATGGATCGTTTTCGCACTACGTTTACTCTATGTGATAATACGCATCCGCAGAGACGTCGAACAGTGCGCACCGAAGAAACAATTGCCGCTGTAGAGCAAAGTGTTGAAGAGGACCCGAATGAATCGATTCGCCACCGTGCACAGCAATTGGAGCCGACTAACCGACTATTTTGTTCCCGAATTGGTTGGCATGAATGTGGATGAGTTGTGGTTCCAACAAGACGGCGCTACATGCCACACAGCGCACGTCACAATCGATTTATTGAAGGAAACATTCGATGAGCGCATAATTTCGCGGAATGGACCTGTCAATTGGCCACCAAGATCGTGTGATTTGACACCATTGGATTATTTTCTTTGGGGATATGTGAAGTCGCTCGTCTACGCCAACAAACCAGAAACGTTAGGGGACTTGGAAGCCAACATTCGTGGCGTTATTGCCAACATACGGCCCCATATGCTCGAAAAAGTGGTTGAAAATTGGACCTGTAGAATTGGCTTTATTCGAGCCAGCCGCGGCGGCCACATGCCCGAAATCATATTTAAACATTAATGGCATAAAATTATCCTTCCAATAAAGCCAAATTGATGGACATTAAAACGATTTTCTTGTGTTTTATTTCAATTCGAAGTTCTATACCTCTGAAAAAAACACCCTATACATAAGCACAGTTACTTTTATGTACAAATAAAAAAATAATAATAATTTTCAAACCCTAGAAGCATAATTTTAGATTTTTCTGATTACTTATACCAATCTAGTAGTTCTTAAAAAAATATAGAAAGTGTGTTAAGTGAAAAAAAAAGGAAATTAAAAAAAAAATGTTTAATGTCCAGAAAAAAAATCATAGTTTCCAGCTCTGGAGCTGTGGTTTTTATTTTTATAATTTTATATACCAAACTTTTCTTTCCAAAACGTAAAATATATATAATTTATAAAGGAAAAGATAAAAATTAATTAGACTTAGTTACTTTAATATATCAAAAAAGTGTAAGTGTCCCAACCGTGAACTCATCCTTTTTGATTTTCTGATTTCTTACACCAATCTCTTTCTTTTAAGAATTTAAGAAATGTTAAATTTATAAAAAAAGAATAAATTTGTTTTAGTAACTAACTTACTTTTGTATAAAAAAAGTTAACGTTTTCCAACCCTGGAAACATCTTTTTAATTTTTTTAAGTTCAATTTTTAATTTGAAATACCAATTTTATTTGTACTAAAGTATAAAATAAGTTTATTTAATAAAAAAAAATATAAATTAACGTTCGGTAGTTAATTTTTTATAGCACAAAAAGTTTCAGTTTCCCAACCCTGGAATCATCCTTTTTGATTTTTCTGATTTCTTACACCAATCTTTTTCTTTTAAGAATATAATATATGTTTAATTTATAAAGAAAAGGAAAAATTTGTTTTAGTAAGTTACTTTTGCATAACAAAAAAAGTTAAAGTTTTCCAACCCTGGAAACGTCTTTTTAATTTTTTTATTTTTTTTAATTTGTTTTTCTTTAGAAATACCAAATTTTATTCAGACTGAAGTATAAAATAAGTTTATTTAATAACAAATTATTAAAAACTAGTTTCCGGTAGTTATTTTGTATGGCAAAATGAAGTTTAAGTCTCCCAGCTCTGAAACCGTCTGCTAGATTTTACTGATTTTTACACCAATCTTATTTTGATAATTTCTGACCCACCAGTCCCAGAACGAAGTCTCTAGCTTTTCTGGGAGCTTCGGAAAACCGATTTCACGTACAGACAGACGGACAGACGGACATCGCTTATTCGTCTTCCCTATGCATAAGGATCCAGAATATATATACTTTGTGGCTCTCTTATTAATATTCTGGAAATTACAAACGGAATGACAAACCTATATATACCCTTTTACCATTTTTTGGTAAAGGGTATAAAAAGTTGTAAAATTTTAAGCATGTAACGCTACACTCTTAAACGTTTGTCAAATGTTTGTAAGTTATCTGTTTGAAGAACTGAACAAGGAATTTTTGAACAAAATCTCTTTAGTTATGAGACCCATTTTCCATCAGGCGGTTATGCAAAAAAAAAATATCGCCTATGGAGCTCACAAAATCCACAAACAATTTTCGGAAAACCATTACATCCAAAGAAAGTGATCGTATAGTGCGGTTTTTGGTCAGGCGGTATCATCGGCGCGTATATAAAATGAGCAAGGAACCGTCACTATACATTCTCTACGCTACCAAACCATGATAACTGATTTTTTGTGGCCACAGTTGGCCTAGGTTGACATCAGTGGCCTTTGGTTTCAGCAAGACGGCACCGCAAGCCACACAGCTGGCCAAACAATTCACTTATTACACGACAAATTTCCCAGCAGCGTGATTTCTCGATTTGGCAGTGTCAATTGGCCGCCTCGTTCTTGCGATTTAAAGCCGCAAGATTACACTCTCTGGAGCCATTTGAAAGACCGGGCTTACGTGAAGATATAAGAATAAACTGACGCTCTGGAAGATGAAATTCGGCGCTTTATTAACGAGATAAACGACGCTTTTTTATGCAAAAGTTTGTGAAAAGAGCAGACGTCTGCCGGCGTGCTAGAAGTAGACATTTTCCCGATATCATATTTTATTATTAATTCCCATGTTTCTACTTTACATTGTTATCAATAAAACTGAATTTGTCGAAAAAAAAGTGTGGTTTTAAGCCAATCCACTTCCTAAAACTAAATTCGCCCACCCTTTATGTCGATGGAAAAACACGTAGTGTATCGATATATGCACAAATCTCAAAATAATAATGAGTTAGGGATTTTCTTTATTAGGGTTGTTTTAGTTGTGGGAGAATAATTTGCCATCGGAAAGGGTTGAACTCGATTAAAGTTCTCTCTTAATCATGTTTCTTCATTTATTCCTTTTCTGCAGAGTATAGAATAACAGATTAAACTTCTCCTGGATAAATAACAATCATTTCGAGTATTAAAATTTTTAATCATTAATATATTTAAAATTTAAACCAAATATGTTGGACAATGGAAAAAGCTGGAACTTAAAACTTTTTCTGCTATTTTTAAAACTCGATTTAACCCTTTTTTCAAAACCCTTACAGCACTTCTTGCAGTATAGGTTATAAGAAAACATTTTTTTAAGCAAGTCAAACATTTTAACTTTTACTTCGACCACGCTCTGCTGATGATTTCTTTAGTTTAAATTATAACTTCAGATAGAGAAGATCTATTAGAGCAACTAACTAATATGCCACATCAAATTATAACTTTCCATATAGAATATCTATTAGAGGATCTTTATTCTAATTAAGAAATATCAAGTTAGGTTATGTTGAAAAGAGGAGTAATCAATATTGAATCAATTCGTTTCGGATTGCACTTATGCTTTGTTGTGTGCACTATTAAGCGACATTATTGGGTGCTAGAGTTATCGAGAGTAGACTGTATTGCTCATTAAATATATTATTATTATTATTTTGTTTAATATTCTTCACGTCTGACCTGACGTTTAAAAAGAAAAAATATATGCACATACATACACACAAGCAAAATGTTCTAAATTACTTCTGTCATTAACAACTTAAATGATTAACTTTCTGTTTTGCCTTTTTCGCTTTTAAAATTAACTCTAAATACAATTTGCTGGCGATGTACATATACACATGTGTGTGTCCATACGATTTTGCTAAAAGTGCATTTAAGCCTTCACGATTCTTGAGAATTATATATCGTTTTTTTACGTGTAAACAAAACTCAACCTTAAGTTATGCAAACTACATATATACATATGTATATATATATATGTATAATTTACAAACCCCAATAATCAACTCATAGTATCCTTAATGACCATTTAAGAGTGTGGATAACAAAAGTACAGCAGAAACTATAACGAATCTACATAAATGAAACTAAAAATGTATAATCATCGCCAAAGTCATCGTCATCGCCATCATTAGCAGCAGCAGCGTCATACATGTAAGCATTCATAAGTGAAATAAAACAAAATCAGCATTTTTAGAGAATTTCATTGAAATACTCATATATGTACATAAATACATACGTGCTTACGTACTAGTGATGTAACGAATGTCAATTTTTGATATTCGCGAATACGAATACGAATAGTTGAAATGATATTCGCGAATACGAACACGAATAGTTGAAACGATATTCGCGAGTACGAATACGAATAGTTCAAACGATATTCGCGAATACGAATACGAATAGTTGAAGCGATATTCGCGAATACGAATACGAATAGTTGAAGCGATATTCGCGAATATGAATACGAATATTATATGCAATATGAAATATTAAAAAATTGTTAAGAATAATATTTTAAAATGATACAAAGCACAAGTTCCTATAAAAAATTAATGTATTTGTACAAACTAAAATTTTTAGTCATTTATTTAAATTTCATTTAGGATTTATTTATTTAATTTCTTTGGAAAAATATTCGTATTCGTATTCGCCTGAATTTGGCAAATACGAATACATTCGTATTCGCCTGAAAATGGCCGAATATTCGACAATTCGAATGCGAATACAAATATTCGTGCATCACTATTACGTACATACATACGTTGTTTGTATGCTGAAAAATTTATGTAGGTTTAGAAGAATAAGAATAATGACCACTTTGGCATCTCGTGGCAAATAACCATTCATCAATTTGTCCAAATTACAGACATTTTGCAGCGCTTGTTTTTTTTCATGTTTTCTCTGCTGTTCGCTTTATATTTTCGTTTTCTTTAAATTCGTTTACACCAATTTTACGGATGGTGGCATAACATGCTTTTGCCATACAAGAAGAGAAGTGTATTTTGAGAAACGGATTCTTAGTATTAATATTATACAATACTTGTGTTGTTTAAGTGGCACTATAAACTTTAAAGGAAAGCATTAAAAAATCTCAAAAAAAATATATCAGATATGCGCAACATGTGCAACAGGGGGCGTGCCCTCTATACATTACAATCGCATCTATAAATTTCTTTGCAGAAGTTAATAGCGGAAATCCCCCTTCGTTGCAAGCTTATGATGCAAATATTGCAGATTTTGCAAGTCTAGGTTAGGTTAGGTTAGGTAAGGGTGGCAGCCAGAATCCCGCACTCACTTAGACCGTTGTGGTCCATTGTGATACCACGGAGTCTCTGTTCATGCGGAAATCCCATAATTGAACCAATCAGAGCTCAATATAAAGCTAGTAATACGTTACAGTTTAACAGGGGTGACGTCACAAAGTTCCCGGAATTCCAGAGTGCCCATTCTCTTTCTTGCAAGTCCAAGATAGCGATACAGAAAATCCTCTATACTTTCCTCTTTATCAATATCTTGGCAACTGCTGCAAAAATCATTAGCCCAATTCACAATCTTGTGCAAATGGTCTTGCATCGTTGCATGTGCAAAGTGGTACAGTATATTGATACTCACCACTAAGAATTGTTAAGTGGTGAGTATCAATATACTATACCATTTTGCACATGCAATGATGCAAGACAATTTGCACAAGATTGTGAATTGGGCTATTGTGTTCGACCTTTAACCTTTGTCATCCGGTTAGCACAGATACTACAATCGAGATTTTTTTCCTATTTCTTAAAATTAAAGAATTTGTATTTTTCCTATTTAGATGAGTTTATAACTGCCTGGTGATCACGCAATCATTTCTTGTGACTCACCTTCTATTTGCTTCATCTTCTGTCTTGCGCCTAAGTCTGAGTTTGCAAAGGAGTAAAGGTAAGCTCACACATTCCAAATCTGATGGAACCTGTAAGGTTGTTCCAGTTCTAGCAAGCTCATCAGCCCTACAGTTCCTTGAAAGCCTCTATGTCGCGTGATCCAGATGATCCTAATATCAATTTGCTCCGCCATCTCGTTCAAAGATGATCGGCAGTCGAGGGCTGTTGTTGTTCTAGGAAGCGGGGATTTAAGGGCCATAATAGCTGCTTGGCTATCAGTGTATATGTTAATGAAAGTCGTTGAAGTGACATTTATAGCAAGAATGTCTACCTGGAGAATGCAGCAGTGATCCTGCAGTCTCTTTGCAATTCGAAGATTCTTGTGTTTTGAAGCCGTTCGTATACAAATTTACACTTTTTCTCTTGCCTGGAATTCTATTCATCCAAAATTATGTGGATCGTATCCAGGTTTTATTAAGACGTCCGTGTAGTACAGCACATGGAGGTTTAGTCAATCCTCCATCTTCAATCTTTCATCTTCATTATACAGTGGCCAGTAACATTTCCGTTAAAAGAGAGGTAGAACGAAAACGGATTGTTGAAGTTGTTGCTATCCCCTTCCTTACTAGGTCCAATGGTAGTAAGTGCATTAGCATTCCCAATACATCCGTAGGAGTATTGCGAAGAGCGCTGGTTATATACAAGGATGCAAATATTTTTAACTTGTGTAAGATATGTAGATACTTGTTTTCTCCAGTGACGGCCGTCACACAATGATCCCATACAGGATAACTGGGCGTGCTGTTGCAGTATGGATCCAATGAACGATTTTTGGGGTATGACAGCAGTTTTTTCTTTATTCACTCTCTTTACAATATTAGTTTTGAAACTCAGCTTTGACGCAAATATAACCCTGAGATATTTTGTAGTGTTGGACACTTTTGTCTCAGTATTATTAAGAACGATAGGTTGGAAAACAGGTATCTTATGCTTCCTGGAGAAGACGGCAACTTCCGTTTCATTAGGATTAACGGCAAGCCCTCTTTTTTTCCCATCTTGTTAAATGTGAAAGACCATCCTGTATGATATCTTTAAGAGAAGTGAGGAATTTTGCTCTGACAGCTTCGGCCTAATCATCAGCATAAGCCACGATTTTGCATCTCGCAATTCTAGAGATAGCAGCACGGAATTTTGAGCTTTATTCCACAACAATGGCGAAAGCACTTCTCTTTTTGGTGTACCCACAATAAGGCTGCGCTTAGTCACTTAGGTGCCTTTTATTGCGTCACTCAGCTCTCAACTACTGTACAGCACAGAAATACTCCACAGTCTGTTGTGGTGGCAAAAATTGCCATTCGTGTAAATCATTTGGAAATTTATGGTTAAATCGAACTAATCATTTAGCCAAAGACAACAACTGTATTTTAAATACGCTGCGCGGCTGTCTGCGTGCAAATAGTTAATAAACTTTAAAATACTGATATATTGAAAACAGTTTTTATTTGATGTAATAAGTGAAATCGTTTATAATTTTCAGAAAATCGATCTTATACATAAGTACATACATACATATTGATAGATATTTTGAAATCAATTTATATCTACTATTAAGATAATATAAACACAGAGCGCTATTTCACTTTTATGTTCACTTCACATTTTGGAGTTTCATAACAAATGACTTGTTTGTTGGTTGGCAGTCTTTACACATCATTAAAAAAATCAAAGCATGTACTCTTCGCTCAAGCCTTCAGACAGCAAATAATTGATCATTTGTGTAACTAATTGGATTGGTTTTACCTTTCTCAACACACAGCAACCCAAAATTTTTGATTTTGATTTTGATTTTATTTTCTTTTTAAGTTCAACATCATTTAAGCGAATTAGTCACACCGTCATTATTTCTTACTTCTCTTTTTTTCGATTTGTTTTTTTTTTCTTTCATAACCACATGACAGGCTGTCATGACAAGTCATCATTTTGATTTGGGTCGTTATAAATGTTGCCTTAAGCGTTGATGTTTAAACAAATTACTGCAGTCTTTATTTGTTACGCTTTTATGAACAAACGAATGTATTTTACCAAAACGAACGTCAGGCAGGCATCTGATAAGTTGTTAATGCTTCATCATATCGGCATTATTGTGTTGCGTTGTGAATGGTTTAAATGGCTGGCTGGCTGTCTTTCTGTCTGTCTACTTTTTAATTTGCCACTTGTCTTACGCAATGGAATTATTTTAATTTTTTTTTTTTTTTTTTTTTTTTTTGGTATTTTGATTATAATTGTTTATGATCTTAACTAATATTATGTGTTTGTGTAGCAAACTTATTGTCCCCTTTAAGGCAAAAATAAATTAGTTAGTGAATTTACAAAAAGACCTTTTAAGAAGTCTTTCTATGATGTGCTACAATTAAAATCATTTAATTTTTTTTTAATTTAATGAAAAAAACGCAGATATTTTACTATATAAGTTTTTTTAGGTATTTTAAATATAAAAAAATTAAGTAACAAAATTTTTCAAATATGTGGTAAAAGTGAGACATGAGATGTTATAGAAATTGTGTGTATGGAAGGATGTGCAGCAATCGCGTAGTATTATTCAAAAAAAAGTTACACAATTTCGCTTGAAGAGGTTGATTTTGACGCTCAAGTCAAAATAAACATACACCCAGAGAAAAACAAGCTTAAAAATAATAAACACCATATTGAATTAATAAGAAACATTAACGGAAGTCTAGTCATGTTGAAATTATTTATTTCAATATGGAAAAATATTAATTTACAGTATTAATTTATTCATTTTAAATAATTTTAAGTATCTCAATATACATTTTCTATTACATTGAAAATTACTGAATTAATGTGACGCATTCTTATTTTTAAGTTGTAGCTTTTTCCTGAGTGTATGGGAAAACAACACGAGCATAAAGAAATTTAATGCCAAGCCATTATCTGCCTTATCAAATAGTTTATATTTTGCAATATCAAATGACTTCTTCATTGACAAAAACAATAAAATATCAAAACATACGACAAATTAAATAAAGTCAAGCTAGAAAGGAAGCACAGGTAAATGCACATACACAGTTTTCGGATATTAGAACGCTCCGTAGGTATGCGTAGTTTGCGGGTGGAGCCGGACTTCAAAAAAATTCTGAGTGCCTACAATACTTGAAAGGTCAAAGCGAGTGATTGGCACCTTAATATAACCAATACTACTCCTATTACTAAGTGTTACCCTCTTTAAGAACGGGAAAGTGATAGAGAAGACATGTGGTGAACTTAGAGATAGAGGATAACTTCATTCTTTTACAACTCTACATTCTATTTTTCCTGCACAAGACCACTTACAAGAGCTTTTAAGACATGAGGAGTTTTTCAAATGCTTTACTACGGCGAAATCTTCTAAAGCAAACGCTAAACAACAATGTTTGCAAGAAATTTGTTTCAGATATTGCAGGCATAGGCGTAAATAAGAAAATACTTCGTGACAGAAGCGTCATGCATATACATACGCACACACTTTATGTGTATGATCTTATATTTTTCTGCGCACATAAGAACCCTATCGGAAATTTGGCTAACTTTAAACTAGCTTTAAGCTAACTATTTCGCAACTAGCACTGACTACACTTGGATTACTTTGTAATGTAATCAACTGACTATTTTAACATTGCGATGTCCTAGGCGGTAGTCAATTGTCTCACTAGGCACTACTTTAAGCTAACTTAAAGTTGACTTTTTTAAATCACCTGGTAGACAGTAAATTAAAAAAAATTTCTGTGGCTCGAACATGCAACATCACACGTACTCAGCGTACTCAACGCGCTACCACTCGGCTAAGCTGCCATCTAAAATAACAACAGCAAAATGTTAATATAAAACTGAAATGAGTTTTAGTAGCTGATAATAAAGTTGTTGGCTCTCACCAAATTCGATTACGCGCTCAACTTAAAAATTAATTTTGGGTTTGTTCTGGATGACTTTGCAGCTAGCTTTTAGTCAGTCTAAGAAAAGTTAACTATATGTTAACTATTTTTGTAGTCAACCACATATTCTCCGACAAGAAACGTACACATGGATTGACATTAGTTGTATGCTTTAAAAAACCACCCTTAAACACATAATAACTTACCATCTACATCTTGCATATACACTCAAACATACAATATGAAAAATAACAAGCATACACGTATCAATACTACTTCTTTTGAGTGTTTGTTGCGAACAAGATGTCTTCGCGACATCGCTTAAAAACACTCATATCCACGTACATCAATAAATCCATAGTGCCTCGTTTATTAAGCGACATCATTTATTATAGGTTTAGGGCCATTTTCACAACTTGCCTTTAGCTAAAGGCAGGATTTTGTCTGCCCGATAAATGGCTTTGTATTATTAAACCTGCATTTATTATTTTTGTATCCATTAAATATTATTGTTATTGATAATAAGAACAATGAAAAATTTAATTAGTAAAAACGCAAAGATATTTATCGGGCAGACAAAATCCAACCTTTAACTAAAATTAAGTTATGAAAATGGCTCTTAGTATTATACATGCTACGATAATACATTTGAACAACAAGACGTGTTGAAATTTCAAGACTCTTTACGGAGCTCTCTAGTTTCGTATAATGAAGTAATGCAGCGCCTCTGGTGTCAATGACTCGTATTAAATTTTTGAAGCTTTGTTTACTAGCCATTTTATTGGTAAAGTAAAATACTTTGCCAATAATACTGCTACACAATACCGACAAAGGAGGGCGTTCTCCTGTTACATTAAGATTAGTATACCCTGAAGCCGGTATGGTGCAGTGACCAATGCCTTCATTACTTGAACTTTCCTACAACAACTGATACAAATGGATGCTAGTACACATCACACAAATGCGTGGTGTTGTTATTTAATTACTGTTGGAGAAGGGTCTCAAACCCAGGACCTTCTATTTCGTAGTCAACGTGCTAACTACATTAGCCAACGCCACCCATTATAAGGCTTTTAAGTCAGCGCGCCTGGAGGCCATGCTGCCAGCCTCAGTTACTGGATTGAATGGACAAGCCCAAGCAGCTACTCATCTTAAACCAGCTGGTTACCGAAACCTTAGGAAATAATACAGAATTAAATTCAGTAAAGTGCGGATCTGACTCGCGCACGAAGGGTTCCGTACGAACACTAGATATGTAATTTAATACAAACTTCATCCTATATAATATATAGCTTTGGCATTTTTTTTCTCGTTTTTTGGGTCTTTTCGGTTTTTTTGTTTTGGCGTTTTTTCGGTTTTGGCGATTTTTTTAAGTCTTGGCTCTTTTTTTTTAGTTTTGACACATTATTTTCTTGTTTTGGCGATTTTTTTCGCTTTTTGGCGTTTTTTCATTTTGGCGATTTTTTTTGATTTTTGACGATTTTTTCATTGTTGCGATTTTTTAATATAAAAATTGTTTTTAGTTTTGGCGACATTTTCGCGTTTTGGCGATTTTTTTCGATTCTTGGCGTTTTTTTCATTTTGGCGTTTTTTTTTCTTTTTATCGATTTATTTTAGTGTTAGAAATTTTTTTTAATTTTGGCGATTTTTTTCGTTTTGGCGATTTTTTTTATTTTTTGCGATTTTTTTTGGTTTGGCGATTTTATAATTTTCGGTTTTTTTAGTTTTACCGTTTTTGAAAATTTCAAGTGTTTGCCTCTTACGGTTTCCAAGATATAGCAAATTGTCAAAATTACATAGTCAAAATAGCATGAACTGATGGACAACCCTTTAATTTAATTTTTTTAAATTTTAGTGTTAATTGTTGTAGTCTGTATGAAAATACACTAATTTTACAAATTTCAAGTTTCAATATACATATGTTCATACAATTGTATGTATATTACATGGGATTTTAACATTTTTCGTTGCTCGTTTTGGAACACCCTTTAATTTTTAATTATCATGTATTTGTTGTTGTAGCGGCCAAAGCTCTACATACTCTGTCCAAATTTCAGGTCTGTAGATCTTACGGTTCCTGAGAAAATACCGTGTGACGGACAGACGGACAGCGTAGCGAAAACAATAGGGTTCCTTTTCCCCTTTGGTGTACGGAACCCTAAAAAGGCCCTTTGATGCTTAAGCAGCAATGAAATGCATCTAGACGTGCTTAACCGACAAAAACAACAAAATTAGATTCGTATGCATTTTAACACGCCTTAAATAAAAATAAAATCTTAAAAATTCTTCAAAAAAAATTTTCCTAACAAATTTTTTTACAAAATTAATTTTAAATTTTGCGAAATTAAATTCATGCACTAGAAATTTGAAAAAAATCAAATTTGATTCAAGAGCTAATTTGTTATTTATTTGATCTTGCATTTTGGGAATATGACGTGCCTGGCAGTTTTCTTCAAAATTCTGCAAGGAATATTTTTGTACAATGTAAAAATTTTAATTTGGTTTGTTAGTGTAATTTACACATTTTTCTTCGTATGACTTAAGCGATGTACAGACGGTTGTCAGATCTTACAATATTGCCAGTTAAATGTGCTCAAAATTTCTTACAACCGTGTGAACTGACAATTTTTATCAGACGTCGTTGCCAGAAAAAGCATTGTCAGTCCATTGCAAGACTAGCAGCTGACAACAAACTGTCAGACATCTTACAATCGTGTGAAGAAATTGTAAAATTATTGCCAGATATTTGTCAGACATTTTAATATTGTCAGATGTGCGAAGTTCATGCATCTGACAATGGCGTCATTGTAAGATAATTCTTTCTATGGGCAACACTGTACACGCTTGATTTTAAAGAAAAAATTTATAATAAAATATATGCAGACAAAATCATTGCAATTGCTTCTTAACGGTCTATAATAATTTATACTTTCACTTTTCACATTTAACACAAACACAAACGATAAATATTTAACAAATTCTAACCAATGCTTTAAGTCTGGGAACGCATTACAACAGATCTAACAATTTGTGCATATGACAACCGTGTGAACTGACAGTTTTTCTACTGACGATTTTGTCACATGAATTTATTGTCATACAACCGTCTGGCAATAAATTGTAAGATTTTCTGACAACTGTGTGAACTGACAAGGAATATTGTGCTGGCAATTTTCGATTGCCAGTACATTGTCAGCATATTGCCAGATCTGACAATATTGTAAGATCTGACAATCGTCTGTACATAGCTTTATGCTAGGAGCACAACTGGGACGAACGAAGAATTTCGTCCACGGCGAAGAATTCGTTGATAAGGATTCTCTAAGTAAATTCGTCGCGTGCAGCACAACAACGACGAATAAATAACAGCTCTAATAGTTGATCAAGTTGCTTATTGTTTATGCAAAGAAAGTGAAAAATATTTTTTTTCCTCGTTCTTCGGCATAAAAATAGAAATAAGTCTGTCAGAGAGTTTATGAGAGAAATTCATTTTAATAATTTTATCAATAAAAGGGATTCAAATTAAAATTTTTAGTTGTTTAGAAGAATTTTCTCTATTCCCAAAATATTCTTACTCTAACCCACTGTAAAGTGTAACCAACAACTCTTAACTTAAATACCTTATAAAGGGTGTTTTTTATTGAGGTATAGAACTTTAAGTTGGCATCACTTTTTTAACTGGCGGCCATTTTGTCAGCTGTCAAGTGATTAATATTTAGTTTGGTTTGCCATTTTATCATGAACAGGTTGACAAAAGAACAACGCTTGCAAATCGTGCAAATTTATTTCGAAAATAATGGTTCAGTTCGCGAAGTTTACCGCAAGCTCCGTCCATTTTATGGTCGACATAATCGTCCATCAGAGCAATTAATTCGGTTAACCATGGATCGTTTTCGCACTACGTTTACTCTATGTGATAATACGCATCCGCAGAGACGTCGAACAGTGCGCACCGAAGAAACAATTGCCGCTGTAGAGCAAAGTGTTGAAGAGGACCCGAATGAATCGATTCGCCACCGTGCACAGCAATTGGAGCCGACTAACCGACTATTTTGTTCCCGAATTGGATGGCATGAATGTGGATGAGTTGTGGTTCCACACAGCCACACAGCGCACGTCACAATCGATTTATTGAAGGAAACATTCGATGAGCGCATAATTTCGCGGAATGGACCTGTCAATTGGCCACCAAGATCGTGTGATTTGACACCATTTTCTTTGGGGATATGTGAAGTCGCTCGTCTACGCTAACAAACCAGAAACGTTAGGGGACTTGGAAGCCAACATTCGTGGCGTTATTGCCAACATACGGCCCCATATGCTCGAAAAAGTGGTTGAAAATTGGACCTGTAGAATTAGATTTATTCGAGCCAGCCGCGGCGGCCACATGCCCGAAATCATATTTAAACATTAATGGCATAAAATTATCCTTCCAATAAAGCCAAATTGATGGACATTAAAACGATTTTCTTGTGTTTTATTTCAATTCGAAGTTCTATACCCCTCAAAAAAATACCCTATACGTATTTACGTATTTGTTTATACGTATTTACATCTTCGTAGTCATAATTTTGTAATTTTCGAAAATGATTTTCCCACTCACTAAAACCAACAAATTAATCTACAAAATGTTACTTTTAAATTATGTTTCTGACATGACTTGAAAATTTAAACTTCAAACATTTCACAATTTCATATCAAAATACTCACTCACCATGATTGTAACAAAGTTAAACCTCTTTTGGTAAGACAGCTTCATTCATTCATGTTCATTATGTATTTGCAACAAAAGCAGTATACAGACGAAGTAGAAGAAGATGAAATGTAAACATGTAATGAACCTAGACTAAAACTAACAAACTTTAAATGTAGAACACAGCAAATGAAGATAAAAGCACACTAAAAATTACTAGCCTTATAAATGTTTGTGGAATATTTCTAACACTGAAAGAAATAACTTGGTGTATTAATATAATGAAACAAACACATGTTTTTAATCTTATAGTAGAGAAAACTTTAAGTTCTTGTACAAGTTTAACTTGATACTTGTGCGTTCAATAGTAAAAACACTTTATATTATTAAATGAGTTTCCTAGTTTTGTTCAGTATAATCTCAAATATGCTTGTGCCTGTTAAATTTGTGAGTAAATACGATTTATATCATGACAGCAAAACAGACTTGTATGCAAATTCATGTGCCCATTCATCTCAACCAAAGCTGCCAAGAATATTGTAGAAAATAGGTACACATACAGCATGATGTGAGGTGAAAAGGAAATCATGAATTTGTGCGGTCAAAAACAATGCACACATACAAGGATATAGTAAACTAAACTAGAATACAGTTCATGAGAAGGAAGAAAATGTATTAACGCATGTCCTAAAACTAGTTAAAATTAAAGAGCCAGAGACTGAGAGATGATTGCATACAATAAACATACAACTGAAGATTACAATATTTGTTTGGTATGTTTTGACTGGCTGACAGACAAGTAGACAGGAAAATAGTTTAGCCATCTGTAGATGGATAATACATACAAGCAAGAAAATTGTAAATATTAAAGCTGGGAAATGATGTATAAGGAGGAGGCCAGCAGTCAAGTCTAACTGTCAGTTAGTTGTTAAAACAAACTGACATACATACAATGCTTATCGAAAGTGCAGTATACTAAACCTATTTATTTACTCTCAAAAAAAAAAAAAAAAAAAAAAAAACTTATAGATCATTCTCCACTTAGACAACAATTTAAAATACAAAACTTAAAAATGACTAGTAAAGTATATTTATTTGTATATAGCTTTGGGTGATTTCTTTCAGTTTATAAATATTTAAGCAGTTTATTTTCATAATTATTAATTTGTATTGTGGCCTCTAGCTGTTGAATGGGCGCAATTTACTATTAAATTTAAAATATGTTGAAGAGTTGGCTCATTTGCTTTCTTTTGACCTGGTGTATATAAAAAGAATTTTATATTCCAATTCTGATTACAGAATCTATCACGAAATCTGGTATGTACACAAACAAGTAAATCTATTTTTTATTGCAATATTCCAACACTAAGTTCCTATTTGAAGTCTAAGCTTCGTATGCTGGGGAACCCAAGAGAACGTGTGATGATTTTTTAATTAACAATATGATAAAAGAATATTTAATTAAATAGGCGAACATTAGCTCAAGGCAGCAACATGCTGTTTTCGAAGGTATATATACCTGCATGCACCGCAAAGAAAAGATATGGTTGTAGAATGGTTGAGAGAACAATATTATGTTCTCTGAAACAAATGTGTGGTCGTCGAAAACTAGTTATTGTTATTTTAAACATTTATTTCGTTACGATAAACAGAGTAATGTTTGAATTTAATAATTACATTATCTCATCCATAAAAAAGTGTGATATGGTAAGAGTTTAACAATATAGTTTTGTTAAAAATTTATGACTACAACATAATTTGTGTCAGTATTTAAAAATAATATGATGTAAATAACAATATAATGTTATCCAAAACCATAATATGTTAAGTTTTTAAAAAAATCTTTTTCAGAAACATCTGTTAGTTCAGTATTTCGTTTGTAAGCTATCGGTATTGCACGGGTGGTAAAAAATAAATAAATAAATAAATAAATAAAGAATAAACAAAAGGGTAGACCAATAAAAATATATAAACATTTGTGTATCTCTTTATACAGACATGTCAGTATGTCGTGTAAGTATACATTTCTATATATACATTTTATTTCAACACTATTAAATTATTTTTATTTAGATTTTGGCGCACAGCTGTTTCTACAATAAATATATGATTAAAAAACAAAATAGTATTATTATATTAAATAATACTGTGGTCGTATTTAACAATATTAATATAACATTAGAACATGGTATGGTGAGTCTCAATTATATTTTAGTCACATCTAACAATAGTGTTGTGATATTTACAATACTAAGATCTAGGCGCACGGCAGTGCACAAGGCCATGTTCTGGCCAATGCCCGCAGTGTGTATATTTACACAAAGCCATTCGACCTGCCTTTAACCCCCTCATAACGTTGTTCCCCGCAATCGCAAAATTATCATATTTAAACCATAATTATAATAAATTCATATAACCTCATATGCGAAGTTTGAAAGTTTTAAAATGAAAGGTTCCGGAGATATAGAGGTGCAAAAAGTGCATGTTTTAAGACATACTCACTGACTCACTGACCACTGACACACTCATCAAATTGATGAAGCACTTCGGCTATAGCTAGAGAGCTAAAATTTGGTACACGAGAAGATTTAGGCGAGCAATGAACCAGAAAAATCTGAAAACCCAAAAATTTTAACCAGGAGGGCGGGGCTACGCCCATAAAAATTAAAGTTTGTGCTATTGAGCTGAAATTCGATAGAGAGCTAGGTCTAGGTGAGCAATAAAATAAAAAATCTGAAAAGTCGGAAATTTCGACCAGGAGGGCGGGGCTACGCCCATAAAAGTCAGAATTAAAAAAGCTATTATAAGGCGCTTAATGGAAGCTTTTTTATTGAAATTCGGCATATATATTGCGATAATGCAAGGCTATAGTTTTGTTACTAAAAAAGTGGGCGTTGACACGCCCATACAATTTAAACCTCATTTTAATGCCCTGCGGCTCAGCATATTTAGATATACTATTTATCTAGCTATTATTATCCGTTGGTAACGAAGCTAGACACGAATAACAAGCACTGACCAAAAAAAAATTTGACTTTGGAAAAGTGGGCGGGGTTGCGCCCATAAAAACTAAAAGCTAAAAGTTGCGCTAAGGAGTTGAAATTTGATATACAAGTAGGTCTAGGTGAGAAACCAACTAGAAAAATCTAAAAACCCGGAAATTTTAGTTAGAGGGGCGGGGCTGCTCCCATAAAAATTAAAAATTAAAAGTTGCGCTAAGGAGCTGAAATTTGATATACAAGTAGGTCTAGGTGAGAAACCAACTAGAAAAATCTGAAAAGCCAAAAAATTTTACCAGAATGGGCGGAGCCACGCTAGTATTATTTTGAACTAAAAACTTAATACACACCTTTTAATTCTAGCCAATTTAGTGAAATCTTGCATACGCGTTGCACGTGCACAAGACTTTAAACTATCACCTTAAAAAGTGGGCGTGGTCATTCCCATAAAGTGTTAGCCTTGTGTTTAATCTACTTTAGTCTAGCAAATTTTAGAAGAAAATTAGCATGAGTTATAAGCGCTCCTCACAACAACATTTTGAGTTAGGAATACTGGGGAGAGGTAATGCTGATAAAATCTAAATATATAATTCGCGCTAGAGAGCTGACATTTTGTACACTAGTAAGTGTAGCTGCGTAAGCTAATGGGAAAATCTTAAAACATAAAAGTTTTACCAGGTATGCGGGGCCACGACGTTAAAACTCCAATTCGCACTAACGAGCTTAAATATGATACACATATGACCTCTAGATAAGAGATCACTAAGAAAAATCTGAAAAGCCAAAAGTTGCTATCAGAGGGCGGAAACAAGCACTTAAAATTCAAAATTAACATACATTTTATTAAAACTTTTCATACACATTGCCCTTATCCCAAAAAAAATCTCCTATTTTAAAAAGTAGCCGTGACTTCACCCATAAATCTTAGCTTTTTCGTTCAGGTACTTCGGCTCAGCAGTTTTTAATTTAATACTCAGGTATTTCTTATTAACTTTTTAATACAAAACTTTGCATGAACCATAAGCACTAGCAGATATAAAAGTCCGAGGGGCCAGGCTCATAAAAATTTTACGTAATATTATACTATAGAGAGCTGACATTTTGTACACAAATATTAATTGATTTACTCAATCGGAAAATCCAAAAATTAAAAGCACCAGCTATCCTATTGAAACTTTGCATGCACATTGGGAATATCCTTTTGATTTATGTACTTCGGCTAAGCAGACTTTAATATGTAAATATTTTGAGAAAATAAGCGGGATCATGCCCAGTAAAATATACGCTATATTTTACATGTTTCTTCCAGTCGGCTCTTACCAAATTGCATACACACTGCCGACCCGTTGTAATGACACAATACTGCATTTTTAAGGTCAACAATGCAACACCCATCACATTATTACCCATTATTTTATGTAACTCTGCCATTTACAACTGCACTGTGCCAGTTGTCAAGTTGGCAGATTATCTAGAAATTATATGACACCCTTACGATTACAAATTTTTATCACACATAATATATTTCTGTGTTAGGTATTGTGGCAAAGAAGAACTTGGTCAAAATTTATATCTCACAACTTTTAATGGCCGAAATTTTGGATAAGAACTTGGCCGTTGTTCACATTTATGTTTTTGTGAGGATTATAATATAATTAACACAGATAATATTATAATTAACTCAGATAATATTATAATTAACTCAGATAATAATATAATTAACTCAGATAATAATATTGTTAAAGCTTTTTTTCTATTAACAATAATATGATTTGAACTACAACCATATAATTCACTCATAGTATGTTGCTGTTTGATTATGGTTACCTCAACCATATTTTTTCTTTGCGTGTGGGTTTGCTCCACTGTATATGGTGTCTTTTGATCTAAATTTCGGTTCTATACACAAAATATTTAACTTTGGAATTAAAATTCGAGACTTGAATTTATTTTCGTAACAAAGTAACTACATCCATCTGATTTTTAACAAAAACTTAATGTGTACGGTAATTGGTTGGCCCCATAAGCATTCCATTTTTGAAACAAACGTACATTAGAAATAGTTTTAAGGTGGCTCAATACGCCAATGATTTCTGCAATATATAAAAAAAATCTGCAAGAAAAACCTACTTCAATGCAAAAATCAGATAGAAGAATTTCGAAAAATGCATTGGACCAAACTGGAAGTAAACACTCTTACAAACAAAAAAAAAAAAAAAAAAAGAATTTGGAAACCTATTATATAAATATAAAATTAAATTTTAATGGAAGTTCTGAGCCCATTTTTTTAAAAATGCAAGATTGTGTATTTTTTAGAGCTCAGGTTGTGTGTTAAGTTTTGTAAAAATTGGTAAATTAAACCACTTAAAATAAAATATTAAACTTCAGTGGGCGTGACTCCGCCCATTTTTTAAATAGAAGATTGTGTCTATTTTAGAGCTCAAGGTGTGTAGTAAATTTCTTAAAAATCGGTTGAGTAGAACCACTTGAAATATAATAGTGAATATTAATGAGCGTAGCCCCGCCCATTTTTCAACTTCAAAATTGTTTAATTACAAGAATCAAAGGTGTTGGCTAGGTTTGACAGCAATTAAAAAATTAGAATATCATAAAAATCTACCAAAAAAATGTGGGCGTATCCCCGCCAAGTTTTTTTTTTTTTTTTAATTAGACCGATTGGAAGCTATGCCCTCTGAAACGAAAAAAAGCAATGTTAGTCCGATCACAGCGGAGATGTGTAAATATCTAGTAATGAAAAATTTTTTTAAAGTTGGAAGTACTTATGCTTTTAGTATATTTTTTTAAATTAATCAATTAAAAGTATCAAAACTTTCAATATTGTAAATACATAGGAATTTGCTGGTTTTTGATTGTTTTATTGAACTTATTTAGTTAGTAAATGGGTACACTGCAGTATATGTATATGAACTGCATTAAAAATTTCAGTAAGCAATAAATTTACTGATTACTGAAAAAATTCAGTAAATTTTTACTGATAATGAAATTTAATTTGCATTACCAGTAAAATCGTAGAGCCTTATTCATAATGAAATTGTAGCAAGTGGCAAAGTTTTTTTCATTCAAATTTGGAAATTTTTGTATGAAAAAAATTTAGCCACTTAGTGGAATTTCATTATGAATACAAGCATTACTGATTACTGAAAATTCAATGAACCTCATCATATAAAAAATCATTTAGGCACTTTATAAAAATTGCAGAAAAAAATTTACTGGTTAAAAAATTTTTTTTACTGAAATTTTAGCAGTACTGCAAAGTGCCCATCTGTGGTAAATGCCTTAAGTACAAATAATTAATAATGTCTTATGGTAACTAAAATAAGATATATAAATTTTTGACACTACTGTATTTAAAAATTAATGGAAAACTGCATCTATAGTAGTGGAATTATTAGTTATGGGGGTTTGTGGAGAAATGCTAATATGGAAGAGGAAAACGTCAAATAAAAATTTTGATAAAGCTTGCGACTGTGGGTTTGCAAAATTTGTATTAAAGTCTCCACCCATAATAATTGGCATGAGATGGAGATTGATACCCAATTGTCGTGCACCAGCTTTAGTGTAAGGCAACAGTACGTAATGAAGATACGTTATAATATAATATTATAAATTCTTTATAAGGACTGCTATATATCTTTTAAACAAATATTTGACATTTAAAACGCTCTTTTATTTAAAAGTTTATATATATTTTATTTATTTTATATTTTTCAACTTTTTAACAAAATTATCCCCACTGGCAACACTATTACACTTCACAAGCAATTTCTATTAATATTAGCTCCTGAAGGTATGCTTTAAAATTCGGTTGAGTTATTTTTATGCAGCTGTTAAGTTTCTTTGTACTTCTTGTTCGTATGATTACACTAATACAATCATAAAAAGCTCACACCGATTTGATATTACTAAAAGTTTGTGATTGTATTGTGAAAAAGATTTGATTTGATGTTTACACATCAAAAAATCTTTTTACAATCGATCTAAAATTTACCGAGTTATGAAGTAACAAATTTCAAAAAACTATTTACAGACAAATTGATAACCTCCTCTTTTTTTGAAGTCGGTTAAAAATCATTTTGATTTTTTTTCCACCATGACCAACGTTGCTGGAAATTTGTTTCCCTTTCAAAATATAAGGTTTACCGAAATCTTCAAAAGAGGTATTTGTTATTGGGATGGGATTTCATCATTTGGATCAAAGCTCTTTCTACCGAGCTATTTCTCCAGGTTTGGGAAGAAGAAATAGTTGCTCGGGCTAAATCCAGAGAAAAGGCCAGATGAAGGAGCAATTCGTATCCCAATCCATGGTATTTTGACGTGGATAATGCAAATGTGTGCATTAGAGACTGACGAGTACTCACAAAAAGATATATATTATTGAATACTCTTGAATTTAGTGACTGCTTATTATTATAATTGTAGAACAAACAATTCGTACGCTCAAATATTTTCTCTCAAGCAACTATGACTATAGCCGATTTCAGCATACAAGAGCTACTCTATTTTATTTACGTGAAAAGCTAAAATATGCTACAACTCAAAATAGTAAGGAACCAGCTAATTGACAGCTCATTGTTATAATTAGTCTATGGATATTTAATCGGACAAAAAAAATATACGCATGATACTCAAAATAATTTTGCATTTGACTATATAAAATGGCATGGAAAAAGTGTTTTGGCTATTTAAAAACACGTTTTGTCTGTATGTAAATAAAGTATCCCTGTATATACGCATGTGTACTCAGATTATTTCTATACTTCAGCGTATTATTGTAGCTTATACAGTCTTTAAATTTTAGTTGTAGTCTTTTGTGCTGCGTAGTTTAAGAATTAGGATTATAACACATACATCCTAGAAGAACGTTTGTCAGGACTTTATTAGCTTACCAAACTACCTTGGACCTCTTTACCTAGAGAAATCTACTCTTTTGATAGCTATTTGTTCTGTGGTGAGTTGTGACTCGTCTGTACCACGGTAGCAGAACGCCAAAAAAATCATGCGAGATCGCCAAATAATTTCGTTCCTGTTCGATTGTGAGCAACATGGCACAGATCTTGCATCATCTTTAAAGCAAATTAAGGTCTTCCAGAGCCCGAGATCAATCCTTATGAAGAACCACTCATATAAATGTCATAGATTTTTCTGATATGCATACTAATGCATATGATAATGTATATCACAGCACCCTTATTCGTCAATAGTTGTGGCAATTAATCGTCGAGAAAGTAAAAAACCTTAAAAAATAAAATTACTACAGAGGCGCTAAAATGATGTTATGAAAGTTAGTAAAACGCACAATAGCACTGTTGTGAAAACCAACAAATGAATTAAGCTGTTCTATTTCTCTGTCACTTCATTATATGTACTTGCACCATGCCTTTATTACTGTCAGATAACACAAACGCACACGGAAACGTATATCAATGTAAAATCAGTATGCAAAAATGTTATTAAAAATGATAATTAAAAAATTATCGTCCAAGGAAGTCAATAAGACCTGAGCTTATTATCCGGATGTAGTGAAAATTTTGATCATTTCTAATGATTTTTACAAAGGGTTCTCATTGCAAGACGTTCTCATTTTCAATCCGTATTCATGTTCATGTTGTTGAGTAAATCTGATTTTTCGTATGTTCTAAAATAGAACGTCTTGCAATGAGAACCCTTTGTAAAAATCAAATCAAAAATATGAGTGTTTTTCATATAAATTTTCTACTCAAGTCAACCGACTGTCATTGAGGTATTTAGTCATTGTGTATCTTAAAGCCTTGGCTACACTTTTCTTCAACTTAAAATAACTTTAATTCAACATGAATATTAGTTTTGATTAGTATGTAAAGCATTGTAAGAATATTAAATCAATATGAAATAGAGTTAGTTAAAAAGAAGCAATGTTCTTTCAAGTTTACTATAAATCATGTTGAATTAACATGAAAAAATATCAACAAAATCATTGCAAAAAAATGTTAAATTTACGTTATTTTAGCAGATATTTTTCTGTAGCAATGGACCTGTTATTAAAACATACTTTATCTTTCTTTCTTTCTCATATAATTTGGCGAGTAGAGCAAATAAATTGAGATACTTGCACTTAAAACATATTTACTCATGAATGCATTGCACAATTTACGTTGACTGCATGTACATATCTTTATTACAAATCCTGTGCATATCAAAAGCTATTCATTTCACTTGAAATTATTGATGAATTTATTGTGCTGAAATCCTTCAACTATTTCCTTAAAAAAAAGTCCTATCAACTACAGATTTTCTCATGAATTTCATACTCGTATCTTTAGCTACAGCTTAACATTTTTCCGTTGGCTGGCTGGCTTAAGCTATTAATTTTTTCTCTTTCTAAGATTTCTATTTGAAAGTTGTTGATTTTTTTTAATCTTTTGTTTTTTTGCTTTCAACAAAAAGAGGATGAATAGTTTATGGCATAGTATGTCTAGAACTTAAAATATAAGAAAAGGAAAAACTACGTATACATATATTTGCAAGAGACAGCAAGACGTTAATCACGTTGAGTTATGTGACAGTCTTATGTGTGGAATGGGTATTTTTTCCTTAACACCTCCACAATTCTCATGCAGTACGAGTATTAAGAGACAAAACATATCACCATGATTTCATTTGTAATGTTATTGTTTTCTGTTGGCGATTGCTACCATTTACCATTTCTCTGTCACTTTTAGACGGCAACGATGAAAATATAGGAACAGCTATGCTCGTTTTATGTTGCTGCTGCTGTTGCTGTTGCTGTTGCTGTTGCTAGTTTTGTTGTATATTGTTGCTTTTTTTTGAGAAGTTCTTTTATATATGTCACATTCATTTGTTTCACATGTTCATAGGAGTTTTAGTGTATGATTTTGTTTGCTCTTATCCTTTATTTTATTTTTATTTTTTTCAATTTGTTAAAATCCTATTGTATGTGTGTGTGTATGAGCGTATGTGTGTGTGTGTGTGTTTATGATAGAGCAATTTGTATGGCTTACATGTGTGTATCTTTTATTTTGTTAAATGCACCCTAGTATGCTGTTGACATGCGAATGAATTACTTTAAACTTCTTTTTTATTGTTTCTGCATTCTATGTTGAGTTAGTTGCAATTCTGGGCTTGATAAATATATATTGTTGTTTTATTTTTGTTGTGTTTTATTTATTTATTGCGACCGTGGTATTAAAAAATAATTTGCAAAATTTTACTTTAGATAATTGGGGCTTAATTGCTTCAAAATAATTAACAGCATTTGGTTGATTCTTGAATTATGGAAATCAGTATAAAATAAAGAAAATAATTGTATAATTGGCTTTGCAAAATAAGGGTTTCTTATTTTAAAAAGAAAAAAATAAAATAATTTATAAAAGAAGAAAGAAAAGTGCGAAAAGTTTGGTTCATGGATGTGATACGGGTTTATAAATATTTTACTGGTTTATGGATGTGCTACTGCCCATTTTTAGGCCTACCAGAGGCTCAGTAGCTATTGGGAGGAACTCATAAGTAAATGATGCCTTTATTAAATATGGTGATCAGCTCGAGCCAGTTTAGTTAAAATCGAAGAGAGCCCAGATGCTTTTTGTAAAACGTTTGACATTGATTCAAACACCAGCACTGTTAGTTATTTCTGTCTTTATAAAATCATTTTAAAATTAGTTTCCTGTACACAGAAATGTTTTATATTAAAATCTATGACAACGAACTTAATTAATCATGCTAAGCATACATTTTCTACAGGAATCTTCATTTAAAATTTTTCCTTTTGAAATAACACACATGCATGTATATAAAAGATGTAGAAAACATGTCCTTTAAGGCAGGCTTTAGCAAAAACTAACGCTTGGTGTTTAATTACTTTTATTAGCAACTCATAAGATTCTAGGATGAACTACACAGAGAAAACAGTGCCTAATAATTACCTCATAAAATAGAACAAAATTAATAAGAAATCTCTATGGGTTTTTTTTTCAATAAGGAAATCTTATTAATTTCATGGAGAAAACCTTTTTGAAAAAATCAAGAAGAAATCTTGTAGTTTTTATGAGGTTATCTTATAGATTTTTTAATAAGGTTTTCTTCTTGATTTTATGAGGCAACCTCATAAAATAAAAAAGTATGTCTTTCTTTATTCTTTGTGCTTTGCTTATGTATTTTCATTTAAATTCTATACCACATACTTATGTATGTATGTAGTATATGTAGATGTTATTTATTTATACTGTCATACTATACATACTTACATAGATACATACATATTATATTGTATTCTTAATTAATTAACTCACCATACATACATATTATTACTTGAAAGGAGACAAGTATTAAACCAGCAAACTTCTGACTGATCTGACTGCATAATCATTGAAATAATTTTGCAAACATGCTTATACAAAAACGGAAAAGATCATGAAAAAAAAATTGTCTGTGTCTATTTATAGATATGAAATAACAAGACACCTCATAAAATCAAGAAGATTTCCTTATTAAAAAAATCAATAAGATGCTTTACACATAATCATATAGGAACCTAATAAAATCAAGAAGAAACCCTTTTTAAAAAAATCAATAAGGCAACCTAATAAAATCAATAAGAAATCCCTATAATTTACAATTTATAAGAAAACCTAATAGAATCAAGAAGTTTTTCTCTATGGATTGTTTTTTTTTGTGCCAAAAATAACGGAAATTGAGTAAAAAAAAGTTGGGAATAATAAGATTTCTTCTTGATTTTATGTGGTTTTCTTCTTGATAAAATTAATAAGATTTACCACATAAAAACAATATGGAATCTCTGTGAAAAAATATTCGCTTCTTTCTGCTGGGATACCACTTAGCCTAAAAACGTTTCATAGAGAAAATCTTATTGATTCTATGAGGCAGTTTTTTCTCTGTGTATACGGTAAACGCTATTGGCATCAAGGACATCAATATGAAATTTAAAAATACATATGGTGTCTTAAAGGACACAAGGGCTACATACATTTTTAAATAAAATTTAACAAGTTTCAATTAAAGGTGCTATTAAACTCTATTCAGTTTATGACATTTCTCATGATTTCATATCCAAAACAAAAACCAGTGAATAAAATGTTTCCTATACTACAATCAAACAACTGCAATATAGCTAATTCACACATATTTTTAAGAACATTGACTTATACTACATTTACATTGCTTCGAAATCTATTACATTACACTTTAAATTTTTATCAAAAAAAAATTTGACATTTTTCATAACTTCGTATGCAGGACAAAATGCTTTGTCTAAAATTTCGTATTATAGGACATTTACACCTGCACGAAATCTAACAAACTTCAACTGAAATATTTTTAAAATCTTTCCCTTTTTAATTTTTTTAAAAAATACATAAAATCATAGTTTTATGAGCGTTCAATATATTGCTTTTTCAGATTAAAAAAACATTTCAGACTTCTGATTATTTTTTTTATTTTTATTTTTGCTATGAACAGATACATATTCATTTAGTGTTTTGCTCAAAATCAATAAATGAAGAAATTTATTTTTTAAGTAGAAAAGCGAAACGAAACAAACTATAATAGTAAAATGTACTTAGTGAAAGAGAAAAAAACCAGTTGGTACAATTTAACAAACTAATAAATATTACTTACTTACCTTCCTGCAAAAGGATGTTGGCGGATGCATAAAACCTGCAACTTGCCATTTCCACTCTGTAGAGCATTCATATTTATATAAGCACTAACTAATACACATACATAAAACAGCATCCAAGGCTCACAGCGCAAAAGAAGGTGCTCAATTCGTTTATGTTTTTTGTTGTTGTTTGTTTATAAAGCTGCAATTGTTTGCTAGTATTAGTTAATATAAATCCTTGTAGTCTTGTTTCTTTGCTATGTGTGTGTCTCAATTTATTTTACTACAACACTAACAACAAAATCTTTTAAGCATTTTTTTTTTTTGCTTTTAACAACATTGAAATTTATGTGTTCACTTGCTGTGAGTCAAGAAAATTGTGCAATGAAAATAGAGAGATTTCTTTTAGCTGGCAAAATAAATCAAAGGTCCTCACAACACTACTTCACACATACGTTTTCAAGTTAGGGCATATACTGTTGTAAGTGGAAATGTTTGCTGCCTATGCTAGTTTAATTTAGTTTTCTTAGCGATATGATTGCAGGATAACATGTCCACATTTCCTTGTAACAGTGACGTGGAAAACTGTAAAAGAAGAGAAATAAAATTAAAAACTAATTAATTTAAAAAAAAAATAATAATGGCTTAATAGTAAAAGAAATGTCTCCTTCAAATGTTTGAGTAGAAGTAATTTTATTGAAGCAATATTTTAATTAAACTTTAATGTAAATGTATATTTAAATTCTCCCCAATTTTTTGTTTGTTTTTAAAGGCAAATTGATGCCAGGTGGTCTCGTCTTACAACTCTGCATATCGGCCTTGTATATTTGTTAGTGTAAAATTGACTGCTGTCTGAAAATTTCCGAACGTTTTGTTTTATTTAGACACCGGAGAAACTAACAGCTGATCATCAGCTGCTGAATTAAAATCAACCGATTTGAATTCGCCTTGAAAAACATATTCCTCAATATTTAATTATAAAATAATTGTATAAAGAGAGCTACTAAATTCATCAGGTGTATTGCAGAATTTCAGAGAATGAGAATAGTTCACAATTTATTTTCTAATAGTGGCTTTGCATTTGAGCAAAATCCAGTACTTGAGATTTCATGCAAAATCTAGTAGATTTCCCATACAAAACAAACCTACTTAAAATCTGGTAGAACTTAGTGTAACTTAAAGCTAAGTGTAGTTAAAGTATACTTTAGTGTACTTAAAATTATACTTCTGTACTTAATGGTGTGAATTGGTTTTAGTTTAGGAAAATCTTGAGTTAATTAATGGGTCTTATATTGGAATAAGAAATGGTGATAAATGTCAAAAAGAGAAACTTGGTGGAAACGGTATAGAAATATGTTAGTTTTTGGGCAGGTGTAAAGAAAGTTGCCTATGAAAATATATTTAAGAAATATTAATAACAAAAATTAAAAATTTTAAAAAACCACGAATATTTCTAGAAAAGTTGTGATATCTTCTAAGCGGCTGGACTGATTTTATTCAAACAAAGCTAAGAATCCTCTCGATCAAGTCATCTTTTAAACAGAAAAAGCTATGTAAATCAAAATCGGTCTAGTCGTTTGGTCTGTACATGTACTCGTACAGATATACAGATACACAGATACACTCTACAAACCTATATTAAAATAAATCAAAATATAAAAAATATTTAATATGGTTACGTTACGTTTATTTATTTATTATTATTTTGTAATTGCAAATAATTGCTGGCAAAAAAAAGTCAAAAGTAGGCAGATTTAATTTAATTAAAACACCGTTATTTAAATTTTTTATAACAATTCTTATTTACAATGTTAGATTTTTATTATAAATAGTAATATTTGTCTCACAGCGTGTAACGCCTTTTAAGCGTGTCATACACGATATGTCTTTGACATCTCAGATGTCAAATTTCCTAGTGCAAAACACGTTCATTCCGTTCGTTAACTTCAAGATATTTCTTCAGACGAAAAGTCATCTAGCCTCTGACAATTTTTCTGACATAAGGGGCCCGTTTCTCAATAAAATCTAACAGATTTCAATTAAAATTCTTATCAAACTCTATTCAGTTTATGACATTTATCATGATTTCATATCCAAAACAAAACCATTGTCTGAAATGTTTCCTATACTACAACCAAACAACTGCAATATAGCTAATTCACACACCGTTTTAAGAACATTGGCTTTCTTGGACTTTTTTATAACTTCGTATCCAAGACAAAATGCTTTGTCTAAAATTTCGTGTTATACATCTGCACGAGATCTAACCATTTGACCTCTTATCGAAAACTAAAACCATTGACTGAATTTTATTTAAACCATAACCAAACAACTTGAATGTAGCTAATTCATACACCTTTTTAAGTACATCCGTTTTTTAAATATAATTCTTAAAACACCATAGTTGCATTACTAAGTACTATTTGATTTTGAGTAGATTTCGATAAAACCTAGTGACGACGTAGATTTTGTTTTATATAAAACTTACCTCAGATGTAGACACATTATTAGATATTTCAAAAAAAAAAAAAAAAACATTCAAAAAGATTTTAAAACAAAAATCTCCTTTATCTTCTTATAGTGTATTTACATTGTCTGGTAGATTTGATTTTAAATCTATATCGCTTACACTAACCTCCTTTGGCATTCTTGAAGATTTAGTATCCAAGATAAAATCTTTTTTCTAAAATTGTTCACAAACTGTAATCTAAAAAGTGCCAAATTAGCTCGTTCGCACACCTTCAATAAAAAATTATGTAGAGCGTAGCTAATTCGTTCACCTTTTATATAAATACGTTGTGCAGAGTAGTAAAAAGTTAATTAGAATTAATAAGATTTTGAGTAGATTTAAAACATTGCCTTAAAAATTTTGTTGTTATTTTTTAACAAAATTTTGTATACAGTTCACAATTTCGTTATTATATTCCAAGAATATATAGAGATTAATTTTTTTTTCTACAAAACATCACTTAGCCAGACAATCATAAATAAACCCAAGTGGCTTAGAAAACGTTATAAATCGATTATACTTTCCTTAAAAGAATCATAGGACTTCCAACACATATACACTCCGTTAACATAGGATAGCCTCACTTGAAATTTTAGAGAATAGTAGACATTTCCTCATTCTTAAGAGGAAACTCTGTTGCTTTATTGACAAAAATTCCAAATGGGTCAGTAAACATTAAATGGACTTTCATAATAGTTTTCGTAAACAGCATGAGAAATTTTAATATTTCAGTGTTAACATAGATTAGCCTCAGTGATGAATTTTCAATTGATCTTTGATGTTTATGACAAAATACCTTTAAGTGCAATAGAAAAACGTTTTATTTGCACAAAAAAAAGTATTACGAAAAAGCCGTCGCTTAGTTCCACGGAAATCTAAATCATTAAAAAAAGCCACCATTGTAAGACGTACATAAGCAACACAGATTAAAGTTTGGGAAAGACCACATGACGTATAAGATTGAAAAAATAAATTTCTTCAGACGAAAGGCCTTCCTTCTTCCTGATATTATGAAAATAGTAACTATACCCATCTGGAATAGCGATATTAAAACACTTTTCTTCAGGTCTTTCCCAAACTTTAATCTGTGTTGCTTATGTACGTCTTACAATGGTGGCTTTTTTGTTTTGATGATTAAGATGCTTCAAGTACTCCGTGGTTTGTATAACATTATGAATAGTTATTTTACTGACGCTAACTCCGACTGCAGCTATAATTCTACTTAAACTCACAGATGAATTCGAGACCATTTAGAGAATTTTTCGTCTATATTGAGGTGAAAACTTCTTATAAGTCTTTCCTTTGTACTATTTGGAGTACTCTGATGGATTTTTCATGTAATTGCTTACAACTTTTGGTCTGCGACGAAGTTTGCCGCCAATAGCGCGTTTAGCAAGCCCTAGATCGTGATACGTCTCAAGTTTTGCGATTTCCGTGGAACTAAGCGACGGCTTTTTCCTAATACTTTTTTTTTTGTGCAAATAAAACGTTTTTCTATTGCACTTAAAGGTATTGTGGCATAAACATCAAAGATCAATTGAAAATTCATCACTGAAGCTAATCTATGTTAACACTGAAATATTAAAATTTCTCATGCTGTTTACGAAAACTATTATGAAAGTCCATTTAATGTTTACTAACCCATTTGGAATTTTTATCAATAAAGCAACAGAGTATCCTCTTAAGAATGACTTATAAACATATATTCTATTTAATTAAAGAATTGTATACTATTCTGTAAAATTTCAAGTGAGGCTATCCTAATTAACGTAGTGTATCTCGTACACCTCAAAGGATTTGTAAATTACCTAGAACTCTGTTTGCACTCTTCCCAAATAGCTTTCACTGCAGCACTACAAAAAAAATAAATAAAGAAAACGTTACCATTAAACTTTCATTTATTTTGCTCTTCGTTTTCCTTTTTTTATGTATTAAAACTTGACATAGCGACCATGGCTGGATAACATTATGGCTCATTTTATCTATTCGAAGAAATGGTTGTTGCTGTGTTTTGTTTTCTACTTAAATTAAAACACACACTTTTATCTATATTTTGTAAGGATAAGTTTTTGCTGGATTTTTTTATAATCTGTTTGTAGTGAAAAAATTTCAAATCTCTTTTCGTTCTTAAAACAGTGAAGTTGTACAGTGCAACTTCTTTTGAAATAATAATGAAAATTCTATTTACCAAAATTGGCGTATAACATCAATAACTTTCTATCTCGGGAAGTTAAAAAAGTTATATGCTATGAAATTAATAAAATAAATATTTTAAACCATGATTAACTGTTACTTAAACTGCAAATTAAATAAACTCCCCTTGACTTTCTAATTTTCTAAGTGCAACAGTTGTGTGGCTTTAATGGCCATTAAATTTTGCTTTTACGGCTTTAGTTACGGCTCTCTGTCTAATACTACACAAGTACAGCTGCTGCCATCTGTCGACTGGTCTCGGACATAAATTGCTTTAACTGACTATAATACCTATCGCCAACAAGGCCAACAAACAGCAAAACTAAAAATTACAAGTGCATTTAAAAAAAAAACTCCTTTGCAGCAGTTTATACGATTCCTGTCTGTCTTCGGGGATTTTAAACATTATTTTGTTGTAAGCAGCAACTACACAAGCAGCAGCAAAAGCATAAAATTGTTGTTGAACTATCAGTAGAGGTAGTAAATAGTAGATTGGTTGCTAGTATCTAGTGGTATGTTGATAAGTAGATACATTCATATAGACGCAGGAATAAGGTTTTATATTGTCGACGTCGCAGTGGCTGTGAATCTCTAAAGTAAAAAAAAAATATTAATATTAAAATGGAAGAGCATGCCAGGGCAAAGGACAGTTCCAATTTATTTACCCTTTAAGGCATTTCATGTTGGATTTTTTTTCTTTATTCTTTAAATTATGCATTATCATACAGTCGAGGTAAATTGTTAAATGTCGCATATTAATCATAGGCAAGGATATGTGAGATTTGTAATAATTGTAATCAGGGGTCTAATCGTCGCTTTCGATAACGAGTTGATTCATTCACGTTGTTTCGACCAGCTTCGATACGAAACCATATTATTACATTGTTGAACAGCGAATGCCATAATCTCAAACTAAAAAAACGTGATTGAATAAGCTCGTTATTGAAAGCGACGATTAGACCCCAGAAATTAATATTGTCTAAGCTATTTTTTAAATATTGAAAAATATGTCTATGACATCTTGTATCCAAAATAAACTCACCCATTAAAAAAAACAAAATTTGGTACTTCATCTAAAAAATTTATCAAACTTCATAAAAATATTTCTGTCTGAAGCAAATTGGTAAAATCAGCCTTAAAATCAGATTTCTCTATATACACTCCGAGCATTTACCAATTTAATTTTTGTGGCTGTTTGTTGGAAAAGAGTATATTTTACTTTATTTTCAAATAACAACTTTAACGCTCTTTAGTGTTAGTTCGAAATGGGAGCATGTGTTTGTGCCAGTAATGTAACTGTCATGCTGGTGTAACATTTTGACAATGAAATATTCTAACTGCTGTCATTTAAAATTTCTTTTCTTTTTTCTTTATCTTTTCAATATACAGTAAATTCTAGTCAAGCAAAAAAAAAAAAAATAAGCCAGAAAAGAAGCAAAAAACCAAAAAAAAAAATATTTTAACTATGTGCATATATGTACAAAGTGTGAAATGTGTTAAAAGGTGTGAAAATTAAAATTTACTCGATTGCATTCATAATTCTTTGCAGTTAAAAGAGATTTATGTAAAATCATTTGCATTTTTAAAAGGAGTTGAACACACATATTGCTACATATAGAACAAATGCAAAATAAATGATTATACGATCGAATATAACTTTTTTTTTGTCAATAGAAGTATTCGGGGTTACCCGCTTTAGGAAAGAGATAGTGTTTGAGAAGACAGGCGAGGAAGAAGGAAGAGATAAGGGAAAGCTTAATTTTTTACAACTGAGCTTTTTGCACATTTTTAGGGCAGTTTTTCAACGATTCTGATGTGAATTTTTATTGATTATTTTACTTCTTACTTTGCTACAATATTACATAACGATTAGTGCCTGCTGAAACCGATATGACTATATATACTTTTGTTACAACAATTATCAAATTAGTTAGAATAACAAAGCTTTTTTCAAACTTGTTTCGTCAATTGTATATATGTGTATGTTAGCCTAGTTAATCGAAATCTAAAAAAATATGTTAACTTTCTTTTTTATTTTTAGTCTAGTTTTTTTAACTGTGCATCTCAGTTAAATTAACCAAGAAATATGTACATTTGTAATGTGCGGCTTAAGCGGACTTCACACTGTCAAATCAACAAGACTCAATATAAAGCTACTAATACGTTGCAGTTCCACCCTGGCAACGTCATAAAGTTTTCACAGCTCAAGAGCGCCTATGATGGGCATTCTCTTTCTAGGGCATCCAGGTCCAAAACATAAAACATGCTATACGTTTTCTTCTTTGTCAAAATCTTGCCAACTATGGTAAAAGTTACTGCATTCAACACTGAATACATACTTATAAATGCATGCCTATCAGATGATATCCGTCCAACACCAACTCTCAAGGTTAAGATTTTTTTCCGAGTTCTTGAAATCAAAGAAACCGTAAATTTCTAATATAAGTGACTTCATAAATGTCTGGTGATAATGCAGTTTTTCTTGTTTGTTTTTTCACAATCTTGCGTGTTAGACTGACTTTGCACGAGAGTAAGGGTAAACCTTGAGGGTGACATTAGCTGATGTGGTTAGCAGGTCAATTACGAAACTGAAGGTCTTGGGCTCGAGCCCGCTCACCAACAAAATTGTTAATTAACAAGAAACAACAACATCAGGCATTTTTTGAATTGAATTAGTGTCCCTTTTTGTTAGTTGTTGTAGGAAAGTTTTAGTGATAAAATCACCCTCCTTCATCTATATTGTGTTGCAGAATCATCGGCAAAGTAAAATAGCCAATGAAATAATACGTCTCATTGACACCAGAGGCGCTGCAATACTGCTTTATTAAAAACATGCAAAAAAAAAGAGTTATCACAGATTGATGTTTTCCTCTATCGCTTCCTTCACCACTTGTTCTCTTTATCACGTTCCCTTTCCTTAAGAAGGTAATACCTACTACTTCTTCAAAAAACAAAAAAATAAATTTAAAAAAAACAGAAAAACGTACAAATTCAATATCAAGTGGAACCTGATAAATTATCTCAATTCTTGCAAGCTACAGTTTCCCTAAAAATCTATATGCCCCAGTATCAAAATGACCTTACTTTTCAACTTCTATGACCCTGCATTTAGAGATTATCGGCAATTGAGGGCTGTTGTTGTTCTTATAATCAGAGATTCTAGGGCTATAATAGTGTTACGGAAATGGCCAACGACAAGGTTAATGCACCGTTACACAAAAATATTCTAACAGCGTTAAAGCTTAAATTAGACATGACATAGCCATAATGCCATAGCCATAACCAAACCAAATTTCAATTGGTTTCTATGGTGAGAGTTACGGCGTTACGGCGAGTCACCTATAATTAAATACAGTGTTGCTCATTAGTTTGGTTCGAACGGCTGTTTTCTATGGCTATGGTTATGTCACGTCTGATTGAGCCTTAATGTAAGTGTTATGCTACAATGTTCCTACAGCGTCAATGGAAAGAACTATCTAGAAGATCAACTAAAGAACTAAACGTACACACATATACACGTGCAAGCACTATAGCAACAACAACAATTGTATACATAGCTACAGACGTACACACATACACACAAAAGTGCGAGCACTTATGGTAACCACCCTGTATTACCAGTAAGACACTGTATTACCGACATAAAAAGTTACTTACTATGTAAGTAACTTTGAAATTCAAAATAACGGCCAATCGAATTATCTACAAACATCTAGTAAGAGTGACATGAAGTTTCCAGATAGTGTTAGAAGACTGTTTGATCACCTGGCTACCAATTGTTAACAACAACACAGATGGTGATTTGCCCCTAAAAGCAACATCGTTATGCAGCAATACAGTTGGCTTTACTAAGTACACACAGAGAAAACAGTGCCTACTAAATACCTCATAAAATCAGTGATGCCAACTAGCCCTTTTAGGGCTAGATTTAGCCCGTTTTCAGTCAGTCAAAACGCGAAAAACAAATTTTAGCCCCAAACTAAAAAAGGCGCAAACCTAGCACTTTTTACAATAATCTTTCAGCCCTTTTAGCCCCTTTTTAGTTTTTGCTCGATATGCCTACATTTAAACTTCTACGAACTTTTTCTTCCTTTAATCTAGCAAAATAAAATTAGTAATAATCGATATTGCTTTACCAATTTAAAAAAGAAGAATAATATAGAGTAATCTTTTATTTCTTCCAAATTTGTTATGCCTTGAAAGTTATTCAGTACAGCCTAAAACAGATAATGTATGTTTTGGAAGAGCGAGAAATCGAAATTTTATTAAATAACGGCCAATTTTAAATGTATGTACTTATGTAAACATACATTTGTATATATATTTCTATTATACATATATGTATGTATATGCTAACTATATAATCTACGTATGTACATACCTTATTGAAATGTAATATGAAATGTAAATGAAATATGTACAATATTGAAGCTCTCAAGCTATGTATGTGTTGATCTCATGATAGTTATTTATATTCTAATAAATTACTTTACAAAAATTGATTTGATGTTTTTATTTTCAACAGAAACATTTTAATACTAGCCCCTTTTCGCGCTTTTTCGAAAAAATTTACTATTTTTTTTATTTTTTAATATTTTTTTCAATTTAGCCCTTTCTAGTCCTTTTTTCAAAAATTTTTACGCGTTTTGAGTCTCAAAAGTTGGCATCACTGCATAAAATAGAACAAAATTAATAAGAAATCTCTATGATTTTTTTTTTCAATAAGGAAATCTTATTAATTTCACAGAGAAAACCTTTTTGAAAAAATCAAGAAGAAATCTTGTAGTTTTTATGAGGTTATCTTATTGATTTTTTTAATAAGGTTTTCATCTTGATATTATGAGGCGACCTCATAAAATAAAAAAAATATGTCTTTCTTTATTCTTTGTGCTTTGCTTATGTAATTTCATTTAAATTCTATACCATATACTTATGTATGTATGTAGTATATGTAGATGTTATTTATTTATACTATCATACTATACATACTTACATAGATACATACATATTATATGGTATTCTTAATTAATTAACTCACCATACATACATACATATTATTACTTGAAAGGAGACAAGTATTGAACCAGCAAACTTCTGACTGATAGACAAACACTCTAACCAATATGCTAACAAGCAGTCTGAATAATCATTGAAATAATTTTGCAAACATGCTTATACAAAAAAGGAAAAGACCATGAAAAAAATTGTCTGTGTCTTTTTATAGATATGAAATAACAAGACACCTCATAAAATCAAGAAGATTTTCTTATTAAAAAAATCAATAAGATGCTTTACACATAATCATATAGGAACCTAATAAAATCAAGAAGAAAACCTTTTTAAAAAAATCAATAAGGCAACCTCATAAAATCAATAAGAAATCCCTATAGTTTACAATTTATAAGAAAACCTCATAGAATCAAGAAGATTTTCTCTATGGATTGTTTTTTTGGTGCCAAAAATAACGGAAATGAAGTTAAAAAAGTTGTGAATAATAAGATTTCTTCTTGATTTTATGTGGTTTTCTTCTTGATAAAATGAATAAGATTTACCACATAAAAACAATAGGGAATCTCAATAACAAAATCTTCGCTTCTTTCTGCTGGGATACCCGTTAGCCTAAAAACGTTTCATATAGAAAATCTTCTTGATTCTATGAGGCAGTTTTTTCTCTGTGCATACATACATACATGGTATTACGCCATCTGTCAGGCGAATATTCTAGAACCTAATCAGAAAGTAGTCGAGTTAACAACGTGTGGTGGATAATAACGATAAAAAGTAATTTAGTAAAGGCAGAGTCTGTGGTGTTTGATAAACAGTGAGCATCAGCAGAATAATGGCTTGGTTATGGATAGCAACCGAACTTTGGTTGCGTTGCTAGTTGCCGAAATGGTATTACGGGTGGCAACTAGCAACTAACAGCTGGTAATTTCAGTTGCCATATTGGCAACCACAAATTTGTAGTTGCTGCATAGTTTAAAAGCAAAAAAATATAAAAATTAAACAGTAATTGCAATATTATTTTAATTTTTGAATTTCTTCTCTGCATATTTAAGGAAAATATGCTTTACAGCTAAAACAGAGATTGTTCAAACTTATTTTAGGTAACAACATTTACTCACAGTAGAGGCGGTAATTCTAAAGAGTCGTCTAATAGATTAAACTTTTGTACTTCTCTTCACCAATAATTAATTTCACTTAACTAATAATTTTTATGATCAGTAATGTTTTTAGGCACTTTTACTCAATAATTTGCTTTTTAGCACATGTATTTCTTATATTTTAAATATTTGTTTATATTATTTTCAGTTGCCAATCTGTCATAATCGTATTTGCGATAACTTTTTGGCAACTGGAGGAAGTTGCCATACATAATACAAATTTTAAGTTCAGTTGCGTTGCTGGTTAACTCGGCAACTAAAGTTCGGTTGCCATCCATAATCGAGCCATAAGTCTTATTTGTGAAAAATAGCCGAGAGGAAGGTTTGCTACATAGCCAGTGCAGTCGGTTGTATGAGACGTGTGTATACAACAGTGACTAAAGCATAGTAGTAACCAGTTGTGTATAATCCAGTAGTTCAAGTTGTATTAGTGTATTTAAGCTCTTGATTAATTAAGTTTAAGTGTATTTGTGAATAAAACTTGTATCATTTGTAACCATAATTACTACACTTGGGTCTTGTATTCATTATTCATCTTCGGGTCCACGGAAAAGCGTTTTAAAAGAGTAAAAATGTAACAATAGTGACTCGACTACAATGTTATATGCCAGTTACGGTTATTGAGGTAACATTTGTTTTCAACCAAACAGTAAACCCCGTGATAGCAAGAATTTCTGCCTTTAAACAATGAGCAAACTCTGTAACCCACAAATATAACAAATGATTGGTTAATATAACCGGTAAAATTTTGGCAATTGAAATTTCAACAACAATTTATTTAAGTGTAAAACTGAAAACTGAAGTTGGTTATATTAATATATGAGATGTTTTTCTGTGTATATTAGGAATATGTTGCTGTTCGAATATTCGAAACAGATGAATCCAGTGGTTCACATCCCAAAAGTGAACGATGACATGAGAGATGTGTCAATAGTTTATGAGCAAAAAATTACATCTTTTGTTGGCCAGTCACATTCGTGAGAGATAAAAATATTTTCAAAATTTTTACGTTACAAATTTGTTACAGTCAATTAAATTTATAAAACCTAGACCAAACCTCAGTTCAGGTTTTTTATTAATTCTACGCTACCCACATGACAAGTTTAGACTATAAAATAATTTTTTTTTATTTTTACGTAAATAAATTGTCCTTCGTATGCATTTATACATTACCATCAATAATTTTTTAACCCTTCTACTGCAATGTGCATCATAGTTAAATCCAATTCCTTAAATAAAGATTTTAAAAACAAATTTTTCATGCATTCATTTCTTTTATTTGCTTGGTATTGTATTTTGCAAACGGAAACAAACAATAAACTACATTTTCCGGTTACTTGTCATTTTGTATACAACACAATGTTAGCTAAATCCTGGAAAAATGGAAATGCCTGTCAACATGCACACGCACACGCACATTTCATGTTTAGTTTTACTTAGTGCTTTACTGGTCTGTCGCTTGTTTGTATCTTTACTGCTATGCAGTAAAACTTCCTTGATGACATGATGGGTTGTAACCCCAAATACTATATGTATATATAAATATAAATTTTTATTTTCTTCTAGCTGTTCAAAGTTCATATTATTATTGCTGTTGTTATAGCATGGGATAAACGCAACAAAACGTCTTAGCAATTGCCCACAATGAAAGGCAAAAACAAAATATTATTGTTGTTATTTGTTAATGTGTGTTTGGCTTAAGTCATGTTGACAATGGCTTTGGCTTTGCTTTTGACACTTAGTAAATGGTACCGCCCGCTGTGCATTTTCACTCACTCACTTGGCAGCATCAACATCAGCACTAGCAACAGCAACAACAACAACTGCATAAGCAGTAGTAGCAAGGCACCAAGAGCAGTAGAAACAATGTGAATTTCAAAAACACTATCGGCAGCAATGGCTGTAGCAGAAACACCATTAAATCTGGTATTAGTGTGAATGGTACTTGGCAGAAAATAGAAGAATTGTTAGCTTTTCCATACACATTACACAGGCAGCAGAATTGTGCTTATTTATGTAAGTGTGTTTGTGTGATAACTGCATTTTTAAGCTGGCAATGACTTATGCAATTTTTTCTTAGAATTTACGCACACTAAAGGTGTATTCAAAACCCAAAGAAGAAATTTCGAATTGCTTAACAATACGGATGTTAAGTGTCATCAGTGTTCTACTGCAGCGCAATTATAAAGTACGAATATGTAAATAGTCGTATGAAGTTGTGTTTGTCTGTCAAATTTATTTGCTCTTCTGACTGTCGTTTCATTTATTTGGATGTCCGTCTGTTTATCATACTTCTTTCTGTGTTTCCGGTACTATTGATTTGTTGTACCACAAATAACAAGCACTGCAGAATGCACTGCTAAATGTAAGACACCAAAAATAGTATACGAGGGAAGCATGAAGAGTTCTTTGCGCCATTCAATCTTGTCACCACGGATAACTAATCAAATAAAAATAATTAAGGTTTATGTCAAACAAATCTTGAACATAGTTGTATATAAAATTCCTAGGAGGGTATTTTGATAGGGTCTTTCAATAGGGGCTTAAGAACTTTAACATTTGTCATTATTGAAGCTACATCTGTTTAATTGGTCTTTATTCAAACTATTTTGCCGAATCGCTTTGGGCGGATATAGCTTTCAGCAATATTCTAAAATGATAAAATTCTCTTATAAAATCAGTTGTTTCGTTCAGGGAACTTTCCTCTCTATTCGCCTATTTTACGGTTGTGTGTATAAATACGATGCACTACAATGCTACAGCTCTTGACCCACAGTGGGCTAGACATACTGAGCACCATTATAAGCCAACGGATAATAAACAATCAATTTAAGCTTGCAAATCTCAGCTTAGGTCTTATATTTTATTTAATCTGCACATGCTCGTACTTATAAAACACTTTTGAGATGTCCCACGTATACAACATTTAGAATGCAACCATGCATTAGTAAGAATACCAACTAACATATACATGAACATTGGCAAGTGTATCACCCCCTGCTGCTATAGAACCAGTGTTGCCAATATATCTGCTAAAATACTTTACAGAAAAAAATATAAAAATAACAGATTTGAAATTTACATAGAGGTTGTCTTAGCAGTTTTTTTTTTTTTTTTTTTTTGAAAACTTGTTTACTTTTTTAACCAAAGTTATGCTAAATCTAGCAATGAAAATGCAAAAATGGCAACAATGTATAGCACATAAACACTCTTTCCACTTCTTTCTCTCTCTCTCTCTCTCTTTATCTCTCTATCACTATATTCGTTTTGTACACAAGTGTTTTATGTGCGTTTATCTTGCATTTCCGGTTTGTTGGTTTGTCTCTTAAAATTTATATGCATTTCTATATGTATGAGTGGCATTACAAACAGATCTATGTATAGCACACTATAGTGTATAATTTATGTTCTGTACGAGTTACAATGCTCTAGTATTAAATTACGTTCTCTAGCACTGTCATTTGAAATCTGTTCTGTAGTACCAGTTGCAATAGTGGCAGTAGTCATTTTCTATTTAAAATGTGCCAAAGTGCAAAGTCCAAAGATACAAAAGGATGCATCCTTTGATTTGTACTTCTGAGTACTGTTTGCTGTCACTTGACTCTGAGATAAAATAGTATTCCGTTTTAAGGCATGAAGCACACTTGGTGTTATATACTTCATAGTGAAAAACAAACAAATAAGTTAAGTGTTGTCATTATTTTTGGGTTAAAACATGTACTACTCACATATACATACATACATGCACACTTATTTACTCGCATATTTGTAAAAATATGTTTATGCATGTAAACCAGTTTTAGAAATGAAAAAGAAAATTAATTTGATCTGAGACCTCAGACAAGATTTTGCAGTTAATTTAAGAGACAGTTGACTCTAATTAAAACTTGTAACAACTTATAGAATTATGCATATTAACTTTCTGCAAAATTTTGTTGCAATTGGTGTTAACATGAGACGGGCTCTCATATATCCTTTATTTTTAAAATTTAAATTTTTAAGTAATATTTGCATGTAGTAAGGAAATGTAATAGTAAGCTATAGAATAACACTATTTGTTGTGTATATGAACAATTTTCCTTAAACTGGCACAAGGACATATTCCCAATCCTTGTATGAATAAACTCTTAGCTCAAATTTTGATCACTAGCAATTAGAAACTATGCGGGTAGTATCTCTGGTAAATTGAAACTCATACGGTGCAAGGACATGTCAACTTCTTGTGTACACCTGATCTTAATATTTCAATGACAACCACAATATTAATCAGAGTTTACTAAAAACTTGTACAAACTTATAGAACAGATTACAGATTAACATTCTAAAAATTTTCGTAGCAACTGATGCTAAGATGAGCTGAGCTCCCATATATCCTTTATTTTAGAAATGTAAATTTTAATGTAATACATATTTTCAAACTTTAATGAAAATAACAAATTATTTACAGAATGACAACTAGTTTTAAAATATATTTATATGAAAAATTTTACCTCAATTGGCGAAAAGACATATTCCCATTCCTATATGTCCTGTATTCTAAGAACAAACTTTTAACTACTATTATGATCATTTGTTATTAAAATTGGTATAGGTAGCCTCTCAGGTAAATTTAATTTAATTCGGTACAATTTCATGCCTACTTCTCATATATATTTATATTAAAAATTTAATTTCAGGTAAAATTTTTATCAGAGTTTAATAAAACCTTGTAAATACTTATAGAACTATAGATGTTAACTTCCTGCAAAGTTTCGTTGCAATTGGAACTAATATCAGTCCGGCTACCACATATCCTTTATTTTCAAAATTTAAATTTACTATGATTTGTTGTTATTAAAACAATTATAGATACCCACTGAGGTTAATTTAATTTAATTTGGTGCAAGGACATTACAGATGTCCTCTCTCATATTCATGTACATGATCTTAAGAGCTACACTTTTTATCAATAGGTAATATAAGTTTATAATAACTTGTAGAATTATACAAGTTAACTGCCTAAATAAATTTCGATGCAATTGGTGTTAAGATGAGGCGTCCTCCCATATATCCTTTATTTTAAAAATTTATTTTTTGATGTAATTTACGTAAAAAGTAACGAAAATTAAAAATTAGCTTTTGAATATAAGTGCTACTTGCGCATATAACTGGCGCAAGGACATATAGCTTTCCTTTACATCCTTAATACCAAAAAAATATTTTTAGTTAAAATTCATTTCATCCATTACGCAGCTAGGTTTTTAGTTAAAATTAGAGAAAAAACCTTTCAAAATTTCGTATATCTTTGGTATTAAAAATTTAATTTTAAGTGGAGTTTTGAAAATATTCTGATGATAACTTGTTACTATTTGTAAAAGGCTATAAATTAGCTTTTTCAAAAATTTCATTGCATTTTGCATTTAGATGAATGAGCACGTCTCCAATATATCCTTTATTTAAAATATTGAATGTTAAATGTTATAAGAGCGAAATGCAATGAAAACAAGATTTGCTATCACAGGGAGAACTTAATTCAATTAAGCATGTCTCTCATTTATCTTCAAATGCAGCAAAAATCTGTAATAATTTTTCAAACTAAATAACACAACTGGTTAAAAAATATAACATTTCTTATAATAGTTATCAGAAAGTAATTTATATTACTTAAATATGTTATTAGTGAAGGTCTGTTTGCTACGTACATCATAAATCATTTTCCTTGCAAACGAAATCTCAACAAATGACCAACATGAACTTGTAACCTTACAATCAATTACTAACAAATACTTTGGCTACAATTGTATCATCAATTTCAGCTGATTAATTTACCAACACACGGACACATTAAAGTTTCATCAAAAGAAACTTTTTACATAAATAACAAAAATGTAACAAGAAAATTTACCACATAAAATGTCAAAATAAAAAAGCAAGAACCCTTATGAGGGATTTATTAGATATGCAGGCAAACAGTATGAGCCCAAATGTGTGATAAATGATTTTAAGTGGTATTGCACGTACACATAAATAAAGAAGTAGACTTGACAAGCAAGATGAAAAAGACTAATAGAAAAAATTTGTCAGAGCTTATGTAGCAATTTTATCGCTACCTACTGAATTGATCATAGCCGTCAAGGATTAATAGGAAGTGTTCAGCACTATTAGTCCCAGGAATTTCGGGTTGGACTTCCATCGGAGACTCTGAGTATTTGCTGTAGATAAACAAATGGATTATTGTGTTTTTTGCCGGGCAGAAAGGACCTTTTTTGCTATTGAATTTTTAATGGAAAAAACAGATTAAAAGAACTTCAATTTTCCTAAAAAAAATTATTTATGAAAAATTTTCTCTTTTAAGAAAAAACTTGTTTTCATATACAATATCAGGAATGTAATAATCAAATCATCACACACTCTTCCCTTGAACGGAAAAAAATATCAGCCAAATAAATAAAAGAAAGTTTTCTTACACTCATAGATCATGTTAAAGGGCCAAAGCAAAGAAACGAGAAAATAAAAAGATGCAGCAAACAATACAAAATGATTAATGACTTTTCAAGTGACTTGCCAGAAAAATAATTCAACGTTTTACACAAACACACACACACAGACACACAATTTTTAAGAAAACTCACTCACATACACTTACATTTATCTCTGACTAAAGCGCCATATCGTAAAACAAGAAAACCAACCAAGCAACCAAGCAACCAACCAACCAACCCAGCAACCAACAACAACAACCATGCGAAAATCCCATTAAGTAAAAAAATGTACATATATGTATGTATGTATGAGGATAAATCGAAGAAGAGTAAAGTTTATATACATAAGACGTGAAATTAGTAATAACATACGACCTCAAGTCACTAAAACATGGTTGGCATGTCGCAAGAGAGCTCCAGATTAAGAAAAATAAAGAATGTATACGAGTATAAAAGCAAAAAAAAAAAGTTTAAGAACTCGACACAAACAACCAAAACAATAGTAATAACAAGAACAACGCAAACGTGTGGGGTCAGGAAAATTAATGACTTGAATGACTTGCGAATGAAATGATGAAAAAGCAACAACTACATAAAAAATATATGCTAGCAACACCCATCATCAGCACCCATCATACTGCAGAGTAGGGTGCATTACGAATACAAAAAAAAATGACAGCTCAGAAAATAAACAAGGATACTTTCGCACAGTTTTTTTTTCACAGCAGTAACTTGAAAGAATTATTTTATTCCCGAGCAGTATCTTTAATTTTAATATACAACATGTATTATCCTTTTTAAATTTATAATGTCCTGATGAACTTATGGGATCAAATATAAATTCTAAAAAACTTTGAGAGATATTTTGTTATACGAGGCGGTCCAAAAACTATTTTACAATTTTAATCACTAAATGCAACTTTTTGATGGTCCTTCAAATAGCAACCATTATAATTGGTTGCAGTACTAGCGATACTAAAATCACTAAAGCTCGAGCTTGGGAGTAATACTAGTTTTCTTTGACCTAGCTGTGCACACAGAAAAAATTACAAATGTTAAATCACCATGAAAAAATTTTGATTGTAAAGCATATTAAATCTATTAGAAATATTATGTTGTTCAAGTCTGTTAGTATTTATTTGCTTTGTCCTTGGACAGCGTTTAGACACGAAAACATCATTTTTGTGTTCGGTAATTGCCCTGCAGAAAGTGCGAATAGAGAAATTGTGGTGATTTACTAGTGACGTTGTCAGTAGCACTACTGACCAGGTGTACCCCAGCCAATGGTATCATCTATTGACATTTAACATTAGCTTGTCATTGAAAATCCACCACTAGACTATAGCACTACTGACTTAGTAGTTCTTTCGGGATCACATGGAGACATTGGCACCAAAGATTCGCATTCCAGTTCTATTTCAGAAGTTTCCAATTGTTTTTCAGAAATTACTAAATATGTTTCAGAAGTTTCTAATTATATTTTAGAAATTTATAAATATGTTTCAGAAGTTTCTAATTATCGTTCAGAAGTTTCTAATTATATTTCAGAAATTTCTATTTATGTTTCAGAAATTTCTAAATATGTTTCAGAAGTTTCTAATTATAGTTCAGAAGTTTCTAATTACACTTCAGAAGTTTCCAATTATGTGTTAGAATTTTCTAATTGCATTTCAGAAAATTATAATTGCTTTTCAGAAATTTCTAATTGTTTTTTAGAAACTTCTAATTGCATTTCCGAATTTTCAAATTACATTTCAGAAACTTCCAATTGTATTTCAGAATTTTCCATTTTTATTTCAGATATTTATATATATTATTCTGTATAAAATTTTGGGGTTTTTTTAAATAAACAATATGTGTAGGAATTATACCACTTTATTGTGAACTATGTACATATATACATTCATATGAATGTTTGGGCCTCTGCAAGCTGGTAGGAGTTGTACCGCTCTCGAAACAATACGTGATCTTCCACGTGTTTTTCGTGTAAAAAGATTGAAATTCGTCTCGTCTATATAGACTATTTGCTTTCCCTGCCTTATAAATTCATTTAAACGATGAACAAAATCTGCTCGTTTTTGCTTATTCTCTGTGGAATTCATATTCACTGGTTGACGGTGAAGTGACTTTACAGTGAATAGCTTCATGTATATTCAAATATGCTACGCTGCATGTAGCAAATGATTACATGGCATCAATTTTATAAGCTGCTTTCTCAGCATTGATTGTAGACATATTCCGCACATGCTTTGTTGTTCCATCTTAATAAATGTAAAATTTTTTACTATGTATATTATTCAACACAGCACTTGCAACACCATATACATACATATAAATATTATCTATATAATTAATAGGCAAACATGTTTTTTGTAATCCCTTTTGCGCTGGTACCACTGCACCGATTTTAAAAAGATTTATATGGTTTTAAAGGATTTTTTATACAGATGTGCAGAATCTATATTTTGTTGAAATCGGTTTAGTATTTTGGGAGCTATAAGTGTTTAAAGTTGCTACTACTACATGCACACATATTACACACGCATTTATTACCTTACAAGTAAAAAAGAAACAACACATGAGTGTGTGTGTGTGTGTTTGTAGTATTTCTCTTGATCTAACAATTTTTTTTCTCTTATTTGTTGTTGTATCAAAGCCATAATACTTAAAGGAAGAGAATTGAATAAAGTGAATTAGCTTGGTTGAAGGGATTTTGTTTATGTTTTTTTTTTAATTTCATGTATTATTTAATTATGATTGTATATGTATGTAAGTGTGTGTGTAGCTGTGTTTTAATGCATTTTTTATGAAGTTTAGATAACTAGGTACATTTTCTTTGAATCTTAAATTATTTACATTTTGATTCTAGAATACGAACGAGTGTGTCGTCCGTTTGGTATATCTAGTTTAATTATATTTAAATAGAAAATAATTATTGATGTATTTTTAATAATATCAACAAAAAAAGTATAGGTTACTTGGTATATATATATATATATATATATACGTATGTATATATATATATATATATATATTATTGAAAATATGTTAACATACAATACTTAGAAATGATTAGATTTTATAAAATGTAGGTGCATAAATATAATATATCCACATAGCAGTCTGAAATACATTTAGAAATTTCTGAAATACAAATGGAAAATTCTAAAATACAATTGGAAGTTTCTGAAATGTAATTTGAAAATTCGGAAATGCAATTAGAAATTACTAAAAAACAATTAGAAATTTCTGGAAAGCAATTAGAAATTTCTGAAATGCAATTAGAAAATTCTAAAACATAATTGGAAACTTCTAAAACATATTTAGAAATTTCTGAAATATAAATAGAAACTTCTGAAATATAATTAGAAACTACCGAAACGTATTTAAAAATTTCTGAAAAACAATTGGAAACTTCTGAAATACAGCTGGAAATGATGTAGTAAATTTTAGGGGCTCTAGTCTACAATATTGATATATCCTCTCTCGTTGTCAATAGTAAACTTATAGTGATTTTTCAGTGACATTGTCAATAGTGCTACTGACTAGGTGTACCCCAGCCAATGCAAATATCTATTGACAAATAACATAGGGTTGTCATTCAAAATCTATCAATAGACTTTAGCACTATTGAGAAGGTAGTTCTTTTACGACCATATGGAGATATTTGAACCGAAGATTCACTCGTAGATTTTAGTGACTCTCGTCTAGATATATTTATTTAATATTTAATATTCCACAACATAATAAAAAAGAAAAACAAACTATTGACGCGTTCATTGACAATATCACCAGAACTGTCGTCTCTAACATATCTCTACTCGCGCATAAAAGGAAATTTGTCGACATTTTAACTAGTGCAATTGTCGCTGGAGAAAGAGTATTGACATAGAGACATATGGTTCTAGGTTGACTAGAGGTTGGCAACACACTTTGCTTTCATATTCTTTACTACATATACACACATACATGTACAAATAAGCTTGCTTTTATTTAATAATAATATTGGAATGTCGCTGGCAACATTTTGGTATGTGTGACCGCGAAGAATACAATAAAAGATAATTGCAGATGTTTTCCTTCCAAATGTTCGCCTATCTAAAATAGGACTTAGCTACAATTAAATGATGTGCTCAGTTGTGTGACTTGTTCTTGTTTTATTGTTGTTAGTTTTGATATTTGTGCTGTTTAAATAGCCAAGAAACTTTGCATTATCAGCGAAAACTTCCTGCCACTGGCTAAAGGACAATAAACTAGTCTTGTAGAGGGAAAGTTGCAGGTTCAAATCCTGCAGACAAGCCAAAGTAACTTCGCAGCTTGTTGTTCTTTTTTCTAACTATAGCTTTAATTTCAAATAAATTTTATGTTCAATGATCAATTAAATATTGTTGAATTAAATTAAAATTTATTTCATGATGGTATTTAGTTAGTGTGAATCTAAAGAATATTTAAGGTTGTTGTGGCTGCAATGGTACAAGAACGCGATGAGTTCGATTTAAAATCTTGGCATGGAAAGCCAACTATACATATAACAAATACACTTTTAGTGATACTTATGCCAATATAAGCCATTACGTTAATAAAATAATCATTAAAATAAATTGACTACATTCAATTAAATATACGTTTTTTCAACATGAAATAAGTTTGAATCAACATGGTTTTTCGTTTTATTTCAATTTTAAATTCCTATTCTTTCCATCTGAAATAATTTTGATTCAACATGTTTCATCGTATTATTTCATTATGAAAATCACGTTGTTTCAAGCTGGTATAACGCTGATTCTACATGATTCTTAATTTTTATATAAAAGAAGTGGAATACTAAATCAGCATGAAATAAATTTATTTTAAAAGGAAAAATTTTCTTTGTAGACAGTGATGCCAACTTTTGAGACTCAAAACGCGTAAAAATTTTTGAAAAAAGGGCTAGAAAGGGCTAAATTGAAAAAAATATTCAAATATATAAAAAATAGTAAAATTTTTTGAAAAAGCGCGAAAAGGGGCTAATATTAAAATGTTTCTGTTGAAAATAAAAACATCAAATCAATTTTTGTAAAGTAATTTATTAGAATATAAATAACTATCATGAGATCAACACATACATAGCTTGAGAGCTTCAATATTGTACATATTTCATTTACATTTCATATTACATTTCAATAAGGTATGTACATACGTAGATTAAATAGTTAGCATATACATACATATATAATAGAAATATATATATATATACATATGTATGTTTACATAAGTAGATACATTTAAAATTGGCCTTTATTAAATAAAATTTCGATTTCGAGCTCTTCCAAAACATACATTATCTGTTTTAGGCTGTACTGAATAACTTTCAAGGCATAAACAATTTTGAAGAAATAAAAGACTACTCTATATTATTCTTCTTTTTTAAATTGTTAAAGCAATATCGACTTTTTACTCATTTTATTTTGCTAGATTAAAGGAAGAAAAAGTTCGCAAAAGTTTAAATGTAGCCATATCGAGCAAAAACTAAAAAGGGGCTAAAAGGGCTGAAAGATTATTGTAAAAAGTGCTAGGTTTGCGCCTTTTTTAGTTTGGGGCTAAATTTTTTTTTCGCGTTTTGACTGACTGAAAACGGGCTAAATCTAGCCCTAAAAGGTCTAGGTTGGCATCACTGTTTGTAGATGTCTGTAAATCATGTTGACTTAACATCAAACACATATGAATTAAAATCATTGCAAAAAAATGTTATATCAACTTTGTTTTCGTTAATTTCAATATGATTTTCTGTGAGTATTCCTAAAATATACTAGTGAGAACGAATAGAGCAGTTGGTATCCTTGTAGAATACAGACATAAAAATTCAAATAATTTTCTGCTTTGCGTTGAGTGGTTGCAAGGTTACTTTTTTAATATTCATTAATTTCTAAAATACAAAGAGAGGATGTTTTAAACCCGAAATTTTTACAAGAGTAACATGACTCTTATTATATTGTTTACTAACAGCGTTTATTCTATTATAAAATTCAAATGATAATATCTCACATTAACTGTAGGCTGACGTCCAAAACGTCAATTGCCTCGTTTTCGAATAAACTGTACTATTTCAAACAAAAAGTTAATACTACACATCTTTTCAAAATGCATAGATTTCAAAGTTGGTACTTGTGGTTAAAATGTTTAACAACTTTGTATCTATACACTGCATAAATACCTCATAGGAACTGTAGATAAACTTTCTTTAAATATATTTTACAAGGCAGTTGTAATATTATTAAGTTCTGAATATTATGGCCTGTTTCACAATAACGAAGCGAAACTTTAGACTTACAATTTATATTGAAAACAATAAGGACTTCCTTCCAATAAGGACTTCATTTGACAGTTGCTATCTCTCGCACTCAGTTTTTTCATTTAATTTTGGAAACAGGAAGTGGTTAATGTAAGACCCATATAGATTAGTTGGAATACCCAACATACGTTTAAAATTGTATTTCCCTAACTTCAGCCATTTGGTCTGAACTATAAGGAATCAATCAGTCAGACATTCATTTGACAACAATAAGCATCAAAATAAATCTTTATATAAAAGATCTAAAATATTTTGGGCTGATTGATTTACTATCGTGGCTTTGTTTACTTCGCGGTAACCTTTGATAAAAAGATCTAATAACATTCAAAAAATTTACTATTTGACAAATGGCTTAATCACCAGCAAATAAATTTCAATTAAAATCTAATAACTTTACATAAAAAAAATTGAAATTGAAAAAAGCAAAAATTAATTAAAAATGTAATTGGGCCAATTAAAATTTTTTATTGATCAAATTTTCAAACAAAAGCTAAATGTATTCAGTTAAAGTTTTAGTTCAGCTTTTCATCAATTAAATTTTTAAACAAAAGTTTAATTAAATTTTTAAACAAAAGTTTAATTAACTCAATTCAAATTTTTTATTGTTTATTTGTATTTTCTTTTCAATTAAAAGCGTTAATTGGAGGAAAAATTCTTTTTATTTTATTGATATTTTTGTAATAAAAAATGGTAATTTTATTCAATGAATTCATTACTTTCAATTATGCTCTTTTCATTGGTATGTGTGAATAGATTAAAAGTATTTATGGCTTGTGTTTGTGTGTGTCTTTTGTTGAATGTGTGTGATTTGTTATCCTTAACTTGCGTGTTAATTGCTGCAAACGTCAAAAGTCGACAGTGTAGAATGACTGACTGACATGATGTTGATGGTTCTGTTGATGATGTTGATAATGATGGCAATGACGAACGAAGACATGTTTCAACTACATCACCAAATGGAGGAAAAACCAAACTCAACCAAAAAAAAAAAAATAAAAATAAAAACAGAATGCAAAAACAAAATAAAAAACACAAGATATGAGAAAATAAAATATATAAAAAACACAACCACATCAGTAATATAAAGCACACGATTGTCATGATGTTGGTACTCTTGCTGCCGCTGATGATGACGATAATAATGTTGATGATGATGTTGATGTTGCTGATGCCATCAACTGCCAAAATGTTTTATATAAATACAAATATAAGTATAGCTAAGGAAAAAAGAGAGGTATAGAGAGAGATAGAGAAATACCCAACATCAACATCAGTCAAGTTTTACAAAATGCGTTTGTAAGCTGACAGCTTTGCTGCCAACTGTTGGTTGTGTAGTCAACATTTTGATATGTAACAGCAGCAATAGCAGCAGCAGTCAGCCACATAACCATCAACCAATATATACGTACTTACAAATCTTCATGAAAATACACAATGCTTTACTATTTTCCTGACATCCGCAACATTTAAGCAGCAGCAATGAAGCAAGTAACCAACTAAGATTGATGTTTTAACGTAAAATAAATGATGATGGTGATTATTTTTCATTGAATGTTACTAAAAGTTGGTAAACATTCATCTACATCTTACGTTAAGCCGAAAACACAACAACAAACATTGATTCAAAATCTAGTTTTAGCACGAGGTTGTAGCCAAAAAGTGCTTTAAATATTTTTTTATCAAATTGTAATATTATTTTTATTTGAATCGTATGTTAACCCCTAAAGTATGCCATTGATTTCATTAACATACAGTATTGCTACAACAGATTTTTACATGTAGGAAAACACAATGTGGCGTACTAAGTGCAATTGTGGTTGACAAAAAATGATAAACACAAACAAACAGACAATTCGTAGGTTTTTTATTTAAAAAAAAAAAAAATTTGCATAAGTTGATAAAAAAAAAAAAATGCTAAGCAATAGCTTTATCGCAGCAGTCCCCGAGTGCCACACGTATTTTTTGTAATGCCTCTCATACTTCTCATTTGTTTGTTGTGAAAAATTGTGTAAAATGCGATGGAACTTTCAACGAATGAAACCGAAATTTAACATTTTTAACACAATCCACAATCCAAATTTACTAGGAACTAAATTCCACATGGGCACGTCATCATAAATGAGATTTAAACCTGATTGTGACATATGTAGGTATTTTCCTATAAAAAAAGTTTATTCTCATTTCGATTTAACATTTTTTTAAGTTTTCTCGTAACATATTATAATACATTTTGTGGGCGTAAGCACCCAGATTTCTAAATGATATATTTTGTCATTGCGCGATCCCAAGGTGTGTACAAGGTCACCTAAAATCATAAGAGTATAATTATGTAACATAATGCTACGTTTTTCAAAATGTAGTAATTAAGGTTAAGAATGTAATGTAATCAAGAGCTTAAATACACACATACAACTTACATTACTTAAATCTGTACTGCCCAAAGTAGCACCAGAGTGACGAAAATAAATCGGCTTCTTATATAAATAAATACACATATGCGAAAACATTAACCTCGTGTTTCTCTCGGTGGCCAGCTCTGATTTAATATACACAAATGGTTACCACTACATCTACTCCGCTGTAGTAAACACTCTTCTCACACAACTGACTGCACTAGTATTGACGTAACACTCACTCTGCTCACTCTAAAGGTCGGCGCACAATGACTCCATCATGCGTTAAACTTCACCTTTTTCAACTGACAGCTAAGTTGAAATACATGGTTTCTTATGAGGTCTGTTACATTCAGTACGTTTCCGTCAACGCAAAGTACAAAATTTGGTCAACTTTTAACTTTTTGTGTACGTTGATTAATTTCACAGATATTGGTTGGTTATTTTGGTATATTCTTATTTATGTTTTTGTGTTTTGTGGCAGCAAAAATAAAATTAAACAAAAGAAATAAACGAAATAAATGCAAAAAGTTGAATTTAATAAAAGAATCAACCTATTGAAGTTGTTCAAATACTTCCGTCAATAAAGTACTCATTGTGCCAACTTTTTCCGTCGTTGCGTTAATGTCAGTTGAAAGAGGCGAAGTTTAACGTATGCCGGATTCATTGTGCCCCGGCCTTAGCCGTTGATACAACTTCAATGACTCACTACTTTTCTATAACACACTTAAGGGCTAATTACTTTTTAAGTTTCTTTGCCGTTCTGTGCCGTTTTTTTCTGTGTCAATTATTTTGCAACTACTTTTTCTACGACAAGAATTAGCTGGCAACCTACAAAATTTATTGCACTTCTATACAAAATATTGCAACAAAAATGCACACTTTTGGCTGTCACTTAACGTTGAATTCTATTTTCTATAGATTTGTCCGCATTAGAACAGAACGAAAAAGGAAAAACCAACCACACATACAGACTTTCAATTGAACAGAAACAGAACAGCTGATTCAGAACATAACAGAATGTATAAACTATTTTTGCATTTATGCATAACTATCAGCTGCGGTGCTCACTTTACTCTTCACTCAAGACAACAAGACTTCACAATAAACTCAATGAGAGACTGTAACTAACTTATCGTAAAACATAGACTGATCTGCCAGCAGATTTGTCGCCCTTTTCATACTTCACACAAGCCTTCCAGAATGTGACAGCAACGTCTAAACAATATTAGCAGCATTTTCAATGGTTCTTTACTAATAGCGCAATTAGTTTGTGTTAACTATGTACTAGGGTATTCATTTAATCGGGGTTTTGCTTTAATCGGTTAATCGCTCGATTAATTCATCGAGAACTTGGCTTAATCGGTTAATAATCGGTTAATTTCGGTATTAACCGGTTAACCGATTAATAAAGTTTTTTCATAAATCAAGTAACTTGAACAAGTGAAAGTACATAAATTATTTATTAATTAATCTAGTTTCTCAGTACTTTTCCTGGATTTCTCTAAACATATAAAATCCTTGATTATGCCAATAGAGTCCTGTTTTATATTTTTTTTTTCAAATTCTTAACACTTAAGTGCTAGAATTCTAGTTGTTTCGGTTAACTTTGTTAGAAAATTTCTTGTACTACAACTATCAATATTTTTTCTGTTGGCCTGTCCTCATCTGACTCAGCGACGAACATTCTGCAGAAAAGTTTATTTTTGAATTTCTTTGTTTTTGTTTTTGTACTTTAAAACACTGTTGCTAGATGAAAATGTTTCAGAGATTAGGTATAAAATAATTGAATTCGTCTCTTATTAAATCTAATCCTTAACTAAATCGTTGGCAGCAGTACTATTAGCTATGATTTTTTTTTTATTATTAAAACAGAGTTCAATTAGCATAGCAGAGTCTTTACTAAACCCTTTCATAGCCACGTCGTAAACTTTTGAATTTTTTACTTAAGTTAGAATCACTGAACATACTTCTTTGTTTGTATGAAAAATAATTTCTAAACACACTAAAATATTTTAAAATTTGTTACTTCGGTTAATCGGTTAATCGGCTGAAATTAACCGGTTTAACCGTTAATCGAAAAAAGGCAATGTTTAATTAACCGATCAGTTACTCGGGTAGTAATTAACCAGTTAACTGATTAACGGTTAACCGATTGAATACCCTACTATGTACATACGTGTGTATATAAGGGGTGTTTTTTTTCAGGGGTATAGAACTTCGAATTGAAATAAAACACAAGAAAATCGTTTTAATGTCCATCGATTTGGCTTTATTGGAAGGATAATTTTATGCCATTAATGTTTAAATATGATTTCGGGCATGTGGCCGACGCGGCTGGCTCAAATAAAGCCAATTCTACAGGTCCAATTTTCAACCACTTTTTCGAGCATATGGCGCCGTATGTTGGCAATAACGCCACGAATGTTGGCTTCCAAGTCCCCTAACGTTTCTGGTTTGTTGGCGTAGACGAGCGACTTCACATATCCCCAAAGAAAATAATCCAATGGTGTCAAATCACACGATCTTGGTGGCCAATTGACAGGTCCATTCCGCGAAATTATGCGCTCATCGAATGTTTCCTTCAATAAATCGATTGTGACGTGCGCTGTGTGGCATGTAGCGCCGTCTTGTTGGAACCACAACTCATCCACATTCATGCCATCCAATTCGGGAACAAAATAGTCGGTTATCATGGCTCTATACCGGTCTCCATTAACGGTAACTGACTCTCCAGCATTATTTCGGAAGAAGTATGGCCCAATGACTCCACCAGCCCATAGAGCACACCAAACACTCAGTTTTTGTGGATGTAATGGCGTCTCAAGGGTCTCATGTGGATTCTCTTCACTCCAAATGCGGCAATTTTGCTTGTTGACGTAGCCATTCAACCAAAAATGAGCCTCATCACTGAACAAAATTTTGCAATGAATTTCGCGAACTGAACCATTATTTTCGAAATAAATTTACATGATTTGCAAGCGTTGTTCTTTTGTCAACCTGTTCATGATGAAATGGCAAACCAAACTAAATATTAATCACTTGACAGCTGACAAAATGGCCTCCAGTTAAAAAAGTGATGCTAACTTAAAGTTCTATACCTCAATAAAAAACACCCTTTACATATTAATTATCATGCATATGTACACATATTTGTATCTTCTTAAGAAACAGAAGTTGTACGTATACATGTATGTGCTCCGCATGTGTATTTAGTTCTTTAACAAGACGATTTCTGGATAAGTTGTTTACCAAAGGTTTTTTTATAAAAACCCCTTTCGAATATTTTAGCGTAATAATAACATGTTAAAGTAATTAATGGGCATATTACAGCACACTTTTTCGAATAAAATACTGTGCCATTTCAGCACTCCGATGTGTGTGCAAAGTTTACAGGCATCATTAAGGTATTAAAATGGAAATAAATAGACGTGACGGCGCCTACTTTTCAACAACCCAAACTAAGACATTACAAGATTAAAATTTTTTTTAATAGAACTAATTACAATAGCCGCGATAACGTTTTTAAATTCAACATTGTGTCACTATAACAACTCGAGGTATATTGTAATTAATAAATATTTATATAAGTGGCTTATCCACTTTTTAAAACGAAAACTTATTTTTTTAAAAGTTACGGCTTTCGTAATGAAAAAAACCTAACTTTCAATAACATCTAAACGACACTTACGTTTGCCCTCGCACATTAAAAACAAACTTTTTTTAATACTACAACAATTCTGTTTGTAAACTATATATATTTTTTTCTCTTTTCATTCATTTTGTTTTATTAATCTATTCCAGCCAAAAGTAATCATCCATTCATCGATCTATCCATCTTCAACTTTTAGTCATTCATCTAACAAAAATTCATCCATCAGTCAATCTCTAAAACATTTGCGCTTTTTTTATTTATACTTATATATATATATTTTTTGTATGTGTCAGTTTACATCCAATATGATGATAAAGTAACGTAATACATTAAGCCGCGTTCAGACTATTATACTTTGTATTTATACTTGTCAAAAATTCAAATAATACGTGCAAGTGTGATAGTCTGAACTCAAAATGTCATCAAAGTGGCAAATAATACGATACAAATTTTGACATCCCATAAGACTTTTTCGTTTTTAGAAAATTTTCTAAACGATAATACTTTTCAGTTTAAAATTTTTTAAACGCACTAATAATCCCAAATTAATATTTTACTTATTAAGTAAAATATTTTTTTTTAAATTAAAAATACATTGAAATTGATTATTGAGGGGTTTACTTTTCATTAGATCAGGGTTGCATTTTCACACATACCAAATTTCCAAGTCAGCTGTTTTGCCGCCGATAGCGTGTCGTCATTGATGTAATATGTTTTGTCATATGTAGATATATCGGCTCAAAATTTTGAATAAGTGAATCGTATGGAAGTATATTTCGTTGACGTAATTTTTTAACGTTTTTGTAATATCTTTTCTTAAATTTTTTCTGTTATTTACATAGAATATTTTTAACTGCTGAATTCTTTCTAGTGCCGGCACGTCCCCGCCTGCATGAAACCGCTTTGCCGCCGCTAGTCAATGAATAGCACAGACATTTTCATTGAACAGCTGTTTTGTTTTCTGCTTGTATCACACATTTTATTTGAAGTGTGATGGTCTGAACGCAATATGTGATTTTACGTTAGATTTTTTGACAGTCGCAACGAATGTATTTAGATTTCTGTATCGTAAAATGTGATGAAAGTATTAATACTTGTATAATAGTCTGAACGGGGCTTTATAAGTTATAGTAATTGTAACTCATTCTATTTTTTGTGGTCTTATGAAAGTTGTACTCATAAATTTTTTACCAAATTTCAATTACAATTTGTTACATCAGCTCAGCAATCATACACAAATATGAAGTAAATAATAATGCAAGGATTATAAACTAGTATGTGGGAAGAAGTTCAAGTGATTTTAAGAACTAGATATATGATAACTACATAAAGCTTTTTTTATTTTATTTTTTTCTATATGTTGAGCTTAAAGAAGGGTCACATAAACTGAAACGCAAGAGTCACCTTATTAGATATAGAAAAACAATATTGATCTACGAAATAAGTGTTGCCAAATACGATTACAAATTATTAAGCAACTTATATATTTGACGAGCATAGCAATAAACACCTTAGCTCGTTGTAGTGAAGCAGACCAAACAAAGTCTTTGTTCGGAATCGACCTCACCACGTTTAAACTCATAGACTAGCACACTTCTCAGCCCACATGACATATTTTGTACTAATATATAGTTTTTATTTCTTACTAATTTGCTTTAAGACGCAATGTTTTTAGACGTGAACTCGTCTCGTCCGAAGAACGTTAATGTAATACTAATAACAATAATGACCAAGTGCTTAATTCAACTTAAGCCAAAGTTTAAGGAAAAGTAGTTATTTTTTTCTCTGTAATTTTTCAGGGCACGTGGTTCAAGGTCTACTTTGCATCTGCTCGACGACACACAGGAAAGAGCGCAGAATAAGAAGAAGAGCTGTGACAGCAGGGTATCCAACTCTATTTATGCACAACTTTTTACTGTAAGTTTTAATGCCGAAAGATTCAAATCGAATATCCACAAAACCGTACTTCCAATTAAAATATTCAACAAGGTTGTCTTTTAAAAATGATTAAACAAAGAGATCGAGAGGTCATGCTTTTTATAATTTTTTTTTTTGTGATCTGATTCACAGTAAAAAGTATCATATTTAATAGTTAAATTTATTATGTGAGCTTAAAATAATTTTTTTTAATTAATTTTTTTAATAAAATTATGTGCATATGTCTAAAATTAGAATCAAATAAACAAAAAATAATAACATTTAAGTGTTAATTACTTTTAGGGAACATTGCTCTACGATATTTCAAATTAGTTTTAATAAAACTAATGAATTAAATAAATAAACAACACTATTGGCGTCATTCGATGTTTGATGCGTTGGCGGAAATGCAAAATATCGTAGCTTTTCTTTAAAATCTATCAACAAAATACACACACAACCCAAAGAAAATCTACGATATTTTGAATTTGCACTAAAGGAAGAACATTTGCAATACACATCAAATGCCGCCTAAATATTAGGCAATGAAAATGTAAAACAGTTTGAGACGCATTGCTTTTCGTTTTTTATAGTAAAATAATATAATTTTTAGCTCGAGTTCCATAGCATACCTTAGGGCTGAAAATAAATACATGTATTTTATTTGTAGTTGGAGAGCCATTGCTGTTAATTATGGATAAGCACAGACAAGCACCAGTCTTGTTTCTACCAAGCACTAGCTGGCGTTCTGTTATGAGTTTCAGGCAGCATAAGGTTCCCATTCACATTAAATTTTCTTACTGACAGAATTGTGCCCTTAATTATGAAAGTGTTCTATGTCATGTCGTCGCTTACCTAACAACTTAAATATTTAACAGGAGAGCAGTTTTTATGGTTGTTTTATACATTCATTCTTATGGCTGCGTCAGAAATTTTTTTACTTATATAATAGGCACAAACGTCATAAAAATGGTAGACAATGTGTATTATAACTTATAAAGTCTAGTAGAGGACTTAACTCATTTTTCAAAAAATTTTAGTTAGGTCAGTTAGTTAAAACAGCGACGATATGTATCTTTGGTGGAGATATTTAGTAGATTACAATTGAACAAATCGAAAAATATATTTATATTATGCAACATTCTAATTAAAATTGTACAAATCTCGATTACTATAAATTTATTTAACATTTTTTTAAATATTTATTGGAGATTTTTTTAAGATTTATTTGATGCTTTGAATCAAAAATGCACATGTACCACTTTCATAATTAAGGCCACAATTTTTAAATTTCATTTCACTTCATTTGCATTTTTTCGGTTTTAGGTTTTTTCCCAATATGTTGCCATTTGAGCTTTTATGCAAATTAATTTAATTGCCCTTTTTAATTTAGCTGAAAATTTTATATTTATAGAGAAATTTTGTAAAAAATTTTATTTCTAAACATTTTAAATTTGTATAAAAAATAAAGAAGATTCGCTTCAAAAAATATTTTCTCCCATATAAATTTCAAAACGAAACAATCGTTTGTAATTATAAAATCCACGCTTTAGGTATTATTTTAAGCATTTATTAATTATTTATTATTTAATCTAAGACGTTAAAACAATTTTCATTTTATCTCATGCATAGAAATGCTTTTTATTACAAACCCTGCTTATGTACTTATAATTCCAGTTTATATTTCCTATTCATCCTTTAACATTAATCGATTGCTAAATAAAATAAAATATCGTATGATAAAAATCATGTTTTTCGTATTGTTAATGATTCGTCATAGCAAATATTGTTGCAAGTGAAATCAGATTAAAAATAATTTTACCAATTTACTTTAGCCAAAGCAATTTGTAAAATTGTATAAGTATTATGTACGAATGTGGAAATTTCTAGACATTTCTTAATTTACACAAAAAAATTAGTATGAAAGAAAAACTAAACAAGTAAGTGCCTTATTGCCCGAAATTTTTTAAATTATCTTACAAATTTGTTAATAAAACTTCAAAAAACTAGTTTTGCAGAACACGCATTTGCAGTTTTTAATTTATATACTACGCAGTGAAGACATGAAAAAATATTCTTCTCTCACGAGGTGGTAGTACAAGCTATTTATATGAAATTTTTACACAAGATAAAATATGAAATGCCGAATAATTTTGCATCGTTAGCTGAAAAAACGAATTTTTTGAGTTATGACACTATTGAAGTAAATAAGGGATATATATACAGAAAATTTGAACTACAAAAAACTATGTGGAATATATTTTGGTAAAGTTCATTAAAAAACACACTACACACAATCCTAGATATGGACTACAAGATCTAAGAAATGCATCACGCGATCCAAAATATGGATCACAGGATCTGAAATCCGGATCGCGAGATCCAAGATATGGGTCACAAGAGCACGCGATCTACAGTCATGCGTTACAAGATACCCTGCAGAAAATTTTGTGACAATTGATCCAAACTCGTCCTATGACTTGAGAAAATGCAAGTATTATCAAATGTACGGTGAAGTGTATGGTGAAAAAAAGACATATTGTGTAAATTGTTCACCATTTTCGTGATGTATCGTCTTGATCTTGAGCCAATTTAATTTGGACTCGGTGCAATATTGTAGTAAACGGCACTGAACATTTTCGATGTGGTTGAATACATGGACCTATCAAATAGTGTAAATATAATGTTAATTGTTCCCTCCAATGTGACTCTGGAATCAGTCCCGTAACTATACTGAGATATTAACTTAAGCTTAACTAGTCTTTATACTTTTGAAACATGAGTCGCCCTGTGGTTGATAGAGTAAGTGTGCAAGCCTGTCATGCGCGAGATTGTCGGTTCGAATAACAAAAAATGTTCTTCTTAGAAATAAATTATAATTTCATTTGTAACAATAAATAAAATTGTAAATTTTCATTAGGTTTGTTCATTTACTAAAAATTGTTACGACTTTGTAACAATTTTTACTGGAAAGTGTTCATTAAAGGCAGAATTAGTTTGTACGTGCTGTTCTGTTCTGAATCAGCTGTTTTGTTTCTGTTGAGTTAAAAATCTGTATGCGTGGTTAGTTTCTACTTTTTCGTTCTGTTCTGTTGCGGGCAAATCTGTAGAAAATAGAATTCAACGTTAAGTGACAGCCGAACGTGTGTATGTATTAGTGTGTTGTGATATTTTGTGCACAAGTGTAATCAATTCTATAGGTTGCCAGCTGATTTTTTTCACAGACAAATTAATTGCAAAATATTTTATACAGAAATAAACGGCACAGAACAGTAACAGAAAGTTAAGACTAATGAAGCCTTAACGCAAAAAGTTTGCAAGGAGAGAGCGTCAAAAGAGTGAAAAAAATTGAGAGACAAAAAAATTCCTACAAATTAATACTAGTAAAATTTTTACTTTCCAGAATTATCTAACCACTTGTTTATTGTCAAATTAATTATTTAAAAAATATCTGAAAAAGGAAAACAGAAAAATTTGCATTTCTTTGTTAAAAAAAAGGAATACTTATGAAAAGAAAACATGTTTTCTTAATTTCTTGCTTTTCTTTCATTAAGCCACATAAATTCAATTTTAATGGAAAATAATTTTGTTTGTTTCTCATATATGATCAGAGATGGAAAGTTTCGTTTTTGTAATTGTTAATGAATAAAATTAAAAAATTATGAAAATGCATAAAAATAGTAAAAAAATACATGAATATGTGTAAAGAATTTCATATTAAATGTCAATTTCTAAAAAAAATTGCAATTTAAAATATTATCAAACAAAATACGCCCGAAAAAGTACAATTGCGTCACGATTTCCATCCATGGTTCTGATATGAATAAAATTTGCTTGCAAGCTTTTACAAGTAAGGCATTCATTTACTTTTTTATATTTAGGAGAGTAATTTTGTACATTTCTGCATTACTCTCTCGTTGCTAGTTTCTGCTGGGAAAGTAATTTAACAGACCTATTGTTACAGTTAAATGTCGGAATGACATTTATATATTTATAATTTATATTATTCTACACCGAATAGGTCCCTATGGGATAGTTCAGTGACAAGCCACAAGATGTACAAACAGTATCAATTAACGCTATCCTAGGCCATTCCCATGTAAAAGTGACTGGTCCGCTTCATAGGAAGTGTTAGAACTCGGACTGGTCCCTTTCACTTGGGGACCGATCACGTGACTAGACGTGTGTGACTTTCATTTCGTGCAGGGTATGGATAATACGATAAAAGGCATGGATCACGCGATCAAAAATATGGATTCCGCGATCCTAATAATGGATCACAAAATCTAAGGTCCGGATCGCAAGATCCAAGATATGAATCACCCAATTTAAAATCACCCAATCCATGATATGGAGCAAGCGATTCAAAATTAGGATCACGCCATCCAAATAATGACCACGCGATCCAAGATATGGATCACGCCTCCTCAGATATGGATCACGCGATTTAAGATATGGATCACGCGATTCAAAATATGGACTACTCGATCAAAGATAGAGATCACGTTTATTGCATAGCGTGATCCAAGCAAGAAAAATGCATTCGAAGTAACGCTTAACAAAAAAAAAATTAAGATAATTTCAATATTTTACTTATTCAACATAATATGTATATAGGTATGTGTACGAAATACAAATACAAAGAAATTTTCACTGACTTCAAATATATCAAAAAGAAAATTTTACTAATTGCCAAAAACTACCAAGAAATGCATATTTGCATTAAAATTGCACAAGTAAAACTGACTGCAAACAACAACAAAAATCTAAATACAAATAAACTTTCATTTCCTTAAAGAAACACAACCAGTAATTCTTTCACTTCAAATTTAATATACAGGTGTAAATGATATCCTGGGGTTAAGTTTTAACGAGTTACTACAGCAATTTCTCCTTATATCTCAAAAGTAACTAACTACAATAAGAAGAAAATATTTTAGCAAATCTCAATTATGAACAGTAATTAAAATGAAATATTTTACTTTAATAATAATTACACTGTTTTTTTTATCCAAGTATGTCTCTTATTTACGATCGCTGGCAGTCAAACAAGTCAAGTGCTTCATAATGATAATAATAAGGCCTGCCACACGAAGACAAGACAAGAAAATATAAATAAAGATTGCATGCACTGCATTGCACATTGCAAAAGTTGTTATTAAGCTGATAATGGAAATCAAGTTGAGGAGTTCAGCAAATAGTTTTCTATAAAAATTGGTAACAATTTCAAGCACACAAACATACATACAGCCACCCAAATCTAAACTGGGTCAAATTGTGGCATTATTAGTTTAGTAGAACGAATAGTAAAACTGACTCAATCTAATTTGGCAACAACTTGTGCCAAATTTAATGAACAATTTTTTTTAAGGAATGAAGAAAAATAAATCGTAAAAAACCTTAAATTATGACTGTTAAATCAAGCATTTTAACTATCTTAAGCATAGAAAACTTTAAAACAATTTCGTTTTTCTCTTCGCAATTCAATTGAACCCAAGTTTATTGAATCATTGCACTGTACATTCATAATGCGAATCAAGAGGAAGTTTGAACATTGAATGAGGAACGCATTGCATAGATGAAAAAAAAATTAAAAAAATATATAAAAACATAAAATTATTACTTACGAACAACATGCAACATGGTTAGTGAAAACAAAGAAAAATATAAACACTTAAAAAAACTGTAAAGCAAAAGATTTAATTTTTTTTTTTTTTTTGCAACAACTGATATTGTTTAAATTAAGCACAAGCCCTTTTCTAAGCTCTAATGCTAAAATACCTCTTGCTCTTTATCTAATATGACTGATCACGGGATCTAGCATTGGATCCAGTTGGTATCTACTTGAGGGCTGCGTAAACAGTCTTGAAATGTAAATACATCTTGTTTTCTAAATGTATTGTCGTAGCATGTATTATACTAAACCAATAATAAATGATGTCGTTTAAGCGAAGCACGATGGATGTATTGATGTTCGTGGACATGAGTGTTAACAAGCGACGTCGCGAAGAATTCTTGTTCCTAAAGCACCCCATACACATTTCAATTCAATTGTGAATTGAGTCTTTCAATTGAATTGATTCTTGGCCACACACTTCATAAACTGAATTGAAAGATTTTCATTCAACTGCCAAATTTATATTTTTTTCACAATTACAAATTTAAAAATTTAAAACTTCTATTGCATTCATTCATCACTTTCTAAATTTTTTATCTAAATTTCAATGAAATAAAATACATACGGCATAAATACGGCTGGTTGTTCCGTTCAACTATGTGTTGTTAGTCAGAATATTTACAACAGACTTTGGTGTTATTTGTTCATTAATAATTATCACATGTAATTTGGCTTAAAAAGCGATACGAACTTTAGCCCGTTCAAATCAAAAATATAGAGAAACAAATGGAGTTCGAATAATAATTAAAATTAACTAAAAAATAAAATACAATTTTAAAAATACATATCTTTTTCTATACAAAATAAAGCTAAAAACATAAATTTTGACACCTAATCACGAAACTCGAGCACACACAGCACAATCGAATTGAACGATTTACTAGTCAACCTACCAACTCGACAACTGTCAAACTAATCAATTGACAAAGCCATAGACGCTTTGATTTGAACAACAACCGACTCAATTGAAAATTGAATTGAATAGTGTATGGGGTGCTTAACAAACATTAAGAAGAAGTAGTGTTGATGCATGTATGCTTGTTATTTTGTATATTGTACATTATAGTGTGTGTGTGTGTGTGTGTGTGTGTGTGTGTGTGTGTGTGTGTGTGTGTGTGTGTGTGTGTGTGTGTGTGTGTGTGTGTGTGTGTGTGTGTGTGTGTGTGTGTGTGTGTGTGTGTGTGTGTGTGTGTGTGTGTGTGTGTGTGTGTGTGTGTGTGTGTGTGTGTGTGTGTGTGTGTGTGTGTGTGTGTGTGTGTGTGTGTGTGTGTGTGTGTGTGTGTGTGTGTGTGTGTGTGTGTGTGTGTGTGTGTGTGTGTGTGTGTGTGTGTGTGTGTGTGTGTGTGTGTGTGTGTGTGTGTGTGTGTGTGTGTGTGTGTGTGTGTGTGTAAGATGTAGATGGTAAGCTATTATTTGTTTAAGGGTAGTGTTTTAAAGCGAGCGCACACAACTTATGTCAATACATGTGTACGTTTGTGTGTGCTCAGAAAAATAAAAGATTATACACACAACGTGTAAGCGTATGAATATACATGCAGAGAAACAAGTCGACCGGTTCGAAGCCGACGGCGCGCCGCCGCCGGTTATTTTTCTGTGTATCAAGCCGCCGCCGATTGTATCGGCTCGCATCGGCTCAAAACCAGCCGAAATTTGATCTGTTCCAAAAGACAAATTTCGGAGAAAAAATTTTGAAAATCAATTTTCAGTTTCAATTTTTATTTTCTCTCTAAATTTTCATATGCTTATTTGAGCCGCCGAAAATTCTCTCGGCGCGCCACCGCCGGTCACAAAACTACTGCGCCGCCGCCGCCGATAATTTTGTCTCGACTTGTTTCTCTGTATGCATGACGTTTTTATACGCGCCCATGCGTATGGTATGAAGAAGCAAGCATAACAAATTCTTTCGTCACAAGGTATTTTCTTCTTTACTCCTATACCTGCAATAACTGAAACAAATTTGCAAAATCCTTCATGCCTTAAAAGTTTTTGTAAGTTATCCTGTGCAGGGGCTTAGTATCTATCAAACCGGAATTCCATGATTCTACTTGGTTCCTTATAGGTAGCAAGCAGCCACGTAGAGCAGCCATTTGCTTAAAGATAAACCAACATCAGTGTATCGTAACCGAATAGAATAGAATGTATTCAAAATTAAATGCACTGTAGGCCTAATTATGTTTTTCATAAATTTTCGTGGCTTATATATACAATTTTACCTGGTCCTTCGCACCGTACAAATGCATTGGGTGTATTCTGTATAATGTCGAATTTACATTACGAAATTGTTTATAAAATCTGTTGCACAAAATTTTTTCTCTTTGTGAATAACAATTCGCATGCATATATGTATGTACATATTCGTGTACATACATATAAGCCACACAAATTCAAAGCAGCACCAAAAAAGAGAGTGATATAAGAGAGTGCTTCAGCAGACATTAATCCTAATGTAAGATCAGAGCGCCCTCACACGTCAATATTGTGTAGCAGCATCATCGGCGAAGTAAAATAACCAATAAAATGGCTAGTAAGCACAGTTTCGAAAAAATTAATATGTCTCATTGACACCAGAAGCGCTCTAACAATACCTTAACTATTATAAAAAAACATGCAAAAGAAAGCAGAGTTGTAAAAGAATGAAGCTTTCCTTTGTCTCTTCCTTCACCACCTGTCTTCTCTATCATTATCCTTTTCCTAAATAAGGTAACACGTTGTAATAGTAATACTTGTCTTAAAAAATATTAAAAAAAAAGTAAAGTATGAATCTCTGATATTTGCTTCTCCAGGCAATTTAGGTATAAGTTGCCTACCTGCAAAATTTTTTAAAAAATATTAAGCTTATGTATTGATCAGCTCCCTCAAAATTTTATTTTCTGAATGTACTAAATAATATGACGAAAAAAAATAAACCAAGTCATCATAACTTACAAGAACTTATAATAATTCAATGTTATTTGTTAAAAGTTGCAACAACAATAGTTGTTTTGCAACATCATGTAACTCCACTGTACAACGGCAAAAACAATAATAATCTAACTATGAACAAAACCACAACCTACCACTTACAAATAATATCTAATACAACAAGAATTTTTGTTGTTTTACCGCTGCCTACTCAATAATCCAAACTAACTGACAATAACAACATGAAAACCACAATAACAGCAACTAATACAAAACAAGAAAGAAACAACAACTACAAACAAAAGCAATATGCTATAATAATAACAAAACGCCCAACTATGGACCAACAACACGGTAGTCAATTTTCCTCCGCAGAGCTGTACAATGTTTTGTGGGTGTTGTGTAGTGCAAGTGGGACCACCAGCAATGAAAAAATAGCATTTTTGGTAACTGTTGGCTAAGGATAAGAATAAAAGTGTTATAAAAGCAATAAAAAAAAGAGGAGCAAAGAATTAAATATTTGTATTAATTAATTTGAGTTCCTAAAGAAGAGAAAAAAACTAAACTAGACTTTAGAAGATTATTTTAAAATTAAAACTTATATAGTACACAGAAAAATAATATTCGAGCAAGCAAAAACTTTAATTGAAGATAAAACCAAAAATCTATTATATATATATATATGTAATCGAGCCAATTAAATTTTGTAATTAATTAAATTTTTAAGCATAAGTTTAATTGGCTTACATTGATTTTTAATAGATTTTTGTTTTATTTTGAATTAAAGTTGTTGATTGGAGCAATATTTTTTTCGGTGTCGAATTTTAATTCGCATTCTGTGGAAGAACATTTTATCTTATCTTATAGGACCATTTGGCCCATTTTTGTGTAAGGTACAAAAACTATCCATAAGAAAAATAGTTGGAAAGTTAGAGTGTTACTTTGCTTAAACTTGCGGAATACAAACAACATATAAAAGCTGAGTTCCGAAACATCAATTACTTTGTCTTCGTATAAAGTCTAATGTTTCATAATGCCGTAGTAAAAAACATTGACAGTGTGCACCCTCTCAACACATTGTCAACAAGTATTAAAAATACCGCAAATAAGCAATCAGTGCATCGGTTTCATAGTTGATACTCATGGTTACAATTTTTCGCAACTTTGTATCTATACACGACAAAAATACCGCATCCAAAAAGTATACAAACTTTGTATTTGTATTTTAAAAACAACAAGAGTAAAATTTTCATGCAAGGACCCTTTAAAAACACTTCTCTGTGGACTCGAAGATTTGCAAATGAATGACACTTTATTTACTAAATAAATATCACGCATAAAAATCAAAAGCTTAAGTACACACACATAGATTACTTGAGTTATTTCCCTGCAGTCAGATTGGGGCCAATTGTCAATTGGGGCCAATTGTCAACACTAAAATTCTACATAAAAGAAAGAGAGAAAACATGCGTGGTGTATTTCTGGCGGATTTTGTAGCAACTTGTCAATAAACATAAATTTGTACGTACATAAGATATAGAAATGTACCAGTAAATGTCTGGTTGCAATGTCTCCATGTTCCCATAAGAACTATGAATTCAGTACCTAGTCAATTTTTTTAGTGTTACTAGTTGATTTTCAATGACAAGCACATGCTAAATGTCTAAAGCCTAAAGTATTGTATGGGGAATAATTGTAGAGTAGTACTGGTGATAAAGTCAAAAGCGACTCAGTACATTTTCCTTCAGGGTCACAACTGGTTACCACAACGTCTACCCTGCTGTTGTATACACACGTCTCACAATGGCTGCCCTGATCTTGTAATTAGCAAAACTCCCTCTCTGATGTTTCTCTCCAAGACTCAACCTGCCGACGCTCACCATTGATACAACTTTAATGACTCACTGGCTTTACTTTAACACACTTATGCACGACTATCAGTTGCATTGTTCACTTTACTCTGCACTCAAGACAACAAGACTTCACGATCGACTCATTCAATTATCTTCACAATAAAAAAATTTATGATCGACTAGACAACTGAACTGCCAGCAGATGCGTCGCCCTTTTTACATTTCACACAAGAATTCCAGAATGTGACAGCAATGTCTAAACAATCTCAGCAGTATTTCAATTGCTTGCTCCCTGCAAATAATGCGACTAGTCCATACATTCATGTAAGGACTAGTCCAAAGAGGAGTAGGAGTACCACAAAAATACTCAAAAATTTATGAAAAAAAGGTGGTCGATTTAGCATTGCGATGTCCTAGGGTTGGACCACATGGTTCAATTTTGCATTAAATCGAACTAACCCCAAAAACTACCAAATATGGAATAGTTATAGACTACTCGCATACAATTTGTATGTGCCGAAGAAGAACGATCATGTTCGTTTAAACACGAACACTTATCCTGCAGCATTGAATGATTGTATGAAAACGACATGATCCATGACTGCCTTACAATGGACCATGATGTAACTAGTCTGTTTCATCTAGATTGGACCACGTAGTCTAATATTATTTGCAAGATGGTGGCTGTTTACTGGTGTATACTTGTGATTTTATTTTTATCTACACCAATGTTGCCCACATAGAGAAAACCGAGAGAAATGTATAAGCGTATATTCATATAAATAAAAAGCCGATTGATGTTCGGTACTTTGCCGCTTCTCTAGGCAGCCTGGATCCAGGGTGACCGACGACATTTTTCAAAAAGTGGCACCAAGTGGGATTTATCAAAAAAAAAGGGGCAAAATTAAAAAAAAAGAGAAAACTGCACTAAACTTTTTATTTTTAATGTATTTTCATATAACTCACCTTAAATAAAGGGGGTCAAAAAGTGGCAAGGCAGTCCAAAAAGGGGAAACGCAGTCGAAAAAGTGGCAAATTGCTACTTTAGTCGGTCAAACGGTCACGATGCCTGGATCTACACTGCAATGCATGTATGTGTATTTGTATCTTCTCAACAAGCAGAAGCTATACAATTATTGTTGTTGCTATAGTTTTTTATGTCTGCTTGTATGTGCGCACACATGCATAGTTCTTTAGCTAAATAATTCTGGATAATTCCTTTTTTTACCAAATATTTGTTGGTATGAAAGCACTTGCATATAATAGGTTTGTTGAAAGAAAATTTTCGTAACAAATTTAATATTTACCGGACATGCCTTTATTCTTGAAAATAACTGACCCAATTCAAATTTCTTTAAGTTCCTTAAAGATATGTTAGCTTTATTATTAAATGGAAGTTGTATTTTTTTATATGTCTGGGTACCTCTTACCTGCCATCCCAGCTCTAAACTAGATACAATGTTAAAACTAATTTTTTTTAAATTTTTTTGCACTTTTCTTCGATGTTTGTTGCTTCATGTTTTAACTCGTTGTAGTTTACAAATAATCAAATTTTCCATTAAAGATGTATAGAAAATCACAGTGTTTCCTTGTTAAACATAAAATGATAACAATTATGGAAGCTTAAAACTAGAACGAGGACTTTCATGCCCGCTTCTGCAGAGACAAATTAAATGAAACAAGTTTTTAGTACAATGTTTTTTTTAATATTTATGCAAAACAATTAAGTTGAGGAACTCACAATATCAAACAATTAAAAAATATTTTCAAAATTATAACTTTACAATGCTTGTTTGGAAACACTGTGCCGCAGTTCTTTGCCGGCAAAACAAATAGAGATTAATTTAATGAAAAAAATGGTAGGAATAAAATTTGCTGCTGACTTGTTCATGTTTATCAATTATAATGTATAAAAATTTTATTCAGATTAAGATGATGAAGAAATTTCACAACTATGCCTTAAATAAACGAAAAGTAGCGAAAAAAAAATTTACAAAAAAATTATTTGTATTACAAAGTGATTTCTATCTTAAGCAAATTTAATAAGAAATACAAGTTCCTAGTCGCTGTTATACTTATATTTTTTATTTTATTTTTTTTTTTTTTTTTTTTTTTTTGGTTTTGCTAATCATACTCTAGCAGTAGCTAGTTCATTGCCATAAATATTCTATGAGTTAGTGTATCTTTGTACGAAAAAAATGTGAAATTTGGTTTAAACACCTGTTGCTTCTTTATACTGCTGCTGCTGCTGCTGTTGTTGCTGATCTAAAACAGTTGGCTACTCCTTTTGCCAGTTAAACTTTAAAAGAAATTAATTAAAAATGTGTAATACATACTTTTTTTTAACTTTTTGTAAATCATGTTTTCCTTTTTCATGTTGTCTGATCAAAGAAAAATCATGCGACAGCAAAAATTAATTGAAAAGCAATTAATAGCATAAATTTTTCTTTTGCAAGCTAAAACGTTTAAGTTTGAAAAAGGTTTGGAAAGCTGTAGTTTCTCTTCCTTAATTCCTGTTTTGACTTTTTTATAATACACTTGGCATAGAAGTAATTGAAGGCATTCGATATCGAAGGAAATTAGAAAATATTTCAATTTGTTGTTATAAGAAATACTTTGGAAATTCTTTCGATATTGAATGCTACAGATATTTTCTTTAATTTTTCAGTTTTTATTAATATTATTATAATGCTCTTTTAATTTGGTTCGTTTTTTTTGTGGAAAATTTCATGCTGAATTTCAAAATAAAGGGCGATAATAAAATTAAAACTTTGCTCTACAGCATAGATTGATTGATTCAATTAATATTTTGGGTGAGTGTAGTTAAAAATCAACGAAAAAGTTAGATGAAAATAAAACAAATTTGTTACTTTTTTCAATTAAGAAAATTTTTTAATCAATCAATTTAAATTAAGATGCAGTAGCAGACAGACAACATCGGTAATTGAAGCAGAACTTAGGAAAAAATTTTTCATTCAGATACATCAGCATTACTTCTCTATCATTTATTATCTTATGGTCCTTCTTACCGGACAGTGATTTTCTCAGGCTATAACTTTAGCAAGTAAACTTTATATCTATATAAATTAATATTCACGATGGCAGCAATAACTGTAAGCTCGGCGTGGTCGGCAACGCGAACAAACTGCCTAAGACCTGCTCTAACAGATTTTGTTTCCCTTCATATTTCAAGATATATATATATATATATATATATATATATATATATATATATATATATATCATGTAAAGAAAAGTTTTTGAAAAATCCAAAGTAAAAAATACGAAGAATATTGCGATATATAAATTCAGAAAAAATTTATTGTATATATTCTGCAGGTATCTCAATCTCACTGTAAACCCATAACAAAACTATAGTTCTAAGGACTGATCCTTGTAGAAGCGTATTTAAAGTTTAAGTCTTAGATTCTATTTAAAGGGTCGACCGATTTTGATATTTTTAAGATTACTCAGCCTATAAAACTATATATTTGCTTTTAGGTATAATAAGTTTACAAATTTTTTTTTAATCCTATGAAGAAAATGTATGTAGAATATTTGAGCCCCTTTAACCTTACCCGTAAGGATTTTTCTTGTGTATCTCGAGAAAAGGGGACAAAATGTTCTACAAAAATGGTAGTCATTAAATTCAATTAAACGTTGAATACACGAAGATCGAAATCAATATCACTGTCTCTATCTCCATATCCATCTCTATGTCAGTCCTTTTCTATATCTCTATATCCAACTCTATCTCTATCTCTCTCTATCTCTATCTTTATCTTTATCTCTATCTCTATCTCTATCTCTATCTCTATCTCTATCTCTACCTTCGTCTCCATCGTCATCTCCAACTCTATCTCCATCTCTATCTTTATATCCATCTATATCTTCATCTCTATCTCTATAGCCATTTCTATCTCTATATCCATCTCTATATCTATCTCTATTTTTATCCCTATCTCTATCTCTATCACGACCTCTATCTCCATCGTCATCTCCAACTCTATCTCTTTCTCTATATCCATCTCTATCTCCATCTCTATATCCATCTCTATCTCGATCTATCTCTAACTCTATGTATATATCTATCTCTATATCCATCTCTATCCCTATCTCCATCTCCATCTCTATTTCTATCTCTATCTCTATATTTATCTCTATCTCTATCTCTATCTCTATCTCTATCTCTATCTCTATCTCTATCTCTATCTCTATCTCTATCTGTTTTTCTATCTCCATCGTCATCTCCAACTCTATCTCCATCTCTATCTCTATATCCATCTCTATCTCTATATCCATCTCTATCTCCATCCCTATATCTATCGCCATTTTTATCTCTATATCCATCTTTATCTCGATTTATATCTATATCTCTATCTATATATCTATCTCTATCTCTATCTCTATCTCCATCTCTAGCCCTATCTCCATCTCCAGCTCTATATCTATCTCTGTCTCTACATCTATCTCTTTCTCCATCTCTATCTTTATCTCTATCTCTATATTTATCTCTATCTCATCTCTATCTCTATCTCTACCTCTATATATATCTGCATCTCCAACTCCATTTATATCTCTAATTCTATATCTATATGTATTTCTATATTTATCTCTATCTCTTTCTCTGTCTCTGCCTCTATCGCTGTATATATCTCTATATCTACCCCTTTTGCTGCATCTGTCTCTACCTCTATCTTTTTCTCTATCTCTATCTCTATCTCCATATCTATCTTTATATCTATCTCTAAATATATATATCTATTTCTACATCTTTCGCTGCCTCTATCTCTATCCTTCTATTTCTGCTTCATTTTGACTTTACATAAATTGCCCAAAATGTCTATAGGAGGAAGACATGGAGTGTTTAAAGTTCTATAGACAAGATTCAAGATTACCCAGATAAAAAGACATGTTAACTTTTGTCATATTTCTGGCACTTGAATTTAATTTCAAAACGGTGTTTTCAACGGCCTAGGAAGTTTCTTTTTTAGTCTAAAGAACTTATTTAGCGATATGGTCTAAAAAATTATATGACTTTTAATTCTGGAGTCCGTTAGCCTCCTTGTAAGCTTACATTTCCTGACTAACCGGACTTTTATTTCCTCCTCTTTGAAATGCAAAAAAAAACCGTGGCCTAATTTTGGGCAGAGATCTTATTATAATAAAAATGTTGATGTATCTGCTCTGAAAAATATATAACGGAACAAGACAAAATCGATTTATATTTTAAAGCAATTTTAAAATTATGAAACGCATTCCATTCAAGTTTCTGGTTATATTTAATATTAATTTTCTTGAATAATTTATTTTTAGAGTCGCATCCTTACATTTAGCATTATCATTTTTCATTAAAAAGCACACAAAAAAGCCAACACTGAAGTACATATGCATACACATAAATAGATGTTTATATTTAAACTATGGGACTCAAATAACAAATCTCTTCTGGTGAAGAAAGATGTATGCAAACATAAACAAATTACTTAAAGGTGTAAAAATAATATTAACATTAATTTACATGCAACCCACATAAAGAAGCACCAAAGTTACAAACACCATCAGTTGAGTTAATAGTACAAATTATCTTTACAAAACTTAAGTGCATTTAATATGCAGTTTAAATAACAACATGCAAAAACACAAGCTGCACAATGGCGCGTAAAATATTAATTAGCAATCAATATAGAAGTTTGAAAATTAAACTCAACCATATTTTTATCCATTGAAATTTGGATATTGCAAAAAATTTTCCGAAGCGAACAGATGACTTTCACTTATATATGAAGTTCTCTACCATACGTTCCAAATTTTTTTCATTTACTACGCGGCTGTTAAAAGAGTAGAACTAGTAAATTTATATGTTGCAAGTTACAACACAAAGCATAGGATGCCCTAATTCTTAGAATTCGAAGATTAAGTTTCATTTTTACATTTGTTAGCATTATGAGCGAGTGGAATACGAACAAGTCAGCTGATTTTGGTACACAGTGATGTCAAGTTTTATTTAATTTTCAATGCTATGGATTCTCCGTTAGAAGCGTGGCTAATAATTTGAAATGCAGAATGCTTAGAATGTATAAAATGCGTAGCATGTGTTGTGGCAAAAACACGTAGTGTGGACTTGAAGCTTAATACTAAAAAACTAAGACAGTGGTCCCTCACTAGCATTAACTATGAGTTTATAATAGGGCTAGTGGTCTGGAAAAATGCTCTCAAATGCCTTTTAATCAAACTGTTTGATTTATTTGCGTAAAATATTTTAATACGAACGAGGATATTTATGACAGCTGTCATATTTTATTATTTATTTAATAATCAATTTCTAGTGTCACCTTTATATTAAGGATATGTTGAAACTTAATTTTAACCCAAACCTTAGTGCAATTCTAGATCAGTAATACCAATTTTTTATATTATTTTTTAATGTAACTAACTTTTGGCCCATTGTGCTTATTGTGTGAATTAACATTATGCAAAAGTATTTACCGCCTTTTTCTTCATGCATTCTTATGCAAGAAGGAAGCTTTTTAAACTTAAATGCTTTTAAGCAAATATTTTCATTTGTTAACTATAGTGTGTGTGTGTATGTGTGTGTGTGTGTAAGTGCAGGTAAATGTAAGTGAACTTTATCACGTGTTTTAATAACGCATACACATATGTAAACCCACATGTAAATGACAAAAGTACTTATAATAAAGCAATGATCAATGCAAAGTCATACAGACAGACAAGTAATAAAAGAATTGAGAATCGTTTGGGCAAAAAGAACAACGTTTCCCTTTAATTTTAACATAATTCTGGGGGCAAATTACTGCATTCGATATCGAACAACTTTGAATACAAATTAAATAGAGTTTCGAGATTGGATCACGTTTTTTTCAGTTTGAGATTATGGCATGCAATGTCGAACCATATTATTACATTGTTCGATAGCGAATGCCATAATCTCAAACTGAAAACACGTGATCGAAGCAGCTGGTTATCGAAAGCGAAGATTAGGCCAATTGTGTTTATAAAAGTAGGCGTGGTCTTGCCCCTTAAAATTTAATATTGATTTTCGTGTGCTTCTACTTAACCAATTCTTTCGACTTTTTACACATATTATAGGCTTTTATAATGAGACTATCTTGCATTTAGAAAACCAAAGGACCCCAACCCCACTAATATTTGACTCTAGGGGAAAATAATTCACAAAAAACTAGTCAGGTGACTGGTCCCAAAATACTGAGGATTATGGTTTATCGTGAAAGCATGACTACATTTGCTATGCGACCATACCCATGCTCAGCCTGTTTTATCTATCTTCAAATATAGAAGATATTATTTGAGGATATTATTTTTAATGATGCCAAACGGCACTGCTTTTGATAATGCATTAGAGGCGTCCATCCGCCCGTCCATTGTTGACTAGCCTGGGGCTGTCGCTAAAGACTGAATAGTATATCCTTACATTGATTAACTAGAATTGAGGAGGTTTCAAGTGAGCTTAGCGTAAGATGAACTGCCCAGCTGTAGACAAAAATGCCGATTTCCCCCCTTATTGCCTTATTGCCAGTATTTCAGCCTTAAATACATGTGCAATATCCGTAAAACGATACGATAACTGTACGCCTAGATCACTTTAAAAAACTCCAGACCTACTACCATAGATTATTCTTGATCCATCATCCATAAGGCTAGGCAAGGATAGTGAGTAATCCTACACAATCGCACGACTTTCACAAACTCCATCATATCAGCGTTGTATTTTCTTAAAAGTCGCACGATTGTGTAGGATAGTGAGTACCAACCAGCTTCAAGTATGATATCATAATCATTTACTTTCTGGATGGGAGAATGACTTTAAAGGTTCCATTAAAGTTCGCTTTGGGTACCAAGTTTGCGTGCCCAAGATGTTTGCATGCCCTTACGTTCTTGGTATTGGATTAGGTTAGGTTAGGTAAGCAAGTTGCTCAAACGAGCAAACAAGTTTTCAGCTCAATTTTTTTTTAGACAAGTAACACTCAGGCAATGAATGCCCGCTCCTACTTATAGGTGTTAACTTCTTTAGGAAAGGGTTAGTAATAAAGAAGACAGGTCTTAAAGGAAGGGATAGAGGAAAGCTTCATTCTTTTGACAACTCTGCGTTTTGCAGGTTATAATGCACAGCCACTGCGCCTCTGGTGTCAATGAGGCGTATTCAATTTCTTAAGATGCGGTTAGTAGCCATTTTTTATTGGCTATTGTACTTTGCCGGTGATTTTGCTACAGAATACCTACAAAGGAGGGCGCTCTGATGTTACATTTGGATTATTATCCGCTGATGCAGAAGTAGTTCAGTGACCACTGTATATGACTTCATCACTTGAACTTTCTTACAACTACTGATACAAATAGACACTAATACACATCAAAAAAATGCTTTGTGTTGTTATTTAATGACTGTCGGACACCGGGCTCGAAACCAGGACCTTCGGTTTTGTAGTCAACGTGCTAACTACCTCAGCCAACACTGAAGTAGTTAGTGTTACCTGATACTAAAAAATGGATAGTGTTAGTAAAGATGGTGTAGTAATAGATAGATAGAGACAAGAGAAGCTTAATTAATTTTTTCGTTTTGTTATTAGAACTATGCTATTGTGCATTTCGTTCATTTATATAGCGTCGTTGCAGCACCCCTGGTATTAAATAGGCACACTACTTTAAGCTATGTTAGTTGTTTCGCTTTGTTGATAATTAATTGCCACAAATATCGACGGAGGAGGGTGCTTCTATATATATTAGCATAGCATACGCATGTCAAAAAAATCTGATTGAATCTGGCCAGGGTTTCAACTCAGTGGCATTTGCTTTGTAGTTGATGCACTAACTACTTCAGGCAACAGCTACCCGTACTTGAGCTTAACTTGTACAAAAAGTGGTATAAGGACGATCAGTGCCATTTCTATCTGAAAAGATTGACTGAGACTTTCAATGCTTTCTACATCATTTGGGTTGGTCTCTAAGAAGTTGTTGATTAATTTTCAAATCAATGCCAACCTCCTATATTTCGGGATCTTCCATGCACTACAGTTACAGAATTACCATTTTGTAAGAATCTCGCACGCACAGTACGCCTTACAGAACCGAAAAATGATCCCTAATGATTGAATTTTCAAAAGCCATGATACCGACCGATATGCCCTGCATGGCCGTAAAAATATAAACTTTCTTTTCAAAACTTCCGTAGAAGGAAATTACTTAATGTTCACCAAAAGAAAACAAACAAAACTCTTGCAACTCACTTATATAATATTTAAGATAAGTTTTGACATAAATAACCCACATACTACGAGTATGAGAGCGGACTGAATTGGATATTCAGGAGAGCCATTGTGTACATAGACACATGTAAGGTTATTGTTGATCAATAATAAAATGGAAACAGTGTAAGCGATAGTTTTCCATGAAGGTAATATAAGCTAACAAATCTTTATTCTGAGTATGATGGTAAGTAACAGTGATGATACTCTGTTCTGCCAGTTAATTTTTTTTTTATAAGAAACACATAATATAGTTAAGGGTATTGCAAACCTTAGAAGCCATTTAGTATTTATATACCAGAAGAGTAACTGAAGTACCATGATCAGCTTAACTCCAAAGACTGCTCTTTAAGCCGCAGGTGTTAATTAATGGCCATTTTCATTTCTGCAGACTTTAGCTTAAGCAAAGTTAAAGTTATTTTATGGTTATTTGTGGTATGAGGGTTCTTCTAATACTTACAGACCAGACTTTGGAGGAATATTAAGTACTTTATTAGTAACATATAGCCATAAAGTTAATACCCGCTTTCATACAATTTGCTTATACAACTCAGATGATTGACTTAAGGTTTGGCATCATTTAAAAGACTACGTTTTCCGAACAAGATATTTTTAATTAAAATTTTCTTTAAATTATTTTTTTTTCACATTTAATATGTAAGTACTGCAACATTAATTCATTTGTCCTAGTTTTTTAGCTTTTTGAAAAATAGGTTAATTTTTGTTTATTTATTACATTAATTTCTTTGGAAATTTATCAAACACCTTAAGGGTGCTTAAAGATTAAGCCAATTTGTTTTATATCTTTTTTTTCAACAACAGAAATTCCATTTATATTTTTAATATATTTAGATTTAAGTTTTAACGATCAATTTGTTGAGTCTCAAGGTAAAGTAAGAAATATCTTGCTTCCAGCCTGAAAATGAGCGCAATGTCAATATAAAAATTTGTTTTATTACTCGCTGGTACATAACAGCAAACAACAACTACGTACTGTGCTGCAGAACATTAAATAAATTTGAAGCCTTGAATAGTTTTGGTTTGATAAACATAAAAGAAAACAAGCAAAAGAACGCTTTGCTAAGCTCACAAACTTCTTTCTGTGCTTTTTTCCAGCTTTTAAAGGCCTGCAGCACATTTATGTTCAAACGAAAATTAATTGCTTATACGCATTTTGATTCAGGGCAACAATTGTTTTTTTTCACTTTATGTTATACAAAAAAAATAAAACAAAATAAAATCTATGCATGACGGTATGCTGAGAAAATCTAAGAATATTCGATCAAGTTTTAATGTTTTCTGAAGCCATAAAATATGACACTCAAAATTAATTATGGATTTTTATTTTTAATGCAATATTTCTGTAAACTAATGGACAAAGACTGACATTTTAAAGAGAGACATTTTGCAGTTCTGAATGAGTTTCAAAATACTAAATTTATTACTTCTTATTCAGCAATTAGCCACTTTTTAAATTAATAAAAAAATTGTGTTAGAACAACTGGAATTGCATTTATAAAACTTGCAAGAAAAGTATTTGGTTTTAATCAAAATACATACATATATATGCACTAGCTGTCATTTTGTATATCCTTAAATGACAGGTCCATTTCTGTTAACTTATCGCGAAATTTTGATTTGAATTGTATAGTAGAACTCGTTGGGACCATTTTCAATCTTTCTTCTTATGTTAACTTCATGCCAGATTTTCATTATGCACAAGACTGCTAATAACTCTTTATAAAAGGTACGGCGTTGGCAGAAGTAGTTAGCACGTTGACTACAAAACTGAAGGTCCTTGGTTCGAGCCCGGTCTCCTACAGTCATTAACTAAAGCTGGATTCACCCATTGTTTCCGAATAAAATTTTTGTCCGGACAAAATTTTTTTATATATGTAATTTGAATTCTCTCTTCTTGAGAGAGAGAGAAAATATTTTTTGCGAACAACTCTCAGTTTGAATTGGTTTAATTTTATATTTTGTCCGGACAAAATCGAACTGAGCTGCCAAGAATTTTATTTTTTCAGCCAAAGTTGAACTGAGCTGCCACGTCATGTTATATGAATAATAAAAACACAGAGTATACTTGTATTAATTACAATAGAAATAAAAGAAAATTGGAAAATAAAACATATACGTGTGGAACTGAACGAATGAATTGCATTAATTAATTAAAAATACACAGCGAATTGTAATCATTTGCCGCTGTGCTGCCACTTATAAAATTAATATATAATTATATATATATATATATAATAATTATATATATATAATTAAAATAATCCTACATCAGAGCGCCATCCTTTGTCGGTATTGTGTAGCAGAATCATCGGCGAAGTAAAATAATCAATAAAATGGCTGCTAAGCACAGCTTTGAAAATTTAATACACCTCATTGACACCATAGGCGCTGCAACACACTGCATTATTTAAAAAACGTGCAAAAGTCAGAATTATAAACAAATGAAGGTTTCCTCTATCTCTTGCATATACATATGTATATCTAGATAGAGCTGCAAAACTATCGATAGTCGCTCCACTCGATAGTTTTGATAGTTTTATGTAAAACTATCGATACAATCGATAGTATCGAATAGTTTTATAAAAGTTGACACATAACCTACATTTGACTCGAAAAAAAATCCAGAGTCCTCAACATTTTCATTAGTATATAAAAATATATCAAGCCTTTTTTTCGATTTTATCGTAAGCGGCATATTATCAAAAATATACTTTTTTATTGAACTTAAAATTTTATGGGCCTACCCATGGTTTAGAATTATAAAAATGCGAAAATTGTTGATAACTTTTAAGACACTAACTGTAAAGTTTTATCGTAATAGACGATTGGCGGCCGTCGCGATATCAGTACCACCAAAATTTATCTTTGTGTCGACGATGTTGAATTTATTAAGATACTTGTGACTACTATTTGTCGAATAACACTTGGATTTATAAATAAATTCATATACATAAATATGTATTTAAGTACTTATGTATACAGAAGCAGGGATGCGATGTCATATTTATAAATTGTACTAACTTTCAAAAAAAAATTTAATATTTTCAGTACGATTGTACCTAATTCTTTATTTATATTTTTTTAATACTTGTACTTATTAATTAACTAAAAATCAATTAACAAAACGCCAGAAGGTGCACAAAGAATATTAGTTGCTGGGATCTGAATATAAAGGTAACATTTACGATATACTACGTTTATAACTTTTTTTTATTCGATTGTTCATAGTCGATGCAAATAGTCGGCTTCTCTCCTTGGTAGGAAAATAAAATTTCCACATTTGCAGATGAATTTGGAATAAATAACATTCCTCCAGCAATTCTTTAAGTACCGGAAAACATCGTTTGATTTACTTAATTTTCTAATACTTTCGAGCTAAAGATTAACCCCCTTGTGCAAAAAAATAAGAGAACGTTAAAACCGGGTTTTCTATGGAAATTTTTTTTAGTGGTACACTTCAAGCACGCATTATTTTTTGCATAAGGGGGTTAATATATTTTGATGCTATTTTGGGCATGTAATATAATATAAAGAGATTCCAGTAGTACTAAATGGGTCATTGCGGTGCTACGGTATTTTTGGCATTAAAATTTTTTTTTTATTTATTTATTGTATCTTCAAATATGAACTAACAATAAATATTCAAATCTTAAATCTATAAAAAACTTATTAGGCCCGACCAATGTCGGACATAAGCTCAGTGATAGTTATTAATAATACATAAGTAGTGATAAGCAACAAAAAGAAAAAAAGTGTTTTCAAGCAGCTTCATCATCTGGAGTGTTGAATATTAGAGCCCGTGTATCTCTCTTTTTTAAGCGGATGTGTCCAGTAAAGTTCAAAATATTACGAGCAAGCGGATTAGGATGTGACTCGAGTTTTGTGAGATATTTGCCTGCGTATTTTACAATTTCTTCAGTCACTAGTGGCATATTCAAATCGCGATGTATATTTGAATTTTTGATGTACCATGGACCCGATGTTATCATGCGTAAAATTTTATTTTTCCTTCGTTGAATTTTCTCTACATTTGAAGCTGAAGCAGTGCCCCATAGTTGAATTCCGTAACACCATATTGGCTTTAAAAGCGACTTGTATATTAAAAGTTTGCAGTCTAGGCTAAGTGTTGAATTTCTACCAATCAGCCAATGTACCTGAGTTAATTTAATTTTCATTTGAGTTAACTTAGAGTCAATGTGATGTTTCCATGTAAGTCGTCGATCAAGGTGTAAACCAAGATATTTCACATGTGAATGTTGAGGAACAACTTGATTGTTAATCCGAATGGGGGAGCAAGTATCTCTTCTTAGGGTGAACGTTATATGGACACACTTTTGTTCATTGACTTTAATTCTCCATAAGTTTAACCAAAGCTCCATCTGGCTAATGTGTTCCTGGAGTTTGCGGGATGCCTCATCAGGGTTTTCGTGCATACTAAGGCAGGCTGTATCGTCGGCAAATGTGGAAGTATGGATACTACTGCTCACAGGCATATCACAAGTATAAATCAAATATCAAAATGGTTTCAGTATACTCCCCTGTGGCACACCGGATGAAATAGTTTCAGGCCTACTCGTAAAGTCTCCTTCCACAACAGTGAACTTACGGGAAATAATGTAACTTTCCAAAATATTTAAAATGTTTATTGGTAAGTAAGTCTTCAATTTTAAAATTAGGCCCTCATGCCACACTTTATCAAATGCCTGGGAAACGTCAATAAAGAGCGCAGAACAATACTTTTTTTCCTCAAAAGTTCTTCTTATAAATTGAACCAGTCTGTGAGTTTGTTCAATGGTGCTATGCTGACTTCTAAAACCAAATTGATGGTCTGGTATGCACCCAATACTAATTAGAATTGGGGACAATTTTGTTTTGAGCAGTTTTTCGAAAAGCTTTGACATAGTTGATAGTAGACTTATTGGCCTATATGACTCAGCCTTGGTTAGATCTTTGCCCGGCTTTGGAATCATTTTAACATTGGCAAGCTTCCAGCTGTGTGGATAATACTCCATTCGTAAAATGGCATTAAATATGAATAATAGGATTCTCATTGCAATACGAGGCAAGTTCATAAGCATCTGGTTACTAATTCCATCAATACCCGGAGCTTTCTTCGGGTTGAGTTCGGCAATTAATTTTTGTAAATCACGCGTCTTAAACTTTATGTGTTGAGGGGGTAGAGCGACTACATTCGGCAAATCAGCAACACCAGTATATATGTTTGGCGTAAAAACGGATTTTAAGTGCTCAGCAAATATTTTACCTTTTTCAGTATCGCTTCTTGCCCAACTTCCGGTAGATGTGCGTAGAGGTGGCTTATACTCAATGGGTGTTTTAAGCTTTCTAGCAGCGCGCCACAAAGTGTAATTAGACGCTGGTGTGACATCAAGACCTTCCAGATAATTTTTAAGAGATGCAGTTTTTTCAGACGCAAGCAACTCTTGGAGTCGTTTAGTGCACTCTTTAAATCTGATTTTATTTTGTGGTGATCTGTGCTGTTGCCATTCCATTCTAGCTCTTTTTTTTCACGTACGAGACGTTCAATGTCTGTAGAATAAATTTTATTAAACCCAGTCTGCGGATGGGAGATAATGGCATGTTCAGCAGCCTGTTTAATATTCTCGCTGAGATTGGCAATGTTAGATTCAATATCATCGGATGTTCAAATAGCGCTAAAATTATACAATTGTACCAACTTTTCCATCGCTGTACAAAAGCATAAATCAACTACGGATAATTTGCTTCAAAGCTGCCGGCTACTGTTTACTGACTTCGATTATTTTTACTCTTTTAATTACTTGTTTTTTTTGCCGATAGTATCGATAGTGGAAAAAACTATCGATATTTCATTTACAACAAAACTATCGATAGTACTATCGATAGTTTTGCAGCTCTATATCTACATATAAACATGCTCAACAACTTTAATTATAAGCAACATCATATTTCGTTTCAATAAATAAACTGATCGAATCAGTTAAAATATTAATTGATTTTTTTTTAAAGTAGATTGAAAACTGAAATTTAATTGAAGAAAAAAATCATGATGATTTTTTCTGTGTAGATAACTACCAAACAAACAAATTCAATTTAATGTTCGCTAAAATTTAAAAACAATACTTGCGATTTCAAAACTATTACTAATCGTATTATCACTTTAGAATGTGTGTCAGAAAGTAAGAAAAAAAATAACTAAAACTCTCTTCCTAATCTCTGTTTTGTATCTATTAGCCATACAATTTAAAATTCATTGCCGATAAAAACAATTACAATTGTTTCTTTTTTACCATATCGTTGCCACTACTGCACGATCTGATGAAATTGTTGTTTCTTTAGTTTTTGGTTTGTTGTTTGGATGCTGCTGGCTCTGCTCGTGTTGCTGCTGTTTGCGTTTGTTTTCGATTCTTCAGTAGATGTCTGGGTTATGTTCTTTTTTTTATTTTTGTGTTTAACAGTTGCACAAAACAAAGAATGTAATTTATTAGAAAACAAGAATATTCAAACACATTTAAATAAAATAGATAATACACGGTTAAAATAAAAGTATTTTTATGATCTGCGATGGGTTAGATAAGAGACAAGTAAGAGTGCTATATTCGGCTGTGCCGAATCTTTATACCCAGCGTGACCGTTTGACCGACTAAAGTGTCAATTAGCCACTTTTTCGAATGCGTTTCACCTTTTTCGACTGCCTTTCCACTTTTTGACTCCCTTTATTTAGGGTGAGTTATATAAAAGTACATTAAAAATAAAAAGTTTTCTGTTTTTTTTTAATTTTGCCCCTTTTTTTATAAATACCCTATTTGGTGCCACTTTTTGAAAAATGTCATCGGTCACCCTGTTTATGCCCTTTACCAAAGTGCGTTTATGTAGTATAGAGATACATACATAAGCACATAGTTACTTTTATGTACAAAGAAAAAAATAATAATTTTCAAACCCTAGAATCATCATTTTAGATTTTTCTGATTACTTATACCAATCTAGTAGTTCTTAAAAAGATATAGAAAGTGTGTTAAGTGAAAAAAAGGAAATTCAAAAAAAAAATGTTTTATTTAGTTACTTTAATGTCCAGAAAAATATCAAAGTTACCAGCTCCGGAGCTGTGGTTTTTATTTTTATAATTTTCTATACCAAACTTTTCTTTCCAAAAAGTTAAATATATATAATTTATAAAGGAAAAGATAAAAATTAATAAGACTAAGTTACTTTTATATATTAAAAAAATGTAAGCTTCCCAACCCTGAAATCATCCTTTTTGATTTTTTTGATTTCTTACACCAATCTTTTTCTTTTAAGAATATAAGATATGTTTAATTTATAAAGAAAAGGAAAAATTTGTTTTAGTAAGTTACTTTTGTATAAGAAAAAAGTTAAAGTTTTCCAACCCTGGAAACGTCTTTTTAAATTTTTTAATTTTTTTTTTAATTGAAAACCCAATTTTATTCGCGGTGAAGTATAAAATAAGTTTATTTAATAAAAATAAATAAAAAATTAGTTTACGGTAGTTAATTTTATATATCACAAAAATCGTAAATTTTCCAACCCTGGAATCATCCTTTTTGTTTTTCTTATTTCTTACATCAATCTCTTTCTTTTAAGAACATTAGATATGTTTAATTTATAGAAAAAAGGAAAAATTTGTTGAAGAAAAAAAGTTAAGGTTTTCCAACCCTGGAAACGTCTTTTTAATTTTTTAAATTTTTTTTTAATTTTTTTTAGTTAGAAATACCAATTTTATTCATACTGAAGTATAAAATAAATTTATTTAATATAAAAATAATAATAACTAACTTTCGGTAGTTGTTTTGTATGGCAAAATGAAGTTTAAGTTTCCCAGCTCTGAAACAGTCTGCTCGATTTTGCTGATTTTCAATACCAATCTTATTTGGACCATTTCTGATACACCAGTCCAAGAACGAAGTCTCTAGCTTTTCTAGGAGCTTCGGAAAACCGATTTCACGTACAGACAGACGGACAGACGGACATCGCTTATTCGTCTTCCCTATGCATAAAGATCCAGAATATATATACTTTATGGCTCGCTTATTAATATTCTGGAAATTACAAACGGAATGACAAACCTATATATACCCTTTTACCATTTTTTGGTAAAGGGTATAAAAAAATATGTAAATATGTAATGACAGTCGTGTTAGCTCGAATTTTGTTGAGTAAAATATATATGTATGTACTAGCTCTTACCCGCGGTTCAGCTTACGTTGATCTGTGTAAAAAATACAAAAAACTGGTTAAACAACTAAACCCGATATAACAATAACAAGTTTTTCGGAAAAAATCCGTACCAAATATATATATTATATTTGACACTGGTAATATAGCTTTCCATTGGTGAAAGAATTTTAAGAATCGGTTAAGCGCTTTGGACGTTACAGCATGGCAAGCAAGTAAACAAGCAAAGTAATGTCGAGTTTACAGTGGGCATTTCAAATGTTGTCATTTTATGGTGTCATTTCCATATGTGTGCAGTGCCGTTTCAATCTAATTTTTTGATGACGCACAATTTTGTTGTGTCTTTGTGACAGAAAAGAGTCCCATGTCTAAAAAAAAAAATCAAAAAATCCGACTGCGACCAACTTTGAACCGTTAAATATCCTAAATGATATTTCGAAATGAAAAATCATAAGAGATACCTAAAGAGGAATCTAAAAGACCTGTTTAATGATGCCCATTTTGATATAGTTTGCAGACTTTTTATTTTTTTTTCGTATTTACAAAATTGCCTCTGTTGGCCGCCATATTGAATTTTGACTAATGTAATATATTTAGTGACGGTCCCAGTATCGGTTCACGGGTTAGGTTTATATAGTGCCGAAAAGGAACATACATACATACATATGTACAATGTACATTGTACATACACAGGCTGATAAACATTTGAAACATTCCGCTAAGTCACAGATTTTAGTCATTGCAAACGGAATGACAAGGCAACAATATACTTTTAAGGATATACTTTAGTCAGTCAGAGCTGTTGTGCTGTCTTAGTGTATGTTTACTTATTATGTTATGTATAATAATATATAATAATACTCTCATTTAGTTCATATTAAAATTAATATAAGCTTGAGATAATAAATACTTAAATTTTGATACCCTTTACCAAAAAATGGTAAAACGGTATATATAGGTTTGTGATTCCGTTTGTAATTTCCAGAATATTAATAAGCGATCCATAAAGTATATATATTCTCGATCCTTATGCATAGGGAAGACGAATAAGCGATGTCCGTCTGTCCGTCTGTCTGTACGTGAAATCGGTTTTCCGAAGCTCCCAGAAAAGCTAGAGACTTCGTTCTTAATCTGGTGGGTCAGAAATGGTCGAAATAAGATTGGTATTGAAAATCAGCAAATTCGAGCAGACGGTTTCAGAGCTGGGAGACTTAAACTTCATTTTGCCATACAAAATAACTACCGAAAAGTAGTTATTATTATTTTTTTTATTAAATAAACTTATTTTATACTTCAGTATGAATAAAATTGGTATTTATAACTAAAAAAAAATTTAAGGAAAAATTAAAAAAATTAAAAAGACGTTTCCAGGGTTGGGAAACCTTAATTTTTTTTGTTATGCAAAAGTAACTTACTAAAACAAATTTTTCATTTGTTTCTATAAAGTAAACATGCGTAATGTTTTTAAAGGAAGGAGATTGATGTAAGAAATCAGAAAAACAAAAAGGATGATTCCAGGGTTGGAAAACCTACGATTTTTGTGATATATACAATTAACTACCGTAAACTAATTTTTTAATTATTTTTATTAAATAAACTTATTTCATACTTCACCACGAATAAAATTGGTATTTCAAATAAAAAATTAAACTTCAAAAAATTAATAAGATGTTGCCAGGGTTGGAAAACTTTAACTTTTTTTCTTATACAAAAGTAACTTACCAAAACTAATTTTTCCTTTTCTTTATAAATTAAACATATCTTATATTCCTAAAAGAAAAAGATTGGTGTAAGAAATCAGAAAAATCAAAAAGGATGATTACAGGGTTGGGAAACTTAAACTTTTTGTGATATAAAAAATTAACTACCGGAAATTAATTTTAAGTTTTTTTATTAAATGAACTTATTTTATACTTTAGTACGAATAAAATTGGTATTTCAAATTAAAAATTAACCTTCAAAATATTAAACAGATGCTTCCAGGGTTGGTAAACATTACCTTTTTTTATAGAAAAGTAACTTACTAAAGCAAATTTTCCCTTTTACTCTATAAATTAAAGATATCTTATATTCTTAAAAGAAAGGGATTAGTATAAGAAATCAGAAAATCAAAAAGTTTAATTTCAGGGTTGGAAAACCCACACTTTTTGTGATATAAAAAATTTGCTACCGAAAACTAATATTTATTTTTTTTATAAAATAAACATATTTTATACTTCAAAACGAATGAATTTGGTATCTCAAAATAAAAAAAATTAAAAAAAAACTAAAACGTTTCCAGGGTTGGAAAACCTTATTTTTTATACAAAAGTAACTTACTAAAACAAATTTTTTCTTTTTTACTATAAATTAAACATATCTTATATTCTTAAAAAAAAGATAGTGTAAGAAATCAAAAAAAAAATCAAAAAGGAGGATTCCGGTGTTGGGAAACTTACACTCTTTGTGATATTAAAATGTAACTACCGAAAACTAACTTTTATCTATTTTTATTAAATAAACTTATTTTATGCTTGATAACGAATAAAATTGGTATTTCCAATAATAAAAAAACAATTAAAAAAATTAAAAAGACGATTCCAGGGTTGGAAAACTTTAACTTTTTTTTGTACAAAAGTAAGTTACTAAAACTAATTTTTCCTTTTTTTCTTATATAAATTAAACATTTCTTTAATTCTTAAAATAAAGGGATTGGTGTAAGAAATCAGAAAAATCAAAAAGGATGATTTCAGGGTTGGGAAACTTACAGTTTTTTGATATATAAAAGTAACTTAGTCTTATTAATTTTTATCTTTTCCTTTATAAATTATATATATTTAACGTTTTGGAAAGAAAAGTTTGGTATAGAAAACTATAAAAATAAAAACCACAGCTCCAGAGCTGGTTACTTTGATTTTTTTCTGGACATTAAAGTAACTAATTAAAACATTTTTTTTTTTGAATTTCCTTTTTTCACGTAACACACGTTCTATATTTTTTTAAGAACTACTAGATTGGTATAAGTAATCACAAAAATCTAAAATGATGATTCTAGGGTTTGAAAATCATTATTTTTTTCTTTGTACATAAAATTAACTATGTGCTTATGTATGTATCTCTATACTACATAAACGCACTTTGGGAAAGGGTATATAAGATTCGGCACAGGCGAATATATCACTCTTACTTGTTTTGATTTTAGTTCTGTTGGATATTTTTGACAGATGCAATAAGAGACTAATTTCGTTTTATTAGTTAAGCAGTCCATTTTTTTACATTATTAGCATGGCTTTGGATATAATAAAGAAGAACACATTTCAAAAATTATTGGGAATTCCCTTAATGTCATCATTGAATTATTTGAGTGTTTTTTGTTGCTTATTTTATATTACATAATATTCGTAATATTCTGCTGAAATTTTGATATTAATTATAAACAAGCTGCTAATTCATGCCCTTGCTTTTGTAAAACAGCTATTGCAAAATAATTCTTGAGCAGTATTTTTAAACATCGAATGTTTATAAATCAACTCATATCGCTCAGTGTCGCTGACAGTAAGCCAGAACTATTTATCTCTTATTGTACATGTATGTATATATAAAAATTTTGTGGTTTTTAGTAACATAGTAAATATGTTCCTGATCACATTTGTAAGTATTTATTGAACTCCTATTATATTGTTTTCCCCTCATTTCAACATCGTGTTGAATACTTTTCATGCTTAGCTGTATCTTTGTTGTCTTAAAATCGTTTTCTTCATTGTCTCTTTTCAGACGTTGTCTTTGTCATGGTTGTATGTGCAAATTCATCAATTTTCTTTTATCTTGATGGTGCTTCAAAAGAACAAATTGTTAAGAAGTCAAATTTGCCAATATCATATCTATTGTGTTAGAAACAAGCGAAAAAAAAAATACAATTGTTAGTACGGTTTTCTAGCATGAACAATAATAGAAAGTCTTTTTTTTTTCTAAAATGTATAAATTTTTAGAAAAAAAAATTGACTACCATTGTATTTTTGTGGCAAGTAATGAGATTTATTTTATCTATAATTTCACTAATGACAATTTATTGTTGTACATGTTTATGAAAATGGAAATTTTCAATATCAATTTAAAATCTGTATATACAAATTGGATTTGAAATGAAAGTATTTCTATTTTGTTTTATGTGCTGTTTACATACGTTTAACGAAATTTAAGACAATAGATAAGATTGTATTTTTTCAGTTTGTAAAACTGCATATGATGGAAAATAAATGTGGGTCAATAGTTTTCCTTTCATTTTGATTGTTATTGGTTCTCGTTTTCTTTTTGTTTTGCTTAAAGATGCAAGACAAAGCTCATAAGTGCTTTTACAGTTGAAATAATGGTGTAGCCCTTTTCTAATTGGCTGTGTGTAAAATAAAGGAGTATTTTTTATAACAATTCTAAAATGTTCCAACTTTCAAATGCCCATTTCCGGTCTATGCACAGAATGTGGATATTTATACGAAGCCATTCGTCGCGTTTTTACATCCCTCATAACTTGTTTCCCCTCGATCGTAAATTAATGAAACTTAAAGCATAGGTAGATCTCATCAAGATTTCAAAATTTCAAAAATATCAAAATTTGACAACATTCGTTACATTCATAGTATGTACATTAGATCAGAAAAAAAAGTTCTCCGTACACCAGCGAATATAAAATATTGTTCCACGGACATTTCAAACAAATTTTTTTTTGCCTAACGTAGGGGTCGCCTTTTTAGTTTTTTCATTGTACATACATATGTATGTACCTATGCATGTGTTCGTACAATAAAACTCATCATTTCCTTTTCACTCCCCCTTCAAAATAAAATAAATGCTATTACTCCGTATGCACTAGGGATGCCAAACGGGAAATCCCGAACCCGGAAATCCCGGGATTTCATTTTCGAGATTTCTTAGCAATTTTTATATAAAAACTTTATAAATTAAAATTTTCGTTGATTTTAATGTATTTTTTAAAATATTTAAAAGTCCCATACAATTTATTTTAATTTTTAATGATTATTCGTGACATATTTCTTATAAATTAATAACAAGAGCAAAATAAATAAACTACTTTCTTACGGTTATTTTTATAAAAAGTGCTACAATATATGTACATTTTATAATTATTTTGAAAACAAAAGAAATATATTACCTTTGGAAGGGAAATAACATTTAAAAAATTCATAAGTTTGAAAAATTTATTCCGTCTTATTCTATATTATGAGGGCAATTATTATTCAAATTCTACGAGAAATTTTTCCCGGGGAATAATTTCAAAAAGTAGCAAATAATAGGGAAAACAAAAAAAAATTAATTGGAAAAGGAAAAAATTGCTTGCGGAAATTTATTCATAATTGCAGTGTATAACTAACTATCTGTATGTCGACTCATCAACGCTAAAAAAAATAGCACTTATCTACTTGTCGGTAACAATTGAGTACTATTGACACCTCCTTACAATTGGAGTAGAATACAATACAAGGCAAGTGAAAACTTTTTGTTGTCGGGTTGACGTGAAAGCGAGAAATAATTACAGAATAATGCGGAGTACTTTGTCTAAAAAACTGCTCGAGTGTGTATGTGTGTTTTTCACATTGCAGTTCAAAATTATTTTGTTTTTTGTTTAGACCGTTTAGGTCGTTTTTGATACAAACCTTATATCAAACACATTTAAATTACATGGATCTGATAAATAGTTTTAGTCAAAAACGACCGCCTGAATGAGTTCGACTCAATTATAGTTGTATTCGAGTTGCTGAGTAGAAGGCCAGGACAGTAATAAACCATACTCCTCTTAGCGAACGTATGAATACATACATATGTATCTGTTGAACTTGTAGAAAAAAACTTATGTATGAACATGTTCAGCCTTATTATCGTTGTCATAGTCGTAACGAAATCGATAAAAAATTAGATAATTCTTGGTATATATATATATATATATGTAACAACCGCTCATACTTGTTGTTGATCAATCGCAATTAAAAAACGTTAGTAGATATATTTTTAACAAAACAATATTGTTTTTGCAACTTATTTGTATGAAAGTGAATCTAAAAATTTTCGTAAGTCAACTTAAGCGGTAGTTCTAAAAGTCCACCGATATGTACATATGTATGTATATTCGTTTTGGTTTAAAAAATAGAAAAACATTTATATTGAAAACAAAAACAAGTCTTAATATTTAGTTATTGTTGTCACTATAAATTCTCTATTATCAAATGTGATTTAATCAACTTAAAAATAGATGAGAAAAATTCTTTTGAATTTTATTGAAATTGTTCACTTTAAAGACAATTGTGCAATGATAAATTATGAATATAAAACCTTTTAAAATGCTTTAATTTGTTATTAAAGTAATATTTATTAAAAAAAATAATTTATTTTACGAAAAATATTTAGATCCCGAAATCTCGAAAATCCCGTGATCCCGAAAAATCCCGGGATCCCGAAAATCCCGAGATCCCGAAAATCCCGGGATTTTCGGAATCGGGATTACAAAATCCCGAATCCCGGGATTTCCAAAAATCGATCCCGTTTGGCATCCCTAGTATGCACGTATGTCTGTATGTATATAAAAGATATCAAGAATATCAAACCAAATACATATGTATGTATGTAGATATCTATGTACATACATACCTTATTTTTTGTGATCCAATACACTTGCCCTTCATAATAAAGCATTTAGCCTGTTGTACTAAGTATGTCCCAAAAACAATATCAAAAGCAAACGGCATAAAATTAAAAAGAGATACACACTAAAAAACAACAACAACAACACACACTGAATAGTTTTTGTTTTTTATTACGTACTTTTTGCATACAAAAATTGTTTGACTTGAATTTTGAGTGCATTTTACCACAAAGAAGACTTTTTAAATAATTACTTTTTAACAATATTTACATATTTTTAAACAATATACAAGATTTAAGCACTTTCTATTAAAAACAGATATGTATGTACATATTTACATATTTTTATTGCACAAAACAAACAAATGTAAACACAAAACGATCCGCAACATACAAAAAGCCGGTAAGAACTAAAAGTGGGATGCAAATTTTAATTTAAGAAGAATGAAAGATTGATTGAGTGAGTGATTGATGTTTTTGTATTAATTTCATAATAATTGAGAGGGCAATTAGGATTTATTTACATATGTACAGATATACATATGTATGTAAATGCACATGTTTTTGCAGAAGTGTTTGAGATTATTATGTTATTAAGCGCATAATGAAGTTATAATTATAATTAGAGTAGGTATGTTGTTTGTTTTTTGTTTTAGTGGATTGAGTGCGTATGTTGTTCATATGTTTCATACCTAGTTGTCAACGTTCTTCTTGTGACATCGCAATGGTATGTGAATATGGGTAGCAGTCAATTTTTTTAAATTTTTATTCTTATTTTTCAAGTTTCTATCAGATAAGCTATTTAAAAATTTCTTTGGGAGATTTTTCACAGTTTCCTATGAAAAGTTCAGAGTCCCATAACTCGGAAAATATGAGTCGCCCCCTTTTTTTATTTAATATTTTTTTCTCATATTTTAATTTTCTATTACATAGACTCCTTTTTATATTTTTTGAGCTGCTTCACTAAACTGCATTTGTGCAAATATTTATTTTTTTCTATGTACTTCAGAGACGAATGAGACAGGTTTTCTTACACATAGGTACAACTATAGTTTTATTTTTGATACCACTGATGTAGATGATGCAACCCAGTCGGATTTTTATTAGCTAGCTCAAAATATGGGTGACTTTTTGACAACTTATTTACAACTAGCTTCTGAACTAATCCATAAATGATACAGATGTGAGTCAGTTGTTTTTTGCACAACTGTCTTCATCCCGATAAGTATTGAACTAACTTTAAGCTAACTCAAAACTGATATAGAGATAATTGAGTTGTTTTTGTACAATTAAGTTCTTCGATAAGTTTTGAGCTAACTTTTATACCCTTTTCACACCCACTCACATCTTTGAGGAATGCGTGGAATATGTTGAAAATTGAAAAAACCTGTTCACATTACAACATCTTTCATCTTTCATCTGTCATTTATTATAATACTATTTTTACGAGTGAAAGCAACCAAAAATTAAATAATAAAATGCAATTTAAAAATTCACTAGAAATTGATTTAATTGCTGGCTCCTGAGGAGCAGAAACAAATAATGCTACAATATGCAGAATTAGTAGAAATTATGCCAGCGGACAATGATGATGAAGAAATATTCCAAACTTTATCCGCAAAGATTTCGCGTAGACATTTGCAACTACTTTTATGTAATTTATTTCGATTAGGAAAAATGTATACAAGATTTTATTATATACTTAAATATACATAAATATGTATATAATAAAGTTTTGGAGTAATTACGGATCTTTTTTTGGGAAGGATATTCCAAAATGTAGCCTTGAATGTATGTACATATATGCATATGTAGATATACATACAAACATATGAATACATTTTTATAGTATGTATGCATGTATGTATAAAGTTGTATACATTTTTTCTAGTGATGACACTAAAATAATCGAAAGATGTTGAACGGAACAAAGTGAGATAGGAACATATTTTGAAGATTTTGAAAGATGTTGAACATTCAGCCCCGTATAATTCTTATGGGAAGATATTATCATCTTGCCAAATTGATGAAAGATGAAAGATGTGAGTAAGTGTGAAAAGGCTATTAGCTAACACAAAGCTGATACAGTCAAAGTTCAGAGAGAAGATGTCAGCATAAAATTCATGTTTATAACAACTCTGTGCCGTTTATATTTTATATGGCGCGATGGCAAATGTTAAGTATGATGGCTGACAAACAAAGTGATCACGGTTCGATACACGTTCTCGTTTCTTAAAAAATAATTTAAAATTGATTAAACTTTAAGCTGACTAAAAAATGTTAATAAATAATAAGCTAAATCATAATTAACTACATAAATATAAAACTTTTTTATTTATTTTTATTTGACCCAAGCTAACTCATGGTTAGTTCAAAACTGATGCACTCGTCCTGCGGCCACTCAATGCTAAATCTGATCACTTTTAACATGCAGAATGACTGCTAATTTTAACCACCTCTGACTAATTCTTGGCTGATAATTCAATAGCTCTGAGTTAACTCAGAACATAAATAATAGGTATTTACGAATTTTTGAATAAATTTTTTTAATATATTTTTTACATAAAACTGAGCTGATTTGGGGGAAGAGAATATAACAAATCAAAAAAAAAATTATCCATACAACTAACAGTCACTCTAATGTACATACAGGCAAATCTCGGTATAACGAATCTCGCTTTAACGAAAATCCGATATAGCGAACGTCCAAATTTTTTACATTAACAACCTTATATAGCGAATTATATCCTAACTTTATACTGGATATAATGAATGATAAAATAAATTGCAAAATAAAAACAAAAACTTTCGAGGAACATATTTATTTCTAACATCTAACATTTTATATAGCGAAAATTTTGATAAATGTGTGCTCTGTATAAAGAACGGCAAAAAAATATTTAAAAAAATCTACAGCAGCAATGTAAATGCGAAAACAAAATGTGATACCATTAGTTTGTATTTGTTAGTTTATTTAAAAAAAATATTCCTTCATTCTTTTTATTGTGTTGTACACTGTCTACAATAATAATAGTTAAAATAACACTTGAAAAAAACTTTGCGATATAAAGAATTTTTCGTTATAACGAATGGGGCTGACATATCGTTCGTTATCCCGGGATTTGCCATTACATACATACATACATATCCCAAATGTAATAAATCCAGTTGCATCAAACAACATTGCTATAAAGTTCCGTTAACAAATAAGCTCTTCCTGAGCCAAATACCTACTTACAAATGTACATACATACATACATACATACATATGTATTTATTCATTTAGTTACCTATAGTAGTATAATAAATCTCTTTAAACACCTATATATTTGTTCGTACAATAAATAAAACTCATCATTTCCTTTTCACTATCCCTTTTTAAATGATGTAAATATGTACATTATTTTATGTATGTATGTACATGTAGATATGTATGTGTATAAAAAACAAGAAAAACAGATAAAATAGGTACATACCTCATTTTTTGTGACCCAATGCACTTGCCCTTCAGAATAAAGCATTTAGCCTGTTGTAAATACTATGTCCCAAAAACAATAACAGAAGCAAACGGCATAAAATTAAAAAGAGATACACACTAAAAAACAACAACAACAACACACACTGAATAAATAGTTCATTCCTCTTATTAGTTTTTGCATATAAATTTTGTTTCGACAATAACTTTAAATATGCAGTTTACTTTTTTTTAAACAATATTTACATATTTTTAAACAACATACACGATTTAAGCACTTTCTATTAAAAAAGTTATGTATGTACAAATATATGTACCTATGTACTTATGTACATATTTACATATCTTTATTGCACTAAACAAACAAACTAGTTGAAACATACGAGTAAAACGATCCGCAACATACAAAAAGCCTGTAAGAACTAAAAGTGGGATGAAAATTTTAATTAAGAAGAATGAAAGATTGAGTGAGTGATTGATTGGTGTTTTTATTTTAATTTCATAATAATTGAGAGGGCAATTCGGATTTATTTATGTGCATACATATGTATGTATGCAAATGCAAATGTGTTTACAGAAGTGTTTGTTTGAGCTGATTATGTTAATAAAGCGAATAATGATGTTATAATTATAATTATAGTAGTTACTGTTTTATTATTTTTTTTTTTTGGTTTAATGGGTTGATTGTGTATGATGTTTATACGTTTCATATGTAGTTGTCAACGGTTTTTTCATGCTATGATTTTTGATAATTGATTTTCTAATACGTATGTATGTATGTACATATGTATGTATGTATGTGCAGGCGTATAAGCATATAGAACATATGAATCATTTACTCAAACAACGTCATAACTCAAAAATTACAGATTGCAGAATTAAGCTTAAATTAGACGTGACATAACCATAATGCCATAGCCGTAGCCAAACCAAAATTCAATTGGTTTCTATGGTAATATGATATGGCGTTATGGCGAGTCACGTATACTCGAATACAGTGTTGCCCATTAGTTTGGTTCAAACAGCTGTTTTCTATGGTTATGGTTATGTCACGTCTGACTGCACCTCTAATCATCATATCGTTTTTCATATTGTATAAAAATTTCATGATACATACATACATATGTATGTATTTGTATCTTGTTTGCTCAACTCTTAAAAGCAAAATAAAATTTAATTTTTCATTTAAGTTGTGTGTAAATAGAAAACTTTTCTGGTAAACTTGCATTTTTTCAGAGTAAAGGCTCAATCAGACGTGAGATAACCATAGCCATAGAAAACAGCCGTTCGAACCAAACTAATGGGCAACACTGTATTTGATTATATGGTGACTCGACATAACGCCATAACTCTCACCATAGAAACTAATTGAATTTTGGTTTGGTTATGGCTATGGCCCATTTTTTTTTAATTTAATTAAAATATGCTTAGTACGAGAAAAATTAAATAAAAATTATCATTTTGACGATGTATACTTCCATTTAAAAGGATGATGGATCGATTAAAGTAATTTACCCATACGTTGAATAATATATACTTGATTTTAATCGGTAAAATACAGCTGGATTATGGGGCTTCAAATTTAAAATTTTAATTTTTTTCTTGCATTTTCTCCAATTGTTACCAATTCAGAAGCCGTTTTGTTCTACCAAAGGTAAAAAATATTTTTTAATAGTTTTTTGAGCCATAATGGACCGAAAGAATACTATAATGAAAAACACCGAATTTGGACTGGAGCTTTGAATTTTTTTCCACCGTATACTTCAAGTACGATAAACCAACAAACATCAGCCATTATATCATCGTCTTAGAAACCCGTATACCTCCTCTCAATATCAGCCATGTCTGGCTGGAACCTTTCAGCGTGAATTAATTATTTCATTTATAGCTTTCAAATATAAACCTCAAGGCGAATTAAAGTTACCCTTACAAAATTCGCTGGATGTCAAAATATATACATATGTATTTTCAAAGTGTTTTCAATTTAATTAAATAAAGAAATAAAAAGAAATAAATTAAATTTAGCTATTCTATTCGCAAGTTTGATGTTATTTCAACAAAACTTCAAACACAAAATCTCTAGGTATTTCTTCATTTGCAACAATGTAAAAATTATTTGAAGAAGAAAAATAACGTCCATCTTCATTATATCAAATCAGGATTTCTAATTAAATAAATCGAAGCTTTAATTTCTCTGGATGCTAGGTAGATACTTGTATCTCATGAAATGTTTTTGTTACTTTTCTTTTGAATTTTCTGTGATGCTCATCTTCATCATTTCATACATCTCATACGTCAACTATAAAGTTGTTGCCATAATTGTTACAAATCTTTAGACGTTGTTTGAATTAATAATGTTTCTATCTAAAGCTATAATTAGTCAAGGGTTTTCCTTTTGATTTAATTGTTGTAGTTGGTGTGTGCGTGCATGTGTGTTTGTGAGTTTTTCTAGTTTCAAGATTCCGTTTATACATATACAACATGGTGAAGCTCATAAACATTTCCTAGTTTAATTTGCTAGAAAAATACAAAAACATACATACATAGTTGATGCGATGTAGGTTTCGAAAAAGCAAAATAACAGCGACAACAACAAACAAAACTTTCCCTAACTGACATACCTACAATCTGGTGGAAAACTACTTCCCATCATTAAACGACATTTAAACATGAAACTAATGTTAAACGTTTTGGTTACGCATAACTTTTGCTACAGATGTCCGACTACTCGTACCATTTAAGTACGGTGGATATTCTACTTGTTGCAGACCATATATAAAATGTTCCTTGCCTTAGAGAAATATAAATAACAAAAAAAAAAAAAAAAAAAAAAAAGATTTTGAAAGAAAAGAAGTATTATGAAGGTAAAATGGGGTGTCCAGGTTTTGAGCAACTACATATATATTAATTATATAAAATTTACAAAGACGGTCCTAATTGATATACATATCCACACAAGAACATAAATGTGAAAAAAGGCCAAGTTCCTATAAAAAATTTCGGCCATTAAAAGTAGTGAGATATAAATTTTGACCAAGTTCTTGTTTGGCACAACACCTCTCACTGACATATGCTGTGCGTTATATAAATTTGTAATCGACAGGGTGGCATATAATTTCTAGATATTCTGCTTAATTGACAACAGTTTTTCCAATACAAAGAAATTAACAAGTACGCACTATTCTCTCCATTTTAGAAAGGTAAAAATTTTTTATAGGAACTTGGCCTTTTTTCACATTTATGTTTCTGTGTGGATTTGACTACTTTTTGAAAAATTTTCTATAATAACACTTTTAAAACTTAAAATTTCAAGTGTGTCTTATTTCTATTACTGATCACTGTGCCAGTTGAAAATGGCTAGTTGCATAACATAATGGGTTAGAGCGTGATGGGTGTTGGATTTTAGACCTCACAAATGCACTAATGTGTCATTACAACGGGTCGCTAGTGTGGACGCAATTTGGTAAGAGTCGTATGGAAATAAACATGTAAAATACAGCGTAAATTTTAGTGGATGTGACCTTGCCTATTTTCTCAATGTATGTACACATTAAAGTCTGCTTAGCCGAAGTACAGAAATCAAAAGGATATGCCCAATGTGCATGCAAAGTTTCAATAGGGTAGCTGATGCTTTAATTTTAGGATTTCCCGAGAGAGTAAATCAATTAGGACTATTTGTCTTCAAAATGTCAGCTCTCTATAGTATAATATTATGTAAAATATTTATGGGCCTGGCCCCGCCGACTTTTATATCTGCTAGTGCTAGATATAAATAGTTAGTTCATGCAAAGTTTGGTATTAAAAAGTTAGTGGGAAATATATGAGTAATAAATTAAAAACTGCTAAACCGAACTACATGAGAGAAAAAGCTACGATTTATGGGTGAAGTCACGGCTACTTTTCAAAATAGGAAACTTTTATTTTGGATAAGTGCAATGTGCATGAAAAGTTTTATTAAAATGTATCTTAATTTTGAATTTGAAGTGCTTATTTGCACCACCTGATAGCAACTTCTATTTTTTCAGATTTTTCTTAGTGATCTCTGATCTAGATTTATTTGTGTATCAAATTTAAGCTCGTTAGTTCGAATTAGAGTTTTAACGTCGTGGCCCCGTATACCGGGTAAGATTTTTGGGTTTTAAGATTTTCCCATTGGCTTACGCAGCTACACTTAATTGTGTATAAAATTTCAGCTCTCCAGCGCAAATTATACCTTTAAATTTTATCAGCATTACCTCTCCCACTATTTCTAACTCAAAATTTTGCTGTGAGGAGCGCTTATAGTTCATGCTAATTTTCTTCTAAAATATGCTAGACCGAAGTAGATTAAACACAAGGCTAACATTTTATAGGAGTGATCACGCCCACTTTTTAAGATGATAGTTTAAAGTCTTGTATACGTGCAACGCGTATGCAAGGTTTCATTAAATTGGCTTGAGTTAAAAGGTGTATATTAAGTTTTTAGTTCCAAACAATATTAGCGTAGCCCCGCCCATTCTGGTAAAAATTTGTTAGTTTTCAGATTTTTCTAATTGGTTGCTCACCTAGACTTACTTGTGTATCAAATTTCAGCTCATAAGCGCAACTTTTAGTTTTTAATTTTTTTTGGGCGCCCTCTAACTAAAATTTCTGGGTTTTCAGATTTTTCTAGAGGGTTTCTCACCTAGACCTACTCGTATATCAAATTTCAACTACTTTTAATTTTTAATATTTATGGGCGTAGCCCCACCCTCCTGGCAAAAATTTCCGGGTTTTCAGATTTTTTTATTTTAGTGCTCACTAGACTTAGCTCTGTATAGAATTTCAGCTCACTAGCACACACTTTAATTTTTATTGGCGTAGCCCCGCCCACCTGGTTAAAATTTCCATGTTTTCAGATTTTTCTGGTTCATTGCTCACCTAGATCTACTCGTGTACCAAATTTTAGCTCTCTAGCGATAGCGGAAGTGCTTCATCAATTTGATGAGTGTGTCAGTGGTCAGTGGTCAGTGGTCAGTGAGTATGTCTTAAAATATGCACTTTTTGCACCTCTATATCTCCGGAACCTTTCAATGTAAAACTTTCAAAATTCGTATATGAGGTTATATGAATTTATTCTAATTATGGTTTAAATTTTATAATTTCTAAATTTGCGGGGAACAAAGTTATGAGGGGGGTAAAAACAGCTCGAATGGCTTCGTGTAAATATACACACTGCGTGCATTGGCCAGAACTTGGCCTGGCGCACTACCGTGCGCCTAGATACAAACAAAAAGTGTACAGTGGACCTGATTACCAGTGTCGCGTTTCGACTGAAATATGATATGCATTACATAAATTTCTAGATAATCTGCCAACTTGACAACATTTTTATCAATATAAAGAAATGAACATTTATACATTATTTTCTCCTTTTTTGGAAAGGTAAAAATATTGCCAAGTTATCAGATTATCTAGAAATTATATGACACCTTTACGATTACAAATTTATATGTCTTAAAATATGCACTTTTTGCACCTCTCTATCTCCGGAAGCTTTCATTGTAAAACTTTCAAACTTCGCATATGAGGTTTTATGAATTTATTCTAATTATGGTTTAAATTTCATAATTTTACGGTCGCGGGGAACAAAGTTATGAGGGGAGTAAAAACAGCTCGAATGGCTTCCTGTAAATAAACACAATGCGTGCATTGGCCAGAACTTGGCCTGGCGCACTGTCGTGCGCCTAGATATCTCACTACTTTTAATGGCCGAAATCTTGGAAAGGAACTTGGTATTTTTTAACATTTATGTTTTTGGGAGGATCTGACTACTTTTTGAAAAACTTTCTAAAATAACACTTTTTAAAATTAAAATTTTTAATGTATTTTATTTCTATTCATGATCACAGTGCCAGTTGAAAATGGCATAGTTACATAAAATAATGGGTTAGAGCGTGATGGGTGTTAGATTGTAGACCTTAAAAATGCACTATTTTGTCATTACAACGGGCCGCCAGTGTATACGCAATTTGGTAAGAGTCGTCTGAAAAGAAACATGTAAAATACGGCCTAAATTTAGTGGGCGTGACCCTGCCTATTTTCTATTTGCTTAGCCGAAGTACATAAATCAAAAGGGTAGCTGGTGCTTTAAGTATTGGATTTTCCGATTATGTAAATCAATTAGGACTATTTGTCTACAAAATATTAGCTCTCTACAGTATAATATTACGTAAAATTGTTATGAAACTATTATATCTGCTAGTGCTTATGGTTCATGTAACATTTCGTAGGAAAAAGCTATTCAGAAATACATGAGTAATAGACTTAAAAGTGCTAAGCCGATGTACATGAAAGAAAAAGCTAAGATTATTTACATGTGTTGCTAGTCACGTCCACTTTTCAAAAAAGGAAATTTTTAATTTGGATAAGTGCAATGTGTATGAAAATTTTCAATAAAATTTATCTTAATTTTGAGTTTAGAGTGCTTGTTCCCGCCCCCTCACTGAAACTTCTGGTTTTTTAGATTTTTCTTAGTGATCTCTGCTCTAGATTTATTTGTGAATAAAATTCCAGCTCTCTAGTGCGAGTTAGAGTTTTAACGGCGTAGCCTCGCATACCGGATAAAACTTTTTGCTTTTAAAATTTTTCCATTGCCTTGCTCATATTCACTTACTTGTGTATAAAATTTTAGCTCTCTACCACGAATTATACCTTTAAATTTCATGAGCATTACCCCCCTCCCACTATTTTAAACTGACAATTTTGTTGTGAGGAGCGCTTATAATTCATGCTAATTTTCTTGTAAAATATGCTAGACCGAAGTAGATTAATCACAAGGCTAACATTTTATGGGAGTGATCTCGCCCACGTTTAAAGGTGATAATTTAAAGTCTTGTATACGTGCAACGAGTAGGCAAGGTTTCACTTAAATGGCTTGAGTTAAAAGCTGTATATTAAGTTTTAAGTTTCAACCAATATTAGCGTGGCCCCTCCCATTCTGGCAAAATTTTTTGGGTTTTCAGATTTTTCTAGTTGGTCTCTCACCTTGACCTACTTGTGTATCAAATTTTAGTTCACAAGCTCAACTTTTAATTTTTAATTTTTATGGGCTCAGCCCCGCCCCTGGCTAAAATATCTCGCTTTTCAGGTTTTTCTAGTTAGTTTCTCACCTAGAACTATCTGTATATCAAATTTCAGCTCCTTAGCGCAACTTTCAATTTTTAATTTTTATGGGAGTAACCCACTTTTGCAAAGTCAAGATTTTTTTCTGCGAGTGCTTTTTATTTGTGTCAGGTTTCGTTGCAAACGCATAATAATACCTACATAAATAGTATGTCTAAATATGCTTAGCCGTAGTACATGATAATGAGGTTTAAATTGTATGGACATGCCAACGCCCACTTTTTTAATAAAAAAATGTATAGCCTTGCATTATTGCAGTATATATGACAAATTTCAATAAAACAGCTTCCATTAGGCGCCATATATTAACTTTTTTAATTCTGACTTTTGTAGCCGTAGCCCCGGCCTCCTGGCGAAAATTTCCGGGTTTTCAGATTTTATTAGTTTCCTGCTCACCTAGACCTAGCTCTGTATCGAATTTCAACTCATTAGCACAAATTTTAATTTTTATGGGCGTAACCCTACCCACTTTTCCCAATTCAAGATTTTTTCGCCCCCTCACCTAGATCTACTCGTTCAACCAATTGCAGCTCTTTATTTATAGCGGAAGTGCTTCATCAATTTGATGAGTGATCAGTGAGTCAGTGAGTATTTCTTAAAATATGAACTTCTTGCACCCCCATATCTCCGAAAGCTTTCATTGAAAAACTTTCAAACTTTGTATTTGAGGTTTCATGAATCAATTCTAACTATGGTTTAAATTTCACAATTTTAAAATTACGAGGAACAAAGTTATAAGGGTTAAAAACAGATCGAATGGCGTGCATTGGCCGGAACTTGGCCTGGCGCACTGCCTTGTGTCTAGATACTCAACTATAACACAGATGGACATGTCTTGTCAGCAGGACTATGCATCTGATCACTCTCACAATTTTTGGTATGTGTGTATAATATGTTTTTGCGATAATTCGTTTCCTGTATACCCTCATATTATTCCCAGAACGTCTCCAACCTGGTCACCTCTCTTTCATTAAACATCTAGCACATTAGCGCATGTGCTCGAAAAATCATTGCTTGACTTTATGGTATCAAACGCATTAAGCATACATAATATTTTCACAAAATCAATTTGATATTATAGCGAAATATAAAATAGTAGTAGAAAAAACGATTAAACTAAAAAAAAAAAATATATATATATATATATATATATATGAGATTCAACATCTCTTTCCCATTCTTGGAAAGACTATATCACCATGCTTTCGCCTCTGTTTACACATGATGACGAAGAAACAACAATGTGCTGTATGTTGCCATTCTTCTTGCTACAAAAAAGCTTATTTTATAAATATATAATATATGTATGTGAGTTATTGCAAAGCATCTGTGACGCAAACCATAATATCATGACAGACATTATGGAGACTTGGCAACTTCCAAGATGAACGAACCACAAACATTCATGTGGGATAGAAACTAATGTTAGATGTTCTTAAGAAAAAAAACGAAAAGAAATTTTTATACCTATAAATTTAAATACCTATAAAAATAAAAACTTTTTTATATATTTTTTAAGTTATAGTCTACGTAATAATAATTTAAAATTGCTTCCACGACTTGTAGATACTAAAGTCCTGCACAAGACGCCTTATAATAACTTTTAAGACATGAAGAATTTTTTTGTACTACAGAGGAATCTTCTAAAACAAACGCAAACAACACTGTTTGCAAGAAATTTGTTTCAGTTGTTGCAGGTATAGGAGTAAAGAAGAAAATACTTCGTGACGGAAAAATTTGTGATGCTTGCGCGTATAAAAACGTCATTCATGTACATACATACACAAATAACTTGTGTGTATGCTCTTTGATTTTCTGCGCACATAGAAACGCACACATGCATTGAAATTAGTTGTGCGCGCTTGCTTTAAAAAACCTCCCTTAAACACATAATAGCTTACCATCTAAATCTTACACTCTCACACTCAAACGTACAACATGAAAAATAACAAGCATACACGCATCAACACTACTTGTTTTGAGTGTTTTTTACGAACAAGAAGTCTTCGCGACATCGCTTGTTAACACTGATATACACGTACACTAATACATCCATAGTGATTCGCTTATTAATCGATATAATTTATTATTGGTTTAGTATAATACATGCTATATACAACAACACATTTAAAAAAACAAGACGTATTTACATTTCAAGACTGTTTACGAAGGTCTCTAGTACATACATACGTATAACGACCAAATAAACCAATGTTGCAAACGTAAAATTCTGCACTTTTAATTAAAAATAATATAAATATAATGAAACAGATGATATTCATAAATCATATGTTCATACTATAATTAAATTATTAATTTCAAAAAATATATGTAATTTAAAATATATATATAATATATGTAATTTAAAATAGAGGTATAGAACTTCGAATTGAAATAAAACACAAGAAAATCGTCTTAATGTAAATCAATTTGGCTTTATTGGAAGGATAATTTTATGGCATTAATGTTTAAATATGATTTTGGGCATGTGGCCACCGCGGCTGGCTCGAATAAAGCCAATTCTACAGGTCCAATTTTCAACCACTTTTTCGAGCATATGGGGCCGTATGTTGGCAATAACGCCACGAATGTTGGCTTCCAAGTCCCCTAACGTTTCTGGTTTGTTGGCGTAGACGAGCGACTTCACATATCCCCAAAGAAAATAATCCAATGGTGTCAAATCACACGATCTTGGTGGCCAATTGACAGGTCCATTCCGCGAAATTATGCGCTCATCGAATGTTTCCTTCAATAAATCGATTGTGACGTGCGCTGTGTGGCATGTAGCGCCGTGTTGTTGGAACCACAACTCATCCACATTCATGCCATCCAATTCGGGAACAAAATAGTCGGTTAGTCGGCTCCAATTGCTGTGCACGGTGGCGAATCGATTCATTCGGGTCCTCTTCAACACTTTGCTCTACAGCGGCAATTGTTTCTTCGGTGCGCACTGTTCGACGTCTCTGCGGATGCGTATTATCACATAGAGTAAACGTAGTGCGATCAAATTATGTGTAAGTATTTTTTCGAATTAAAATAAATTTTACGAAGTACGTCACATCCTATGGAACTTCGAATTTACTTATTTTTATTGAACTTCCTATAATGTAAAGTTATAATAGTGATTCGAATAGTCTCACCAAATTTTTGTTTCGTACAAATGTACATAAATTTATAGGCCAGCGACATACGACAGAAAAGGTTGTAATATTCCTTGTTTTAAAAATGATTTATTCAAATGGAACAAGTATTTATACAAAAAAATTAAAAAACCCGACTGCGACCATCTTTGAACCGTTAAATATCCTAAACTGTCATTCAAAATGAGAAATCATAAGAGAAACCTAAAGATTATTTTAAAATACCTGTCGAATGTTATTCATTTTTATATAGTTTACCGATTTTTTATTTCTTTCGCATTTACAAAATGTCGTCTAGTGGCTGCCATATTGAATTTTGACAATTGGCATATCTTTAGTTACACTCCCCAGGTTAAGACAAATCGATTGACGTTAAAGTCGGATCACGCGTTCTGTTTATATAGTGCCGCAAAGGAACACTCATTCGTACATAAATACATACACATATATGTACATGCCCTGCAGTCAGACTGGGGCCAAGTGTCTCTATGTCAACACTAAAATTCTAGTAGTAGTTACATTGTCTACAATTTCTCTTCTATTCGTCAGTATAAAAAAAGAGAGAAAACAGATGTAGTGTATTTCTGGTGAATCTTGCAACAACTTGTCAATAAACATAAATTTGTATATACATAGGGTATAGAAATGTACCAGTAAATGTCTGGTTGGTATGTCTCCATGTTCCCATAAGAACTATGAATTCACTACATAGTCAATTGTTTTAGTGTTACTAGTAGATTTTCAATGACAAGCACATGCTAAATGTCTATAGCATAAAGTGTTGTATGGGAAATAATTGTAGAGTAGTACTGCTGATAAAGTCAAAAGCGACCCAGTACATTTTCACCATCGACATTTCTTTCAGGGTATGTACATACATAGGGTGCATTCATAAGACGTAGCTGTTGCGCAACCGTTGAGTGTTTGTCTTAGAAACGCATAGTTGTGTAATTCCGCTCCACTCAACAGTTGCGTAATTTTCCATCATAAAATTTTTTCGCTACCTATAGTCAACGTGTTGTGCTTAGCTTAAACAGCTGCTCGAATAGATTTATGCCTTTTATATGCTTTGTTAGGTGGAAGGAGCAAGTATTTGTTAAATTTTATATTAAAAATGCGATGAAGTAAGGAAATAAAGATATAAAATTAAATTATATCCAAAAAGCCGTTGCTAAGACGTAACTGTTGGGGCCAACAGTTTCGCAACACAAAAGTTACGTCTTATGAATGCGCCCATAGACTGATAGACTCAGTACCCTTCTTTGCGTTGTGCAGTCGGGTAAAAATATTCGCACCTCAACTCTATAAATATACATAAACAATATGCCAACACTATCTGCAATTAATTAATGCAAAAATAATTATACCATCTCATGCATACATAATATCTTAAAAACGAAAAGGAACTAAATTTTTATACTGATGTATACATGCATAACAAACAACAAAATTTTTTTTTTAACTTCTATTAACTTTTAAAATTTTAAATTTTATATTCAAGATACGGTACGAGCAAATGCTTACGTTATAAATGTTTTAATTCTAAATTAGACGTGCCATATCCATAATGCCATAGCCATAACTAAACAAAAATTCAATTGGTTTCTATGGTAATGACCAGGGCAAGTTTAAATATGCACAAAATTAAAGAAAAAAAGCAAGCAAAAAAGCGCAAAATAAACACAAAATAAGCCCAAGAATAAGCAAAAAAAAGCTCAAATAAGCTTCCAAAAATTAAACAATGTAACCACTTTTCATTTATTTTACTGAAATAATTTTTCATTACAAAGCACAATCATATGTTGTTTTAGATTTTCAAAAAGGAAAGATCTTCGATTATCGCATAAAACTGTAGAATATATTGAAAAAATTCTTTTTACATCATTGGATGTAGTAGGAGCGAACTTAAACAACAATAATTCGCTTGGAGATAGCGAATCAATGTATTCATCAGCTCGCTTTTGCTTAGAAAAATATTATTTTTAATTTTAATTAATGTTTGAATTCCATAAGTTTATTGAACTTTTCAAAAAATATTTTGTTTTCAAGATTTTTCATCTTTTCTTCCACTTCTTCTATGATGGACAAGCTTTCTTTTAAAGAAAGTCCTCTTCTTTCTAGTTTGATTATAAAGGGTGTTTTTTATTGAGGTATAGAACTTTAAGTTGGCATCACTTTTTTAACTGGCGGCCATTTTGTCAGCTGTCAAGTGATTAATATTTAGTTTGGTTTGCCATTTCATCATGAACAGGTTGACAAAAGAACAACGCTTGCAAATCGTGGAAATTTATTTCGAAAATAATGGTTCAGTTCGCGAAGTTTACCGCAAGCTCCGTCCATTTTATGGTCGACATAATCGTCCATCAGAGCAATTAATTCGGTTAACCATGGATCGTTTTCGCACTACGTTTACTCTATGTGATAATACGCATCCGCAGAGACGTCGAACAGTGCGCACCGAAGAAACAATTGCCGCTGTAGAGCAAAGTGTTGAAGAGGACCAGAATGAATCGATTCGCCACCGTGCACAGCAATTGGAGCCGACTAACCGACTATTTTGTTCCCGAATTGGATGGCATGAATGTGGATGAGTTGTGGTTCCAACAAGACGGCGCTACATGCCACGCAGCGCACGTCACAATCGATTTATTGAAGGAAACATTCGATGAGCGCATAATTTCGCGGAATGGACCTGTCAATTGGCCACCAAGATCGTGTGATTTGACACCATTGGATTATTTTCTTTGGGGATATGTGAAGTCGCTCGTCTACGCCAACAAACCAGAAACGTTAGGGGACTTGGAAGCCAACATTCGTGGCGTTATTGCCAACATACGACCCCATATGCTCGAAAAAGTGGTTGAAAATTGGACCTTTAGAATTGGCTTTATTCGAGCCAGCCGCGGCGGCCACATGCCCGAAATCATATTTAAACATTAATGGCATAAAATTATCCTTCCAATAAAGCCAAATTGATGGACATTAAAACGATTTTCTTGTGTTTTATTTCAATTCAAAGTTCTGTACCCCTTAAAAAAACACCCTATACTTCGGCAAATACATTCGAAATTACATTTTATGTACGCAAGATCAGATTTTAAAGATTCATTTTTAAATAGAATTTTTGCTTTACATATTGATTCCGCTTCATCATCGGAAAGTGCATTTAACACATTGTAAATTTCTGTATAGTTGTCACAATAATAAATAGCAGCTTTGAGCCAAGTACCCCATCTAGTTATACAAGGAGCGGGGGGGTCGGTTATATTTGGATACATATCGTGCAATAAACCAATCCGAGATGGTGCCTAGAGATTCATGATTGAATTAAAATTGTTTTAAGCATATTAAAAATATACATATGTATATAAGTATAGTATATATGTGTACATATGTACATATATACCACACATAGTATGTATGTATGTATTACATACCTTAAGAAAAACAGCTTTGCAATTTGCAATAAGGGAGTTTACATCTACGAAGTGCAAGCGTATGAAATCTGCAACTCTATGCAGTCCATGAGATAGGCACGTAACGTGAAGCATCTGCGGGTATAAAATTTTTAATGATTTCATTGCAGAAACCATATACGGTGCCGCGTCAGTAACAACCAACATAACGTTTTTATATTCAATACCTGTTTAAATAAAAAATATTTTTAAACTAGAACCTGATCATGAAATTTGAACTGTATAAATACATACCATTGGGCCATAATAATTGCAAACTATCTGTAAAAAAAGCTGCCATAGAGCTATTGTTAGCTCTTTCGATGTGTGCCAAATTAAGAAGATAAGACTTTTCTTTTTCTGTTTCATCCCATATGCCAAAAACAAAGTTTGCAACCAGGCGTTTTTGACTATCAGTTTTTTAATCTAAAGAAACCCAGATTTTTTTATTAAAAGCTTTCGATTGCAGTTTCTTATTATACTTTTCATAAAGTGTGGGTACATATTTATTTCGTAGAACTGTCTCAGATGGCACAGAATGTTTTGTATACTTTTCCAAGAAAGATTTAACGTCTGAATTATTTATTTTATGTAATGGAATATTTGCTGCCAAATGGAATATTTGCTGCCAAAAATGTTTGGCATAATTCCATGCTAAATTGGTTTATACTCGGGTCACTTGAGTAACTTGTCAACAATGATTGTGAAGGAGTTGTTTGAGTTTTTTCATCGAACTTTTTGTGTTTAGCCGTTCCTAAATGCTGCTGAACGTTATATACTTTGCATCCAGAAATTATACAATTGCAAAGCACACAAAAAATAATTGAACTATCAGCCTTAAACACTCCTGGATATTCTCTTACAATACGAGCATTAAATTCTTTTTTAGTTTCCTTAGGCATTTTTGGTTACACAGAAAATTATTGTCCACAGTTTAAATAAATTACAATAGTTAACCAGAAACTAACTGCTTTTTTCAGAAGCACAACTACACATTAACAAATGCTAGCAATGTCAAGAGTTAAAGAATAGAAAATTGCATGTGTGAGAAAAGGACAAACACACTTTTGCTTTTTATTTGCAACAGAAAGACTCAAAAATTATTTTCAAGGGCTGCCAAATTGCATTATAAGCAAATTCAAGCAGAGTGTATCAAATAAAGCAATTTTGCAAAAAAAAAAGGTACAAAATAAGCGAAATCAAGCTTTTCCAGCAAAATGCTTGAAAAACTTGCCCTGGTAATGACTATGGCGTTATGGCGAATCACCTATACTCAAATACAGTGTTGCCCTTAAGTTTGGTTCTCACAACTCATTTCTATGGTTATGGTACGTCTGATTGAACCTTCAATACGGTAACGTTTATTATCGATTTCGTATTATTAAACTTATCAACATTGAGAAAGCTTTATCAACATTTTGTGTAAATGATGTATACAAATGAATATAAAGAAAGCTCTAGTAAATATTTCAAAGTCAAAGCAAGATAAAAGCTTTTTATAATGTAGTATTTTTGCCGAAACTTTCTCAATTGGCTCGTTGGTCTAGGGGTATGATTTCCGCTTAGGGTGCGGGAGGTCCCGGGTTCAAATCCCGGACGAGCCCAGAGGACAAGCTTTTTTTAGTTTTTTTTTAAAATTGGCTTTAAAGTTTATTTATTAATATACGCATACATGCGTATATTTATAACATACACGTATATTATACCATACCCTGTGGTTGACTACAAAAATAGTTGACTTGTAGTTGACTTTTCTTAGACTAACTAAAAGCTAACTGCAATGTCACCCAGAACAAGCCCAAAATTAATTCTTAAGTTGAGTACGTAATCGGATTTAATGAGAGCACACAAATTTATTCTCAGCTACAGTTTTATATCAACATTTTGATGTTGGTATTTTAAATGGTAACTTAAGAAACCGATTAAGAAACCATCCAGGACAAAACTAAAGCAGTATGTAAGTCATTAACAAAACAGAAAATATTTACAACTTTACCATCGGACGCTTTAAGCAGTTAAAAAACTACACATTTATAATTGAAATTTGTTTCTGAATTTGCAATTGCAATGTCCTAATTATACAGTGCAACAAGAAAACCCAACCTCTACAATTCCAATGGAAAATGAAAGTAGACCGTTAAGTTAACAGAACTTCCAAAGGGTTTTGAAAAGTTAGCTCTAATTTAATTTGTATGGCCTCTTAAAGTTGGGCCATGTTTGACCATTTTTTTTCGCTATGAGTGAAGATTTAAAAAAAAAATCTTATAAATATATAAAATTATTTAATTGTGCGTACTTAATGTTGCATTGAATCCAATGTGAAAAAATATATTTTTTATTTATTTCAACAAATGGTGGGCGGTATAAGCGTGTTCAAATAAAGGGTGTCCCAACAAGAACGCAAGATTTAAATTTTAAATAAAATACAGGTAATTAAAAAAAAATCGTGAAACTTTATTATATCGTAAAGTAGACAGAATGAGGTTATGTGTGGAACAACATATCGAGTAGATGGCCGCCGCGGCTTTGCTGGCTCACACGCGATCTTTTAATGAAATTTTCAATGGCCGTTTTGCATAAATGCTGCGGTATTTTATTAATGCAGCGTCCAATTTCCTCTTTTAAGGCTTGAGTTAGACTTGGGTCGAACTCGTTCACTAGTTCATTTTTGCCACAAACCAATGATCAAACTCATTTAAATTACATGGGTTTGATCATTGGTTTGTGGCAAAAATGAACTAGTAAACGAGTTCGACCCAAGTTTAGCTTGAGTCGTCGTCGGCTTATTCGCGTAAACCATCGACTTCAAAAAATCCCAAAGAAAAAAGTCTAACAGTGTTAAATTGCACGATCTAGGCGGCCAATTCTGGTCTCCAAAACGCGAAATAACACGACCGGGAAATGACTGATGTAGCAATTGAATTCTTCTCTGGCTGTATGACATGTGGCGCCGTCTTGTTGAAACCACATGCCCTCCACATTCATTTCTTCAATTCTAGGCACGAAAAAACTGGTTATCATTTCACGATACGCTTCACCTGCGTTTGAGCGACATCATCACGTACAGCTGCGACATTTTCGGTCGATCGAGCTGGTCGAAGGCGCGTTGTTCTCTTTACATCACTAACAGACCCAGTTTCGGCAAATTTATCCATTAATCTCTTTACAGTTGACTCTTTTAAAGCATTATTGTGACTCCAAATTGATCGCAAATTTGCGAACTGTAGCCGCAAAACTTTCACCATTTTGGTAAAACAATTTCACAATGAGAATGCGTTGTTCATTCGTGTAGCACTTCATTTTCACTAACCTCGTACCTTCTACTAGCAAACAAAAACAATTGTTCAAATATCAAACAATGACACTTCGAATGGCGCCAAATTTAAATCTTGCGTTCTTGTTGGGACACCCTTTATAAAGAAATTATCAATATTGGATTAAAATACACTACATGACACATTCATTGTCTATTCCAGAAAATTTAAAACTATTCTAGATCAAATGAATCTGAAATTCTATTGAATAAATTGTACTATTCATATTTCATATTTTAGAAAATAAATAGCAAAAATATTAAAACAAGATTTCATGTGTGTCAATAATAAACAACGATTAGCTGGAAAAGGTAGAGAAAAAAGAACTGAGGACTAACAGCCGTATTCATAAAAAAAGTTGATTGAGGTTTAAAATTCATATTAGTTAAAAAACATTTTAAGGCTAAATAACGGTTTTTAAATATTGGTATTCATAATCAGTTTTTTAACTAAAAATCAATTAAACAAATTTTTTTTTTAAATATCGTGGCAACACTGTATTATTTATTTGTCACTTGCATATTAGTTCTGCAAAACAACGATTGTTAGCTCACAAAGTACTCGTGTCTATTTTGTTTATTTGTCGGTTTTCAGAGAAATATTGTTTCTAGAAAATAAAAGATATGTTCCAACTTGTATTTAATAAAATAATAAACAAAGTTCAGAAGAAATCTTTCTATATAAATCTTTATTGCAGATAAAAGAAGCAACTATATTCATTTATTTTTTGCAGTGTATCACTAACAACCCTTAGTTAATTTCTACCAATTAACTATCTTTCGTTAACACATAAAATGAGAAAACAATGACTGGAATGGAAACACCCCACCCCCATCCCACATCACCCACCATCACCCACCTATATTTGTATTTCCGGCAATAGTTTATATAAAACAAAATTACATTGTTTTCTTCTAAATAACACTGACATATGCATACATACATGCATACATAAGTACATACATACATACACACATATGTACATACAGGTAAAGTTCAAAATGTAAACAAAAACGAAGCAAAATTACAACAACGTCACCTTAAAATTGGCTTAAACATGGGGGCAGTCAATTTTAAAATTTGCTGATTTACGCAAGGTTTAAAAACCGTTTTTTAAGCTAAAATTCTATTATGAATACAATTTTAGCGAATTTTGCTTAAACAATATTTGAAACGCGGTTTAAAATTTTTATGAATACGGCTGTAAATGTTTATTAAACCGTTAAAAGCGGGAAGTTTTAATTTTCACTAACTTTCAGAATGATTTCTGAATGGGCTTAAGGGCCAACTTTGTGAAGCAGACACACCCCATAGAACATAACTTATATCTATGAAATTTTAATCGTTATGCCAATTTAGTGCCTTTCAAACTAGATTTAGTGCTTTTAAAGTTTAAACAGTGCGAAATATTTTGAACTTGGTGCTTTTTTCAACAAAGGCTCTAAATTGGTGAATTTTCAATTTAAATTTCTGTTCTTGTATTGCGTTTTAAATTTCAACTAAATATTAATTTGTGTGATAGTTTTATAAAAAAAGCCAAATACGAATTTCCACTTTTTTGTGACTCTAAATCAAGCTAAGATTTAAAGTAGGTTAAAGCTACATTAAGCGCCAATTTTTAATGTCAAATTGTAAGGAGGAAGTCATAAAAACCTAGTTCAATTTCGTCACGTATGCTAATAACTTCATGCCAGCTTTTCCTTTAGAGCTTAGCTGCCAAAAATAGTACCAGAGTGCTGAACATCAATCGGCTTTTTATACAAACTAGATATACCAAACGGACGACACAATCGCCCATATTCTAGAATCAAAATGTAAATAATTTTATTAAGATTCAAAGAAAATGTATCTAAACGTCATAAAAAATTCATTAAAAGACAGCCACAGACATACTTACATATGTACATGCATACTTCCATCCATCCATCCATCCAGTACATATTATACAAAGTAAATTTTTATAATATGGTGTCGCACAAGTATGGGCGGAGTAACTAGACCATATGCCCAAGATGGTATTAACAGTACCCCAAAAGTCCTTGTGACTGACTGTACACGACCTATGCCTTCACATAGGAAGTAGCAACGTGGTTGTTAAAGAAATTCCACAAAAACCGCAAGATTATACGGTTATCCGTGGCAGATCAGTCAACCAGTGCGAGCGAGACGAAAAACTCTCGAAGGTCAAACAACACGCACAAGCCTGACCGCACTTAAGAAATAATTACGATGACGCGAGAGATGTTCCTCAACCCAGAGCTGCTTAACGACCACATGCATACTTACATATATAATTAAATAATATATGAAATTAAAAAAAAATATGTAAATAAAATCCCTTCAACCAAGCTATGTAATTAAATTTATTCAACTCTCTTCCTTTATGTATTATGGGTTTCATACAACAACAAATAAGAGAAAAAAATTCTTAGGTCAAGAGAAATACTACAAACAAACACACATGCATGTTTTGTTTCTTTTTTACTTGTAAGCTAATGAATGCGTGTGTAATATGTGTGCATGTAGTAGTAGCAACTTTAAACGCTTATAGCTCCCAAAATACTAAACCGATTTCAATAAAATATAGATTCTGCACATCTGTACGGAAAATTCTTTAAAACCATATCAATATTTTTAAAATCGGTGCAGTGGTACCAGTGTAAAAGGGATTACAAAAAACATGGTCGCCTATAAATTGTATAGATATAAATACACATACGCGAATACATTTCTTTCGTGTTTCTCTCGAAGGGCAGAAGAAACCTATTTGCTAGTTCTCGCACAGATAATTGTTATTTTTAAAAAATATCTATATATATAAAATCATAGTGTGTGTTTTTTCATAACGCATGATCGCTGGAACTATAAGTGCTGATTTCTCGCCAAGCGATTTTTCAACTTGTTTGGCGTCCAAATTTTTGGTTTGACGACATGGCGATTTTTATGGTGATAAATAAATTTGTTGGCGATTATTATGGCTATTTTTTAAACAAAACTTAACTTCAAAATTATTCTAATTCATGAAAATTAGTTTGTTGAAGGAGTAGTTTCAAATATAAATCCTACCAAAACGAGTCTGCAAGAAGTTAAAACAATTTGATTTTGATGATTTTTCTTATGTTAATTATAGTCCTTGAATTTGAATGAGAAAAATTTACAAGAAATAGTTTTTGGAGATTTTATTTCTATTTTGGCGATTTTCTGATAAATTTTGATACGATAATTTTATAAAAACTTGTATTAAAAAATTGTTATATAAAAACAAATTTATTATCAAATATTTACTGAGAAAACCTACATAAAACTGATTTTTGGCGACTTTTGGCGATTTTAAAAATCAATTTGGCGAAATAGGTCGGAAAAAATCTGACAACCCTGGCTGTGGGTGCGAAATTTTCAACACAGGTTCAGGTTAATACCCGGTAGGTTTTTGTATTTTGTCTGACCCAGTAAGTGACCACTGTGTGGAGTAATTTTTAGTAAACAAATATAACATAATTGAGGGTAATACAACGTTGGCCGGGCACAGCTAGTTTATATATAAATTTTTTCTTTTAATTTAATTTTTTTTGCTTCAGCACTTTATTCTTTATTTTTTACAACAATTTCGATAACTGAACTTTATTGTTTTACGTAGCAGCAAAGAATTTAAATGGGAATCACATAAATTCATACATTTCTTATTTTTATCGTTTATTTCCGCACTATTTTGATCAACAATGTTTTAGTACTGATTGCAACTGTCTCTTCATATTATTGTTATTTTGAATTTAAAATAACTATGTACAGTAGAATCTCTCTTGAGCGGACACCGAAGGGACCATTGAAATGTGTCCGCACAAGGGGACTGTCCGCTCAAGAGAAAGCAATTTCTTTGCTTATGGAGCTGTCAGGACCTGTCAAAAGTGTCCATTTAAAGGGGGTGTCCGCTTATAGGAAGTGTTCCTTAAGGGAGATTCCACTGTATTTCCAATAATTTTATCAGAACTTTTTTTTTTCAGAATTTACGGTAATTTCATATCCGCGACCGGTCTTGGCAGCGTTCGTTTGTTAGATTCGTTTGATTTCTATAGTATTGGTTCCATTTTTAGAAAAGATGTCCGCACAAGGGAGATGTCCGCTTATAAGAGCTATCCGCTAGTAGAGCTTTCACTCTACATACATAAGCATATAATAAAGTATATACATTAGGGTTATAACCAATTTTTTGGCATAGTACCATGAGGTCAACCATATCCTAGTAACCACGAAAATCATAATCTTTTGTTATTTTTTTTCAAAAAAGTTCACGCAGCAATTGTTTTTTCTAAGCAGGTGTAAAAAAATTTAGAACACTTAGAGCACGAACTTGAACTAACAAAAATCTTGGGCCTTATAACGAGTGCCGTATTATGACTTCGACTACGACGATTTTGTAGAAGACTAAATAACATTGAAACATTTTTTCTTTAATCTAGTACGAAATCGTTGCAGTCGTAGTTGAAGTCGTATTTCATATTTCACTCGTAATTAGGCCCATTATTTTACATAACCTAAAATTAATATTGATTATTCATAATGTTATACGGTGATTTTTATTTATTTTTTGTTTAAAATAAACATATTATTAGTTTTTCTTAACAAAAAATAAAATTAAAAATTAATTAAAAACATCCTAGCAAAAAATTTCAAAAAAGGTAATCGGGTTTGGAATTAAGCATTTTTGGTGGAAGCTATTCCTTACTGGATTACCAATTTAGCGATTTTAACAAGTCGTGAGACTAATGCCCATTTTTTCAGTTGGTAATCAAACCGTAATTATAAGTTTAAGTTCTAATTAAATACGAAATTGTGTTTTTGAGTGCTTATTTAAATAATAATTAAATGCCCAACCTTGCGAAATTAAACACTACTTAAGTTTTATGATTGTACCATATGTTTTTATGCGTGTGTGTGTTTACTGAAAACATGCACATGTGGATCATGCGGTCGTATTAAAAAGAATTTCGTTTAAATTTCATATACAGTACAAAGTTTCATATCATGGAATAAAGCAATATAAAAAGGTATTATGATGTTCTTTTGGTCTCATAAAATGAGTTTTTATGCAATTTAATTTTCTACATGTTGATAACCTAACTTTTTTGCTTACGTTAAACAGCTGCTGTTTGAAAAGCCTTCAATAATACTGGGAAATTTTGGAGTGCTACCGTACTTTCAACGTAATTTAATAAGAACTTTAAATAACCACTGAAAAAATGAAATCGTATTTAATTACAACTTAATTTTAAATAAAAATTAGCTATTTACGTACTTAATTTTTAAGTTAAAAACTGGGGGTAAAATAATCGATTCTTGAGAAGTACTTACCTTTTTTATTTGGCAACTTGTTCATGTAATCGATTTAATCTAAAAAATCATTTTTCTTATTTAGCAACTTGTACTTAATTTTTTTTTTTAATATTAGGTAATGTGATTTGTAAGCGATTAATTAATTTTGGCAATCAGAAAGGTAAGTCATTATATGGAAAGTAGTTCTGATGGTAATGTGTAATTTTTTGCTGGGATTGTTAAAACTCGCTGTGTACTCTGCAATTTGAAATATAACAACATTATTTCGAGTTCTATGTTAAACACATGCAGAAAGCATTTTCTTTCCTTTCGAGTTACAGTGTACTCCTAGCGCCCGATATCCATCGAAACATTTCCACTAACATTTTATTCATCTGTTTTGATATGCCGTCTATACCGAATGATTTAATTTAGGCCGTTGTATAAAAGAGTTTTGCCTGTACTGTACTGCAAACATATTTATTGCATTTATTGCTTTGTCTTTGAATAAACAGTGCTTTTTGCTCTGAAAAAATTGACATCACTGATTATATGCAGTGTGAGTACCTACGCATGTTTACGGTCTACGTGACAAATTTTCTATTTAGATACAAAAATACTAGTCAAATTTTACGGCATGCAGACACAAGATATTTAAACAACTTGATAAGAAAATATCTCGTGACGTCATATCCACATGCGCATGTGGCTTTTTACATATCGTGTACTATAGGCCTTATGCTAAGCATTGTTTTCAATACATATTTTTATTGAATGGCCAAAGACAAAATTACAATTAGACTTCCTGAAATCAACTGGCTCGTTGGTCTAGGGGTATGATTTCCGCTTAGGGTGCGGGAGGTCCCGGGTTCAAATCCCGGACGAGCCCAGGTTTGTACATTTTTAAAATTAATTTTTTACTTTTTATTACTGTATGAAAACTAAAATGTATTTCTGTATGGATAAATATAAAAGAAATAATACTCGTAATGTTACAAAGGGCGTTTTGTTGTTCTAAAACACCAATTCTAAGGAAACTATTTTTGTGCAAACATACATATATTTAACATCGATTAAAATAATCATTAATTAATCATAAAGATAAAAATAATAATTTATTAATTAGTTGTTATGTTATGTATATAATAATAATATAATAAATATAATATAAAATATATATATATATATAACCTTTTGTAGAGATGACTACTTGGGTGAGCGCTAAAAATTTCGCATGACCTATCTTAGATTAAAATTAAAGACCACACCACACTACAAACAAGGACTTATTTAAAACAATAAATTAGCATATGATAGCAATATGATTACCTATACAAATGAAGCCAAAATATTACGTTATCGGTATTTTTTAAATCTTTACGAAGTATTTTGTCACCCTGCCCTACCCAACTTAAATTAATTGAATATCTTCAATTGGGTCAGCAATAATTTAGTTATAATGTGGTTCAGTATGTAGTAAATATTTGCGAAAAAGAAGTAAAAACAGATTTGGCTTGGACTCCCGCACCCTAAGCGGAAATCATACCCCTATACCAATCAGCCGGTTAGGTCAAAATTAAATTTCCATACTCCATATTTTATTATAAATTAAATGGAATAAACTCTTCAATCTAGGGTTTCTAATTTCGCATACTTTTCTCATTCCCGAAAACGGAAAATTAAATATCTTATTCCCGGGAATTTCGGGATATTAGTGAAACGAATCAAACAAGATCAAGATAATATTAAAAGAATACAAAGACTAAAAGCAATCTTATTCATTCTTAAGGTTAATGCGCACATACATATAATTAAAAACAATATTTTTAAATTCAGATATGTATGGACGTATGGTCCTTTTTTTAATTGTATAAATCATATCACCAAAGTGAAATGTATGGGAACAAAAACAGAATTTAAAAAATTTTGTCCCTCAAATGCCCTTGAAATGTGCAAAAACTGTAACTTACACATATATTAGTGTACTGGCGCATTATTTTTTTAATGGAAAGTACACACAGAAAAAAATAGCAATGTAAAATTCACCATGATGGTCCTAACGAGTTTTACCATACAATTTTACACTTAAAATTAGTCTGGGATTTAATAGTGGGTTAAAACTACATTATGCGCCGATTTTTAATATCAAATTGTATGCACCTAGTTCAATGTCTACACTTATGCAAACTTTATGCGATCACTGAGGTACAATGAGCGTCATGACGGAAACAAACGTCAAAAATCGTGCGTACTTTTTATCCTTTAGATAGATTATATTTTTAATTCAAAGAAATTTGAGGTTTTAAAAATTTTCCTATCCAGAAAAACGACGCAGATATAACAAAGTGCCTATGCTAAACCCTTCGTTAAAAGTGGTGTCTGTGAAGGGGCTAGCTGCACCGGAAGTATCCCATAATATTGATAAGAGAGGCAATCCTTAACACTTGGAGCTCTTATTTTTTTAATTTTCATCATTTTAAAATTAAAAGGAACAACGTTATGCATAGCATATCTTTACTTTAATATACAAAGGCCCCAATTTATTACATTTCCGAAATCGAGTTTTTTACATATATTTTATTATATATACATATATTTGATAAATGATATCAAAATAGTTGATTTATTATAGGCCATGACAAACTCTATATTATTATTTGAACTGATAACATTTTTGCAGCACTACGTTTCATATATACAACTGTGTGTTATCCATTTAAGCTGGATGATATTGCAGGAAAACTATGAAAATGTTATAAACTAAATCTGGTTAATTACAATTTAATGGAAGTATTTTGTATACTCTGTTACAGATTAATATTAATTGTGCGATCCTCAGTGCCACGGAACTAGTGGCCAGAAAGGTAGCTGAAGGCGAGAAGGTAACCTTACACATCAACATCCAGGCAGCGCTAAAACCTTTCAAGGTACACAATGTAAAATCGCAACTAGTTAGTGACTGTAGAAGATCCTTCAACTTGCTTTTGGACAAATAGAGTGTCAGACTATTATCTGATTTACATTAAGCATTTTTTTCATGAAATTTGTTGCATGAAATTTTTTTTTTGTCAGTAGGAGGCCTGGAGGAGCAACTTATATCAAAAAAGTTGCCAAAAATGCATCAGAGATTCATTCCACGTCATTTTTTACATAAAATACTCTTTAATAGCTCTGCAATTAGCATATAGAAAAAGTTTAGTGCAACAAAATTCATGAAATTTTATGAAAAAATGCTTAATGTTCCTCGCCACAACAGTGTTAAGGAAAAGAAATTGCCGATCAGCTGGCAAGAATAGCGTCACCGTTAGATAAGGGAATGTGTGTGAAATCGTTAAAATGACTAATAGGTCATTACTACAGGGAACTCAGTAATTGGGTAGAGAGCGGGATCAACAATTCATAGCGAAGTAGGGAGGATTGTAGAAGAAGGAAGATCCAAACTGCTATTGGATATGAATAGGAAGACGATGCGAGTTGTGATAGGCGCGTTGATTGGTCCCTGCGCGGCCAGAGCAAGAACCAGCATTTGGGAAACTGGCACTCCAGATATATGTAGGATGTGTTAGGACAAAGAGGAACCACAAACTATTGCACATATTATTTGCCATTGCCCGAAACTACAACGCCATAGTCTTAAATGGCTGAACAGACGTTTTTATGAGAGCATTAGTGATATCGGTATACCGGTATGCGGTATACTTATAAGTATAAACTGGAGGATATCAGAGATTTAATCAGAATTCAGTGGCTTAATGACAGACAATTGAAGGACTTCTGTGTACAAATGAAGGTTAAAAATTATTATTAACAGGTCTCAACAAAAGGGAATCACAATGTACATAGCTGGGTCCCTTCCTAACTTAACATAACCTATTAATATTGATTATTATGTTATTTTTGCCATTGGTAAAATTTTGCCTTCGACTGTCCCACCATATAGAAAGTTTTTGGTTGCAAGTTTGCTAGACGGCAATCAGCTGTTTTGCGTAAAATTAACAACTCGACAAGTCCAATAGAAAGACAAACAGCAATTTTAGCACATCCATATAAAATTGTGACCCACTATTATGAAGACAAATATCAATAGTAGTCAGCTAGCTATCTTTTGGCTGTCCACTGCAAGTTAAAATATCAAACTTTCTAGAAATTGATGTACTTGAAATTTTAAAATTCTTGGTTTTTTCTTAGCGCTTATCTCAGAAATCCGTGGCCAAAAATGGTCGGTTTATCTAAAAATCATGGCTTAAAGCTTCAGCAGTAAAAATGAACTAATTAAAAGCACATATTCGAACAATATTAAATCTATAGACCAAAATCATTTAAATTCAAAGTTGCCATCATTATTGTACCTAAATTTTACAAAAAAGAGGTAATTATGGTATTTTTGTTGAAACAACAAATAGTCAATTTTTGAAGCATATTCTTAGGCGTTTCGTTCCTGGCATTAATTTCAAAAAATATTTTTGGCAAAATGAGGTTGTGATCACATGTGTCTTAAGTCTTCTGCATTTATGTGTGTTAATTTCCCATGTGATGACCCAAAGACTTAAGGCACATACGTATAATTTAACCATTTTTGTCATATTTAAGTTTTTCGCATTTATCTCGGAAACCTGAAGTCGAAAATGGGCGGCAGACCCTGTACGTACGAATTCCACCAGCTGAATCCGAAAATCAACTTTAAATTTGGTTTCGAATGAATTTTCATGGAAATCGAGTGTATGTCCTAAGTCTTTTAGAATTTTCCTTAGCACCGAACAGTAAAAGAGTTAAGGCACATACATGAAAATGAGTGAATTTAAGCAGATTAGTCTGCTTTGGTCACTTTGACATTGAGGAATCGTATTTAATTGAGAATTTTTTTCAAAAAGTATGTATTCAAAATATTTTCATTTTAAGGCTGTTCTGTTCTGAATCAGCTGTTTTGTTTCTGTTGAGTTGAAAATCTGTATGTGTGGTTAGTTTTTACTTTTTCGTTCTGTTCTGTTGCGGACAAATCTGTAGATAATAGAATTCAACGTTAAGTGACAGCCAAAAGTGTGTATATATTAGTGTTTTGTGATATTTTGTGTAAAAGTGTAATCAATTCTATAGGTTGCCAGCTGTTTTTTTTTCACAGACAAAGTAATTGCAAAGTATTTTATACAGAAAGGAACGGCACAGAAAAGCAACAGAAAGTAAAGACTAATGAAGCCTTTAACTAGTTAACAATTTTCTTAAGGATATAATTTGTATCCTTCATTGTATTCCTATTTAATAAAGTTGATATTTTAATATCACTGAAATAATTTCCCGGTATTGGGTATTTTCAGCTAATGATTCCGGTAATGCAAAATTAGTTCATATAAATTGCAATTGTGATAGTCTGTTTTAATTGGATTTTAGTGAACAATTAATATTTTTTTTTATCAGATCAGTTCACTGTAATTTGTTGTCCTTGTAGGGTAGTTTTGGTGACTTTAGTGCAATTTTAAGTGTTTGGATGTACAATTAAAAAGTTTTAACATTTTAACAGTTTTACTTACATTTCGATTATCAAATGAAATAACTAAAGAATCCCACATTTTAACATTTTAATTTACTTTTATTTAACAATAACTTTATTCAAAACTTAAATGATAAAAATTGTTTAAATAATTTGTTATTAATTTTGTTTGATATATAAATAATACATACGCAAGTTTATATCGATTAATTCAATGGTTAACAAAACAAATATATTTTAATTAATTATTTAATAAAATAGCATAGAATAAGAGAGAAAAAAACATAAATATTGTTTCTTAAAGTATACATATGTATGTAGAACAAAATATACGATATTTATTATAAGCAACTAAATTTTTTCAATATACTTAAATTTTTATTTAATAAAAGAAACAAAAAAACATAAAACGTTTTTATAATTTCTTAGATTTATAACCAAATTATCAACAATATTTTGTAAATTTTCTTTAAACCAAATATGTATGTTTAAAACATAATGTTATGGGCACTTCAAGGATTTTTAAATATGTGTTAATATTTTGGCATCCAAACAATAAACTTTAAGGGAAGCCTTAAGGCTCAGTTTGCCGACTGTAATGTAATGTAACTGCAACGTAGAAAACAGCTGATCGATATTTTTATATGAAAAGTAGGTTACGTTAAATTACATCGCTATAACCATTTTCATTACTTTTCACATAACAATATCGATCAGCTGTTTCCTACTGTTGCAGTTACTTTACATTACAGTCGGCTAACTGAGCCTTTATTTTGTAAAACGCAATGTAGTAAAATGATTTACATTTTGTATTATTTATGAATAAATTGATGCAATACTTTACGTTGCGTTTGACAACATAAGGTTTTTTTAGATTAAAATCTTATATTTTTATTGCTTTCATTTTGTTTTTAAATAAACTAACTTTAACAAAACTATAACAACAAATAATATTTATAAAATACGTTTTATAGTATAATTATTGCAACTAGAAAAAATGTTTCATATTTAAAATATATTGTTTGCGAAGAACAATGATGACATGTTAAGAGATGAGAGAAAAAATCTACTACACTCACAAAAGTATGCTGTAATTATTAAATTTATTTATTACTTAAAAAAGTTTTTTAATTATTTATTGAAAAAAGAATTTGAGAGTTAAAAACTTTAATATGTTAAACAAAACTGTTGTTACAATCACTAAAATAATGTTGAAGTATAAAACAAAGATGTTACTTGGGTGTTACTTCGACTTTGGTCAGAAGTTTGGACTTTTTTACATTAGATTCGGATTGTAAATAAAGTGGGTTTTTTTCTAAAAATATGCAGTGTTTTTCAGTTTATTTTTAATTATCTTTATCACTCGCATAATACGAATTCGATTTATTTAATAGATTTTCCGTATGTTTTTTTTCTTCCCAAAAACGTTAATAAAATATTTTTTGATGAAACAAATCATGTTTTTAGAAATAAATAAAATTTTCTGTAAGTTTATTCATCTACTAAGATAATTTTAAAAATTTATACATATTTTTTTAATAATTGCATATGTTTTATTTTTATAGAATTTAAAATTATAAATAAAAAAATTAGAATAATTTATAATTTTTTATAATTTTCAAAATATATTTTGATTTTTTGCTGATTTTTGATTTTAAGTTCATTTTTATATTAGTCAAGCTCTGGGATTTTTTTCTCATCACAAATACTAGAAGATGACATGATTTTAAAACGCTTACATTTTATTATAATAAAATTAATAATTATAATTAATAATAATTATTATTTTTGTATCTGAATTTTTAAAGCATACTAAACTCATACTAAAGCCAATTATTGCAATTTTTAAGCATTCTTTCTAATTCTGAATAGTTAATATTGACATTTTGTTTATTTAAACATTTTCAGCCTTAAGCCTGGTACTCTGTTCAAAGTTGTGAAAAATTTTCAGCACCATTCATTATTTCGCGTGAAAAATTTGACATGTACTAAATGTAGCCCAACTCGCGTTTTTTTATAAATTTCTCGCCTTATTGCTTGAAAGTGTGCAACATTGTTAAAATTCCGTGCGAAAAAAGCACTGCTCATATTGTTTCGCAGCTAAACTAAAATGATGCCAGACTAATTTTCCATGGAAAGACATGATTTTACGAATTTAATTCGCAAATATTTCATACCAAATACTTTTATATGTAGTTTGACAGCATTTCGCATGAAATTGTGAACAGAGTACCAGACTTTATTTGTAAAAATTTTAAAGGGTTTTTAAGAAAAATTTTGTAAGAAAATTTGTTTTAAAACTCCTTTATAAATCCCTAATAAGTTTTATAAATAAGGCTGTTAGGCAATGCCTTAGAATCATAAAATTTCGGGATTTAAAATTTAAAAATTTTTCAAGGCATATTCATAAAATAAAAAAAATAAATTTTAAATCTAGTTTAGGAAAATTTTGTATGAAAAATTATAAATAAAATACATTTAAATTTTATTTTAAATTATATGAATATGGGGGTTATTAGACTTTATATATATTTTTTTAATTTTGATATTTTCGAAAATTCGAACATAATTTCGAAATGCACTAAAATTTCTTTAACTTCAATAATTATGCAAGATCCTAAAATTATAAATTTTCAAACCTTGCAAAAAATTTTTGACTTAAAGCCCATTTTAAATGTAGTAAAACTTTTATTTTCCACATACAATTCATAACATGATTTTAAAATAATTACAATTTATTACGAAAGACTTTCAAACATACTTAAACTGAAAAAATTAGAAAAGTTCGAAATTTTGACCGTAAATATACTCGATATTTTGAAAATTTCTAAATTTATTTTTTAATTATTATTTAATTCTGTTAAATTTTGGTATTTTCGGAAATTCGAAGTTGCATTCTAAACTTCAAAGTTATTTTCGAAATTCGCAAAATATCCTAAAAACAATTTTAATATTTTTGAAAGGTCTTCTTAAAAAATACTCAGAACTAAAAAATTTTTTATACGAAAAGTTCGAAATTTTTAAAGTTAAAATACTCGACATTTTCAACCTTTCTAACTTTATTTTTTTTAATTCTACAGTAAAATTTAAGTCTCTTGGTATATTTTAGTATTTTCGAAAATTCGAAGTTATATTCGAAAATTCGAAGTTATTTTCGAAATTCGCAAAATCTGCTAATCTTCGAAGCATAAAACTTCGAAGCATAAAAATATGAGAATTTATAAAAAAAATCATTTTGTTTTAAATTTTAACCAGCATTAAGCGCTTTTTCTTAAATAAGTCCATCTATCAAACGTTAAAAATTGATTTTTTAATATCTTTTTATAAAAATTAATTGTATTATTTTAACAAACTTTACCTGACACGAAGGTTCACTAGGAGAATTTGTAAAAAAAATCAAGTATAAAGTAAGTTTGTAAGTTGCTTAACACTTAAAAAAAAAGTTCACCCAAAAACATCTTTGTTTTTTATTTTAACTACATAATTGTAATCAAAAATATTGCTAGACCTTTTATTGCTATTATTATAATTGCTGCTGCTGTTGTTGTTCGTTATATTTCCAACTCAAAACGTTTTGAATGTGAAGATGAATTTCGTATAGATTTCGTGCTGTTATGTGTTGGATTTATGTTATTTGTGTTAGTGCGTGAAGTGCATGTAGTTGTAGTGTTTAATGTCAGCTCCACGTCCCTTCCATCTAAGGGAGGGGGTGAGCTAATGCGGGACCTTTTCGTTTTTAATGTCGTGTTGTTGACCACATCAAGATGTAAAATACTATCTTGTGTTTGCTGCTGAGGCTGATGATGTTGCTGATAAGATGGTTGATGTTGGTGAGTTAATGTGCTATAACTGCTGCAATTTGGTACTACTGTTGATGCTGTTGCTGTTGTTGTTGTTGTTGTCTCTGCTAACATGATGCTGTCATTGTTGTTCTGCTGATGCTGGTGTTTTAAAAGTTTTTGCTGCTCACTATTATCATCATCACCAACATGTTTTAGTGTTGCTGTCGCTGGTGGTGTGGTGGCTTTTTGTATGATGTCTGTAAAACTATTTAAATTAATTGCACTGAATCTTTCGGCAATTTTTATATTTTTTCTATTATCATTTGTTGTTGTAGTTGAGTTTTTATTATTATTGCTGCTATTTTTATGATTAAGTATATGATTTGGAGTGTTAATATAATCTAGTTGCTTTGCCGTATTATAAAAACTATTTAAATGTAAATTAATTGTATTATTAGCACTAAAATTCTTTGGTAAGTCCACTGGGTTTAGTATAGATTTTATTTTTGTTGCTTTTTGTTTTTGTGATAGATTTTTATTTTTCATTTGCAATGTGGTTGATGTTGTTAGATTTTGCTGGTTATCGTGTAAATGAAAAGTTTTAATTGATTTATAAGTTTCGGGTTGTTGTTGTTGGTATTGTTCGGTTTTGCTTATTTTGGTTGCTGTTCTTGTTGTTGGTTTTGTTGATGATGATGATGTTGTTGATGTTGTTTTCGGGAATATTAATGTTGTTGGTGATAGTGGTGGGGTTGTTGTTAAATTATTTTTAGTATTATTTATTTTATATTGATTTGTAAAGATTTTAACATTTTTACCAAATGTTGTTCTGGTTGACGTTTTCAAACCTGTTGTTACAAAAAGGGAGGAAACAATTAAGTAAAATATGATACCATTAATGTATTGGGACTTTGATTGATGCTATATGCAAACATATACATATACGAGTACGTACATATAGTATATTGTGAAGACGCATTGTGTAAGTGTGAGTGTGAGTGTAAGTGTTTGTTTTATGTGATTTAGAAGTATTTGTAAATTGAACATAAAAAGGAGTTTTATTGATATCTTATTGCTATATAAAAAAAAAGAATTACAATATATCTGTGATTTTCATTTATAACATTCTATGTCCAAATTTTCTCATTACGAGCTTATGATGTCAAATTGTTATTTTTTAAATGCTTTTTAAAAAGTTCAAATATTTTATTCAAATATATGGATCTTTATAATTTTCTTTTCTAAAACAACAACAAAACTTTTAACTTTTTTAAAGAAAATTATTTTGCAAAAAAAATCTTTTAGGCTATATTGAAAAATTTGGATTTCGGACATACATATGTCGTTATTTATGAAAACCGCATTAGTATATGGAATAAAATTACAAAACAAGAAATTTACAAAATAATTTTTATACAGAAAATGCAGTTCGTACGAAAGTAAAAACGAAAACATAATTTTTTTTTTAAGAAAATAAAAATTTTTAATTTTAATAATTCAAGTTTAATATGTATTATTACTGTTGAAAAAGGGAAAAGTGTTTAAGTCGAGATAAGCTGTTTTTGAGTTAACCATATCCCTGTAATATATGGAGAATATTTAAAAAACTGTACGGGATTCACACAATTTTAGTCGAACAACTTTTGAGCTTATGGAAGAGAGAGAAAGAGAGAGAAAAAGAGAGAAAGAGAGACAGATAAGAAGATAATGATAATATTTAGCCAACTGAAATAAAACGTTGCTCAACTAAATGCTGTTGGCATTTTTTCTGTTTTTGATAAGATTAATATAAATATAGTTGAAAGTCTACTCAGTTTCTTTCTAGTTACTTATAATTGTAATTTTTTCAAGAAATTTATTGAGGAAGCATAGCGGCTTCATTTATGAACGCCAGCAACTTATTATTATTCACATTTATTCTAGTTGTCAATATCCACGTCACATCTATATAATAAAAGAAACCTGGAGCTTGTCTACATACTCTCGAGAAAAATTTTGTTCACTAAAGTTTTTAACATATTCTCAGCCTTTCAATAGCAGTCAGTTATTTTACAAGCTCCAATTTATTCAAAAACAGGAGGAGATTATTAATACGTCTGTATTTTGTTACTTTTTTTTTGGTTATGTTACTTCATAACTCGGTACATTTTGGACCGACATAGGGTATAGCTTCCATTTCGTTCCATCGTAAAAAAGTGGGCGGGGAGCGTCCACTAATTTTTATTTGATTTCATGATATTTTACCTATTATTATTTATTTTACCTACCCAACACATTGGGCTCTCCGGACGACATAATCTCAAAGTTGAAAATATGGGCGAAGCCACGCCTAATACAGCTTAATATTATAGTTCACATGATTCTTTTTAATCGAGTTTTACTTCGCATACACCTTGAGCTCTTAAAAAACACAACTTTGCATTTAAAAAAGGAGGCGGGACTACGCCTATTAAACTTTAATATTGTAAATATTTCACGTGCTTGTACTTAAGCAATTATTGCAAAACTTGGCACACACCTTGAGCTATTTAAAAAAGACACAAATTTGAATTAAAAAAAAAGTGGGCGGGCTATGCCCATTAATAATTTAATTATGTATTTCACGCGCTTCTGTTTTATCAATTTTTTTTTTTTTTTGAAACTTGACACAAACTTTGAACTCTGAAAAATACTTATAGCCAATTTCACAATGTCGAATGAAACTTTAAGCGAAAGAAAGCAAGTCACTCGAAATCGAATCAATTTGAGTTTCACGATGTCATGTTCGTTCATTCGCATGAAGTTATGACTGTCAATTTATATTTGTTGCGAAATGTAATAGATCAGCATTGCCGGATCAAATTTTTCAGCAAATTTTTGCGATTTTCCGTTAAAATTACAAAATTACTACTTAATCGCTTTGAAATAAATACAACCATTCTTAAAGGCGATCAGCTGTATGTGACATATATTAAGTACATATTTAGCAACCAAGAAATAAACATTAACAAGTAAAAATTATAAATAAGCTAGTGCTAAAACTAAAATAAAGTGAAGAAAACAAAAAAGAAAAGTGATAAAAATGAATTTAAGCATTGCTATACACTTTGTGGATGTAGCCGAGCAGGAAACTGACCATGTACAAGTCAGTCGCAGACAACTACGGGATGCCTACAATGTATTGCAAGTGCCCACACAAGAGTAAGTATGATATTTTAAATGAGAGCAACAAAAAACTGGTGTCCCCTTGGCAAGTAATGGATTTTCCTCCATGAACTTCACAAGAGTGTTTAATTGCTGTGTAGTAGATTTCTTCAAACTAATAAACGATTTTAAGTAATCATTTTTGTTCTAAGACGTGTTTGTGCATTAACTTACCACTTTTCCATATCTCTATGAATTTATTTATTTTTACTTTTTTATTTATTAAGAATTTTACTTTCAAAAAATTTAAAAACTTTACTCTGCGAATGCAAACGCTTACGTTTTCATTCGCATTGTCGTTCGAGTGACTTGTCGTAGATCGATCAGATAAAGAAACAGAAATCAGTTTTCTTTCGCTTAGAATGCGAAATTGTGAAATTGGCTATTAATCTTTTGTTCAAAAAAGTGGGCGGAACTGCGCCCAGGAAAGGTAAGTATTAAATTATATATCTGTGGTAATAAAGAGAAAGTGCTTAAGTCATATTCTATTAATGACACAAACTCGAAATTGAAAAACTGAGCGGAGCCACGCCCAATAAAAGTTAATATTATAGTTCACATGCTTCTGTGTAATCAATTTTTACTAAGCCTGGCACATACTTTGAGCTCTTAAAAAAAGACACAATCTTGCATTCAAAAAAGTGGGCAGGTCCACGCTCATTAAAACTTAATATTATATTTCACGTGCTTGTACTTAAGCAATTTTTACGAAACTTGACACATACCTTGAGCTTTTAAAATACACAATATTGATTAAAAAAAAGGGCAGAGCAACGCCCATGAATAATTAATATTATATTTCACATGCCTCTACTTTATCGATTCTTACGAAAATTGGCACAGACCTTGAACTCTGAAAAATACTTAATCTTGTGTTGAAAAAAATGGGCGGTAAGGAAAGATTAGTATTAAATTATATGTCATTCACGTGCTTTTACCTGACCCATTGTTATGAAACTTGGCACACAGTTTGAGCTCTGAAAGTGACGTGATGTTCAATTTATAAAAGTGGGCGGACACTAACATTTGCCAAATTCCGCATAGCCACGCCCCATAAAAATATAAACTTGAAAAATTAATATTAAGTATATTAATTTTTTAAATAAATAGTTCTCATTACTTCTTAGAGATATTAACACTTTAATGAATATGTATATAAATATTACGAGCAAATTGCTCAATTCACAAGCCTTGTTGTATCGTCTAAAGTTGTATTTGAAAATACAAGTAAAAAAAATTTTCAAACGAATAAAAGCTGTTTTTAAAACCTTGTGGTTTTGAGAAATTTTGTTTGAAATTGTCTTTTTGAATACAACTTTAAGCAATACAGCAAGGCTTGTGAATTGTGCGATTGAACATACGAAAAATACTTGTTTAAAATTTTAGATTATGTTATGAAGATTAGTGGACAAAAAAATTTTCGAAAATACTGGCTGCAATCAGAAATGAGCTTTTATAAAGTTGCAATTATGAAACAGTTTGAAAAGTGAATTGTGCAAACAGTGAAGCGAACAGTTTTGTATAGAAAGAAGTGAAACACACACATACACATACACAAGGTCTTGCACACCCCTGTAAATAGACAGCAAATGCCATATACATAAATATCATTTTGGACGTAATCAATAATAAAAAGTGCATGTGCAAAAAGACAAAAAAAGGACAGAAGACAGGACACGTGAGACAGAGTGAGAGTGTGTGAATACAATTGATATTTGATTTGTATAGTGCGGTATGTGTACATATATATGTGATTGATAATACTTTCATTTTCTCAATTATGTTGTGATTCAATTTGTTTTACCTTCAAAGTTTAGCATCCTATTTTGAGAGTTAAACAAATTAGTTTGTTTATAACATGGCTCATACGAATAACGACAATTTGTTAAATAATCATCATCAAGATCTCCTCTACTTTTACTAGGATGCGTACTATTGCCACTACCACTACTACTGCCATTGATAGCGGCTCTACTATTTTTTTTATTATAACAACTACGAGCACTACTGGGACTATTTAGTAAAGTTACATTGGTATCATTATCGTTATTATCGGCAGCAGCAGCAGCAGCAGCAGCAACATCAGTTGCAACAGCAATTATGTTATTGTTTGCAAGATTGTTATTCTTGTTTTTGTTGTTGCTGATAGTGTTGTTTGTGTTGTTGTTGGTATTGTTCTCATTCTCATTCTCATTCTCATTCTCATTCTCATTAACCATCAGCTGTGTACATTCAACATTTGTTACAGAATTTAAAGTATTGCAAGTTGTGCCATTAGTGTTGGTGATGTTACTAGTTTCTCTTGTTATTGTTGTTTTTGCATCAGAGCCGTGTGCTGGAGTAGAAGATAAATTTTCTATCGTTGTTGTTGTAATTACACTATCATTATTATGATCATCATTGCAGAAATTTTGATCATTAGCTGCACGCGTTTGCATCTCCTCTGGACTAGTGTTTAAGGTTTTGATCAAGTTGCTTTGGCTTTGCTGCTGCTGTTGTTGTTCATGCTGTAGCAATTTTTCGTTATCTTTACATTGTTTTTGTTGTTCCGGGTATTGTTGTTGTTTAAATAGTTGTTCATGTTTATATGTTTTCGCTTCATTATCAACTTGATTATATTTTTTAACATGCACATGCTGTTTTTTCTTTTATGTTTTGTTTGATTGTTTGTTTGTTTTATTATTAATTATAATTTTGTTGTATGTTGTTGTTTATAAAAATCAAAAACAAAAAAAATTATGTGTTTGTAAGTGTGTGTAAGTATGTAGGATATGCTTGTTGGTAAGTAAGTTTTGAGTTATGTTTTGATGTTTGTTGTAAAATTAGTTTTAGAAATTGATTTTTATAAAATTGGAAAAAAATATTTTTGTTGTAGCAAATGATTAGTTACAAATATTTATATGTTTTCAAAGATGTATGTATTTCTATAATTGTTATTACATTGCTGGGTGTTTATTATGATTTTGTTAACTAACCTCGCTATCTTGACAAACAGCGTCACCATTATCGTCATCGCCATCTTTGGGCCTGCTAACGAATTGTATATCTTTAGAGGGATCATCAGATGCTAAATGAGCGCGAAACTGTTTATTTCTGTTTGGAAAGAAAATTGATTGAAAAATATTTGATTTAATAAAAACAAGGAGTAAGTACTTATACACATACATAAATAATGCTCATTTACTCAAACAACGTCATAACTCAAAAAACCCAGTTTGCCACAATACGAGCTTAAAGTTTCTTCATTAAAAAAAATTTATGTCAAGAGTTAAGTAAACCAGACATTTGTATTAAATTTTTATACAATATGAAGACCGATATCATGATCAATTCTGCATTACTAACTAAAAAATTCAATTTTTAGGGTTCCGTACACCAAAGGTGAAAAAGAACCCTATTGTTTTCGCTACGCTGTCCGCCTGTCCGTCACGCGATATTTTCTCAGGAACCGTAAGAGCTACGGACCTGAAATTTGGACAGAGTATTTAGAACATTGGCCGATACAACAACAAATACATGAGAATTAAAAATTAAAGGGTGTTCCAAAACGAGCAATGAAAACTTAAAATCCCATGTAATATACATACAATTAATTAATAATATACATACAATTGTATGTATATTACATATAAATTATTGTATATTGACACTTGAAATTTGTGAAATTAGTGTATTTTTATATAGACTACAAAAATTAACACTAAAATTTTAAAATTTAATTAAAGGGTGGTCCATCAGTTAATGCAATTTGGACTATGTAATTTTGACAACTTGCTATATCTTGGAAACCCTAAAAGGCAAAATCTTGAAATTTTCAAAAACGGTAAAACTAAAAAAAAATAATCCGAAAATTATAAAATCGCCAAACCAAAAAAAAAATCGCCAAAAACCAAAAAACAATCGCTTAACCGAAAAAAGCACAAAATTAAAAAAAGTTCTAACACGAAAATAAATCGGCAAAACCGAAAAAATCGACAAAATGAAAAAATCGCCGAAATGAAAAAAAACGCCTACAAACCGAAAAAAATCTTCAAAACGCGAAAAAAGTTGACAAAACTAAAAAGACGCCTAAACGAAAAAAAATCGCCAAAATGAAAAAAATCGCCAAAATGGAAAAAATCGTCAAAACGCGAAAAAGGTGCCAAAACTAAAAAGACGCCTAAATAAAAAAAAAAATAAAATCACCAAAATGAAAAAAAATCGCCGAATGAAAAAAATCGCCAAATTAAAAAAAAAAACAAAAACCGAAAAAATCGCCAAAACGCGAAAAATGGCCAAAACTAAAATATCGCCTATATGAAAAAAACGCCAAAATAAATAAAAAATCGCCAAAATGAAAAAAAGTGCCAAAACTAAAAAAGCGCCAAAAACCGAAAAAAGGAACAAAACGCCAAAACTAAAACACGCTCAAAACCGAAAAAACCAAAAATGAAAAAAAGCCAAAACTATTTATTATATAGGCTAAAGTTCGTATTGAATTACATATGTAGTGTCCGTGCGCGGGACAAAGTCGCACTTCACTGAATTTATTTGAGTTATGACGTTGTCTAGCCTAGCCTAGCCTAGTCTAGCCTAGTCCAGTCTAGTCCAGTCTAGTCTAGTCTAGTCTAGTCTAGTCTAGTCTAGTCTAGTCTAGTCTAGTCTAGTCTAGTCTAGTCTAGTCTAGTCTAGTCTAGTCTAGTCTAGTCTAGTCTAGTCTAGTCTAGTCTAGTCTAGTCTAGTCTAGTCTAGTCTAGTCTAGTCTAGTCTAGTCTAGTCTAGTCTAGTCTAGTCTAGTCTAGTCTAGTCTAGTCTAGTCTAGTCTAGTCTAGTCTAGTCTAGTCTAGTCTAGTCTAGTCTAGTCTAGTCTAGTCTAGTCTAGTCTAGTCTAGTCTAGTCTAGTCTAGTCTAGTCTAGTCTAGTCTAGTCTAGTCTAGTCTAGTCTAGTCTAGTCTAGTCTAGTCTAGTCTAGTCTAGTCTAGTCTAGTCTAGTCTAGTCTAGTCTAGTCTAGTCTAGTCTAGTCTAGTCTAGTCTAGTCTAGTCTAGTCTAGTCTAGTCTAGTCTAGTCTAGTCTAGTCTAGTCTAGTCTAGTCTAGTCTAGTCTAGTCTAGTCTAGTCTAGTCTAGTCTAGTCTAGTCTAGTCTAGTCTAGTCTAGTCTAGTCTAGTGTAGTCTAGTCTAGTCTAGTCTAGTCTAGTCTGGTCTGGTCTGGTCTGGTCTGGTCTGGTCTGGTCTGGTCTGGTCTGGTCTGGTCTGGTCTGGTCTAGTCTAGCCTAGTCTAAGCAAGACCAGCGCAGTCTAGTGTAGTGTAATATAGTAGGATATAGACTAGTCTAGTAAAGTTTAGTCCAGTGTGGTATAGTCCAGTTTAGTAAACTATTTTAGTATAGACTAGGCTACTCTAGTACAGTCTACTCTAGTTTATTGTAGTGTATAAGGCTGAGTTTACATCTGGCATTTCTTGTTTGCCATGTCCCAAAGAAAGCGTAACCACTAATTAGTAATGAAAAACTATTTGATTCAGACATGTATTTATTGATTTAAACTGTTTCCAATCATGTTGTATTTTATAAAATTGTCTACTAGTTGTGTATGAAACTAATAAACTTAATAAATACGTGTCTGAATCAATTTGTTTTTCATTAGTAATTAGTGGTTACGCTTTTTTTACGCTTGTGTGGCACATGGCGCACTGATGTAAACCCGGCCTAAGAAGTGCGTTCTGTTTCAGTGTGTTGCATATTACTTTATTCTTCTCCACTCTAACTGATCTGGATTATTAATGTCTTCCTATAGTAACTTAATTGTTTGTTTCGGCTATTTTGTAGTCCTTATGACATATTTTGCTCTCTACTGTTCGTTTCTATGTTAGTTTCATTTCTACTTTTTAATCTAAAAAAATTTGGTCTAAACGCTCTAAAAAAAACATAAGCTCTTTTTCAATTGACAATTTAATTTAGTCAACTCCTGGCTAATAAATTTAAGCCGAACCTTGTCTAGTAAACACCTTTCTTTTTTTCTCTTCTATTCAAGAGTTCCTTATAAATGTGTTAACTCATACTTAATTCTAGTCTTCTCATCATTATGTGTAAATTTATTTAGAATTTCTGATTCAAGTAGATTATTAGCGTGGGCTAATTTTAAAAGAGTAAATAACATTACTTTATGACAATTTATAATGGAATAGGTGAATCTTAAAATAAATAAGTATAAATAATTCATTATTCATTCTAACACTATGACAATACCCTAAAATGTTTAAAAAACTTAAAACAAAATAAAATAAGCCAAGCATGATTTTCTAAATAAATTTCTGCTATCAGCAGAATTAATTTTCAAAAACGAAATGTAAGTGAAGGAGAACATACTTGCATAAGCTGCTGCAGCAGATAAATTGAAAACTGTTGATTACCTTAATTCCAATTGTTGCATTTGTTGAAAATGTTTCAGTTTTTGATTGGCAACACGTAATTTTTCTTCCAAAGCAGCATTTTCAACACATTTGATGGAATATTTTTCCGAGAATGATAGAATTTCTTGACGTAATTCTTCCAATTCTTCTCTGTAATTATATGGAGTAAAAAAAAGAAACAACACAAGGAAGAAAACGAGAAAAAAACGGAATTATTTAATATACGACTTATAAATCATATTTAGTTTAATTTTTTTTTTCATTTCAAAACTTTACACATGATAAAGGGAAAATAATAGCATAAGAAATTTATACAACTAAAAGTACTGGAAGGTAAATGTTGTAATATTTTCTTACATTTAGTTAAACGAGAGTTGTTTAATAAGTGTGGATAACAAAACTTTATTAATGTATAGATATATACATATTTATACGAAGTTATGTTATTTTTCAAGTACTCGTACTTTCGAAACAACTCTCGCCTGTGCTAGAGTTAAAATAATAAGAAAAATTAAGTAAATGCAGTGGAAAAAAATACACAAAATACATACTCCTTCGCCTTGGTTGAATCCACAGTACGTTCGCCTCTTTGTTGAAATTGTTTAAGAAATTCTTGTTTAAAGCGTGCAACTTCACGTTGTACTTCACTTTGGTGTGCTTTACGCATGGCATCAAGAGCAGCTAATGTAGCCTAAAGGTGATGGCAAACAGAAAAAATAAATAAAATCATTTTGAATGCAAACTGTTTAAAAAAAATATAAGCAACATCATCAGCTTAAGAGTATCAAGGAAAAATCAAGTTTATTCCTTACTTCATGTGCTGTGGCTGTTGCAAGTTTAAGTAAGCAAAAAGGAAAAAAAGGAGTTACGAAATGAAAACAACAGTGTCTGAGTAGATGATTTCTGGCTCATAATTATATATGACATGGTTGTGTTATACTTATGTTCCTCTTGTGCACATGAGTATTCCTTTTTATATGTATGCTTGCATTTATATTTTATTGGGCAGACAGAGTTTGAAATGCCTTAAGTCAACCTACCTGGGTTTCTTCAGCCAAGGCTGTTTCCTTTTCGATTAGCAAACGTTCAATTTCTTGCTTATGCTTTTCTTCTAAATCATTTAAAGTGCGTCTATGCGACGATTCCATGGCCGACAAACCCTTTTCGCAAAGTGTCTTTAAAAATAAAAAAAGAGCACACAAATGAAAAGATTTTTAAAATAATCTTAATAAAATTATGATAAATGATATTACAAAAAAATTTGCATTTATATACATACATATATATTTAAAAAAATTAACCTTTTTCAAGGCTATAATATAAATTTTATAACTTGGCTTCATTTATCATTATTGCTTTAATAGGCAGCATATATCTTAATTTATAACTCACCCTCAATTGTTCAATTTCCGACTGATAGCGTTGACGAAATGACTCTTCATCGACCACATTTGGCAATTCGGCAGAATGTGCCAGCATTTGATCGCGATATGCCTGCTGCAGGCATTCCATTTGCTTGCCATGCTCCATTTCTAGCAGCTCTAAACGTTTTTCAAAACGTCTACTTCTCTCATGTTCTTTGGCTAACTGTGACTGTATGTAATCACGTTCTTGCAACAGCATTACATACTCATCATCTTGACGTGCACATTTCATTGTTAATGCATCACTTTCCTCCTGATACGAACGCACTTTTTCCTCTTCCGCCTCCAGGCGCTTCAATAAGTCACGCTGTTCACCTTGGGTGGCTTGCAGTGTTTGGTCTTTTGCATGCAGACGCTGTGTTGCTGCTTGCAGTTCACGTTCACGCTCTTCCATTAGCTCTTCACTTTTGTTTAAGTCTTGGTTAATGGCACTTTTTTCAGCCTCCAGGCAACGTATGGCTGTACGTTGGTGTTCGACTTGTTGCATTAGAGCTGTTAAATCTTTGGCGTGTGACTGTTGTAGACGTAAAATTTCACTTTCATGCTGTTCCTGTAGACTGTGCAATTTTTCGCGCACCTGCAAGCAATGCTGACACGAAGCATTCAATTTGCGATGCACTTCTTGCAGCAGTTGATCGGCTCTTTTGCGTAATTCACAGCATTTGTGACAAACATCTTGCAGACTCTCAATGGATATTTCGGTGCGCGGTATGTGTTCATTTGATGAAGTTGTGGCTTCACACTGCAAGGCTATTAGTGAATCTTCCAGTTGACTAAGGAAGGTCGAAATATCGCACAACACCTGGCGATCGCTGAGAAAATCCACAGCATGTTGCTTGTACATAAATTCAAAGTCAGCTTCAAGCAGTATGTCATCAGAGTTATTGATTTGCAGATCATTTGACAGTTCTTCGAAAAGATTTTCATATTTCTGTAAAGCGGTGATGCCTAATTTTTTCACTTCTTTCTCCTCGTCCAGTTTCGAAGAGAGTGTAGCATAATCTCCTCTCAAAACATCGATGCGTGCATCCACTAGAGCCTTGTGAGCTATAATATCAGAAAATTCTGACAGTAATTGGCGTCCTTCAGAAGCCTTATGTTCATGTTGCAAATGCAAACGCCATTGGCCCCGCTTCATTTGCTGCATTGTTTCCTCATAGCATTGGGTAAGCTGAGTGACGGCCAATTCCATTTCTCTCCTTAGAACATCATGCACCGCATCGGCAAATTTTTCAAATGATAAACGCTCCTCTGATGTAAGAGTATAGCCAAAGGAGGGTGTAACAGAAGTTTCTAGTCTTTCGGCATTGCGCATCATTATATGGGCGATTTCTGATTGAACGAGTTCCGCATTAACAGTTTCCTGGGCCTGACGCCAGGCCTCTTGAACAGCACCCTGCACCAGATCATTGGTAGACATATAGCTTAAGGTCTCCGCAGCCAAACTGGTGGCTAAGTTTTCCATAGCTTTGTTTTTATAACGCATTGCTATAACATTGATTTCATTCTGCTGGCGTAAAAGATCGTCTAGCATATTCTGATCTACCGGTTCTAAGGAGAGTTTGACAACTTGTTGCGCTTGAGAGCCGTGATTCTTTTGATATGATGAGAGTAGCAAGCGCCTGGCCAAAACTCCCGCCAATATATCTAAGCTACCGCTAGTTTTCACAGTACATTTTCCTTGTAGTTTTGCCTTTAGCATAGACATAAGATGTGAGGTTTCGGCTACTTCAGCCCTGGTTTGTCGTTCAGAAAATAGTTCCGGATTCTCCGCTCTCTCCACAGAATCTCTGAGTTTTCCAAAGCACACGCTTTCAAATGCTATTCTCTCGGCTAATAGTTCCAGATCTTTGCGTTTAGTCAACTCATTGCGTTCTCTAAGCATGCGTCTTTGTTTTAAAAGTTCTGCCAGTTTGGACCTCAGCTGGCATTCTAATTGTGTTAAGGCTTTCTTCACAGGACTAGAGTCGGGCAGCATGTAGACACTGGTTTGTGCTGTTTCATGCTGGGTTCCTTGCAAAACACACGTTTCTGTTGATTCCCGTATTAGCTTGACGACTTCGTGCAGGCAACGTTCAACAAAGCGATATGAATCTTTACGTTCTGTTATTGGAGACACAGAACGTCTAGTGCGGGAAGATCTTAAATTTTGCAACTGACCTAGACCTTGTTCTAGACGATCCTTGCTGGTAATCAGCACACATTCCAAACATCTCAAACGTTCCATCAAATGTTCTGATAGTCTCAAATTGCCAGTGGACGAAGCACGAGATGGAGAATCCAAATTTGGTGTAGCAGAGCTGGATGTGGGTGTACTGGTAGAGCTTCTGGAGCCGTTAACACCCTCGCAACGTTTTTCTAAATCGTTTAGTCTTACTAGAAATTGCAGGGAGTCTGAGACTACTGCAGTCGATAGACTTGCATCGAGAGATCTTCTTCTAGATGATTTTTTAACGCCTGATCTAGTTGCTTGCTGATTTTCTATTATAGGTTGCTTAATATCTATCTGGTTTGTTTTTTCTAGCTCGTCTATTTTAGTCTCCAACTGCCCCAGCTTTACTTCTAGTTCTTTTGATACCGTCAACTGTTCCTTTCCCTTAAGCGATAAGGATCTTCTGCGTTCGGACTTGGCTAGTTTCTGTTTAAGAGTTCTTACCTGCCTCTCTGATGAGCTGTATTTCAGAGTGAGGTCTTGTATTCTGGCAGCCATCATTTGAAGTTGAGATTGATCTTCGATCTCTTTACGTTCTAGATCCTGTTTTAAGGAAGCATAAGAAATTTCCAAGGAATCATATTGGTTTTGTGACTCTTTAAGTTCTCTCTTCATTGCTCTTATTTCATTAACGGCTTTTTCAAATCGACTCTTTAGTTCACCATACTCCTCGGCCAAGGAGTCACGTTCCAAACCATAAGGATCAATGTCATTTATCTGTGTTAGATCACTTAAAGAGTCCATGCGTTTTATTTTACTTTTTTGCAGGTTAATAAAACTGGCAGGGCTATAGCTTTCCATTTCCCTCAAACGTTTATAGAGATTTTCGTTTTCTTCTATTCCGCTCGCCAGACGATCTTCTAAGTCTTTGATTTTTCTTTGGCTTTCGTCAACCTCATACGTTAATCTTTCAATGATTTCAGAGGCATTTCTCTTGGCATCTTCCAATTGGGTACTCAGACTCTCTCTAACTTCCTCCATTTCATGTATGCGACTATTCAGCTCTTGTTCAGTGCGCTCCAAGGTATTAAGCAGTTCAGACATGCGAGCTTCGCGTTCTTTGGCTTCATCTCGTAACATGTCGCGCTCCTTTTCGACAACACTTAAACGAAACTGCAGCTCCTTGTCGACATTCAAATTGATTTCCTCGTGGACCGTGTGAATAATAGGCAACTCATCGGAGCCCACACTATCCACTGTACTACGTCTCGATGAGGGTGGTGATGAGCGGGATCGTTTATGCATTCGTGGACAGGGAGTAGTGGTACGGGGACGCATTCTATCTTTGGCTCTCATTATACTAAGGGGTGCAGGTGGGGATGGCGATAATGGGGAGCCCCAATCACCTATACTATCACGTCTGCCACCTTCAGAGGCTGTACGATACTCTTCATCCGAAGAAAAGTGCATGGCAGTCTTTGGTGTTACAGGCGTCTGGGGACTTATAAGGGAAGACTTTGCTGAATTTGAGCTACTGATGTTGGTGATTATAACCTGCGGACTAGTATCAGTTGCCAACTTTTTCACGCTCTTGACACCGTTGCTGCTGTTGTTGATCCTTTGCGCCTTTATGAAATCCTTTTCAATTTCACTTTTCATATCATCACTTGAGTTATCTTTAATTATTAGCTCCGTTGTATCTATAGATTTATTATTGCCAACATTATGATTTTCATTCGTACTCGTACTTAAAGTAGAGGAATGATTCATTACGTTGCAATTGCTTTGGCTATTATTGTTATTATTGGTGCTGCTTGTGTTGCTGTTGCTGCTGCTCTGTATTACTGCAGCAGGAGTTTGCTGCAGACCTGCAGCATTTCGTAGAATTGCAATCCAACTATTACGCGAGTTGGGCGATAGACTAGCGAGCACTAGGCGCCGTTTATCCCACGTTGTTAGTTGGAAAGCATAGTTTCTATTCGCATTTACCTCAGCCACATTTGTAAGACTATTTACATCCAAGACACCATCCAGAACACCACGTTCTTCTGAAACAGGATCTCGATAATAGAAAAGAGCAGCACCACTTAAAGTGAACCAGTGCTTCGTCCAATCGCCAGTACGATTATCTTGCTTCATTAGCCAACCTTTTTTGGCATTGAGTGATTCTACTGTGGCCGTATTATTGGTGATGGGTGTTGCGGCAACATTTGCTGTTGGCGTTGGTGGATTCACACGCAATTCCACTGTTTTGGCCAAATAGTTAGAGGAAAGATCATCTAAATTACAACCACCATCGGGATCACCACGTTCGAGAGCTTGTTTTTGGCGTCGGTTTAAGTTTTGATTACTTTGTAGTTGATGTTGTTGCTGCATTTGATAGCGTGGACTAGATTTACTTCTGTTATTGTTGTTGGCTGTGGTATTGGTCTGGTTGGAAGATGACACCATAACCGGTGGAATTTTCTTAACAATGGCAGATACTATGGCGGGTGTTGAATTTGAGGCCAATGGCAATGACTTTGGTCTTAAGTGACTTTGTGTTTCTAAGCTTGCCGAAGTTGTTGTATGTTTTGTGGTTGGCCGATAGAAATCTGTTTCATCTCTAGAGTTTTTATCATCTTGTTGCTGTTGCGTTTTATTCTTGCTGTTGCTGTTGCTGTTGTTGTTATGCTGATGCAAATGTGTGTTAAGCACATTGTTAACAGCGGTTGTTGTCCAACGATTCTTTTGTTGTTGACTTAGATTTGTAATGGTATTGGCCAGATCCTTAATTGTCTTTTCATCTCGCCGTATATCTTCGATTAGTAGACAGGGTGGTGAAACTGTAATTAGAACAAGATGAGGAGAAAACGAAACTAATTAGTTCATGTGAGATTTAATCTTAAGAAAAGGGCGTGAACTGCATAAAGTGTACATTCTATTGCTTAGTACTAATTACACTTCAAAGAGTTTTTCAAATTAAAAGAGCTGCTGTTTTACTTTAACGAAATGTTTCTTCTAAGCTGTTGTGTGTATTAAAATAAAAATTATTTTCATTTCCTTTTGTTCTTTGAAAGATTTCATTTTATAGTTTATGATTTATTTTATATACACGAATATCATGATTAAAAGTCTTTAACATTATTTTTTTTTTTCTTTCAGTTTCAATTTCAAAATAGGAATTTTTCTTTGGTTTGTATTTTTATTAAAAACATTTTAACGTATGGTTGTTATGTTCATTATCAAGTTGGTTGTGAGTATGAATCAGTTTAAGCCAAAATTAAAATTGATTTATAAGAAAATAAAATTATCGCTGCCCTAGCAACATACTTTAAATATCTACTCATGTAGTGTGAACAAGTATTATAAGAATTGCTTTTAGGTGACCAGATGTAAATGTTTTGAAATAAAATATTTATATGTTTAGTTTTGCACAGCTAAAGCAAAAAAACCTGCTCAAGGTTTTTTTGTGCTAAGTAACGTTTAGACAATCAACAATCATATTTTAAACCTTGAATATTTGATCCCTATAGGACACTCTAACGTGTACGTAATTACTGACAGAACTTGGCAGGGTTGCAGTTTGTAGTCTTTAATTAGATTTAAGGAAACCGATATTCTTAATATTAATAACTACAGAATAATTTAATTTAAAAAAACAATTTTAAGTTAATGACTGTTAAACATTAAAATTGAGGCCAACTGAATGACTGTGTTAACATTCTTTCCCACTATTATTTCTTAATTAAGAGCATGACAGTAAGTAGCACAGATATATATGTGAAAATCGGGAGAATTTTCGATCTGTGGTGCTTATGCTTAATTAAAATTTCTTCAAAAACTTGTATGTTTATACAATATTCTTCAAGAAATGAATAAGAAGTGCAAGTTGATATTTTGAGAAATATTGCTATCAAGCGAAACTTCTCAGCAAATAATTATTGTTTGTGTAGATTAAACTTCGCTAACTTTGCTCTCTCGCTTTAAAAGTATTGCCGATGATGTAATATGTGATCACGAGCCATAACTGTCAAAACAGTTTAAGCCACATATTTTTTTAACTTCATTTTTTGACAAAAATCGATTTTTTATGATTGTAAATAATAGGTTTCCATCAAAAATATTGAGCTCGAAAATTATGAAGCTTAAACCTTTTTGGCGGTTATGACTCGATGAAAGCAGGCGGTCTCATATTATTGTTCTTTATTTATGCGAGTATAAGCTATTTTGTCCTGGTTTTAGAAAGGCTTAAAGGTTAAATAATTCGAAAACAGCAGATCCAAAAAAAAACAAGTTTATTAAACTTATTTATAAAACAAATCTGGTCTGCTTTTTAACAAAAATTTTTTTTACATCAGTGTTTGCCACTTTTTGGCCATTCACTGGACAAGAATTACTAAAAAAAAAACTTTAAAAAAAGTTTATAACCACAAGTGTATCATACCAATAAATAAAATGCAGCTAAATGACCCTTTTCGATGTGAATTAAAACAAAAAAAGGCAAACAAAACAAAATTAGCTACAACAACTCACAAACATATAAGAATATATCTGACACTAGAAGCAGCTCTTTGCAGGATACTTATTTAATTTTACAAAAAAAAAAAAAAAAAACAATGAACCAACAAAAACAATACTAAATACTTAAGACATTCAAGTATAGTTAACCATTCATACTGTCAGCTAACTATCCAACCAGACAATTCCGTCCATTCAAAACAAGGTTGAGCCATCATCATCATCTTCACCATCATCATCAATGCTGTCGTAACAGGAGCGCGAATACTGTATTTATCTTGATTAGACCTCTACTTTTGTTTTTTGTTGCTGTTTTTGTGCTGAAGTTATTATCGGATTTTTTGTTTTTTTTTTCATTTTGTTTTCCGTATCACTTGTTAATATGAAACAACACTTAGGAATAATTCAGTTCCCCAACATGTACTCGAAAAAAAGGAACAGGATTCCGTTGTAGCTTATGTTTATAATATTATTATACATATCGCACACTAAATCATAAAGAGTCACAATTCAAAATGATCAAAATGATTTTGTTTTTTTATAAACCAGTTAATAGAACAAATCTCTAGCGTCCGCATCAATTTCTTTTGCAATACAGTCTTCTTGAAGAATATAAAATAACGCTATGCGTGTTTTTATATAAAATACTTGCGTCATTCGTACAGTATCAACAGTTGTTTGCCACTACTCAGCATCTGAAATTTTTTGAGTTGTAACTGTTTATGATTTAGTGTGCGATATCTATGTATTTATTTTTGCAGATGGGATTTTTTTTTGTCTCTCATCAAACTTTGCTTGAAATTCCAAGTTACCCTACTGGCGGAGAAGGTTGGAAATCTTTTTATATATATTAAATAATGTCAGCTGTTTTTTAGGGATAAAATATTTTAATTATAGATATCGATATTTTTGTAGAATCATCTCTTATGTTGTTAGCAGTTGTTACCGTGAAATATCACAATGCTCTCAAAACGTTATGACATTGTGCCATAACCACCAAAAAAAATTTAAGCGACTTAATTTTCGAATTTGATTTTTTGACCAAAAATCGATTATTTGCTGTCGTAAATAATCGGAGATCGTCAAAAAAACGAGATTCCAAATGTGTCGGTTAAACTTTTTCGGCGGTTAAGGCTCGACATATTTGAGCAGCGATGCCAACTATTTATAATCCAAACTCGCTACTACCCTTCTCAAAACGCGCTAGAACGCGGTAAGTAACAGCATTGTCAAATATTTATAGCAAAAACGCGCTATTTTCTACGCGCTAAATTAAATTTCAATAAAAGTCGATGTATGTATTAAATTTCAATAAAAGTCGATGTATGTATTAGTATCGTATCACAATTAATTCTTCAGATTTTGCAATATTGCTACCTCGACATTATGTTTTAATAAACTATAATTATTTAATACAGAATCAGAATCACCTTCCAAATAATCGAAATCCTTCGTTTTTACTTTTAATTTATTTGTAAAACTTTGTAATAACATATCGCACATTTACTTCAATAGTGGCATAACTCAAAAAATGAGTTTTTTGAGCTAATAATGCAGAAAGATGCTTCATTTTGTATTTTATCTTGTGTAAAAATTTTATATAAATAGCTTGTACCATCACCTCCTGAGAGAAGAATTTTTTTTGTCATTTCTCCATTGAGTTGTATGCAAATTGAAAACCTAAAACGCGTTTTGTGCAAAACTGTTTTTTTTTTGAGTTATGCCACTATTGAAGTAAATGTGCGATATAAATTCTCGAATAGTTCTGCGATTCAAATGCAGATTATCTAAAAATTATATGACACCTTTACGATTACAAATGTATATAATTCATAGCATATGTCAGTGAAAGGTTTTGTGCCAAACAAGAACTTGGTCAAAATTTATATCTCACTGCTTTCGATGGCAGAAATTTTTGATAGGAACTTGGCCTTTTTTCACATTGATGTTTTTGTGAGGATATATTATTATCAAAAGCTCTTTAGCACTCTTATAATGATTAATGAAATATATTTAGTACATACTGTTTAATATTAACTTGAATGTAGTACCTTTTGTATTCGTCATCTGCTTAAGTTATTTTTTTATTCTATATTGACTCGACTTTGATTTTGTTCTTCTTCAGCTTGGTATGCATCGCAGTTGTTTTAACGATTAATTTAGTAAATATGTTGAACGCATTAAAAAAAAATACATATAAATAATTCAAGGTCAAAATATTTTATTAAATAAAAAAACAAATATATATGTACATAATAACAAAAATGTATTTCTTTTTTTTTAACGCTGTGCAATATTACGAAAATTATGGTTTTCAAAAAATTCGAGTTGTTTTTTATGCGAGCAAAAATATGATTTATTACAAAACATATTATGAAAAAAAATTTTTTTTTTGGTTATGAAAAATACGCTGCTTGAACACTTTTATTAAACACACTTGAAGCATCTCGCTGTGGATATTTTCCATTGTTGGTAATTATAAATTGTTAAGTAAAAGATTTTGCAGTAGTTACTATAATAAATCGTTTAAGCTCATAAACTATTTGTATTTTTAACTTTTACTTTTCCTGAAATAAAAAAATTGCAATAATATGCCTGCACTAAAATATACACATATCGCACGCAAAACCAGAAACAGTCACAAGTCAAATAATTCCAGATGCAAAGTGGCACAAAAATTCTTGATACTTTACAAATGTTTGTAAGTTTGGAACATAAAAACAAGCATAACGATACTCTATATTACTCAAGAAGACTGCGTTGCAAAAGAAATTTTTGCGGTCGTTAGAGATTTTTTAGTTTATGAATGAGCAATAACATTTAAAGAGCTTTTATATAAAGATATGATATTTTTAAACTTTTCTTCTAGAATTGTTTGGTTGATGTTTACTTAAGTTTCTTAAGCTTAAACGAAATGCATATAGATCTTGCTTAACCACAAAGAAAAAAAATTCCTGTAATAAACAATTTTAATTGAAAATAAAACAAAAAATCAATTAAAAACGGATTTAAGTCAATTAAACTTTTGCTTAAAAATAAAATATTTTTGCAATCAACAACTTTAATTGAAAATAAAACTCAAAAATAATAAAAAAAATGTAATTAAGTCAATTAAACTTTGTAATTAATAATATTTTTAAGCAAATGTTTAATTAACTTAAATACATTTTTAATTGATTTTTGGTTTTATTTTCAATTAAAGTTGCTTATTGCAGGTATATTTTTTCTGTGCAATAACAAACAAATATTATTTATATTAAGTTTTGTGATGTGCAATCACATTGAGGCTTTACCTCCAAAATACGATTTTTGGTTAATATTCCAGAGTTCATTGTTGTTTCGTTTTTTTATATTAATGCAGTTCACTCTGAATTTATTATTTATTTACTTGGTAAAATGTAAAAATTAAAAAAAAATGCAACCAGGTTCTACTTTCCACTATAATATTAAACTGAAAATGTTTTTAATTCCGCAAAGACGATATCACTGTATTCTACAAAAGTAGTGAAACTTTTCTTTCAACGACGATTTCATTCCCAGTTTATTTTAAATAAATACCTCAAGTAACATGGAAAAAATATTATTTTTGAAAATGTATTTTAAAATTTTTAAACAACAAATTGTGTTGACAATTTTTCCATTTTACACTAAACGGAAAACCTTTATTTGATCAATTAATTTTGTCATTAATAACGAGTTAACGTAAGAATTCATTGTATTAATAATTAATTTCATGCATACAACGAAAGCTTTCATTAAGCTAATGAACAATTTCAATCATACAATGAAGAATTATTAATGATGCTATTTCATTAACTGAGTGAATGTTTTTTTTCTTAGTGTATCATAATAAATTTAGTGTGAACTGCGTGTGTAAAAATTTTATTAAAATTTGTTCTATACTCATCTCTTAAAAGGTAAAATATATTATTTTGTTTTGTAAATTAAAAAAAAAAAAATTATATCGTTTTTTAGAAAGTTTTTTTTTCGAGATGTGACTATCTTGAGACAAAATTTAGACCCTGTTTTGTAAATCAAATCGATTTGAATCGTGCAATTTCCAAAATTATTAATGGTCTTACATATATGTTTAAAATCATATCCAATAATAATAAGAAAAGTCTAAAAAATATCTCTATTATCGGCGTTAGTTTTCGCTTTACAGAACGGGGCCGTTTGTTGTTACAAACTTTTATTGGTAACAAGAATCGTGCTAAGGAACTACTTTTAGCTAATGACATAAATACGCAAAAAATATTATCCCAATTAACATTTTTAGTTGAAAAAAAACAATATAATTCCTTCTGCCCAAAAAAAAAAAAATGAAATTTTAATGGGGGTGACTCCGCCCATTTTTTTAAATGGAGGATTATGTCTATTTTAGAGCTGAAGGTGTGTAGTTAGTTTCATAAAAATCGCTTGGATAGAACCGTGGAAAATATTATAATAAATTTTAATGAACGTAACCCCGCCCATTTTTCAACTTTCAAATTGTGTAATTACAAGGACGAAAGGTGTTCGATAGTTTTTCAAGTAGAATATCATAAAATTAAATAAAAAAATGTGGGCGTGTCCCCAAAGCTTTACCCACTGAGACAAAAAAGAATTATGACGTAACACCCAAAAAAATTGAGACGAATTGTTAACCTCCTCCTTTTTTTGTAGCCGGTTAAAAATCAATTAATCATTTAATTGAAATTAGTTAAACTTTGCATTTATTTAAACTTTTAAGCTAGAGTTTATTTGGCACTCAATAAAATTCTCAAACGAAACTTTAATAGACCACATGAAGTTTTGAATTAAATTTATTAAAAAAATTTTTTAACCAAAAATTTATTTTACTCATTAAAATTTTTAATTAATTATTTGTTTGTTTTTTTTTTCAATTAAGTGTGTAATTGAAGGATGATTTTTTTATACTAATGACATTCATTGAAAATATATAAACTAACCCAATACAAAAAGAGCTTTAAAGGAAATCTGTAAGATACTGAACTTCTAATCCGAAAGAATTTAAAATTCTAATTATTTTTACATAGGGTTGTTATTGCAAAAAGTTCTCTTTTTTTATCCATATTCAGTGAATTCGAAGTCATGTTCATAATGTTGAGTAAATCTAATTTTTCGTATATATATATTTTTTTCTTCTTAAATTTTTTTTAAATCCAGAAATTGTTTATAAATAAAAATCCAATACTTCATTTCATTTTCATAAAATGTCAAGGCATATCGTAAGTGAAGTTAGAAAGGGTGGTGCTATAACGCAAATTCACTCGGAGTCCCACTTGGCTCCTTTGTGATTAAGACATATCGTAAGTATTTGCGAAAACTACAAATGAAACAGCTTCTTCTGGCTGTTCTTAATAATCGATTAAAAAATGCACACATATTGATACTTTGGAAGTAGAGAAAATTTAGTTCCTGAATAATTACAAATTTTTTTTTCACTTGGGAACTGAACAATCATCCATTAAAAAACTAATACGATTTAACATTTAAGCTTATGAATTTGTTTATTAACATCACAGATCATTACTTTATATTTCATTAAAACAACACCACTAATACTATTAGTCCTATTGCTAAAGTTTTTGCTGAGCTACGATATAACTTTTAACCTTTTGAATATATTAAAGGCATCGATTTTTATATTTTATTCAAAGAGCTAAGGGCCAATAACAAGTTTTATAGCTAAAAAATTATAATCAGCTGTTGCTTTGTATTTTTAATTGAATACAAATATCTGAAACCTATCCGGCATACATATCTACCTTTTATGCATTGTATAAATTATTGTTTCTAGACAACAATCATTAAACAAAAACTTTTATGATCTCTGAGTGTGTACTAGAGACCTGCGTAAAAAGTCTTTAAATGTAAATACGTCATGATTTTTCAATGTATTTACGTCGCATGTATCATACTAAACCAATAATAAATGCTGTCGTACTATAAGCGAAGCACGATGGATGTATTGGTGTACGTGTATATCAGTGTTAACAAGCGATGTCGCCAAGACAGCTTGTTTGTAACAAGTACTCAAAAGAAGTACTGTTGATTTGTGTATGCTTGTTATTTTTCATATTGTACGTTTGAGTGTGTAATATGTAGATAGTAAGCTATTATGTGATTAACCGCATACAACTAATGTTAATGCATGTGTGTGCCTCTTGTGTCTTGAAAGTTCTTATAAGATATCTTGTGCAGGACACTAGTGTGTACTATATAAAAAAAGTAATTGGAAAAACAACATCTAAAATCACCACCCCATCATAATTTACAATATTTTTAAACAAACGCTAAAGAAGACATAGATAAAGAAACAGTTCCGCAATGTATAAAACGTGACAATGAATGCTAACAAAATATAATAAATACATTTTGTTACAAAGCACAACCTTTTTTTTAGAAAAACGTAGGGAGAATGAAAAATAAACAACAATATATGAGATGAACTATGCACCAAAAGGTAAGTACAACAAGTACTTGTACTCGTACTACACACATAGCACTCGCCATTGGTTGCCGGACCTGACACTGACTAATTACATTTCATCAATAAGCACAAGTAGGGTGAAACATTTTAAATGCAACATGTACGAGTGACTATGCGGTAACGTGTACAATGTTGTGTTTTGTTCATTGGGAATTGTTATAAAAGGCGACGGACGACAACAAGAGTTTGCAACAAAATGTTGTCCTTGGACAAAAAGGAAAGATTCCGCATAGTTTTACAAAGAGATGAAAAGAAAATTTAAAATTAAACTCCTTGAAAAAATTTTTCCGCCTAATAGCTTTGAGGCATATTAAAAGCAGACTAAATGGAATAGTCAGAACATACAACATATAAGTTTGTACAGATGTATGTATGTATGTGATGGTAAGTATGATAACAGACTAGAAAGTGTTTAAAAAATAGCGTGAAATATAAAAAAAAAACTTAAATATAATACCCAGACAAAAAGATTATTCCCCAGAAATCAACAAGATCCATTACATGGAATGTGAAACTAGAATAACTCCAGATCATTTCTAATGGTTATACGAATGATTGTTTTGGCAAGAAATGAAAAAAGCGCTTAAATAAAAATATCACCAAAAATAAAATAAATCACAAACAATCACCGAGAGCAAAAAAGTCTCAAAAAAACTAAAAAATCGCCGGAATGAAAAAGGAACCTTATTTAAAAACTCGCTAAAACTAAAAATGTGTGTGGCAAAAATCCAAAGACAAAACCGCCAAAAGTCGAAAAAAAATCACAACAAACGCCAAAAATTAAAGCATCAATACGGAAAAATCTCAAAAAATTCAAAAAAGAGATAGTGCTGAATGGAACCCTTATTGTGACTGTTAAAGTCGCACTTTACTGAACTTATTTTAGATTTCGTTTTGGGAGTTGATTGAAAATTTTAAGAAAACTAAAGGTACGGTCACACTTGGCAAACATTTGCCCAAAAAAGCGTAACCAGTCAATGTTTGTGAAAAACCAGACAAGTGTTTCTTAACTTAAACAGTTTCATAAACAACTAACAGACAACGCCATGGATTCCAACATTATTGGAAACTATTTAACTCAATAAACACGTATCTAAATTGAAAGCTTTTTCAATTAATATTTTGTGGTTACTTTTTTTGGGCAAATATTTGCCCAAGTGTGACCATACCTTAAGCAATGATATTAATTTTTACTTGCGCAATAACAACCAAATGAGAATTCTATCAAATGTTATTATGCACTTTATTAGTATTTTTATTTGAATACTTGAAAGATTGACATTATGAATTTTAAATAAATCTTAAAATAGTGATTTAACATCCTGTAATTTGAAAGAACTTTCAGCGCTATCCCTCCACAAATGTACTTCTTTTAATTCGAAGAGCTACATGGGTAGACATTTACCTCAGGTATTTCCAACTTTTTTTTTAACATTTGTTACTCTGTCCCTGCATATGTCCGCCTAAACGTTTGGGGTCGGTTAGATTGTGTGTATATGTGTGTGTGTGCCTGTGAGAGAGTGTTCAAAGTGTAGGCTATAAAATAATTTAAATTCCACAGCACCAGATTTTCTAAATGGTTTAGTAGTCACAAATAGTATAAAAGCCAAAAGACGCAAAAAAGTGTCTCATGTTTATGACTGCAAGTACCCGGCGGTGTACTCCTTAATAACAGCAACAGCAAAAGCTAACTACAACATTAAATTTACCATAAGATAGTTAACGACATTTGTGCTATGGAAGGTGGGTAACTTCATAAACACACCACAAACTAATATACTCGTTTATATGTACATAGACAAAAAAACACAATGTTGAGATATAAAAGAATTAATTGATTATTTTTTTTTCAGAAAAACTTCTATTTAGTTTTCTCACTCTAAATCTGAAGAGCTGTAAATGAGCTTTTTACAACAATGCGACCTAAAAATATTCAAGTGAGCTGGGGCCTTATTATGTAATTCGATTCGAAAAGAATACTATTCGAATTTGTATGTTTGTATGTTAACTATTACTATCCGGAAACATTTGCGTTCGATTCGTGTTACATAATAATAACCCCTTGGTTCTTGCGAAACTGGCCATCGACAATATTTAAAGAAAGAGTTTGTTATTTTGACAATGATCGGTTAACCACTATATTTTGGAAATTAATAAATCTTATTGCATTATGCCTGCATTTGAGAATTCTTTCCAGAACAAGCCGAGTGAAAGAGGAATAAGGCCATTAGTATAGTCGATGTTCGATCTTTCAATGTGATTGGAAATGATATATGAACGTATTTTCATTTCGGACTAAGACATGCATTTGGCGAAGAACTGTGCTATTGTGAATTGTACTCACAATAGTATAACATCTACATTAGCTGAGCATCTGGATTCAGCACAACAACATTTTGCTGAAAGCCCTATGCGATTATAAAAAATATTTTTGATCTTAAACTTAAATTTGACGTGCCATGCCATATTGCGATAGCCATAACCAAAACCAAAATTCAATTGGTTTATATGGTTATGACAACAATCTCTACCCAAGTAGATAGACTGCTGCACAGAAAAATATCGGTATTTCCCCCAGCTTAAAAAGTCTAATTTAATTTTTCTTCTCTTCTTTAGAAACTCACATTAATTATTAAAAATGTTTTCATTCAATAAGAAGTGAAATTTCCGAACTTAAGCCCGAATAAGAAATTATTTCTGATTAAAATTCACTACAGTTCAACTAAATCTAAAAATGTCTCATTTAAAATCACGGAAATATGCTTACTTGGCAACACAGTTAATAATGCTGGAAAGCAAAATCAACTGTTGAAAGCAAAAACAATGTAACATAATATACACTACTATAATACTTGCATGTAAATATGTACCGACGGTACATCGAATAAGTAAAAGATAATTAATGTGATGATCGTAAAAGATAAGCAAGAATAGTTAAACATACGTAGGTAGAGTAATATAATTTCGTGCTAGCCTAAATAGAAAAATGAAAAAATGGAAAAACAGGAAAATGAATAGTGATACTTACATATGTATTTACCAAAAGGTAAATCAATAATTGTACACAACAACCATTTCTCACATTCCGTTTCATTAGAATTTACGTTAAATAGCTGATGTTAATAACAATCTCTACCCAAGTAGATAGACTAGGGTGCTGATGAAGTGCGTTGCTGTACACAAAAATATCGGTATTTACCCCAGCTTAAAAGTCAAATTTAATTTTTCTTCTTTTCTTTAGAAACTCACATTAATTAATAAAAATATTTTCATTCAATAAGAAATGAAATTACTGAACTTAAGCCCGAATAAGAAATTATTTCTGATTAATAATAAGAACTGCTTAAATCTTAGTTCTAAATAACAACTCGTTCTTCGGGTTTGATTCGAAACTTCGTATTGAATTTATTGTTTTCTTGCTATTTTGAATAATGCAGCAAAAAAAATCGACTTCAATGGAAATATTTGAAAGAGCATTTTCGAAAACTGGAAGTAAACTTTTACAAAAAAAAAGAGAACCACTTAAATTTAAATATTAAATTTTAATGAGCGTGACTCCGCCATGGAAGATTGTGCCTATTTAAAAGCTTAAGGTGGGTGATAAGTTTCGTAAAAATCTGCTAAATAGAAGCATGAGAAATATGTATAATAATAATTTTTAATAGGCATAACCCCATCCATTTTTTCAGCTCTAAAATTGTGTAATTACAAGAACCAATGGTGTTTGGTAGATTTCACAGCAATCAAATAAGTAGAATATCATAAGATCAAGTAAAAAAAATTTGGCCAACTTTTTTATGAAAAGATATATCGCTCATTTGCTTCAATAGAGGCATAACTCAAAAAATGAGTTTTTTGAGTTAATAATGCAGAAAGATGCGGCATTTTGTATTTTATCTTGTGTAAAAATTTCATATAAATAGCTTGTACCATCACCTCCTGAGAGAAGATTTTTTTTTATTTCTCCATTGAGTTGTATGCAAAATAAAAACTTAAAACGCGTTTTCTGCAAAACTGGTTTTTTTTGAGTTGTGCCACTATTGAAGTAAATGAGCGATATGTATATACCCTCTCAGAAAAAAAGACATTTTTACAATCGGTCTAAAATGTATCCAGTTATGAAGAAACAACGTCTAAAAAAACAGAATTTTTTTTTAAATTGGATTAAAAACTAATAAATTCTTTTAAGTCCCCCACAAATATAAATGAATATATTGATATAAATATGTGCATAGAATTACTTGAATGAAACAAAATTGCTACAAAAAAATATGCTAGGAAAAGACAAAGAGAGAAAAACCTTCAAAGACTGCCCACTGCAGTTTTAAATAATTGCACACAAACTAAAGCTATTGTAGAACATTGTGATTTTTTTTTTGAAATATAATCTAAGAAAATGGGAGCAACAAATAAGACTAAGTCTAATATGCATTATATAAGCATTTGGTGTTATGCTGGATAGACACGAGGCTAATGGGTAAGAACACATTTGCCATTTCTTTTGTTTTCATTTTGTGGTGTCATTTGCAAAATGTGTTTAAAATCGTTCTCATTAGGTGGTTGGTTTGTAAAGCAATGCCACACAACAAAAACTAGCGGAAATTACAAACGTTGCCAGTAGTACAGACTATTGCAATGTCAGAGAATGCTCTAATGTGTATTTAGCATAAGGTAAGTTTATGTTTAGTGGGTTGTATTTTAAAAAATTAAAGGTATCATGAGTTTGAGTAGATTTCCCATATAATACAAAATCTACTTAGCCACTGGATTTGGTCGAAATCTGCCTGAAATCTGATAGTACCTAGTGATGCAACTAGGGGGTTTTAAAATAGCACTAAAAACGGTTTGTGAATTAGCTATGGTGGCGTTGTTTGGTTGCAGCTTAAGAAAAATTTCTGTTAATGGATTTTGTTTTAGAAACGAAATCTTTATAACTGTAAAAAAATAAATGTCCCGTAAAGGCTATAGATTTTGATAAAGATTTCAATTAAAATCTATTAGATTTCTTGCAGGAGTAAAATATATATATATATATATATATATATATATATATTTAGGTAAGTCAATCCAGCAATATTGATTTTTTTCATTACCTTTTTATTTCAAATGACTACAAAAATATACCAGCCACATCAATGACCATGATACAAACATTAACAAGTTTTCCCCTAAACTTCCTTAGCCCTACAAGTACATATAATCGTTTTGTACCAACAACTTGTAAGTACTTTTTGGTAAAAAAAAAAATAAACAAGGAAATTTTCTAAAAGAAAAAAATATACAAAACACGAATGAAAAAACAATCGTCTGACAATTTCGATTGAGGCAAATCATATTTCATAGAATTACCGGCAAACCAAAGAAAAGCAGCAAAAAATTAACAATAACGAAATGATTTCATAATAGCAATTTGCTGTTGCAGCTACATAACAAAAAAAAAAAAAAAAAAAAAAAAAAAAAAAAAACAAGTTCAAAATGTTGCAAACAACGACGACCCTGACTATTGACTTAAGAAAAAAGCAAAAAAAAAATTAATAAAAAACATCTACGTTTTGTCGGCCGATTGTTGCAAGTTGTTAGTTAATGTTTGCTTTACGTAGTCGGTCGTATCTTTGCATTTGTGGCATGTATGTACATGTAATGATTAAATAAGAATAATAGTTTACCAGTAAAATGCCAGGCTAAATTATTTAAATCAACTTGGTGTTAAGAGCAAAATAGTTTAAAAGCAAATGTTGCTTTCCATGCATGCATACAGGTATGTGTGTGTTCGTTTGTGTCCCAGTTGGCCACGTCTTTAAGACATCTTTGACGACGGGTACAAGACAATGGTAAGTCGTAGCAGACATATGAAAGACAACTCCATACAAATCGTTGACGAAATTTTCATACAAATGGCGGCGAGGTCACACAAGACCAGATGAGCGACATTGTCGCTCAGATTGTCCTCAACAAGGCTTTATTGAAGACAAAACGTGTGACACTGTCGCTCAGATTGTTATCAACAAGGCTTTATTGAAGACAAAACGTGTGACACTGTCGCTCAGATTGTCATCAACAAGGCTTTATTGAAGACATAACGAGGGTCATTGTCGCTCATATTATCGTCAACAATGCTTTATTGAAGACACAACGAGGGACATTGTCGCTCAGATTGTCCTCGACAAGGCTTTATTGAAGACAAAACGTATGACACTGTCGCTCAGATGGTCCACAACAAAGTTTTATTGAAGAGAAATCGTGTGACATTGTCGTTCAGATAGTCATGAACGCCGATTTCTTTTAAATTGTCGATTAGAAAACTTAATCTACAGACGACATGTCGTACATGAATCGTCGAAGACAATGTCGTCTAGGACGATTTGGACAACTGGGGTATGTATGTATGCACACATTTGTGTGTGTGTGTATATGTATAATTCCATTTGCAGTCGTATTTCATCCATTCAACCAACGTCTGCACCAAGATGTTATTTTACAGACAGAAGCTGCATTGATTTTGCTTTTGTAACACTTTTAATTTCCTTGAAATAATGAAATGGAAATTGTGTTTACATTGTTCCGCTTAAAAGGAAACGAACGCTTTTTGTTTTTGACAAAATATATGTATATTGTTTGGTATTTAAAATGCTGCCATTTGTGAGGAGGCATGTTAGTATGTATTTATTTGGACATGAAATCTACGTACTTACCACACTCTCCTATATTTTATCTTTTGATATTTTAAAAGTGACTGGGAATTTTTGGTTTTGGGTTGGGTATTTGTATCCCTAAGGTTAGAATTTTAATTCAGAGGAATAGTTTTTAGCATTATTTGTCATTTAGATTTGCAATGCAAGAATTTAAAAGAGTGTCTTTAATTGTAAGATATGTAAAATTTAAGCTAAAGGAAAACATTTCTTCAAATACATTAAGAGGAAGGGAATTATATTATTTATGCCCACGTTTTATGCAGTGAATGATAGTTTGTTGATCTAGACATTATTCTACATTATTTAAATATGTATGTATATGCCAAATGGAAGAGCTCTTTAAAATTCCATGCAATAAAATTTCAAAAAACCTTTCTTATTTCATAAGAATTCAGAAGATGTTGGTTTTATAAAACGCAACAGAATCTATTTTTAAATGGATTTATTTGCAGAAAACCTTAAAATAACACTATGCGACAAGTGAAGACACGCCTGGAAAAACACACGCACTAGAGAGTACACATTCGATCTACTCAATTTAGGTTGTTTCAGTTTAGCTGGCTTGGAGATCAATTGTTTTTTCATGGTCCTCGAAAGATTTCGAAAACCAGTGCGTCCTCGAAAAATGGTGTCATCAGTTTTTGGCTGACAGCTAATTTAGACTTTGTGATAGCGCTAAACTATATATAGCAATAATGTAGGTAAGAGTCTAGCAAACAAATCTTATTAAGATTTTACACCAAAAAATTATTTATATTATTATACCCATTTCTTTAATTTTTTTTGGCAAAAGTAAAGTAAAATTTTCTTTTTTTTTTAATAACTAACAGGAAGTCGTAATTTTTGCTTAGAATCATACTTGTTAAATTACGATTACGATTAGTAATCAATTAGATTACATTTTAAAAAGAATTGTACTGATTATTTAATTGCTTTTAAAAGAATTCCTGATAAATAATTGATTACGATTACTAATAATGGAAAAGTAGTCTGAATTACGTTAAATTACTAATTACAAAATAATCAAAAAAAAAAAAAAAAAAAAGTAAACAAAAAGTAATCCGATTACTTGGTTCTTTTTGATTATTTTAAAACATTTTGAATTAAGATTACTTTATTTTGAGAAAGTTCGAAAGAAATTTATATAATTAGGTGTTTTTTGTTTAAGAAATTCTTAACGTGTTCGACTATACAACAAAATTGATAATATTAATATGAGAAAAAATATATATAAAGAAAAACATGAAGTGAAATTTTTTGCTGGTGGTTAAGCATTGTCTTTATTTATTTCATTGTCGCTTCCACAAAACGTCAGTAGGCTTCAAACCACTCAAACTTCTTATCTTATTCACAGACTTTAAAAAATGATTTGAGCATTCACAAAAAATATCTTTTAAAATTACAAAAGAAAAAAAAAACATATACACGCCAATTTTTTGAAAGACTATAAAAAGGTATCAATATATATCTTGTCTCATTTGTCAAATTATTAAATATTTTAAAGTTTAATGTAAGTGAAATGCAATAAACTTAATAAATAATCAAAAATAATTAAAAGTAATCCTTAGAAGTAATCGGATTACTTTTTTGTAACTTTTGATTCTTTTTGATTATTTTGTTGTAATTTCAAGTAATTCAGATTACTTTTCCATTATTAGTAATCGTAAGCAATTAGTAATCGTGCGAAAGTGCATATAATCGGAATTTAATCATTACTGCACCTTAAAAAAAGTAATCAAATTAGTAATCATTACGATTACTAATCATTACTTAACACCTATGCTTAGAATATTTAGAAAATTAAAAGCCAAGATAAAGCTGAACAAATTTTTTCAACATATCAATATATGTATTATGAACGTGTCTAGGCACCCTAATAGCTTATACAGTCCACTCTCTATCTTACAATTGTTTCGTTTTTCACCAGTCAAACTCCATTACATCTAAAAAAATTCACCATTTAATGCTATTTACTCACCGGCGGCATAATTGGACCTTATTTATTCGTAAGTCAAGTCGGAGCTCACGTTAGGATCAACGGAGATCGTTGCCATGATCATTGATTTTTTGCTTCAAAATATGAATGGTTCGATGTGCCATACGGTGATCGTAACTATCGACTTATTAGGTTCAAAATTTTTGTGATAAGTTGATTTTGAGAAATGGATCTTTTAAATCAACGATTTTTCCTCCAAGGTCATGTATTGATCTTTCGAATAAAACATGTGTTGGACTAAAATTTGTTGTGCTATTTTTTACAACTAAAAATTCTAGTGGGCTTCAAAGATTATCCTTCACTATTAAAAATGCGCGATTGCGAACAACAAAACACTGCAAATTAATAATAATATAAATGTGTTTATCTATATTTCTTTAAAAAAAATTTAAGATGTCTAACTTGTCTAAATTTTTGTGGATAGATTTCACTCCCTCACATACAATTTTGAGTTACGCTTCTCGACCGTAATATAAAAACTAAAGCTTAAATTCATAGAAAAACAAAACTAGTACTTATGTAGTGCTAACAGTATATTACAATAAGTAGCAAAGCGACCAGTACACGAAAGGTTTTTTCTAATTTTCTTTTCTTTCTAGCTGCAGTCTTTTAAAATAAAGTACAAATCGTGATTATGAGCAAAAAATATACACAACTAAGTTGTTGTTAAGTTTTTTTTTCTTTTCAGTAAAAAACGAAATAAATCTAAATACTTTTTAAATAATATTTAAAACAATTAACATGGTTTCCCATATAATTATATATGCCTGAAAAAGGAATTATAGTTCACTAAATACGTCAAAAAATGGTTTTATAAATTTTTGGTGTGTATAATATTTATGTATGTTCTGGAACAGAAAACAATAGTTATGACGTATACGTAATATTTTCTATTGAGTAGAAATCAAAAAAGTTCATTAATTATACGCACTAGTTGGTAGTTAATGGAAAAAATAATTTTCTGCAAAGGAAATTATCTTCCACAACATTGTATGGAAGCCCAATTTGCGTTTGGTTTTGCATAGAAAGAAGCTGATGCAAAAATTGTTGCGGCTGCGAACGAAAAATATTTACTAAAGGGTGTTTTTTATTGAGGTATAGAACTTTAAGTTGGCATCACTTTTTTAACTGGCGGCCATTTTGTCAGCTGTCAAGTGATTAATATTTAGTTTGGTTTGCCATTTCATCATGAACAGGTTGACAAAAGAACAACGCTTGCAAATCGTGCAAATTTATTTCGAAAATAATGGTTCAGTTCGCGAAGTTTACCATCCATTTTATGGTCGACATAATCGTCCATCAGAGCAATTAATTCGGTTAACCATGGATCGTTTTCGCACTACGTTTACTCTTTGTGATGATACGCATCCGCAGAGACGTCGAACAGTGCGCACCGAAGAAACAATTGCCGCTGTAGAGCAAAGTGTTGAAGAGGACCCGAATGAATCGATTCGCCACCGTGCACAGCAATTGGAGCCGACTAACCGACTATTTTGTTCCCGAATTGGATGGCATGAATGTGGATGAGTTGTGGTTCCAACAAGACGGCGCTACATGCCACACAGCGCACGTCACAATCGATTTATTGAAGGAAACATTCGATGAGCGCATAATTTCGCGGAATGGACCTGTCAATTGGCCACCAAGATCGTGTGATTTGACACCATTGGATTATTTTCTTTGGGGATATGTGAAGTCGCTCGTCTACGCCAACAAACCAGAAACGTTAGGGGACTTGGAAGCCAACATTCGTGGCGTTATTGCCAACATACGGCCCCATATGCTCGAAAAAGTGGTTGAAAATTGGACCTGTAGAATTGGCTTTATTCGAGCCAGCCGCGGCGGCCACATGCCCGAAATCATATTTAAACAATAATGGCATAAAATTATCCTTCCAATAAAGCCAAATTGATGGACATTAAAACAATTTTCTTGTGTTTTATTTCAATTCAAAGTTCTATACCTCTTAAAAAAACACCCTATACAACCCGCCGGCTGCCAGCAATTTTTTAAGAGAACATATTTATATACAACCAATTTCTGGTAGCAAAAAAATTTTATAATATGTAAATGCTGTAAAATTTTTCGCAAATTAAAATAAACAATGTAATAGTTTTCATAGTCTGAACTGAATACTAACTGAATAAATATGCCGTAAAAATTGATGTAATGGGCGCCAGCTCCAATTTTCAAAAACGATGGCGTCGGTTTAATGTTGTTTGATGATACCATACTTATAATTTACTGCTTGTCAAAAATATATCTGTTGTGTGAAAAATTCAAATACACAGAAAAAATATTCCTGTTTTAATTTAATTGAAAAAGAAATCAATTAAAAATGTATTTAAGTCAATTAAACATTTGTTTAAAAATTTTATTAATTACAAAGTTTAATTGACTCAATTTAATTTTTTATTGATTTTTTGTTTTATTTTCAATTATAGTTGTTTATTGCAAAAATATTTTATTTTTGAGCCAAACTTTAATTGACTTAAATACGTTTTTAATTGATTTTTTGATTTTTTGTTTTATTTTCAATTAAAATTGTTTTTTGCAGGAATATTTTTTTCTGTGTAGTCCATGGGGATTGTGAAATTCCCTTCACCTCAGAAGTGTTAACAATTATATGTATATATATGTTATTTTTTAAATTTATATTTAATTGTGCATAGCAGCATTCAGTGGCCTAGGATTTTATGTTTTTTAATAAATTTTTAAGGTTATCAATATTTTTGTTAGGATTATAGTTTCTTCAGTTTAATTTTAATATCATATAAGAATAATGTCAGCGGCGAAGTTTTTACATTTTAAAATATAGTTTAAGCTTATAGGCCTTATTCAGAAAAAATTTAGGTTTACAAAACGTTTAGCAGACAAATTTCTATACAAAATTTGTTTTGGAAACCTTTTGTAAACCAAAATTATTTTTTCCGAATACGGCAGTTTATCTGTACGCCCAGTTTCTACACTAAATCAAAGAATATAAATCATATAGAATGCGCATCTCATACAAGCTAAAATTTTCTATGACGGGTATTTCCAGTACTACCCGTCCAGCGTACGCACTCTCATTTCTTTCTGCAGTGTATGCTACGCTCGCATTGTTGAGAGCAGCGTTGCCGTTGTGACATTAAAGTATCACTTTTGACCCCTTTTCGTGCCAATGAAACTTTTTATGACCATTTTTTCAATTTATCCCTTTGTATCATTTTAACAGAATGTATGCCGTAGGCCAATCAGATACACAGTTTAGCGTATCAGGTATTAGAAAAAGAGCTGTTCGTCCAGTTGGCGATATTCGGCTCGATGATGTCGATCATTTTATTGTTTTGGTCGATAGAAAAGCCAATAAATGGTGAAAATATTGAAAAAAATCTGACACCCTAATCCTAGATTCCAAATGCAAATTATTTCTCGGAGTATCACAATTAAAAAATATGTATTTTAACTTACTTTCATCTTTAATCTTAATAAAACTTTTTATAAATGTTTATAAGTTAGTAAGTAAGTTTTTATAAAATGTTTATAAGTTAAAATAGGTTCAAATGAAGTAAATTTGGAAGCCCAAATTGGGACCTTAAAGTATACATGTATGTATATAAATGATCAGCATCAAGAAAAGTTAAGTAAAATATAGATGGAAAAACTGAAGTTAATTCATTTTCTTTTTAACCCCCGATTAAAAAAAGGGGTGTTATAAGTTTGTAGTGTGTGTCTGTGTATCTGTGTGTCTGTACAGACCAAACGGCTGGACCGATTTTGATTTAGTTTTTTCTGTTTGAAAGCTGACTTGATCGAGAAGATTCTTAGCTATGTTTTAATTAAATAGGTCCAGCCGCTCAGAAGATATCACATCTTTTCTAGGGGGTTTTTAAAATTTTTAATTTTTGTTATTATTATAATTTTTCATTTATAAATGAAAAAAGTAAAAATAATTCAAATAATTAATTAACTGCGAACATATTTCTATAATACCGGCTAGTAAAGTATTTACAAATACAGTTTTTAATTGCAAATAAGACGAGTATAAATAAACGTATTATAGATAGCTACTAAATATAAAAAAATCATGAAATCTAAAAAAAGAGTGGTCAAGTTGCGGCATTTCATATCGAATGAAATTCCAATCGAAATTAAATGCATATTTCGTTCGATATCGAGTGCCGTAATTTACCCAATTACTTAAGATTTATAAAAAAAATTGAAACTGTAAAAACATAAATACATATATTGGATGAACCATGTCATCTCACTTATTTACTTAAAAACCAGCATAACTCAAAAAATTTACTTTGAGGAAAAACCATTTAAAGTTTTGTAGAAAATTTTAAAATTCGATTCTGAAGAGGATAATATAGTTATACTATTCTTTTAAGGCATTATGCATAGTTCTTACATACATATTTTTTTTTTAACTGAACATCCTGTATTTCTTAATAAGTTCTTCACTTGGAATCTAATCTTTGACAAGTGTCTAATTTAAGTCTATTTGATAAATGCTTAGTAACGCTAATTTTTGTTTATACTTTATGTTTTTTTGTAAATTATATTTTATAAAGATGAAGAAATAAGGTCTAATTCAGTGACTTTACAACTGCTTTATTCAGCAACAGCAACTTTCCTCCGAAAATCGGTATTTTTTGTGGTAAAACTCGGATATAAAACATGTTTTGCTGTTGAAAAAGTAGCAAAATGCGACTTAAGTCGCACAACGGCAACGCTGGTGATAAGAGCAAAGAATATAATGCTCTCAGTGTGTGTTTGATTGCGCTTTATACTTTCCCCCCGCATCTAAAGCGGAAGCAAAAAAATTTTAATTTTTTAGCTCTGATGCGCATTCTATACAATTTATATTCTTTGACTAAATGCAAACATCTGGTACAGAATCTTTTTTGTGGAGAACATAAGTATTTTGTTTTTAAGTTTCGTAAAACTTGTCTAAATTTATTATTTGCTTAAATTTATTCCTCATGCCAGCTTGCCTTTTTGCGGTGAACTCCTATTTGTGAAATCCTATTCACAAGCTGCCAACTTGATTATTACTAAGTTTTCACTTAAAACTAGTAAATTAAATTAATACAAACAATTTCATTTTGTAACAGGCTTAAACGAAATTACTTCATGGCCATTGATTAAGATTGATTACTAAAATGCATGTTCATTTCAATTCTATAACGCCGATTGCAAGTGCACAAACATAAATAAATGATACTTGTTTTTCAATTGAAAATAGAAAACTACTTTTAACAAAAAAAAAAAAAAATTAAAGGAAATGCACCATTAAGCTGTCATTTTGTTTGATCTTCAGTAAATTGTGGCAACGATTAAGTAATAGTGAATCATATAGAGTGATGCAATAAAAAAAATAAAACATCATGCATTACAAAAAACATTTAAAAAATAAAATGATAAAATAAATTTCGTACAATACAGGTTTCATTAATAAAGAACTATTGCGGCAAATCTTGTATGCGACTAACTTGTTCTCAATAGTTTTTGGCATTAGTATTAATGGCTAAAGCTTAGGAAAGAACCCTTATCAATAAATATTATGAGTATAATAAAATTCTTTGGAATACGAACTTGAAATTAAATAAACAGCAGATATTTAACATTTCTTTTTCTTAAAAAAAATCAATAAAAATATTTTAAAATTGGCAATAAAAACTCAATTAAACTAAAGTAAAAATTCCTGTTAACTGTGCAAGCAAGCTATTTATTTATTTTTTGAAACTTAAAACGAATTTACAATTCCGTTTAAAGCCGCTGAGGTGACGCGACCTAAGAAATTTTTATGTCGTGATAACTAGCAGGGGATTCTTTTTTTTTTTTTGAAGAATTAATATTAAAGAATATTTAAAAAATATTTTTTTAAGCAGACTTTGAGATACGCTTCATCACATAATGAAAATATTGCAATTTGTTTAATAAGAAGATTAAGAGCAGTACGATCAATTAGAAGATCTATTAATTGAAATATACGCATATACTTTGTATAGTATATGAATCTAGTGTTCCTATTTATAAGTAATCTAGGAGCACGGCAGTGCGCCAGGCCAAGTTCCGGCCAATGCACGCAGTGTGTATATTTACAGGAATCCATTCGAGCTGTTTTTACCCCCCTCATAACTTTGTTCCCCACAACCGTAAGATTATGAAATTTAAATCATAATTAGAATAAATTCATATAGCCTTATATGCACATTATCAAGAAATTATAATTATGACACCCTTACGATTACAAATGTATATAATGCATAGCATATGTCAGTGATAGGTGTTGTGCCAAACAAGAACTTGGTCAAAATTTATATCTCACTGCTTTTGATGGCCGAAATTTTTGATAGGAACTTGGCCTTTTTTCACATTGATGTTTTTGTGAGGATAATGTATTTACATTATCTCAAAATCTAGAACTTACGAGATTTCGGGCTAAATCTTACTGCTAGTTTGTGAGTAGATTTGTAGGCAATCTGGTCAAAATTTAATTTATTTTATTTCTACTAACCTGTACAACATATTTATATAAAAGATGATTGAATTAGCTAAGGTCTACTTAAAAAGGTGTGTGAATTGGCTACATTTCAGTTGTTTGGTTGCAGTTTTGTAAATTTTTCGGTTAATGGGCTTTGCTTTGGATACAAAAATTTTGATAAATGTCAAAAAACATGGTGTAAACGGTATAGATTTTTATAAAACTTTTAATTAAAATATGCTAGATTTTGTGCAGGTGTAAATGCCCTATTTTTTTATATATTTTTTTATATAGTTTATAGTTTTTGAGTGGTTGGAAGCAGTGTATGAAAATAAAAAAATAAAACCATAACAGAAAACAGTAAATGCTTCAGCATATTTTTTTAAAAAAGCAAATTAGGACCTCAATTCGCAACTTGCTCTAACAGATGTCTTCCTGAGCCTCTAATAGATATCTTCTGACCTGAAATCGCAATTTCCTCTATCAAAATTAACATATGTCTTCCTGAGCAAAATTGTATTTTTTTTGTATTGTTGTTATTGTTCTCTGTCCACTAATGCCTTTAGTAGAGTGCAAAAAATCAGAGTTCACTGTCCAACTGAATATTAGGTTGTTAGTGCATATTGATTTGGTTTATTTTTTTATTTTATTTGAAGTTGTAGAAATTTTTCTTTTCTTAGTGATTATGGCAAAGATCACACTCCTTTTGAACGCAATGTCTGGCCCTGACATTCGTGTAATAAATTAACATTTTATTTACTTTTAAAATCGCATCATCGTCATCAGCACCACCAGAGCATGCGTAACGTCAGCAAAACCAACGTCACCAGGGCATTTTATAACATTTATTCTGTTTCAATGTGGAAGTATGAGTAACAATGTAAAAGGATTTTTTTTTGCATTTCGTGGGCTCATCTGCCGCTGGGTTTTTAGCAGACTTCAGTTTATTTAGTTCAAAAACTTTTTTTATTTTTTATTTTCGTTTTTTTTTTTCAAATCAGTTGTAATAATTTTTGCAGCTCTTGATCAGTTTTTACATGTTTTATTTGATTTAATTTTTCGTTTGTTGACCATTTTATCTTTTTTACTTGGGCAATTTATTTGCAGCGGCAAAATGATTCTTGTTTTCAATTCACTTCGCTTTTGATGCAAATGGGTATTCTGTGAAGACAACATTGCAACATTGTATGTTGAACTTAATTTTTCGATTTAACATACATACATATGCACATATTTTTTTATTCTGATTTATTTATGTCAGGGATATACATACATATGTATGTATTTTAGTATGAACTGGAGATGAGAATGTGAGTAATTATTTTAGATTACTACTACACCTAATATTCAATACATTGTGCGCTTGTAAAAACTATTAAAATTAGATATGTCTTAGGACACCTGGTTATAACTTTGCTGCTAGTTATACAGGGTGGGCCAAAAAAACCAAGGGGTGTAAAAGTTTAATAAGTTTTTTGTTTATTAATTTTTTTTTATTTTTTCTTTCAGATTATATAGACAACACTTGGAGAATTTATAATGGAGAGGTTCACAACTGAACAGAGAACCAGAACAATAGAATTTTATTATTTAAACCAGAGATTAATTATTTTAACGCAAAGAGCATATCGTCGACATTTTAATGTCAGAATTTCGCCCTCTGAAGCGATGATTCGTTGCTTAGTTAATCGTCATCACCAACATGGCAGCGTAAGAGATTTGCCTCGAACCGGTAGACCACGTTTAAGTCGCACTGCGGAAAATATTGAACGAGTACAGCAAAGTGTTAACGAAGCACCAGAAACATCTGGCAGAAGGCGTTCTGCTCAGCTAGAAATGACTCGTACGTCACTACGGCGCATTTTAAAAAAGATTTACAGTTATACCCAGATAAGGTGCAATTGGTCCAAGAACTAAAACCCGCAGATCATCGGCAACGTCTAAATTTTGCAGTTAAATTTCAAGAGTTGGCCAGAAATGAGATCAACTTTATTGAAAATTTGATTATGAGTGATGAAGCTCATTTTCATTTGAATGGCTTTGTTAATAAGCAGAACTGTAGGTTCTGGGGTTCTCAAAATCCAAGAGCCATTCATCAACGCCAATTGCACCCCATCAGGTGTACAGTATGGTGTGGGATCACATCTGAAAATGTCATTGGGCCCTACTTCTTCGAAAATGAAGATGGAAGTGCTGTAACCGTAAATGGAGAGCGGTATCGGTTTATGATAGAAAATTTTTTACGTCCTGCTCTTGAAAACAGACCTGGTATGTGGTTTCAGCAGGACGGAGCCACTGCCCATACTGCCCGAGACACAATGGCACTTTTAAGTCAAATTTTTGGAGAGCGAATAATTTCTCGAAATTCGGAAATTATTTGGCCAGCGCGATCGCCAGATTTGACAGCACCCGACTATTTTCTTTGGGGTTTTTTGAAAGACCGAGTGTATGTGAACAAGCCAGAGACAATCCTTGAATTCAAGGCAAACATTGTTGCAGAGATTCGAACGCTACAGCCACAAGTTTTGAAAGATGTTATGGAAAATGCTCTAAAAAGAGCCCATCAGTACGAAGCTGAAAACGGTGGTCATTTAAGAGACATCATTTTTCATACTTAGTGTAAAAAAATTTCCATTTTGTATATTATATAATCTGAAAGAAAAAATAAAAAAAGTTAATAAACAAAAAAGTTATTAAACTTTTACACCCCTTGGTTTCTTTTGGCCCACCCTGTATAAAACAAATTTTATGTGTGAAATAACAATGCAATAAAATTATATTATATGATGATGTCAAATATTTCAAAACGTTTCAATTTATTTCCCATTATTTTCTTTTCTAGCGGCGTACTATAAATGTGTTGTTTGTTGCCGGTGGCGGTTGTTAGCCGGCTTACAGCCAATCGGCTATGTTTTCTGGTTTGTGCTCATGTGCAAAAACAAATTGAGCAATTGTTCTCATTGTTTTTGTTTTATTTTTGTTCCACTAATTTCTAAGAACGAAACAAAAAAATATGAAACAGTTGGTCCTGATTCACACACGTCAGGTCTGACTCGTCAAGTCTTGAGTTTTTAGGAGATAGGAAAAGAGAATGAAGAGGGCTACAGACTTGACCGTACCAGTCAAGTTTGGTTTTTCGTTTTATTTTGTCATTCGTAATACTCTACGACAACGCAAATTGATGAGACTTGATGAAACAAACTTGACGGTGTGTATGAACGCATATGCAGGTTAAAAAGAAAATTGAACAAAAACTAATCAGCTAAGCCTGATGTGTGTGAATAAGGACATTTTTCGTTTATTTTCGTGCTCTGCTTTTAAGTAGAAAGAAATCAGAACAAAAATAAATTTATAACTGTAAATAGTGTTGATTATATTCGTTACGAAAATCAAGTTCTACTCCTGTATCGCGCATTAAATAGCTATAAAAAAATCATTCATCTCATCAATCAATTGCTTTATAATTGTTTTTTATTTTTTGTAACATTACTTGTAAGGGAGTAGTGACATTTGGCTATCGGAAAAGTAAGTCATTATATGGTAAGTAGTTCTGATGGTAATGTGTAATTGTTTGCTGGTTAAGAGCATTGCTGTTCATATACCACGAACAAAACAAACAATCTTGGCCTCCAAGGCGTCAATTGTTGCTGGCTTATCAGCAAATGACTTTACGTGGAACCACAGTGTAAAATCGCACGACCTTGGAGGCCAATTGAAAGGTTCATTTATTTTAATCAGCTTTTTGCCAAATTTGGATTTATAAGTCAATGGTTGGTCATCGTATGATACGTGACGCCATCCTGTTGAATTACACACTTGCCCGCGCCAATGGAAATCTATGTTTTCAAATCAAAAATCATTGACAACGGCGTGGTAACGATCAATAGTAAACGTAACACGAGCTCCGTCTTTACTTTTATAGCATTATGGACCGATTATACCACCAAACAGTCTGTTGGGCCTGCAGTAGACTGATTTTGCTGCATGTGTTGAACCCACAAAAAGTCGTCTTAAAGTTATACTCATTGATGACTGATTTTCAAAGCAAATTTGGATAATTTGGTAGAGCTGTTCATTCCTTAATCAATATATGATAGTTTGTCAAAGTAAGCACAAAATGACATTTCAATTGACAGTTAAAGCTCACGCATTTATTTAGTTAAGGTAAAAAAAAAAAAAAAAAAAAAAAACGTAACCAACAAAGACTAAAGAAAAAAGTTTTGATCCAAACACAACTAATGGACCATGTCATAGACTCCAACAATATTGACTACTCTTTTGCTTGACAAACTCTTGTCTGAATTGAAAGATTTTTCATTAGCATTTTGTGGTTACGCTTTTTTTTTTGGCAAATGTTTGACAAGTGTGACCGTAGCTTTATTATTTGTTAAAGAGAACTAACACTCAGGCAATGGACGCCTATTACTTTAACTAGGTTTTACATTCTTCAGGAAGGGAATAGTATAGGGAAGACAGGCAGTGAAGGAAGATAAAGAGGAAATCTTCATTATGTTACAACTCTGCTTTTTTTCCTTCTCTTTTCTTGCGCGTTTGTTTAATAATGCAGTGTCGCAGCACCTCTGGTGTTAATGAGCCGTATTAATTTTTTTGAAGCTGGGTTAAGTAGCCATTTTATTTATCATTTGACTTCGCCGATGATTCGGATACACAATACTAACTAAGGAGGGCGCTCCGATGTTACATTAGGATAAGTATCCACTGAAGCCGGTGTAGTTGAGTGACCAATCTGACTTTCCTACAACAACTGATAACAATGGACACTGATGCACATCATAAAAATGCATGGTGTCCCAGCAAAAAATTTCAAAAAAGGTATTCGAGTGCGGAATTAAGCATTTTTGGTGGAAGCTCTTCCCTACTGGATTACCAACTTAATGATTTTAACAAGGCGTGAGACTAAAATAATCGATTCTTGAGAAGTACTTATTTTTTTATTTGGCAACTTGTTCACGTAATCTATTTAATCTAAATATTCATTTAGCAACTTGTACGTCATTTTTTTAAATTTAAGGTAATGTGATTTGTAAGCGAGTAATGAAATTTGGCAATCAAAAAAGTAAGTCATTAAATGGCAAGTAGTTCTAATGGTAATGTGTAATTTTTTGCTGGGGTTGTTATTTAATGACTGTCGGAGACCGAGACCTTCGGTTTTGTAGTTAACGTGTTAACTATTTCAGCCAACGCCACCCGTTCGTTAAGCAATAATTATATGTGGATAAAAACCACTTCTCATATTTCATTTCTTTAAAAAATTCGTGTTAAATAGCTGCTGTAGAAAATTCAGCATTTCTACCAGCTAAGTGTAGCTTAGTGTTCGCCTGTCTATTTATATTGAAAACTCAATTTATTTCTGTTTTCAGTATAAACAGGCAGACGAGTAGTTTTTCTTGTCTTCTGCAAACTAAAAGTCAGCAAGATTTCATTTTATGATAAGAATTAAAAAATACCCAACTTGAGCCTATTTAAGAAGCTATTCGTTGAACAAAAAAAATTTATTGGGCAAGTATTAATCTGGAAATATGGTGTAGTTAAAGCCTTTTATAGCAAGAATAAAAAAAATGTTTGTTATTGCTTTTCAAACCCTATTTTGAAAATAAATTCTTATGCCACTACTTGGTATGCCTACTTGTGGTGAGCACTGTTATGTTAACACTAACTGACGATGTTGTGTTTGACATTGAATACAATGGACATTTTGATTTAAACATTTTATACTATAAACAAAAATATACAACGAAATGATATACGAGTATGTATATCAAATATTAATTTAAAAAAAAATATTTATAAAGGGTGTCCCAACAAGAACGCAAGATTTAAATTTTAAATAAAACACAGATATTTAAAAAAAAATCGTGAAAATTTATTGTATCGTAAAGTAGACAAAATGAGGTTATGTGTGGAACAACAAATCGGGCAGCACACGTGATCTTTTAATAAAATTTTCAATGGCCGTTTTGCATAAATGCTGCGGTATTTTATTAATGCAGCGTCCAATTTCCTCTTTTAAGGCTTGAGTTAGACTTGGGTCGAACTCGTTCACTAGTTCATTTTTGCCACAAACCAATGACCAAACTCATTTAAATTACATGTGTTTGATCATTGGTTTGTGGCAAAAATGAACTAGTAAACGAGTTCGACCCAAGTCTAGCTTGAGTCGTCGTCGGCTTATTCGCGTAAACCATCGACTTCAAAAAATCCCAAAGAAAAATGTCTAACAGTGTTAAATTGCACGATCTAGGCGGCCAATTCTGGTCTCCAAAACGCGAAATAACACGACCGGGAAATGACTGATGTAGCAATTGAATTGTTTCTCTGGCTGTATGACATGTGGCGCCGTCTTGTTGAAACCACATGCCCTCCACATTCATTTCTTCAATTCTAGGCACGAAAAAACTGGTTATCATTTCACGATACCGAACACCATTGACTGTTTGCGCTTGACCTGCGTTTGAGCGACATCATCACGTACAGCTGCGACATTTTCGGTCGATCGACCTGGTGGAAGACGCGTTGTTGTCTTTACATCACTTACAGACCCAGTTTCGGCAAATTTATCCATTAATCTCTTTACAGTTGACTCTTTTAAAGCATTATTGTGACCCCAAATTGATCGTAAATTTGCGAACTGTAGCCGCAAAACTTTCACCATTTTGGTAAAACAATTTCACAATGAGAATGCGTTGTTCATTCGTGTAGCACTTCATTTTCACTAACCTCGTACCTTCTACTAGCAAACAAAAACAATTGTTCAAATATCAAACAATGACACTTCGAATGGCGCCAAATTTAAATCTTGCGTTCTTGTTGGGACACCCTTTATAAACAATTATGTGTTTATAAGGGAAATATTTAATCTAAATTGAAAAGTCAATTAAAAGTTATAAAGTCAACACCAAAATAAACAGGTCAATTGTTTTATTAAAAATTGTAAACATTCAAAAGGGATTAATATTGAAAAAAAATTTGTGTGGTCTTTCATAAGCAATAAAAAAAAGTGATTATCATTCTAGAAACAAAAAATATTTTTTTCGACGCAGAAAAAGATACATATGTATGTTTAACCTTGAAAATACTTGTATTCTAAATATCTTTTTTGTTTGTTATAGAGAACATTAAAAAAACAAAATATTGTATGACTACAAACAATATAATTTCGTTTTTATTGGTAAACAAAAAATATGTATAATAAAAAACAATATAGTATCTATTATTAAAATATCATTAACTAAATACCAGGGAAAATTATTGTACAATAATACATAAATCTAATTTTTTTTTGTTCTTGTCCATTATTTATGTTTGGATATATTTCAATAATTTTATTATTATTTTGTATTAAAAAAAATTATACCATATACGGCTGCTATAATTGAATTGTATTGATAGCTTAATGGTAATTTAATGCTTATGTACGTTTTTGTATATTAAACCATCTCTTCTACACAATACCCCCAAACTATTAAACTTGGTTTGAAAAACACAATTGTCAAAACTAATTGTAAGTTGTGGCACCAGTACGAACGATTTCGTTGGTTGCTAAAATCAATGTTTGTGAATAGATTTCAAACGAAAAAAAAAATAAAATAAAAATTGTTGTCTGCTGGAGTGATACTTTAATGTTGCTATTGGCTGCCTAAGCAGTTTAATATTGCCACAGTCTAAATGAAATACTACTTGCTAAATTTAAACAGTGATTTGCCAAAAAAAAAACCTTATTTAAATTGGCTTTAATGCTCAATTATATGTGTACTCTACATCGTTTAATTAAGCAAATAATGAGTAACTTATCATTTACAAATTTATGTAGGATACAATTTTAATGATATCAGCTTATTATTAACTAATTATCTAGTAATTATAATAATAAAAACAACATTATATACGAGTATTTAAATAGCATATGATCTCATACATACATACATATGTTTCCAAATATATTTATCTAATTCTGACGTAAGTAAGTGTATGAATTGAACTCAAATTTAAGAACTTTTTGAAAATTGTGTTCCCTAATTCATTAAGAAGGCTAACGACGTTTTTGTTTTACTTTAAATTCCCTCAATAGTTTTCTTCAAAAATGGTTGTTGTCTTTGATAATGAAAAATAAAAATCTTATTACTAACGCGCATATTCATAGTCAAAACAAAATGTACTTTAAAAATTAAAAAGCATAAATATTAAATTAAAGTATTAAACGATAGTTTGAAAAAAAAAAATTAAAACATTAGTTTTAAACAACAGCGTAAAGCATGTACACAAAATTCCCAGCATAGACAATGCATGCACTGTGAGTATTAATGTACAGTGAAAGTCTTGTTTGATTTACGTTAAAATTTTCCCAAATATTTTACCAAAGTAGCCAGGAAAACATCTCATTTGAAAATGTTTTATGTCCACACCCGAAGGAACTATCATCCTATTGGAAATTATTTTAGGTAACCAAGTCAAAGAAACTTTGTTAAAGAGTTTATTACTAAAATTCCCCGTTGTCACGGTTTTCTATGTATGTATGTTTACAGTAACTTTTGATCTACAAAGCAGAGAATGACAAGAGTATCGTTTTAAATACTCGTTGATTATTGGCCGTCAATCAACTATGATTACGTACAGATAAAAATAAAAACACGCTCATATGCACACACACGCATTAGTTTTAAACCTAATACTTATAACTATAAACATCCAACAGCTACGTTTATAGACATTTCTTAAATTACGTAGCACAAATGACTACAGCTAAAATTTATCGACAGTATGAGCTACAATCAGTGGCATGAATATAAGAGTACTCTGACTATTGACTGGCTACACGCGCGTAAATACAGGGCTACTTTATCAACACACACACACACACACACACACACACACACACACACACACACACACACACACAAGTCATGTTTTCAAATAGCCACACACATCCACACATTTTCCATAGCATCCCTGCAGGAAATGCGAATAATGAAATTGTAGTGGTTTACTAGTGACATTGTCAGTATTACTACTGACGAGGTGTACCCCAGCCAATGTAATCATCTATTGACGTTTAACATTAACTTGTCATTGAAAATCCACCACTAGACTGTAGCACTACTGACTAAGTAGTTTTTTTTGAGACCATATGGAGACATTTGCACCAAAGATTCACTAGTAAATATTAGGGGCTCTAGTCTACAATATCGATATTTTCTCGCTCGATATCAATAGTAAAATTGTAGTGATTTGCTAGTGACATTATCAATAGTACAACTGACCAGGTGTACCCCAGCCAATGTAATCACCTATGGACATATAACATAGGGTTGCCATTAAAAATTTACCAGTACGCTTCAGCACTATTGACGAGGTAGTCCTTTTATGACCATATGGAGATATTTGCACCAAAGATTCACTAGAAAACTTTAGTGTCCCTCGTCTACATACATATATATTTATTTAATACTATTGCACATCATAATAAAAAAAGAAAAACAACATATTGACCCGTTCATTGACAATGTCATCAGATATACAAACTAACTGTTCTCTCTAACGTATCTCTATTCGCGCATAAAAGGAAAGTTGTCGACATTTTAAATACTGCAGTTGTCGCTAGAGAAAGAGTATTGACATAGAGACATATGATTCTAGGCTGACTAGAGGGATTTTACATATAAAAATGTATGTGTGCGGTAGCGAATGAGGAATAAATATCCCGAGTATCATGCGTAATTTTTTTGTCCATTTAAATATATTTAGCCTGAGTATAAAATACATATATACAGACTATAATTATGAGAGAGAATGAGTGAATGCATTCGATACGTATATTGTTTGTTATTTTTACTTGTAGCGTAATTTAGTTTTTTGCATAAACGAAGTAGAGATAAGATACTCTTGTGTATTAAAATCGGCTATAGATATAGTTGCTTGAGAGAAAAATGTGACCGTACAAATTGTTTTCTCAACAATTTTAATAAAACACACCTACATATACTAAGATTATTTACTTATTTGATATTTTGTGAGTACTCATTGTCATTGTCATTGTCTCTGGTACAGCCTTCATCAGTCGCCATAATCGATAATTTGCTAAAATCAATTTCATTTTAGATTTTAGTACGTTTATGCTTTGTGATTTTGTTATTTTTTTAATAACTTTTTTTTTGTAACTACTAAAGCTCATGTTATTAGTGTGACAGTCTTTTTAACAGCCAGTGATTTAATTTTTAATTCACGCCAACGAACCGTAGTAAAAGACCAAGCGTGATTTTTTGTTTTGTAAAATACAAGTATTTTTTTGATTTATTTCTTTTTTTGCGTTTAAATATTTTGTACTCTTATATTTATAGAGTAGTTGGTTGTCTAATAACAACTATAACTTTAAAATGTTTTAACTACAAAAAAAAAAAAAACCATTTTAATGGCATTTTTGTGCAAAATATGGTAAAGTGCATTTTGTTTTAAGCAATAAGAAGAAAAAAAAAGTTATACGCCAAACATGAAAATAATTTAAGCATTTCAAATCAAAAAAATTTGAGTTGGGGACTTACTTCAAGATATATAATTATTTTTTTCAAAATGATTTCAATAAGAGGGTTGACTTGTTTGGCTTGTCTTTTTGTTGATTTTGTATTGACAAAATGTATTTGGACATTTTGTTTGATCATAAATTTGTCATGTCTTTAGTAAAAAGTCTTTGAACTGCATCGGAAATTTATTATGCAATGTCTATTGCACAAGGTTATATAAAACAAGTAAGAGTGCAATATTCGGCTGTGCCGAATCTTATATACCCTTTACCAAAGTGTTTTTATGTAGTATAGCATATACATATACATAAAGTATAAACAAAAAGAAAAAAATAATTTGACCTAGTTACTTTTATCTACAAAAAAAATAAATTTACAAATCCTAGAATCATTATATTAGATTTTTCTGATTTCTTATATCAATCTAGTAGTTCTTAAAAAAATATAGAAAGTGTGTTAAGTAAAAAAGAAAAAAGGAAATTTAAAAAAAATGTTTTATTTAGTTACTTTAATATCGAGAAAAAAAGTTCAAAGTTTCCAGCTCTGGAGCTGTGGTTTTTATTTTTATAATTTTCTACACCAAACTTTTCTTTCCAAAAAGTAAAATATGTATAATCTATAAAGGAAAAGATAAAAATTAATTAGACTTAGTTACTTTTATATATCACAAAAAGTGTAAGCTTCCCAACCCTGAGATCATTCTTTTTGATTTTTCTTATTTCTTACACAAATTTCTTTCTTTTAAGAATTTAAGATAGATTTAATTTATAGGAAAAAGGAAAAATTTGTTTTAGTAAGTTACTTTTGTACAAAAAAAGTTAAAGTTTCCAACCCTGGAATCGTCTTTTTAATTTTTTTAATATCTTTTTATATTTTAAATACCACTTTTTTTTGTTCTCAAGCATGAAATAAGTTTATTTAATGAAAAAAAATAAAAATTAATTTTCGGTAGTTAATTTTTTATATCACAAAGAGTGTAAGTTTCCCAACCCTGGAATCCCCCTTTTTTATTTTTCTGTATTCTTAAAAACAATCTTTTTTTAAGAATGTAAGACATGTTTAATTTATAGTACAAAAAGTAAAAATTTGTTTTAGTAAGTTACTTTTGTATAAAAAATAAGGTTTTCCAACCCTGGAAACGTTGTTTTAATTTTTTTTTAATTTGAAATACCAAATTCATTCGCACTGAAGTATAAAATAAGTTAATTTTATAAAAAAATTAAAATTAGTTTTCGGTAGTTAATTTTATGTATCACAAAAGGTGTAAGTTTTCCAGCCCTGGAACCGTTCTCTTTGATTTTTCAGATTTCGTGCACCAATATGTTTCTTTTAAGAATATAAGCTATGTTTAATATATAGAGAAAAAGAAAAAAATTGTTTTAGTAAGTTACTTTTGTATAAGAAAAAAGTTAAAGTTTTCCAACCCTGGAAACGTCTTTTTCATATATAAAACTTTTTTTTAATTTTTAATATCAATTTAATGTATTAAAATAATGTTTAAAATAAGTTAATTTGATTAAAAAATAAAATAATTGTAAGACCTAGTTACTTTTATATATTACAAAAAGTGTAAGTTTCCCAACCCTGGAATCATCCTTTTTGATTTTTCTGATTTGTTACGCCAATCTCTTTCTTTTAAGAATCTAAGACATGTTTAATTTATAATGAAATAGAAAAAATTTGTTTTAGTAAGCTGCTTTTGTATAGGAAAAAAATTTAAGTTTTCCAACCCTGGAAACGTCTTTTTAATTTTTTTAACTTTCTTTTTTAATTTAAAATACCAATTTTATTTGTACTGAAGTATAAATTAAGTTAATTTAATAAAAACATATAAAAATTAGTTTACGGTAGTTAATTTTTTATATCACAAAAATTTTAAGTTTTCCAACCCTGGAATTATCCTTTTTGATTTTTCTGATTTTTTAACCCAATCTCTTTCTCCTTAGAATACAAGATATATTTAATTTATAGAAAAAAGGAAAAATTTCTTTTAGTAAATTAATTTTATATAATTTTGTATAAAAAAGTTAAAGTTGTCCAACCCTGAAAACGTCTATTTAGTTTTTTTAATTTTTTTTTATTAAGAAATATTAATTTTATTCATACTGAAGTATAAAATAAGTTTATTTAATAAAAAAATAATAATAACTAGTTTTCGGTAGTTATTTTGTATGGCAAAATGAAGTTTAAGCTTCCCACCTCTGAAACCGCTTGCTCGATTTTGCTGATTTTCAATACCAATCTTACTTCGACCATTTCTGACACACCAGTCCAAGAACGAAGTCTCTAGCTTTTCTGGGAGCTTCGGAAAACCGATTTCACGTACAGACAGACGGACATCGCTTATTCGTCTTCCCTACGCATAAGGATCCAGAATATATATACTTTATGACTCGCTTATTAATATTCTAGAAATTACAAACGGAATGACAAACCTATATTTACCCTTTTACAATTTTTTGATAAAGGGTATAAAAAGCCGTTTTGAAATGTAACAGCTTTTATTTGAAAATATTAAAAATAAATATTCAAGTAAAACGTAAATTTCCGATTTTTTTTTTGCGAAATTTCTTTAGAATTTTTTATAAACTTACTTCGTTTCATTTGGATTTATGTATGTGTATGAATGTATTAAACATGTGCAATAGTAGACAATAAATCACTATGAAAACAGATATAACAGGGAAATAAATACGTAATGATTGCAGAAACGGCTTTGTAAGTGAAGCTTTATGCTTAAATGCATTGGCTACATGAGGTAACAGGACTACACAGCTTCAAATACCGGTAACTGCAATTTTCGCTCTATCCTTATTATTTTTGAAACTGCAGCGTCATCATATTCAACTAATATGGAAGTAACCTACATATTTCAGTGGTGCTAATTTCAAGTATTTCACATCTATAAATATAATTTTTTTTATTTAAAATGTACTCATATGACGTAAAAATGGTATACCGAATCAATTGATGTATTTTCAGAAATTTTTAATAAATAATTTAAAATAAATTAATTTCGCATATTGTATTATATTGGCAGCACTACATTTTCTCATTAGTCTAGTTAGGCGTCAACTACAACAGTGGTTCTGTAGTCGTGCAGCTGTCTGTGTAGTAGTAAAAATTATAATTTTCATACGCACACATGTAATCTTTTTTTGACAGGTTGTAGTCTGTAGCCTGCTGTTGTGAATGTGTTTAATGCATTCTTTGAACGCTACCTATATTTACACTTAAAATTCGAAATTCGATTTTTTTTCGTTTGAAATTCCTGTTGATGATATTATTTATGCACGTAATATAACACTATATAGGTCCGCCTTAGCTGCACTAGGTGTCGTACATAGGAAATATATAATTTTACTTGACTCTAGCGCAAAAGTCAGCCTGAATTTGAGTGCTTGCATATAACTGCGACTTAAGAAAACTTTATAATAAAAAGTTTAACGTCATAACGTCTGAGCCATATCTTCACGTGATATGACCGGCTCGATCAAATCGCTCGTGTAAAATCTCTAATGTGGCATGCTGTGTGATACGTTAGTCCGTTCTGTTGAAGGCAAATGTCGTTGGTGTCCTTATCATTCCATTATGTTCAAAAGAAGTTGAAAGTCATCGATCTAGAGCCTGGCATCGATGGCCTGGCCAACTTCTTTCTCAAAGAAATATGAGCCGATAAGGCCCCCACCCCAGAAATCCACACCAAGGAATTACTTTTTCGAGCGTTCTTTTTTCATCTCGAAATGGGCCTCATGGCTGCAAATAATTTATCGAAGAAAGTTAGGATCAGTTCCTAGGGCCCCCCTTCAGCGTACACATTTCATGATATATGGTTATATGCCTTCAGCTCCTGGTACATTTGAACTGTGTACGAGTGAAGCCCAAATCACGACGCAAAATTTATAAACTTTGTGGTCTGATAAAGGCAGAATTATTCCGATAGATAAGAAATCAATTGCATCGGATTCTTCCATAATGGCAGTGGCGGTATGTCTTGAATATGATCTTGGTTATTGGCTGATTGTTTATTGAACAACTCGACTGAAATTTATTCACCATCTTGCGAATAATCCTCCCGGTAGGACGACTAGGGTGACGTCAAAATATGAGAACCGTTCGCAAAGAAGAACCCCATTGTTAAAACAATTTTATCAATTGAACTTGAATCAATTGAATGCTACATTTGGTCATAGTGATTTCATAAAGTATACTGAATAAATCTCGACCAATTCAACAGATTTAGCTTCAAAAATATGGTTGCTATCAACTGTCCAGACTTTAACTTTTTGGTAAGTCCAGGTAAGTGTTTTTATGTAAGCAGACCATATTAAGTCTATGAAGTATTTTTGCTGAGCAGCTTTCACAATATATGGCTAAAATATTATATTAGCTTTAACATTAAGTTAAGTTTAACTATCTTTCAAAATGTATGATTAACTTGTAAACGACAAATATTTAAAAATAAAAAATAAGTATTAAGAAAAATGCAAGGACAACATTTATATTTCTGAAACGTGCATAATAAAAAAAGTAAGCAGCAGAAAAAGAATATTTGTTCTGCCAAATGAGAATGTTAGACAACGATTCAGATAACTCGTATTACAGTCTACCACCAAACAAACACGTTGATTGTTGATTTATATAAAATTTCTAAAAAAAAAAAATTGTAAGAAAATAGACACAGCATTGTCATTTGTTCTATCTTATGTTTTTTTTAAGTAACAGGTTTATGGTAAAATAGAAATTAATAACCGTTGGTGAAAGAGTTTCTGTTAAACAAACCGGGGATTAGTTAAATTTTTGTTAAAAATAATACTATCATACACTGCAAAAAGGGTTTTAAGACGTCTTATATTTAATAAATTTTTATTTATTTGTATTTTAGTTTTGTATTTCTTTTCATTTGAATGAAGGAAGCAATCAAAAATAAACTTTTTAACCATGATACAATAATAAATATAAAGGTAAAACTGTTCTCTCTTTTCGTCGCCATATTAACCTTCTGACGTTTGTCCCGATTATTTTTTACTCTCAAAATTAATGCTACCTTATTAGTTTATGAAATCTGAGTTTTTGATTAATTGTTTGACTTTGTTGTTTATTTAATTAAAAAAAAATTAAAAATATTTAAATTTTTTCATTACAAAAAAACAGCAATCAAAAAGTACAGCAGCAGCAACAACGGCAGCAGCAAAGATAGAATAGCAAGGAAATGAACAGCTACAAGGAAATTCCTAACTGAACAGCATCTGATCCACTTCCGAATCATAGGCGGGACTTCGTGTTCGTGCTTCACTCTATTATTGCCTTACAACAGGACGTCCAAGGCATATGCACAATGTGAAATCTTTTAAAAAGGACGTTTTCTGCTTTCACACCAACAGGAGCAGAAGAGATCACATCAGCCAATAACATCTTGACGACAGCAATGCTTTCTCTTATTTTGTAAAGAAACAAGAAAAAATTCAAGAGCTTTCAAAGCTTTTGTGTGTTTGGACGAAGCTGCTGTAAACATAACTGGAACCAACGACGAATATTCTTCGTAAAATATAAAAACACTTTTGTCTATATGAAAATAAACACAATCAGTACGTTGGACGAAAGTTTCCCTGCGTAACTAAAGCTATGTACAGAAGGTTGTCAGATCTTACAATATTGCCAGTAAAATGTGCTAAAAATTTCTTACAACCGTGTGAACTGGCAATTTTTGTCAGACGACGTTGCCAGAAAAAGCATTGTCAGTCCATTGCAAGACTAGCAGCAACTGACAACATATTGCCAGACATCTTACAATCGTGTGAACACATTGTAAAATTATTGCCAGATATTTGTCAGACATTTTAATATTGTCAGATGTGCGAAGTTCATGCATCTGACAATGGCGTCATTGTAAGATAATTCTTTCTATGGGCAACACTGCGCACGCTTGATTTAAAAAAAAAAAGTTTATAATAAAAGATATGCAGACAAAATCATTGCAATTGCTTCTTTATGGTCCCTAATAATTTATACTTTCACTTTTTACATTTAACACAAACACAAACGATAAATATTTAACAATAGCCAACAAATGGTTTAAGTCTGGCAACGCATAACAACAGATCGAACAATTTGTGCATATGACAACCGTGTGAACTGTCAATTTTTCTACTGACGATTTTGTCAGATGAATTTATTGTCATACAACCGTCTAGCAAAAAATTGTAAGATTTTCTGACATCCGTGTGAACTGACGAGGAATATTGTGCTGGCAATTTTTGATTGCCAGTACATTGTCAGCACATTTCCAGATCTGACAATATTGTAAGATTGTAAGACATTGCAATTTCTGCGATGTTAGGAATTTTTTTTTTTTGATTTATATGATTTTCTGGGAGTTTGTTATTCTTTGCAGTGGAAGTTATTTTTCAATGCATTTAGAAACTTTTCGCGAACTTGCGATTTTTTCGCGTTAATTTTTTATTTAACAGTTTTCGCGATTTCTAATAAGTTTTAAGGCTTTTTTCCAATTTTGTAACTTCTCGAGTATTTTTGCAATGTTCGCCATGTAAGAGAGTTTTTTCAAGTATTCTCTGCTTCCTAAAAGTTTTCAGTAATTTTAAATTTTGCTGTTATGCTGCTTTAACCAAAACATCGATGTTTTTAAGACTGATGTTGCATGCCAAGCCATGAAGATCATATTACATACAAATTTCGTTATCCTCATGTCCAATATATACAGCATTTAAACAATGTGGGGATTAAACTATAATTTTTTAACTCAAATTACACATTTCAAAAAGCATTCCTAATTGAAAGTTGCCAATATATGTGTGTGGCAACGTTCTCCTCTCTGTTTACAAAAAAACAGTAATCAAATAATCGGGGAAAAACTCATAATTAATTTTGCACGTCAAATGTGATTGTACCTTTATATTATTGTATCATGATTTTAACTATTAATGGCAGATTTTTAAAAATATTATTTCAAAACCGATTTCGGTTTTTATTTTTCTCTTTTATGAATGTGCACATATGTGTATAAATAAATGTATGAAATAATGTAATCATTACTCATATTATAGAATAAGTGATATATGTATGTAAAGTGTATGAAGTGCATTACTCTATTCCTATAATATACTAAAGAGTACTTAGTTATAACACTTGTGTCAGAAAAAATGACTTTGTGCATCCAGGTGGAACTGCGCATGAGTTTAATCTATATGAACAGACTCTTTTTGTTTTGAAAATTATACAAATACAGTTTTGTGCTTATTATTATTTTAAGCATTATTATTTTTCACTCATTTGTTTGTGCCAATTATTTTGATTTGCAATGATTCGTTTAATGTGTATTTGATAGTGTCAAAAGATTATCATTTATAAATATTATACATATTTTTTTCTAAGTATGCATTATGAGTCTGATATGTTGTAAATATTACATAAAATTTTTATTTTGATTAGTTCTAGGAAAATTTTTAACAAATGACCGGAATAGAATTTCACACTTAAAAAAATTCACACTTTATTGGGGAAGCAAAGTGAACTCCAAATGAACTTAAATCCTAAAAATGCACTTTTAATCATAAAGAAGATACGAGATTTATATATTTAGACACAATGGACAGATTTAAAAGACCTGTCAAGAAGTTCATGGCACATATGTATGTATGTATTTGTTTTTAATATACTCTACCATTTATGTATGCGTGGGGCATACACAATACAACCATGTTTGTAAAACAGATTTTAATTATTTTTTTTGAAGAAACTAAAATAAGCATAATATCATCATCGTCAACATAATTAAACTTTGTTTGTGTATACAAATTATATGCTTGAGTGCACACTTATATTTAAACAAAAATTTATACATATAAAATTTCGGGTTTCGAAAGTATCCTTGAAATTCTGTTTTGATTCCTCAGCCTTGACAAAAAAAAAAACACACACAAACGCAAAAGACGACGCAACTAATAATTAAATGAAAATAAAAGCTTTTTTGGTGTCTGCTAAAAAGGAATTTTAATAAGACAAATCAATCAATATGATGTATTATTTTGAAAATTAAAATAAATTCTGTTGAACATCACAAATATGGGATTAAAAAGCAATCATACGCAGACACATGTACAAAGAAACATATGCCGTCATAAGTTAGGGAACATAAATAAGTTGAAATGTGTTTTTTTGGTTATTAAATTTGAGTGCATTATACCTAAATATATACATCAGTAGATTATTAGGTATGTATGTATGTTTGTACTCGTATATAAAAATTACAAAGTAACATTAAATCGAGATAAATTTAAATTAATTTCAACAAATGAAAGCTTCAAATAACACAGTACAACACGAAAAAAACTACGAGGTTCTGACAACAAATTCTGGTAGATTATACGTGTGCAGACGTTTTGAAAAATCACATCGACAACTTTTTAATGTGAGTATTCGTGCAGCGTATCGGTATATGAAACTGTGTGTTATTTACATCTGAGGTGTAGGGTATGTTCACCTTATTAAGGCAAATATATTTGTGAAACGTATTAACCTTACAACTCCTCCACATAACGGTAATTTTTCGCTCTATTTCAATAAATCGTAAAATATACCCCCAAAAAGGAGGAGGACGGGTACAAAATTTACCACAAATTTTTACTATGAGTCCTTAAAAATACCTAAGCTCAAAACTCAACTTGAACCACTCAAAATGTGTTAAAGGGTTAATGTCATACTCTTGCTTCGAAAATGTACGTGAAGAAACCTAATAAAAAATTTCCCATTAAAATATTTGGCAAACAAGAAGAATGGATCACAAATGATAAGTAAAAAAAATAAACGGCCAAACCCACGATGTCGGCAACGTTGGACTTGTCGCACACTTACATTCAAAACAACAACAAATTTTAATATTTTCTTGTTGTTTCAAATGTAAGTGTGCGACAAGTCGAACGTTGTCGATATCGTGGGTCAGGCTTAAAATATACAGGCACCCAAACATGCAAGACGATGCACACGAAGGATACAAATAATTAATTATATTGTTATAAAGGGTGTCCCAACAAGAACGCAAGATTTAAATTTTAAATAAAACACAGATATTAAAAAAAAAATCGTGAAAATTTATTATATCGTAAAGTAGACAAAATGAGGTTATGTGTGGAACAACAAATCGGGCAGATGGCCGCCGCGACTTTGCTGGCACACACGTGATCTTTTAATGAAATTTTCAATGGCCGTTTTGCATTAATGCTGCGGTATTTTATTAATGCAGCGTCCAATTTCCTCTTTTAAGGCTTGAGTTAGACTTGGGTCGAACTCGTTCACTAGTTCATTTTTGCCACAAACCAATGATCAAACTCATTTAAATTACATGGGTTTGATCATTGGTTTGTGGCAAAAATGAACTAGTAAACGAGTTCGACCCAAGTTTAGCTTGAGTCGTCGTCGGCTTATTCGCGTAAACCATCGACTTCAAAAAATCCCAAAGAAAAAAGTCTAACAGTGTTAAATTGCACGATCTAGGCGGCCAATTCTGGTCTCCAAAACGCGAAATAACACGACCGGGAAATGACTGATGTAGCAATTGAATTCTTCTCTGGCTGTATGACATGTGGCGCCGTCTTGTTGAAACCACATGCCCTCCACATTCATTTCTTCAATTCTAGGCACGAAAAAACTGGTTATCATTTCACGATACCGAACACCATTGACTGTTTGCGCTTGACCTGCGTTTGAGCGACATCATCACGTACAGCTGCGACATTTTCGGTCGATCGACCTGGTCGAAGACGCGTTGTCTTTAAATCACTTACAGACCCAGTTTCGGCAAATTTATCCATTAATCTCTTTACAGTTGACTCTTTTGGAGCATTATTGTGACCCCAAATTGATCGCAAATCTGCGAACTGTAGCCGCAAAACTTTCACCATTTTGGTAAAACAATTTCACAATGAGAATGCGTTGTTCATTCTTGTAGCGCTCCATTTTTATTAACCTCGTACCTTCTACTAGCAAACAATAACAATTGTTCAAATGTCAAACAATGACACTTTTAATGGAGCCAAATTTAAATCTTGCGTTCTTGTTGGGACAACCCTTAGTTCTGCCGCTGTTGTCGTGAAGAAAGCGTAGAAGATATAGTCTTGGAATTTCTTTGGGAATATCCAAAAAAAAAAAAAAAAAAACAAAAAAAAAAAAAAAATTTAACTTAGACTCAAAATAATCAAACATATTTTATAACATTTTTAAAATTTTATTATATACCAAAATAAATCTATTTATATTTTATATTTTTCTTATACACTAAAACATTATTATTTTAAGAAAATCATATACATTAAAAACATTTTTTAAATATTGTAACTTTACTATGAGAATGGTAAGAAAAATTACTTACATAATTTTTCTCTTAAGGGTGAGGGTGTAGTGTACCTCACTTACTGTAATACACTGTATCATAATATAATTGCATTGCAACACAGTTCATTGTAATAATTAACAAAACGCTTACTGTATTAAATTTAAATGACACACTTTTGTTTTCATTACAAAATTATTCTATTATAGATGGTCAGCAAAAGTAAAGACATAAAGAAACACAAAAATAATAAAATGTAAAATAGTATATAAGTAGAGTAAAACATTGAATAAATCAGATTTTAATGAATGAACATAAACCGGCAATAACTTGCCTTGTTTAATTATTGAATTCTCACTTTTTCTGGCAGTTCCTTTGAACGCCTAGTTATAAGCTGGACCCCCTGTACAGCTGGATAAAAGTAATAATTGGGCTATAGAACTTCTCAACACACTACATACTAGTTACACATCCATATTAACACACAACCTTTACATTAACATCTCTCTACAAATACAAATTTTTAGGCATAGCTAAGATAAGTAACTTTAGCAGATGTTTCAATTTGACGGGTTGATATATCTAGTACCAATCACTATATCCGAGTACTTGGATAAAGCTCTACATGGGATGATACCGATGCTTATTAAAATACATATTTACAACCATACAAACACATAAGCCAATGCAGGTGCCATACACAAATAACAACTATGTATAACGCTTATACATTTGCCCTGTTAATATCGCACATACATTGTAGAACGAACTAATGACGACATCAAAGGCTCGTATTGAGAGACTGCTGCATGTGCTAAGATTTTCTGGATATTATTCCGGAAGCCTTGCGTTAAGTACTCGTATAAAAAGTGCGCTGCATCCGCTAAATGATTATTGTTGTATATACCAGCTTAGTACGTCCAAATCATATGCTTAATGTTAGCTCTTATTTGGTAAATAAACATGAATAAATTTAAGAGCTTTCAAAGCTGTTTACCTCAAATGCAAGTATCCGAGTATGTGTTTGGACGTAGCTGATGTAAGCAGTTAGAATGTCTATTGGTGTGTAAAGAATAAAGTTAACATCGTGGTATTCTAGAAGTGAATTAAATATTTAACATTGTGTGTTTGCAAAGCTTTAGTATCTAAGTACATTAAATAAAGTCTTTGATTTGATAAGAATTGTTCACTTGTTGTTTTAATTCAGATTTTCGAAACATTTTTAAGAGATAAAAATGTAACAATATTTATAATTAGTACATGAGCTTAGGAAATGTTGTAGACCTTACGTATTAGATATAAGATATGTTCTTTCGATTTGGCTGGTTTTTGCGGTTTTTGTTAAGTTTTAGAATTGGGTGTGTTCTGGTATAGTAACTGCCACTTCCACTATGTCGAAAGAAAAACTCTGCGAAAGAAACCTAGTCACTCGAATTCTAATACATTTTTATTCCACATTTCAAACTAACTTACATTTACATTAAAATAAATACAACCATATTGAACAACGAAACAGAATTCAACGAAATAGTCGCACAGCAACAGCATATTATTACTGTTTTGCTTTACAACTACATTCGTTTTGTTTGAAATGTGCGAGTACTTTTTATAATGAGCATAAATCAATAATCAAAACAAAAGTGTTTAATAATATATTGATGAATATTTTATGACTTTTCTACACAAATAAACAAAAAATTGAAGATATGTGAATTAAAAAAAATAATAATGTGATAAAATAATAATTTTACGAACTTTATTGAATTCTTTGCAAATGTATTTTACTACACGAAAGCAAAATAGCAAGTGAGTGTTTTTGACATAGTGTTCGCTTTGTTGACGACTCATTCGAATAAGTGGTATGAAAATCTGTATGAAAACACTTACGTTTTCTTGCGATTTGTCATTCGAGTCAATGTTCGTTCAGAAGTAAGATAGAGAAATGGAAATCAGTTTTCTTTCGCTTAGAATGCAAACGAAGACCTTCTTTCGAAATAGTGGAAGAGGCAGTTAATTTAAAAAAGAAAGGTAAAAGTAAATTCAATAAAGCATTAACTTTGATCAAGCACTATTTTATTCATATGAATAATATTGAAAGCATAGCAAAACTTTAATTTGCTAAAATTTGAATTTCTGAGAATTTCGACATTAACATCGAATGAGCCAATACTTCATCGTACAAGGGGCAAATCACGGCATTCGATACGACTCGTAATTTAAAAATATTTCCATATAAACTCTATTGAAAATTTTTTAAATTACGAGTCGTATCGGTTTTTTCCTCGATGGTACACTTGGAACCTCTAGTGTAATTTTACACTTTTATTTTTTGAAGACAAATATCAACATACATATATATGTATATTGAGTTAGTTGCAACTAGGGATGCCAATACTGAAATCCCGAATACCGAAAACCCGGGATTAGTCTAAAAAACTGAATCCCGAATCCCGGGATTTTTAATTTTGGTAACATTAAAAATCTGATTTTTTTTATTTAATGCAACTATGTTTATGTTTGTAAATAAACATGAGTTTCCCAGTTAAAAATAATTTTGAATATTTGAAATTTAATCATTGTAGCCATGAATCAAATTCGTTTTACTGGTTATAAAAAGAAGTCGTAGGCGAAATAATTATTAGTAATGAATTTTTTACCACACAAAATAAAGTCGGAAGCTCGGTTTGGTGTTTTTTTTAGTTGATGATAATGGAACTATGCACGCAAAAAGCAAATTTTGCAAAAAGGTATTAAAAATTTTATGGAGGTTCTAGGTTCAAAGGTCTTTTGACACATATTAATGTAAGTATACTTTGTCAGATAAATATTTGAAATAAAATGTTTTAAATATTTTTATAGACCCATGATATTCAGCTAGAAAAATGACATGAGAAGGTTGCACCTCAACTAAAAATACTACAAATTACTAACTTCCTCGGCCCACAAAAAGAGGTGTCGCTTGGCGCTATCAAATAAAACCCAAGGAAATAACGGCCAAATAGGAAAATGAAATAAAGCCCAACAAAATTAAGGAATTTCTAATTGGGCTTTATTTCATTTATATTGGGTGTTATTTCATAAATTTGCTCTTTGCCTCAATTAATTTTTTTTGGGGTTTATTTTATTAGGCTGTTGATACTTAGTTCAACATATTACTCTATAAAATATAGTTTTTATTTTAACAATAAATTTCTCATTGAACCTTCATAGTGAAGAGACATTAAAGCAGATTTTTTTTACATACATACATACGAAACAAATATAAAAAACAACAAAATCAAAAATCATACAAAAAATATTCGTAATACATATCCACCTTGATAAATAAGCTTATTGGCTTTACTAATATTTTTTACATAGCAAGAAATAGCAAAAACAAAAAAAAAACCGTAAACACAAACAAAGTTCCCTTGAGGAGTAATACTCTGTATGAGTACCTCAAAGGAAAAAAATTTTGAAGTGAGTTCTAACGGCAGAAATGCTTATTTTACTGTGAGTTCTGAAACTCTTAATGAAAAAAATATAAATAATAAATCTGATGAAAATCTTTTTTTAACGGCAAAGCCAATTTTTCGTCAGCGATCAACTTCGCTTTGTCCAATGCCAACTAGTGAATCGTTAACATTACCATTGCCTAGTACTTCTTCATTTAAGTCTGCGATATCATCCGCATCGGGCTCGCCTTCATCACTAAACCAAGTTATCACTACAGATAACAGTAGCTCAAAACCCAAGGTACAAGTGGGAATGGACAGATATATAACAGTGGTAAAGCGTGGGCGAAGCCCAAATTCTTCAAAAATTTCATCTGCCCCAAAGATGTCTAGGGATAACAGCGCATCATCTACCAATCGTCAAAATCGTTTTTCATTATTGCAAGACACCGACGACAAGCCCTCTACATCATCGCAAACGTCTTTTAAGCCACCACCTATTTATCTGAGAGAAAAAAATTCTAACGCGCTTATAAAAAAACTACTGTCGACCATTGGTGAAAATACTTTTCACATCATTCCAATTAAACGAGGTAATATTGATGAAACTAAAATCCAAATATATAATGAAAAAGATTTCCGAAAAATTGTTAGTGAATTCGAAAAAAATAAAACAAATTTTTACACATACCAACTTAAGAGTGCTAAAGGCCTACAGATAGTATTAAAGGGCATAGATTCATATGTTGAGCCCGAAGAAGTAAAATGTGCACTTGTCGACCAAGGATTTAAGGTAAAAAATGTTACCAACATATTTAATAGAGAAAAGGTCCCCCAACCCCTATTTCGGGTTGAACTGGAGCCGAATACAATTGAAAAAAATGAAGCCCATCCAGTTTATAGCGTAAAGTATCTCTTACATCGAAAAATCACAGTTGAAGAGCCACGTAAGCGTTCAGGTCCCGTACAGTGCCATAATTGCCAAGAATATGGCCATACGAAAACTTACTGCAAGTTACCTACAGTGTGTGTTATCTGCGGTGAATTGCATGGTACTGCTAGCTGCACTAAGCCAAAAGATCAAGCAGAAAAAAAATGTAGTAATTGTGGAGGTAATCACACAGCTAACTATAGAGGGTGCCCTGTATATTCTTTCGTTAAACAGGCTATGGGTCAAAAACCCAAGTTAACTCCAGCTCTACAAGTAAACGCGAACTCCGACACTTTTACTCAAATCAGCCAACCAGTTACTTCACGTGTATCGTATGCTGATGCTGCTAAGACTAGTTCAATTCCCACGCAAAATGTTCCACCGCCAAATAATTCAACGAATTCAAACTCAAGCTTTAACTTTAGTCGCCTTGAAGCTACTATTGAGAATCTGGTGCTAACTATAAACAACTTTACTACAAATATGACAAGTATGATGCAAGAAATGCTGCGAATGCAGAATACACTGCTTCAAGCATTAGTTAATAAACCATGAACACGTTAAAAATATGTTTCTGGAACGGAAACGGCATTCGCCAACATAAAAATGAACTTGAGCACTTCCTCATGGAAAAAAAATATTGATATAATGTTGGTTTCTGAGACTCATTTGACCTCAAGAAGCTCATTTAAAATAAATGGTTACACTTTATATTTTCGTAGAAAATTTTTGTGCAAATTTCGTGATATCATCAATTTACTCACCTCCCAGATTTTCAGTTAGCGAAGATCAGTATGAGAAGTTCTACAAATCGCTTGGATCTTGTTTCGTGGCAGCTGGTGACTACAATGCAAAACATACCTACTGGGGATCGCGTCTTGTTACACCTAGAGGTCTAGCCTTGTTCAATACAATTTCAAAAATGGGCTTAGATGTCATTTCGAGTGGGGAGCCTACTTACTGGCCTACTGACGTAAGAAAAATTCCAGATGTTATAGATTTTGCCGTCACGAAAAATATTCATAGGGACTTAATTCATGTAGAGGCCTCTCTAGATCTGTCCTCCGATCACTCTCCAACAATAGTTACAATTTTTAACCCACTAAGGAGTGATTTAACTAACTCATATGTGAAGATGATTAATGGAATCAACTGGCTGGTATTCAAAAAATATCTTAGTAGTCACTGCGTAGAAAACATTCAGCTTAGATCATGCGATGATATTGAATTTAATATTGCCAATCTTAACGAAAATATTAAACAGGCTGCTGAACACGCTACTACCTCCTATCCGCAGACCGGCTTTAACAGAATTTATTCTACGGAAATTGAACGTCTTGTATGTGAAAAAAGGAGAGCTAGAAGAGAATGGCAACAACACAGATCACCCCTAAATAAAATCAGACTTAAAGAATGTACTAAACGACTCAAAGAGCTGCTATCGTCGGAAAAAACTGCACTACTGGAAAAGTATTTAGAAGGTCTTGATGTAACGTCCGCATCTAATTAATCTTTATGGCGCGCTACTAGAAATCTTAAACGACCCGTTGATCTTAAATCACCATTGCGTACTGCGACCGGAGGCTGGGCAAGAAGTGATAGTGAGAAAGGTAACTTATTTTCTGAGCATTTAAAATCTGTATTCACTCCAAATTCATGTACGGGTGCTGCTGATTTACCGAGTGTAGTTTCTCTACCCCCTCGTCCCTTAAGGTTTAAGATGCGTGAAGTACAAAAAGTAATTTCTGATCTCAACCCGAAGAAAGCTCCAGGTATTGATGGCATTAGTAACAAAATGCTCATGAACTTGCCTCATATTGCAATAAGAATCCTGCTATTTACTTTTAATGCTATTTTAAGAATGCAGTATTTTCCACATAACTGGAAACTGGCCAAGATCAAAATGATTCCAAAGGCGGGCAAAGATCTTACCAAGACTGAGTCATATAGGCCTATAAGCTTACTATCTACAATCTCAAAGCTTTTCGAAAAGCTGCTCGACTAAATTGTCCAAAATTTTGACTGATAATGGGTGCATCCCGGACCATCAATTTGGCTTTAGAAGTCAGCACAGCACGATTGAACAAACGCATAGACTGGTCCAAGTTGTAAGAAGAACATTTGAAGAAAAGAAGTATTGTTCTGCTCTCTTTATTGGTGTTTCTCAGGCGTTTGATAAAGTATGGCACGAAGGCCTAGTTTTAAAATTGAAGACATATCTGCCAATAAACATTCAAAAGCTTTTGGAAAGTTATATTATTGATAGGAAGTTCACTGTTGTGGAAGGAGAGTTCACGAGTGTGCCCGAATCTATATCTTCTGGTGTGCCCCAGGGTAGTATTCTGGGTCCTGTCTTGTATTTAATATATACTTGTGATATACCTGTGAGCAATAATATCCATATTTCTACTTTTGACGATGATACAGCCTGTATGAGTGTGCACGAAAACCCTTATGAGGCATCCCGCAATCTCCAGGAACATATCACTCAGCTGGAAATATGGTTGAACTTATGGAGAATTAAAGTCAATGAACAAAAGTGTGTAAGTATAACGTTCACCCTAAGAAGAGATACTTGCTCCCCCATTCGAATCAACAATCAAAATATTCCTCAACATTCCCAAGTGAAATACCTTGGTATACACCTTGATCGAAGACTTACATGGAAACATCATATTGACTCTAAGTTAACTCAGATGAAACTTAAGTTAACTCAAATATATTGGTTGATTGGCAGAAACTCAACACGCAGCCTAGACTGCAAACTTTTATTATACAAGTCGCTTTTGAGGCCAATATGGCGCTACGGAATTCAGTTATGGGGCACTGCTTCAGCTTCCAATGTCGAGAGAATCCAACGAAGGCAAAACAAAATTTTACGGTTAATAACATCGGCTCCATGGTACATCCAAAATTCTATTATACATCGTGATTTAAATATGCCACTAGTGACTGAAGAAATTGCAAAATACGCAGGCAAATATTTAACAAAACTGGAATCACATCCTAATCCGCTTGCCCGTAATATTTTGAACTTTACTGGACACATCCGCTTAAAAAAGAGGGACACACGGGCTCTTATACCTAACACTCCAGATGGGACTACTTGAAAATACTTCCCCCCCCCCCCTCCCCCTTTTTTTGATTATCACTACTAATGTATTATTTATAAGTACCACTAAGTTTATGTCCGACATTTGATTTGAATACTTATTGTTAGTTCATATATGAAGATACAATAAATAAATACATGCATTACAAAAAAAAAACAAAAAAAAAAAAAAAAAAAAAAAAACATAAATTTTGTTTGTCACTGTAAGTCATTTGTTAATATATATTTCAATTATTATTAAATATGCCAAAAGGCAATTTTACTGTAACATGAAAAGTAGGTCATTTAATTTTACATTACACCTATGTCATTGAACTTGTCATTATTCACTTAAACACAAATATGCCAATACAGCCAATTCAAACACAATAATTAAAATTAAGTCAACAAGAAATTTACTCGTTGACCAATAGTTGACTAAGCATTGTTATTATAAAATTAATTTAAGCATTTTATCATTAAGTTAAAGTAAGCAATTTATTCTTGTTATTATTAATTAATTTAGTATAAAGGCAAGAATTAAAATAAAGAATTTATCAATCTTCTTAAGGCATTTAAAGTGTTTACTGATTGATCTTTACTACGTTTTTCAAGTTCAATTGCTTGAAGGACAACCCGGCAAACAAAAATAGTGTCAATACAAGTTTATGTGCTTGGATTGAAATAACTATTGCCAAAACATTCAGGCCTTATTTCATTTCTTATTTGGGAGTTATTTCCTTGGGCCTTATTTCATAGCGCAATTACAATACCAAACGAACGTTGTTTTTCGTCAGCAGCTTATGTTTGCACTAAAATAAGATCTCGATTGTCGGCTGCCACCCTAGATGCATTAATTTTTTTAAGAAGTTTCTTAAGAGATACGACTTAATATACAAATATTACTTCCATATTACTTTAAATTATTCCTACCAATAATAAATTAAAAATGTTTTATTTGGTTCTGTAATAAATTTAATTTTTTTCATGAATTAAAAATTTTTTTTAATACTTATACTTACATTAATAATAAATTATAATTCTAAAAGCTAATAAATGAGATTATCTAATATATTTTAGTTTATAAAATTCCGAAAAATCCCGAATCGTCCCGGGATCCCGTTTTTTTAAATTCAAAATTCCGAATCCCGGGTTTTTAAAGAACCTAGTCCCTTTTGGCATCCCTAGTTGCAACCATTAGGAGATGCAATTGGATTGGGATAATTTTATTGTTTGAGGGAAATCTTGGGTTTTCATAAAAATTTAGATCAAATTATTCTTTTCAATCGTATACATATATTTATTTATATATATATTTTTACGTATGATAACTTCGGCTCCATGGTACATCAGAAATTCAGATATACATCGTGATTTGAATATGCCACTATTGATTGAAGAAATTGCAAACTTGCTCGTAATATTTTGAACTTTACTGGACACATCCGCATAAAAAAGAGGGACACAAGAGCTCTTATACTCAACACTCCAGATGGGACTACTTGAAAATACCTTTTTTTTGCTTTTTGATTATCACTACTCATGTATTATTTATAACTATCGGGCCTAATAATTATATTTTAGATTTAAGATTTGAATACTTATTGTTGGTTAGAAGATACAATAAATAAGTACATGTATTAAAAAAAATATATATAAAATGTAATTGAAAATGTGTTTTGCCTGTTTGAAAACGTGCCTAATGCATGTCTGTAAATAAAATAGTCCTGTATATACGCATATATAGCCGATTAATACTCACAGTATTTTCATACTCATGCACATGATTGTAGCTCAAATGCTATTTATAGTTGTTTGTGGTGCCGAATTTAAAATGTGTATAAGCAAAGATGTACATATGTTTGTATGTATGTATGTTTGTTTATTTATTTATTATATCTATTATATTTACATATCGTTATCGTGTTCTAGCATACCAGCGAAACCTTGGATAAAATAATGTAATAATAGTTGTTTATTTACATTAAAATACAATAAAGACCCTGAAAGCCCACCATTAGATTACTCTGTAATATCAAGGAGATATAAGAAAAAAAAGGTCGTTTAGGGTATCATAATAAAATTTTTTGGATGTTTATAGTTATATGTATGTATTCGGTTTAAAATTAATGCGAGTGTTTGCATATGAGCGTGTTTTTTTCTATTTTTAGCTGAATGTATTCATAGTTGTTCGACGGTCAATACTCAAAAAATTCTTAAAACAATATTTTTATCATTCTGTGATATTTAACAAAATCAAGAGGACAGAGCATTTTTCTTCAACTTTTACTTACAGCTTAACTGCGAATGGGTGCTCGAAATATAAAATTCTTATATCTCTTGTATAAAAGTTAGGTATGCGTCAAACTCATCAAATTTGTTTGTTTCATTCATTTAAATGAAGGACAAGTTAAAACAAATAAAATATCATTTTTTGCCATTCCCTGCCATTTGAATCAGAGCTTAAAGATTGTTTTATCTTTATTTTGTAGTGTGTATAGGCTAAAACAAAAACATGCAAGTTTAAAACTGAATCATTTAATTTTTTTTTCTTCTTTAATATCATATTTGTTATTATTTCCACAATTTGTACCCCAAAGGCATACAATATTATCAACAATATAATGTGCGTGCAGCTTGTTTATGAATATCATCGTATAACAATCAACAGCACTAGAGCAAAAAAAAAAAAAAAAAAAAAAAAAAAAAAAAAAATAGTCCCTAAAGACCAGCATCACCAACGTAGATTTGTTTGTAACTACATTTTAAGTAAAGTTGGCCATTTAATATTATTGCTCCGTTGGAATGAGTGCTGCTGCAGCAGTTTGCTGCAAGTATGTACTTAAAATTAACCTTGGATATATTTATATCAGCAACAATGTTGTAAAGGTAGAAAGGTGATTCTTTATTTGAATCATCAACAACGTCATCCACATTTTATTTTAAAATGCATTTAATGGCATTTCCAATGATACAATGTAACAATTATTTATTACGAGAAAAAAAAATAAGCTATGCGCAAATAAATAATAAAGGAAATTGTAGCATTCAAGGAGTTGAGAAATTAATCTTACAAAAAGATAGTAAGTACATCAGTAAATTTATTTGCAAAATGAATGGTAAACTATAACATATTTAAGTTGCATTGCTGCTCTTAAATAAATGAAATCTTTTAAAGTAAAATCATATATTCTCTCCAAGAATGCAATAAAGACTTGATAAGATTAAAAAAAAGGCATCACTGCGGGGTATTTGCATATATACATTGTAAGGGTGATTCTCATTTTGACTATAAATTCTAAAACTTTTTTTCTTGAGTTTTTAATTTATTGATAAAAAAAAATACAAATAAATATTGAAATACATTCAGTGGACTCAAAAATAAAATAGAATTAAATTAATGATTTTTTTAATGCGAAGGTAAATTTTATGTATTGAACGTTACCTTTGAATTTTTTTTTATAAATATGTATGTGAAAATAAATCAATATTGGCACAGACTTTGATTTTATATTATTTGACCTTTTTTAACCCTAACTCCAAATTCACACTTACGTGTTTAACGCCTCATTCGTGTTTAAGAGCTTAAACACGACGATTTTTAGATGTTTTGCCATACATTTACTTGTTTTATTAAACATCCCAAAAACGGTGTTTTAAATTTAAACACTTTGATAAACAAGTAAATGGAGTATGTTCTGGGCGTTTTTCAGAACTATGGCAACTTTGTGTTGTTATTAAATAGCGGCTCGTGAAAAAAAAAATTATTTAATTCCTCAAAAAAATTTAATTAATTACAATAAAAGGTTGTTGTTTAAAAATAAAAATAAAAGCAAATATAAAGTATAATCATTCGAAATTTCTTACAACCACAACACACAACAATTTATTGATATAATGTCAACCGTAAACATCTCAAACACTCGTATAATGTGAACGGTTGTGTTTTGTTTTTAGAAAACTCGTCTTAAACATATTTAAAAACATAAGTGTGAACATAGTATAAGCTTGATTTTATGTATTAAACGTTAGCGTGACTCTAAGTTTATTTCATAAAGCTTTAAACCCTTCTCTTTTTGAGATATTAGCATCTTTGAGGGAATTTCAGATTTGTGAAATTTGGTAACGCTCTGTGCAGAACTTTAGCTTGAAATACAACTCAAGTATCAGATACAAGTCATAATTTAAAAGTGTATTAGGCTTTATTTTTTACAACTGATTTACAACTGCAGCACAAATCCATGTGCACAATGAACAAACTTTTACAAAAGAGCTTTTGTGCTTTCACACTGATGAGAGCATAGCAGCCAATCACATCTCGGGAGCAACAATACCTGCTCTTACTTTGCAAAGAAATAATAATAAGTTTAAGAGCTTTCAAAGCTGTTTACCTCAAACGCAAATTGCAGAGTATGCGTGATTGGACCTCGCTGTTTTAGAGACACGCAGCCGGGTTTTATGTTAAATATATTTCTAGAGCATTTCAGTTCACCTTTTCCTCCTTCCAACCTAATTCTGTGATACCTTTAAAAAAGGAAAACATTCTATTTAATTCAACAAATTGATGTGCTCAAGTAGGAGAGGCTCCGGTCTTTATTAGTTCCCCTACATTCTAGAAATAAACTGATTTTATTAAGTCTTTAAGTCTAAACATATTTTAATTAAAAACAACACTTCTTCTCTGCAGTACGTCCAAGAAATGTGCACAATGTGCAAACTTTTGCAAAAGAGCTTTTGTGCTTTCACATCGACGAGAGCTCAAGATAGCACAATAGCCAATCAGATCCCGGCAACAACAATGCTTGCTCTTACTTTGCAAATAAACAAGAACATATGTAAGAGCTTCCCAAGCTGTTTACCTCAAACACAAATATCAGAGTATGTGTATTTGGCTTAAGGTGCAATCAGACGTGACATGACCATAGCCATACAAAACAGCCGTTCGATCCAAACAAATGGGCAACGATACGATTATAGTTGAGTTGCCATAATTACATAGCTATTGCCATAGAAACCAATTGAATTTTGGTTTGGTTATGCATATGGCATTATGGCTATATCGCGTCTAATTTAAGCTTTAGCTGTTCTAGAGCATTTTAGCCCGCCGTTAACTCCTTCAAATGGTACTTCTTCTGTGACAGCTTTTCAGAAAGAAAAAAATTCTTATTTAATACCACACATCGATGTGACCAAGTAGGAGATGTTTCTCTGTTTTTATTAATTCCCGCAAATTTTATAAATAAATTTATTTTACTAAGTTTTTAAGTCTAAAAGTCTTTTAATTAAACACAACACTTCTTCTTTGTGATATCAAAAATATTTTTATAAAAGTCTTTTATTCCCCCTTATAAATTTATTTTACTTTAATTATCTTTTGTTACCTTTAATCATTATTAAAAGAACTATCTTTGTATACAGTAATTGCTGTAAGTCTGTTAAAGTGATTTTTTTTATATTAGTGTTTAGCATACAAATACGAGTATGTAGTACTTTAAATGTTAATAAACTCATAATGATGATTTTGCGCCAATTAAATTCATACCCTTAGCTGTCATCTTTGATCAATGGCAATTATTTTCAATGGGTTCGTCTCATCATTCATGAGAGAGGTTTGTTTTTTTCGTCTTCTTCTTCGTATTTCCAATTAATGCTTTGATTGCAAAAAAAAAAATTATAAATAAAAAAATAAACCTTACAATAAACAATTTGCTTTTATGAAATTAAATTGACATTTAAAACGAACAACACAACACCACCAGCGCGCGCGACTGTCTGCCGGTCCGTCCGTCTGTCCTGTCTCTATGTGCGTCTGTATTCATAAAAGTGATGACATTTTTAGTTCATTTTATATTTTGCCAAACAAAGAAGAGAATACAATCAACTGTACAAATAATCATCAGTACAATCATAAATGCATGTTTAAATAAAAAATTTGCTGCTTTTAATTTAAACTTCTTAAAATTTTTTAAACTAATCTTCAATAACTCGTATTGTATAAATCTTGGAAAAAATTGGAATGAATAAGGAATTTGCAACTAAACAAAACTGGATTTAATGAAATAAATATTTAAGGCGGAACTATTTTCCGAATACAAAGCATAAGACGGAACTATTTTCCGAATAAAAAGCATACTAGGCACTATCCATATAAACAAGCTTCATAACTTCATTTCTAAATAATGCGACAGCCCATCATTTACAAGTCATAATCATGGGCCTCTTTGAGAGCGTTACCTTTAAGTTATTTAAAATATTTACATGTCAGGAAAAAGAGTATTTTGTTGGCAAATATTTAACCAAATTGTATTTTATTATATAAGGCCCAACTATATTGTAGGTAGGGTTGCCAGTCGTACTGATTTTGCCAGTACATGTACTAATTTTTGTTTAAAGTACTGATTTATGCATAACTAGCAAATCAGTACGCAAATGTACTGATTTTTTCATGTATGTACTGTTTTTGTACTGTTTTTAACCCCCGACTAAAAAAAAGGGGGTGTTATAAGTTTGTAGTGTGTCTGTGTATCTGTGTATCTGTGTGTCTGTCTGTGTCCATGTACAGGCCAAACGGCTGGACCGATTTTCATTTAGTTTTTTCTGTTTGAAAGATGACTTGATCGAGAGGGTTCTTAGCTATGTTTGAAAAAAATCGGTCCAGCCGTTTAGAAGATATAAGATCTTTTCTGAAAAAAGTCGGGGGTTTTTAAAATTTTTAATTTTTGTTATTATATATTAAGTATGATCAATGTAAATATAAGAAAGCCTGTCATAGTGTTTATTTATTTTCTTTGAATCACCAGTGATCTTTACTTTACGTTCGCTTTGAGGCAAATTTATTTTCAAAGTGGTATCCATATAATGCTCAAGCAAATTCTGCCAAAACTATCAGAGATCATATAAATTTTAGTTTAAGTTAATGTTAATTTTATTGAGATTTTTTTAATTTAAATTTGCAAGAAAGATTTGCTATAAGTGATTTCTGATACACGCAAATAATGAATTTAAAGTTTCTTTTTCGAAAATTTTTTTGATAATATTATTTAATTAATTACATATGCATTGGTACAAAGTATACATTGAATTCATGTTTTGTTTTAAGAATGGTTAAAGCTAGGAATGTAACGAATGTTCGCATTTGCAAATTTTTCGCTTATTTTTGCTATTTACATTTGCTAAAATGTATGCGAATATTTAAGACAAACAAATTTTGTACTTCTTTTACGAAAAAAGTTTGCCATTAACAAACGTCAAAAACACGAAAATTATTTTAAGCCAGCATGAAAAAGATAAATATAGTTTACGTTCGTAGATTCAGCAAATTTATGCAGAAGTTCTGCGAATTTTTTCTGCGTATGCGTGATCAACTGTTGCACATGCTTTGCAACTGCTCAATATCTGTGCGTTGGCATTTTTAAACGAACTGCAAACAATTTTTAAGCCGGCAAGTAATTTTATTTAAGAAAGTTGTCATCTCGTCGATGTGAAAGCACAAAAAACTCTTTATAAAAGTTTGCACATTGTGCACATGGCTTGGACGTAGCTGACTTATAAGTAAGGCATTCTTCAAAGCTTTATCAGAAAGCTTTTCTATAAAAAAGTTCTCATAAGCATCAAAATTAAACTAAAGTCCAGCGGTGTTTGGAAATATACCTATTTAATTTTTTGAAAAAGAAAAGGCATTGTAATTTCGGCAGCAGTATTTTCTACTTAAGACTAGTCTGTTAAAACTTTAAAAACATGTTTTTAGCATCATTCATTACTTCGCACAAACAAATTTGAATCGCTAACAATATTAACTAGTCATTGTTGTAGTAAATTCCACGCGAAACAAGTGTCACTCATTAATTTCATATACAAACATATGTATGTATCTTTCTGTTTTATGAATTCATGTTTTTAATAAATTAATACATATTTGCTCAATGCAAGACTCAGTTTAAATAAAATGCTATATATAGTATATCCATGTATGTAATACAACTTAATGTTCTTATATAAATTTATTTTCATGTGATTTTTAACGTATTGTAATATTTGCATTTGCTTTCGCAAAAATTAAAATGTAGTATTCGCATTCGCATGCGCTAAACTGGTATTAGTTACATCCGTAGTTAAAGGCTTTTATATTGAAAAAATTAATGTACTGATTTTTTTCAATTGTACTGATTTTTTTTCTCTCATGTACTGATTTCTACGATTTCAAAACTGGCAACCCTAATTGTAGGAGTGGAGATAATGATGATTATGCTAGACGTCGGCGATAGAAATCATTTTTATAGTAGATTTCCATCGCCAACGCCTTACACTATCTGGCTATATTAAGTGTAATTTTTTAGAAACTTTCTTTTTGGCAACACTGTGATTGACAACTCTATTGTTTTCGTGTATCATGTTACTTATCATACTGTCAAACATGTTCAGTTTGGTCTTTGATTTATCCATGAATCGACTTCAAATTAAAAATGCTAGCAGGTTATTAAATTTTAATATCAAAATTCATGGTCGGTTAAGAAAGTGCATCGTGCGCTTCTTCCATTTTATCGCCAGTTTCGGCGACCTTACGAGGCAGCTATTCGGAATCTTGTGACTAAATTTCGCACTAAAATTACATTATTGAACATGAAACCACCAAAGCGCATACGTACTCGTAGAATCTGGACAGAGGAAAATATTGCAGCTCTATCCGTCAGTGTTGTTGATGACCGTGAATTATCGTTTCGGTACCATTCGCAGCAATTGGGCCTCTGTTACTTTTTTTCCCCCAAAAATGGAAGAGCTGGACTTGGCTGACATGTGTTTTCAGTAAGACGGTGCCAACAATGGCCCAATTGAGAGGCGAGTTCGGTGAACAGTTCATTTCACGTTTGGGGCCGGTCAATTGGCCGCCTAGATCGTGCGATTTAACGCTTTTAAACTATTTTTTTCTGGAGCTATATTAAGACTCATGTCTATAGAGACAAGCCCACAACGGTTGACGAACTGGAAGATAATATTGAAGAATATAATCGTGAGATATCGGCCGGTATGTTGAGATAGTTTGTCAAAATTGGATCCAGCGTATGAATTATTTGAGGCGTAGCTGCGATCAAAACTTACATGAAATTATCTTTAAACATTGATTTTTATGGATTGTTCTACCAACTTAAAAAAAGATTTCAAAGATTTCTCTAAATGGAATTCGAAAAATCTTAAAAAAATCGCCCATTATATATACTAAATTGTTCCTTAATACGTTCTTATTTTTTTTTTAAATCAACAAAAAATTAAGATAACGTTTTGTTTAAACAAACATATTTTTGAAACACATTTTAAGTTTTATTATTTTTATTTTTTATTTGGTTTGATGAATTTATAGTAAATTATTTTTATAAACAAAAAATGTATTCTTCATTTTATTAAAAATTTATGAATTTTGGTTTTTAGTTTTACGAATACTGTTAAAGGTCATATTACAGTAAAAATATTATTTGATTTCTTGAATTCAGTACTTGAGTACAATATATAAAGTGTCCTATTTCAACTTCAACAACAACTAGAGATGCGCACGTGTCAAATTTTTCCAACACAACACGTACGAAAAGCGCACGCGAAAAATTTTGTCAACACGATACTGCACAACACGCACGAAATATTATTGGTATGGTGTTGAAGATCAGAAAATTTAATTGATTTTTTTTAAGAGTCGCTTTGCAAAATATGGCACCGAGTTGGCACTGCCAGCTGAAACTATCTGCCACCACAGCTGATACTATCGGTTTACGGCTCATACAATATCAATAAATATGCTGGTGTTGTGTGTTTGAAGATAAAAAATATTAAATTTATTCTCTACTGCAAATTCATTCACACATATTTTACATCTAAAATAGTTTCGTGTTTTTCGTGTCAATTTTGCTCAACACGAAACGAACCGAACACGCACGAAATAAAATTTTTTGTCACGAACACTTCATGTTAAGTCGTGCGTGTTCGTGTTACGGAAAAAACACAACTTGCGCCCATCTCTAACTACGACGATTTTATACTAGACTTAAGAAAATTACAAATTATTTCTTTAATCTAGTACAAAACCATCCTAAGCGAAGTCAAAGTCGAAATACGACACTCGTAACTAGGCCCACTATGCCATAAATATCTCAAACATTTGATATAATTTGTTCATTATTTTAAGAATATCACATAAAAATAATAAAAAAAAAACTTTTTATTCGACATTTTTGTATCACCGACGGCAACGCTGCTCATTAATGAAATAAAAAAAATTAATAATTAAACCCCTGGCCAGACAGTCAACTCTTCTTAAATTTTTTTTTAATAAATTTTCACACAAATTTTCTACTCCAAACGACCGCCCGAGTTGTGGAAACAGGATGTAAGTTCGTCGATTATCTTTGAGATGATTTTTTAAGCTGAAAGTTCATTAAACGACTTGTGCGCTTTCTCACATTCGTCATTGGCGGCGTGTGAAAAAACTCAGATGATTTTTATATTCAGTGATGCCAACTTTAATTGTATTGTATTTAATGCTATTGAGCCTGGGTAAGAGGAGTGACATATAAAACCTGACCCACGATATCGACAACGTTCGACTTGTCGCACACTTACCTTTGAAACAAGAACAAAATATAACAATTTGTTTTTGTTTTTAATGTAAGCGCGAAACAAGTCGAACGTTATCGAAATCGTAGGTTTGGGCCGTAATTTGAAATGCCGAATGCGTAGAATCTATGATGCGAAAACGTGTTGTGTAAACTTTCGACTTTACTGTAATTGTTCTACACCTTTTGTAGAAAATTTTAAATTATTTTAGTGCAAACTCTTTCACATAACTAAGTCTCAATCAATCATTCTAGATTTTTATTTTTAATACAATAAGTAAGCTGGCAACAATTATATTTTAAATAATAGTTTAACAAAATTTGCCAAAAATTTATTCTTATTTCTTATTCATTCCATTTCGATCGTCTGAATGTCATGGCCAGTCACTATGTAAATTGAAACATTAATACCCTGAAGAAAAAGTAAACGTTCACTATTGTCAAAGGTTGATTGATCTCTTAAAAAATTTGGTGATTTTTATTTATTTATTCAAACGTGGGCAAGAAATGACACTCAAATTCACAACTTTTTCATATAAAAACTTTTCATTGTAGGTTTAAACAAAGTAAAAGAACAAATAAATGCTCGCGTCATAATAAATTGAAAGCAATCATACGAGTATGATTGAATTTAATTGAGTTCATAAAACTATACAATATTATTAATGGTCAGATGAAATATGGGCGCGTAAAGACACATTTTAACTCAATTTAATACTTGACAGTTTTATTTTATTTTTTTTTTTTTTGCCAAATTGATATCACAAATAAAGACAGGCTGACAAAATCTAAATCATTCATTCATTTGTAAATAAGATAAATAAATTTTTTATACAACTTTTAATACTAGATAGCACAAGTGTTTGATATTTTTATATTAGTTAAAAAAGAAAAAATATGTAATATGTATCTATATAAAACTTACCTCTATTTTTAATTTCATTAACAGCATTGCGATTATTTTCATCGTGAACACTTGTTCCAGCCATTGAACTTTTCTTTTTGGTATTGCATTCCTCACCCGTTGAGTTGCCACTTTCTTCCTCTTCATCGCACTCATCTTCTTCGTCGTCTTCGCCCGTTTCAACGCCATCATCCTCCTCATCATCATCGTCAGCATTATTGACAGCAGCATTTCGAACATTAGCATTATGATTATTTTTAATGCCTGCAGCAGTTTTACTATTAGACATTTTTGTTGTTACGACAACATCATTATGCGACCATAATTTTGAACTACCGTTGTTGCTGCTCTTGCTGTTGTTGGTGCTGCTGTTTTTAATGGTTGATGACTTCTTCTCTTGTTTTGACGCCATTGAAGCTGCAGTGCCTGTCGCAGATGATGTTGTTGTTGAAGAAACGGTAGTTGCTGCTAAAACACCAGTTGATTGGGTGGACGTTAAAATATCCTTATGATAGGAATTATGACGATTACGTGTTGTTGCACTAACGGCAGCTGCATCTGAGTTTGTTGATTGCAACATTGTGGTAGCTTGGGCACCCGGAAATGTGGCATTGCGTTTGTGTCGCCCTTTGGATTTGGGAAATGCTATCAATATATTTAACCACCATTTCGATTCTTCGGGACAGGTACCTTTAACGAACGTAACACGATCTGGTGCTGTAATGGCAATCGAATTTGTGTGACCTGTTACATCTTCGGCAGTGGTAACCTCTAATACTTTGGTCATATCGATACAGGCTTGTGGTACAGTCTCGGGCTGAAAAGTAAAGATGAGATAATTAAAATTTAATTTGGAAAATTAAATTGGATAGGGTAAGGTATTCAATTTAAAAATATTAATAATAAATGAAAATATATTTAACTGATTTTTAATTTCCCTATACCTGGGAGCAAATTGCGGCACTCGTTATCGAACGAAATTACGAAATATTTCCATAGAAACTCTATTGAAATATTTCGTAATTTTGTTCGAAAATGAGTGCCGTAATTTGCCCCCTGGACTTTTAGCAACTTTTTACGAACCGAATATCGTAATAGTTGTCGTTATATTTATTATAATACTAAATGGATTGCAATAACGATGATGTTATGCTGTAATTTCTTTTTTACTATATTGCCCAGGTGAATTTTTCTCTGGACTCTCTTTTTTCTTCAATTGACAACGAATATCGTTAAAATATAAATTCTATACATTTTCGTTAATATATAATTCTATGAATTTTCGTTATATTTATTATAGCGGTTCTATTATCGCAATAAAAGTTACTGTATTGTAATATAAGGTATTATATTATAGTATGTACTCAAGTTACCGCAGAGATTTTAAGTTTTATTCGATTATTCGATAAAACAATTATATCCGAATAATTGAATTTAATATAAGCTAAGCAAAGATTTGTTCAATCGAATAAATAATATTCTGTTGCTAAAATAACGCATAATCAATTAATTGCACAAGCCATATATAATTATTCGGGTATCAATTATTCGATTAATCGATTAAAAACTATTTGATTAATAGAGCAAAGAATAATTTAATTAAAAATGTGTATTTTATTAAAATATAAAATAATAAATAAATCTATTATAAAATATTCAATTAATCGAATAAAAAATAGGAATATTTAATTAGTCAAAATACAAATAAATTGATTTATCAAAAAATTAATATTAGATTAATCGAATAACGAATATTATTTTAATAGCATAAGAAATATTTAGTAAATCAAATCACGACTATTAGATTAATAAAATATGGAATATTCAATTAATCGAATACATAATATTCGCTCCATCAAATATTCGATTAATAATCGAAGAACTGATGTAGAACAAATTGTATATGTCTTGTTTCATAGATTATTTTTCATGCAGTAAAACGTTTTGAAGTAAATATATATTTCACAATTTTAAAATATTTTCAGTTTTATAGTCCCCTGTAGAGATGGGCGTATGTCGTGTTTTTTCGTGACACGAACACGCACGATTCAACACTCAAAGTTAGTGTCAGAAAATCTGATTTCATGCGTGTTCGTTTCGTATCGTGTTCAGCAACATTGACACGAAAAACACGAAAAGATTTTACGTGCAAAATATGTACGCATGAATTTCCAGGAAAAAAAATGTAATGCCTATTTTGTATCGCCAAACACGCAAGCACCAGCCATGGTATGGCACTTTTAAGGTTAAAGTTTCGTATATAGTATCAGCTGTTGACAGTGCCAACTTGGCACCACTGTTTAAAAATTTATGCTTGAAAAAATAATTAATTTTTGGGAGCAAAATGAAAAATAAAATTCAAGGAGCTATTCGTAGAAATGATAAAAAATACCAATTGGTAACGAACGATCAAGCCAGAAGCGATGTTTGGAAGAATTTTTCTCTCATTGATTGCGATGGCAAACGTATAAATTGCGTATGAAATGCGCATAGGCCCCAGCTAAACCCCTCAATAATCAATTTCAATGTATTTTTTAATAAAAAAAAAATATTTTACTTAATAAGTAAAATATTAATTTGGGATTATTAGTGCGTTTAAAAAAATTTTAAACTTAAATTGTAACATTCCCATAAAAAAAACACTAATTAAAAACGATTTTTTGTTATTGTATTTCATTTCGTGCGTGCTGTGCTGTGCAGTTTCGTGTTGCGAATATTTTTGGCGTGCGTGTTTCGTACGTGTTGAATATCATGGTATTCGTGTTCGTGCGTGTCGTGTTGGAAAAATTCGACACGCGCCCATCTCTAGACCCCGGTTTAGAAAACATTATTTCGTTCCGGTGATTAAAACAAATTTTTTTGTAACGAATCCTGAATACTGGCGACTGATTCCCCAGCAAAGGAAACATCTTTACTATGTCTAATAGTCATATTACTTTTTACTAAAGGCTTGCGAATAATTCTCAATACATGTTACTACAAAACAAGTAAGAGTGCTATATTCGGCTGTGCCGAATCTTATATACCCTTTACCAAAGTGCGTTTATGTAGTATAGAGATACATACATAAGCACATAGTTACTTTTATGTACAAAGAAAAAAATAATAATTTTCAAACCCTAGAATCATAATTTTAGATTTTTCTGATTACTTATACCAATCTAGTAGTTCTTAAAAAAATATAGAAAGTGTGTTAAGTAAAAAAAAAGGAAATTAAAAAAAAATTTTTTATTTAGTTACTTTAATGTCCAGAAAAAAATCATAGTTTCCAGCTCTGGAGCTGTGGTTTTTATTTTAATAATTTTATATACCAAACTTTTCTTTCCAAAACGTAAAATATATATAATTTAAAAAGGAAAAGATAAAAATTAATTAGACTTAGTTACATTTATAAATCAAAAAAGTGTAAGTGTTCCAACCGTGAACTCATCCTTTTTGATTTTTCCGATTTCTTACACCAATTTCTTTCTTTTAAGAATTAAGGAAATGTTTAATTTATATAAGAAAAAAGGAAAAATTAGTTTTACTAACTCACTTTTGTACAAAAAAAGTTAAAGTTTTCCAACCCGGGAATCGTCTTTTTAATTTTTTTAATTGTTTTTTTATTATTTGAAATACCAATTTTATTCGTTATCAAGCACAAAATAAGTTTATTTAATAAAAATAGATAAAAATTAGTTTTCGGTAGTTAATTTTTTATATCACAAAGGGTGTAAGTTTCCCAACAATGGCATCCTCCTTTTTGATTTTTTTTTGATTTTTTACACCACCTTTTTTTAAGAATATAAGATATGTTTAATTTACAAAGAAAAGGAAAAATTTGTTAGTAAGTTACTTTTGTATAAGAAAAAAAGTTTTCCAAACCTGGAAACGTCTTTTTAAATTTTTTATTTATTTTTTATTTGAAATACAAATTTTATTCATGGTGAAGTATAAAAAAGTTTATTTAATAAAAATAATTAAAAAATTAGTTTACGGTAGTTAATTGTATATATCACAAAAATCGTAGGTTTTCCAACACTGGAATCATCCTTTTTGTTTTCCTGATTTCTTACATCAATCTGCTACTTTTAAGAACATTATATATGTTTAGTTTATAGAAAAAAAGGAAAAATTTGTTTTAGTAAGTTACTTTTGCATAACAAATAAAGTTAAGGTTTTCCAACCCTGGAAACGTCTTTTTAATTTTTTTAATTTTTTTATTTTTTTTTTAGTTAGAAATACTAATTTTATTTATACTGAAGTATAAAATAAGTTTATTTAATAAAATATTATTAAAAACTAGTTTTCGGTAGTTATTTTGTATGACAAAATGAAGTTTAAAGGCCCAACTATAATATGAATAAGCTAGCGTAAGCAACTGTGCGGTTACATATAAAACGTATGTGGCAAACTATAATGTACTTAACAAACTTTTCGTCAAGTTTCGTCAAATGTCATTAGCTTAAGTAAAGTGCCAAACTGAACGCACATTCCGTAAGGAAACAACTGTTTGTGAATTTTTTAAACTCAAACAATCAGCAGCGGAAAATGTTCATTGATTTTAAATATTTTTTTATTGTTTCTTATTTTAAACTCGGAAAATAAAACAAAATTTTTATTTTCATTGTTTGTTTTATAATACACATATACACACATGCACATGTATTTACTTATGTATATTCACTGCTGTACTTTTTAGTAGGCAAAACAAATAAAACAAGTAATAATGTGATGGATATATTTATATGTGAATTTTTAATATATTAGGATATTCTTTCAAGTTAGTTCGATTGAATTGCATTCATGTCTGAGTTATGAGAAGAAACAAAATGAATACAAAATCATTGAAAATACCTAGATGTGCAGCTGTGGCTAAAGAACACTTAAGTGCATGTAAGTACATTGTGGCCACCTAAAAGTCACATCTGAATTGTTTAAGCATTTGACAGACTTATCGTTCAATTCTGACATTAGTTTAAGCCAGCTTATTCATATTATAATTGGGCCTTAAGTCTCCCAGCTATGAAACCGTCTGCTCGATTTTGCAATCTTATTTCAACCATTTCTGATCCACCAGTCCAAGAACGAAGTCTCTAGCTTTTCTGTGAGCTTCGGAAAACCGATTTCACGTACAGACAGACGGACAGACGGACATCGTTTATTCGTCTTCCCTATGCATAAGGATTCAGAATATATATACTTTATGACTCGCTTATTAATATTCTAGAAATTACAAACGGAATGACAAACCTATATATACCCTTTTACCATTTTTTGGTAAAGGGTATAAAAATATCCCACAAAGAAATTTGCTCATTTTGATATCTGAGCAGCATTTCAACGATTTTTCATGCAATAGTTTTTCACTTTATAAAAAGCACCTATTGCAAGGTAGTTACTTTTGTCTTTTAGCATATTTAGTACTATACATTTTTCTTAGCTCTATAAGGACTTAATTCCTGTAGAGATTTAACCTGAAATATTTGAACATAAAAAGTCTTTTTGTGCATAATAATAATAATAATAATGTTTACAAATTTTATTGATTACAAGTTTAATTAATAATTTAATTAATTTAATTAAATTTTGTTTCAAAAATTAATTCATTTAAAAGTTTAATTGACACAAGTACATTTTTAATTGATTTTTCTAAGATTTTGATTGATAATAATTTTTGCCAGTTCCATTCGTCTTCTCCATATCAAGGATATTCAATTGTGTTACAAAGGTCTGTGGCAAGGACGCAACTGTTGCACTTCATCGAATGAATCTTTTTCCATACTACATTCATTTTATTCATGGATGAATAAAAATATTTAATAAAATTTAATTGAATTGAATTAGCAGCTTTAAGTTCGAAAGCTTTAAAAAATGCACGGGTACCTTAAGCTAAAATAACATAGAACGAGTTAGTGATAGACAAATTCTTTAAAAGAATATGGTCTTGCAAGCGCAGGGGCGTTAGCAGACATTTGGCTTATATTGTTTTCCATTCTCATCTCTCTACAAATAAATAAGCATCCGACGATTAGTGTGCGAATCGCTGTGTCTTCTTTGAAATTAGTGAGCACCCATTACAAATTATTTATTAAATTCCAAAATATTCTGGAAAAAGCATAACATTTTTTGTTTTTTTACTTAAGTAGTAAGTCTAATTTGGATAAATAAAACTTTTGTAGCCACAGTGATTTAAAAACACAATCTTCGTTCTCAAGCAACATTTTTCTATATTCAAACAAGTTATGACAGTTACAGTAGGGTGCCAATTAGTATTCGATTTCCTACTTTTTTCGCTTAATACTGCTGGTGGTAGTGCAGATGCTGCTGCTGCTGCTGCTGCTGCTGTTGCTGTGGTTGCTGTGATTTAATGTTTATGATTTTGTCTAATCGTTTCACTGTCATACAACGAAATCACTACTACATAAACTGATGCAAGTATGCATGGCCAAAAAAACAAAAGCAACATTATGAAAAAAAAAATAACAAAATCCCATAATAAGTGTTACTTTCACAGAAGGGAGCACGTACCAATAGTTTATGTTTCCTCATTGTTTTTAAATCATGACTACGATCTTAAGGAAATGTTCTTATACTCGTATATATGTATATAGTTAGTTATGAGTATGTTCTCTTAACCAGGAAAGAAAATAATAATAATAAATAAAAAGACGACCACAAAAAAAGAAAAAAAAATAATGCCTAACAAGTTGTTACAAAAACCTGCTGTTCACACGAAAAATTTTTTCATGGTCATATCCATCGTAAGCTATATAAATTTGTATACAACTTTTCTAAGCCTTTACAACACTTATTACTTTATCATAATTTATATTTCGGCTGTAGACTTGTTCTTTTTTTTGTAACTTAAAAGAACAGAACTGAAACAAATCTTGATTTAAATTTGTTTGGCAACTTGTATCGTGGTATTTTTGATTTTTTTTTTACTTGTAAATGAAACCTGTTCCTGAGCTTAATCTTTGAAATAAAAAACCATAATTTTAAAATGGCTACGACAAAGTCCACTTTCATTTATTAATCCCATGCGGCTCCCCCTCCACAAGGGGGAAAATGGGAAGGAATTTCAAGATGGTGCTGTTAGATAGAAAACATTTTGGATTTTTAGCCATTTTCTTAGAAATTAGAAAAAAAAAGCAAAATGAATTATATAGAAAAATGTATATGCTGAAGGTTGTATTAAGAACGAGTGTTTTGCTACGTTTCAACAATGTATATAATATGAATTAGTTTTATTTATATTTATTGAACTTGAGATCTGGTTTTTTATATAAAAATTAACATTTCCAATATTTTTTTTCTTCATTGTCAATTATTGTACATACATAAATATCTTCCCTGGAGAAGTTAACCCATTGTGGTAACGAAGTAAAATACAGGGTGGGCCAAAAGAAACCAAGGGGTGTAAAAGTTTAATAACTTTTTTGTTTATTAACTTTTTTTTTATTTTTTCTTTCAGATTATATAATATACAAAATGGAAATTTTTTTACACTAAGTATGAAAAATGATGTCTCTTATGGTGGGCTCTTTTTAGAGCATTTTCCATAACATCTTTCAAAACTTGTGGCTGTAGCGTTCGAATTTCTGCAGCAATGTTTGCCTTGAGTTCAAGGATTGTCTCTGGCTTGTTCACATACACTCGCTCCTTCAAAAAACCCCAAAGAAAATAGTCGGGTGCTGTCAAATCTGGCGATCGCGCTGGCCAAATAATTTCCGAATTTCGACAAATTATTCGCTCTCCAAAAATTTGACTTAAAAGTGCCATTGTGTCTCGGGCAGTATGGGCAGTGGCTCCGTCCTGCTGAAACCACATACCAGGTCTGTTTTCAAGAGCAGGACGTAAAAAATTTTCTATCATAAACCGATACCGCTCTCCATTTACGGTTACAGCACTTCCATCTTCATTCTCGAAGAAGTAGGGCCCAATGACATTTTCAGATGTGATCCCACACCATACTGTACACCTGATGGGGTGCAATTGGCGTTGATGAATGGCTCTTGGATTTTGAGAACCCCAGAATCTACAGTTCTGCTTATTAACAAAGCCATTCAAATGAAAATGAGCTTCATCACTCATAATCAAATTTTCAATAAAGTTGATTTCATTTCTGGCCAACTCTTGAAATTTAACTGCAAAATTTAGACGTTGCCGATGATCTGCAGGTTTTAATTCTTGGACCAATTGCACCTTATATGGGTATAACTGTAATCTGTAAATCAGCCGTAGTGACGGCTGAGCAGAACGCCTTCTGCCAGATGTTTCTGGTGCTTCGTTAACACTTCGCTGTACTCGTTCAATATTTTCCGCAGTGCGACTTAAACGTGGTCTACCGGTTCGAGGCAAATCTCTTACGCTGCCATGTTGGTGATGACGATTAACTAAGCAACGAATCATCGCTTCAGAGGGCGAAATTCTGACGTTAAAATGTCGTCGATATGCTCTTTGCGTTAAAATAATTGATCTCTGGTTTAAATAATAAAATTCTATTGTTCTGGTTCTCTGTTCAGTTGTGAACCTCTCCATTATAAATTCTCCAAGTGTTGTCTATATAATCTGAAAGAAAAATAAAAAAAATTAATAAACAAAAAAGTTATTAAACTTTTACACCCCTTGGTTTCTTTTGGCCCACCCTGTATAATTGCTGATTCGAGTCATAACCGTCAAAAAAGCTTAAGCGACATAATTTTCGAGCTTAATTTTTTAATTTTATTTACCATCGTAAATAATCGATTTTCGTCAAAAACTAAACTCGAAAATTATGTCGCTTAAGATTTTTTGGCGGTTATGACATACTCTACATATACGGGTTAGTGGTTTGGTGCGAAATTTAGTCACAAGATTCCGTATAGCTGTCTCAGAAAGTCGCCCAAACTGGCCACAATATGGAAGAAGTGCACTATGCACTTTCTTATCCGAATTTTAATTAAAAAAATTTAATAATCTGCAAGCATTTTTAATTTTGAATTTAACAGTATAACATGATACGCGAAAACAGCTGAGTTGCCAAACACAGTGTTGCCAAAAAGATACTTGCTAAAAAATTACCTTTTATAAACAAGTAGTTCGTCTGTTTCCTAACTTTAATTTTTAAGGTCGAGTTTTGACTTCGAAATCAATTCGACTGTGAAATCGTGGAATAGTCGTGGAACATGTGAAGTCACTGGTATATGCTGATAAGTCAGCAACAATTAGTACATTTTTCGTGTTATTGATGACATACAGCCAGAAATTTTCACAAAAGTGGCTTAAAAATGGACGTGCTGAATATGCTTCGTTGAAAAGCAGTTGCGAAGACTGGAAATAGTTCTTAAAAGGCAATGCCTTGTCGTATTAATGTTAATATTTTCTGTAAGTTTTTGCAATTTAAAGTTCTATCAGGATTAATGTATTAAGCGGAAGTACTTACAACAAAATATTAAATTGTAAAGATCATACTGACGCCCACTTTTTCAAACACAGTTCGGTGTTATCGCGACAGCCTAAAGCAGTCCACTCACTTGCAATATAATTGTCCATTTTTTCGTAATATACAATAATATCGCCAATTTGTATGTCGTATTAGCACATGGTACAATATATTAGCATATATCAAAAGACTTTGGATTTACAATCGAGACAATTGTGTAATGTGGTGGCAACATTGTTCAATGTTGTTTAATCTTTCACTGTCAGGAAAATTGTGCAATATTTTTTTTTAAATATTGTGCCATTTATTTCACAATAATATGTACAAAAACATATGCAATAATATTGTATAATGGATGGGCCGCTCAAGTCATGTGGCAAGTTTACTAAGAATTCTACTGCAGTAGATGAAATAAAATGCATACAAAATTGAATGTTCTGCCAACTTTTCTAAATGCAGGATCGTGCCGTCACATAGCTGTAATAAGTGAATGGAATGATAAATAAAAATATTTTTATTTCAGTTATAGTTTTTATTTTAAATTAGAAATAATAAAAATTCAAACAATTATTTGTTATGTGAAAATTCAATACAATTTATTTATTTTAAAACGATTGAAATTTTTTAAATTTATACATTGCTCAAATCCGTTTTTTAGAGTATTAAATCAATTTACAATATTCGAAATACAATTTTGTTCGTATTTTTAAAACAAAAGAAAATCTATTGAATTTAAATATTCAAAATTTGAATAAAATTCATTTCAATATTATTTGACTACGAAAAAATCAAATAGTTTTTCTCAGAATTTAATTTGAAAAAAAAAACAATAAATAAATTAAATCAGGCTATTATATCTTGAATAGAAACTATTTCTGAAAAATAAAAAGAAATATTTATTAGACTTAAAAATGTATAACAACCATTTATGCTATATTTAGGTCAGAGAGTTCTATAGTTGAACTTTTTTTAACGCACTCATGGTATCAGCAATGAAAAATAGCACTTTTTGTGCGAACGCGTTTTTCTTATCTCTTTTCTTACTACTGAGCCTCTGGTATTCAATATATTTTTCATTATGAAATGTCCTTAGGTGTACAATAAAATTTGAATTTCATTTAGAGCTAGCACATAATGATTTCACTCAAGTTTTACAAAAACCCAATACCTTGTTATTTTTATTGAGGTAAATATTTTGTTATATGAAAATAACGTTAAAAGTAGATAAAACGCGGATATGGCGCTAACTGTATTTCTCAATTATCTAAGGTGATAGATAGTTGAGGCAATAGGTGGATTCCTCTAGAGGTCATCGCAGGAAAAATCTGCATTACTAGAAATCATCTTACAAGGAGTATTTTCAATAAAAAGAAATTTTTTTTATTTGTATATGTTTTCACAATTTAAAACTAATTGAAACTATTTTTTATGAATTTGAAATAATCAATAAAGTTTTTGTTGAATAATATAAATTTGACTTATTAACAAAAAATTATTTGAATTTCAAAAACTCAAATGAAATAAAATAAAATTTCATTCAAACTATAGAAATATAATTTAAAAACATTTCAGAGTCTAAACACAATGTTTGCGGTGCGGTGCGATTTCTCGTTGCGAAAGAGAAAAATAAACATAATACAACGGAAGACGGCGCCGGCAATACTTGTCATTGTTTAAATTTTTATTAATTTTTTTGTGCATACATTTTTAGAAACAATTTACTTTTTGTGTTAAATATTTTGTAATGGCAGTAATTAAAAACAAAAAATAATTAACATTTTATACATTCGCAGATACATATATTTTTTAAACTTTTATATTTTATGACAAAAATTTTTGAACTTCCAAATCATGTTTTTGTTCACAATAATGTTGTGAACACCACCAATTATTCAAAAACTATGGCAACATCAGAAAGAGAAAGAGTGTCAAAAATTGAGAGAATAAGAAAGTCCGCAATGAAAATAAAATAGATTTTAATTTTATTCCGTTCCGCACTGCGGTTATTTACTTCAAAATCGTGTGAAAAACCGCACCGCAACAAATAATCGTTACATTGTGTTCAGACTCTAAGTCGCTGGATTAAAATAAAGCATTAATTTGTTATATTTTATTTGAATTTCTGAAGACGTGATTTTTTTTAAATTTTCTGACAAAAAAATAAATTTATATTTGAAAATTTTTATTTCAAATCAATAATAACAAATTTTAATTCATTTCATGAGAAATGTCAATGATTTCAATGAAATTCTATTTCTTAAACAGAAATAAAATTTAAAATTAATTTAATTCTATGAAAAAATTCAAATAAAAAAAATCATATTGAACAGCTATGTGCCGTCAAAAGAGACCTAGCTGTGTACCAAGTTGCGTGAAAGATACAAGTTTGTAAGTATACGCACAAGTTTTTAAAGTTTTATAATTATGATAGGCGTGGCCCCGCCCACTTTATTATACCATTACAAGAGTGTTAAGTGTTTGCGTCAAGTAAGACAGAAATTGAATGGGCAGGAGTACATAAAATTACAGGACAAGTTTAAATGAGCAAGATTCGGCAACTGGGATGGGATGGGATCACCAAATGACAGTTTATAGTTTCTGACAAAAAAAAAAGTATTTTTGAAATCGTTTAACAAATGGCGGAGTTATGAAGTGACACTTACACAAAAATACAACAAGCATTGTGAACTAGCTTCTTTTTGGAAATTCATTAAAAAGGAAAAATTTAAAAGATTTCAAGAAGCGTACGAAAAAAGGAAATAAAAAATGTATCTTTTTCATGCTCAGTTAAAAAAAGCAAAATGAGTTTATTTGGGATAATTTCATAATAAATAGGAAATTGGTGTATTTTAAATTGAATTCAGGCAAATTTGCACAATCAACACGATTTTGCGGCAGCCTGAATGGGCTAAAGCTGGATTCCAAAAAAAGCAAAACATGCACAAAAGTAGTTATTCACGAAAACATTACAAAATTACTTTTACATTAATTTAAAAATTTATTTTACATTTAAGCTAAATAATTGCTTAACCCATTCAAATAAAACATATTTTGACGTCTTAATTAACTCATTTTGGCCAATTAATTTGGGTCACATTTCAATGTCTTGCTTGCCTCATGTTGTCGACATATTTATGTACGTACTGTTCCATACATATATATGTCTGTATGTCCATTTATATATATTATTCATGTTGTATTACGCCCAATTTTATCGGCCAAATATTTCTTTCTCATTAATACTTAAACCATTTCAACTTATTTATTTTGTTTTTTTATTTGCCTACTTGTTAAGAATAACACACTTATGTATACTTTCTGTGTTTCTCACGCTGCGATTTTAAGCGATTGAAAGATTAAATTAATAAGCGGTTATTTACCTCCTTATAAAAAGAAAAAAAAGATATTTTGTTTATTTCAAAATCCACCTTGCCAACTTGTTTTTTTTTTCTTTGGTCAAGCTGTGTAGCAGTGCACAGTTTTAATGTAGTTCATTTATTTTTTTATCTTTTTTTGGTTTGTGTAAATTTTTTTTAAGAAGGAATTGTATTTAATGACTTGAATGATTTTAACAAATACCTGTTTGTATTTATTTTGAGTGACTTTATAAACTAATAGTTACCGGTTAAAAAATAGTGTTAAATGATTTAAAACTGGAAGGCATGATGTGAATGTTTGAAATAAAGTTTGGGAAAAGGAAAAACTTTTAATGGGAAAAGCAGAAATAATTTTAGAGGAAAAAGAACAAAAAAATATGACTTACGATTAAAGTAGTTTAAAAATGCTTTCAATAAAACTAAAAATAAGTCAAATAGACTACGTTGTTCACCAATATCTTGTGACACAAAACTCATCCGCATTCGAATTATTAGTATTTTAAAAAGTAGTATACTGAGTCTATTGAGGCTGTAGATGCCGATGTTAAGCCTTAAAAATGATTATCGCTTGATTGCAATATTATCGTGAGGATTTCCTATAAATCTAGATATTACCAGGGGGCATTTACAATTGCTATAATTATTAGCGCATTTTTTTTTCAATATCAATAATTAAAATATTGCCAGTTTTGAAAATTTTAAACGAAGTTCGGTATCATATCAACATACCATCATATGTGTATGTAGTATATTCTAAGAGTTCTCCCCTTATGTTATGTTAGCCCCGGCAGAAATTACATATCGTCCTATATCTAAATTTATTAATATTTTATTATACTTGTCTCATTACTGTTAGAGTTTGGTGCTGTTAAAATTAATAGTTTTTAAGATAATACTTTAAAGTGTTAAGTAATCTTTGTATCATTAAATTTAAAATAAATAAATTGTAATAAATAAAATAAAAATAAATCAATAATTTTTTACTTTACTTTACATATGTATGTGTATGTATGTCGTTCTCTCTACAATTGGTCTCTTTAATAGTTGGAAATTGCCGCATATGGAGTGAAACCGATTTACAAAGACCCCATTCAGTCTAAAAAAAAATGCAGCATTTGGTGCGGTTTACACGCTGGTGGCATGATTGCATCTTATTTCTTCAAAAATGAAGGCGATCAATGGAGATAGTTACCGCACAATTATAAATGATTTTTCTTTTTGTTTTGAAAATATGGATGATATTGATACGCGAATGATATAGTTTCAACAAGATGGCGTAACGTGTCCCACAGCGGCCACAACCATCGACTTAAAATCGAAATTTAAATTGAGCGAAAATCAGAAATCAGGATTGGGCGAAAAGTTTATTTCAAGAAATGGTCTGGCCAATTGGCATTCAAGATCGTGCGATTTGAAACTACAAGATTATTTTCCGTGGGGTCGCGTCAAGTCTCTGGTCTATGCTGATAGGCAAGTAACAATTGAGGACAACATTGTTTGTTCATGTTATTGCTTACATACGGCCAGCAATGCCCGAAAAAGTGACTCAACACTAAACGTCTAGAATGGGGTCCGTCAAAGACTGTCACAATTGCCATATGCCCGAAATCATTTTCAAATGTTAATTAATGCTTTGCATTATTATTTCGAATAAAAATATTTTTTTAATACAAATTTAGTTTTTTTTATATTGTTACAATTAAAGTTCTATAGTACGTAAAAATAAATTCAGTAAAGTGTGACTTTGACTCGCACCGCACAATCAGGATTCCGTACTCTTAAAATTTAAAAAAAGCTAAAACAAAAACATTCCAAAATTAAAAAAAATCCAAACGAAAAATTGCCTAAACGAGAGAAGCGCTTAGAGCAAAAATCACCACAACCTAAATAAAACTAACTAAACTAAAGATCGCAAATAAAAAAATAAATCGCTGAAATGAAAAAGTCTCCAAACTACGAAAAGGAGCTAAATCAAAAAATAAAAACTAAAATTGAAAAACCGAAAAAAGTCTTATTAAAAAAAGCGCAAAAACAAAAATTTTTAAATATCGAAAAAATAAAAATTGGCAAAACGAAGAAGTACTTAAACTAAAAAAATTGTCAAAGTTAAAAATTACGAAAAACAAACAAAAAATGTTGTCAACAAATTAAAATAAATTGTGAAATTAAATAAAGGCCAAAACTAAAAAAATAAATCGAAGACAAAAAAAAAACGCCAAGCCAGTAAAAAACGCTAAAACGAAAACATCGCCAAAACAAAAACAACGCCAGAACTAAATAAAACCGACAGGACAAAAAAAAACGAAATGGCAAAACGAAAAGTATCGCCAAAGCTTACAAAAATCGCAGAAACAAAAATTTCCCAAAGCCAAAAAAAAAAAAAAAAAAAATTACGACAAAATTGAATTCCAACTAAAAATTAATTAATCCAATTAAAAATTTTAAAAACCCCCAACTTTTTTCAGAAAAGATGTTATATCTTCTAAACGGCTGGACCGATTTTCTTAAAGCATAGCTAAGAACCCTCTTGATCAAGTCATCTTTCAAACAGAAAAAACTAAATGAAAATCGGTCCAGCCGTTTGGCCTGTACGGGGACACAGATAGACACACAGATACACAGACACACAGACACACACTACAAACTTATAACACCCCTTGTTTTAGTCGGGGGTTAATAAAAATAGTTAAAACGAAAAAAGGGATATACGTATGTATGTAAATGTGCGAAGCGTAGTCGCACTTTCCTGAATTTATTAATGCTGCTAGGCAAGGAAAAATTAAAAAATTACAGTCCAGATCACTTAGGTCCATTACAGTGATCCCTTTGTGCTACCTGTAAGTTGAAAAGAAGATAGAGAGAGAGAGAGAGGGAGGAGGGTAGAGGATGAGGAGGGCAGAAGTACAAAAGAGATAACAATTATTTTAGAGGTTGTGAGAGTGGGTGAAAAATTGGCTAATACAAATGTTAAAGTTTTAAAACTCGATATCCGATAACTCGGATAGTGTGCTGAAGGATATTCTGCTAAGGAGGTGCATATCGAGATCCTCTAGAGCGGGACAAAAACTGAGAAGATGCAGGATACTTTTCTCCTCTTCCTCGCCCATTGCAAATGTAGCAGTAATCATTATACGGGAGAACCATACGTTTAGTATGGGATCCGAAGACACAGTGAGCGGTCAACGTAGCCACGAGGCTACTCAAGTGCTTTCTATTGAAGTTCATGAGATTTTTCATTCTATGGGAGTTTAGGCGAGGCTAGAGGGTTCTCGCTATTGCATAGGTGGTTTTATTGCGCCATCTCTATTGAGCTAATTTAAGAAAGCTAACATCGAAATGCCTCCAGCAGGATGAGAGTGTGAGACAACAGAGATTTTTGATATCGACTTCTCTTAGTAGGGTTTCTCTCTTTGCCAGGTCATCCGCAACTATGTTGCCTTAAATAGTCCCATGTCCACGCACCCAGTTTAATAAGATATTTGAGTGCTGCGCGAGTCCATCTCGGGCTTTGCGACATTATTGGACAAGAAAAGATCTGGTATACACTCCTATGAGGGAGAGTCGTAAATTAGAAAGGTTAGCTTTGAAATTTCATTACAGCAAATTATTCAATAAATTCTGATATGAGTCAATGAAATTCAAGCTGAAAATTTTGCATACATAACTGAAATTTGAATTAACTGATACCACACATAGTGGACCAAACAAGTGGATGCCACTGATGAAGGAGTAGCGGGCTTCGAAAGTTACATGGTTTTCCGTTCTAGTAGTGCTTGTCAGATAAATTACAATTGTCTTTGGTGTAATTTGTTTCTTAAAAATTAATTTTTCTTTATACCACGAAACTTTAGCATAATCAAATCAAATAAGTAAATCAATTAGTATTTAAGAAATTTATTATTCGACGTATTGTCAGAAGTTTAAATCAATTAATAATAATTTGTACATATATATATATATATATATATTTTTTTTTTTTTCAATGAAAACTCTTATTAATAAAAAAATTTTATGTCTTTGGTAATAACATTTTCCCTAATTCCTGCAAAATAACATTCAATTGCAAACAATTTAATAAAAAAAAACTCAGCTAAACGATAAATATCACTGAATAAATAGAAAACTTCCAGCTGATTTAATTTGTCTTATTTCTATTTGATTTTTTTGTTGTAGTTCTTGTTTATTGCTGGTTTAAATTGCTACAAATTATTTATTGCAATTTAATATGTCTAGACTTATAAAAATTAAATTTACTGCTAAATAAAAATCACAAATGGCGTAAAACTATCAATTTATTTTCAAAAGCGCAACACAGAAGTTCTAAAGCTTTTCGCAAATGTATCTTTGCAAGATTATTAGAGGAATATCAGCTTTATTTGTATATTGAGAACTGCTGCTGGCGATGCATAATAAAGTGAAAAAATAAATAACTTTGTACATATATATAAATGTGTTTGTAAAATATTATTACTCATCTATAATAAAACTTACATGCTCATCGACTGAATATGTGAGTTCACCATCATCATATAAAACGAACCATCTTCGTTGCCATCTCTGAAATGATATAAAAATAAAATTTCGAATATGAAAAACATTAAATATTGAAAAATTAAAAATTAATAAAATGTTATGATTAATTTTACAGAGATTCTATCTATATAAATTTTTCAAAACAAATTAAAACTATAAACTGGGTAATTTTTGTAAAACTTTGTCTGCATCACTCATTAAGTCAACAATGACAAACAGAACAAACAGTGCTGCCGTAAAGCGCCGCTTTCATTTAAATTATAATAAGAACAGCTGTAGTGCTTGTAGGCCAAATGTATTAAATTAAAAATGTATGCATATGTATTTATATGTTAATTCACTTAAATCTTAAGCGCTATATCTCGTTTTTTGGTTTTTAAGAATTTTTATGTTACTTGCACATTTTTATATATGTATATTTTTTTCTTTTTTTGCATTTAAATGACACTTTGAATCATAAACATTTTGCTGGTGCTTAAAAAGATTAGCACTACTAAAACTTGGTCGAATTTTTTTTTTTTGCTTCCCAGTCTTGTCTGCTGGCCTTATTTTGTGGCGATAATAATTTTAACATACTTCGCTTCGTGTATGATGTGGCTGGTTTGTTTGGTAGAAAGTGTTGTGTTAAATAAAAAGGAAATCATAATTTTATATTTCAATATTTAAACGATTACTTAAGGCTGCAAGCATTCATATAATTTGCATTTGCATACTCATAAATATATTTAATGGTAGCACTGATGCCGGATACGAGTATTCATATGTGTGGTTATTATGAATTATGCCACACATTCACTTGGGTGGCTGGCACAATTTTCGTAATTTTAGATTTGGCGTAAAACATTTTTAATTTTATTATAGACTTATAAGTACGTCTTGTTTGAAAAAATATACATACTTTATATAATGTGCAATGTTTGACTATTAATGATTCAATCATTCAATGAAGGTAATGAAAATAAAAAAGGTAATGATTTTTTCTACGTCAAAACTTTTCATTCAATTTCATGAAAGACTTTTAATAAAGTAATTTGTTTATTTAAGTTTAATTTTGAAACAATGTTAAGTGCAAGAACATGTTATTTCAGTCTTTTAATATGAAAAAATTCTTAACAACATCTTCTTCAGTTGTCCACTGTTACTAACATTACAATTCAATGCGCAATGCCTACAATATGTAAACAAAATTTGTCGCATGCTATATTTTTTCAAACTACTCACGTCGCACTGTGGGGTGAAAGGCTTCACAAATGGCGATTAATTCAAAAGATGAACTTTAACTTTCACAACCGTATTTGGTACAATATGAAAGTAGATAAAATTCTACATCACTAACTGCAAAAATAAAAGTTCTTGGTAGTTTACTTTATTTGCAGTGTGTGTTCAAAATTCAATAATTTTAGTTATTTTTGCGCGCATTGATTAAAGAGAAAATTTTGATATTTCAAGTGATTATAGTTTTTGTTAAGACTTCTATAAGTAAAAGTTTTATAATGGAACCGTCAACTTCAGGTATGTGAGCATTTAAAAAATTATTTTTTGTTTAGATAAATGTTTTAGAAATATTCACCCTTATTCTATTTGGCGTCGGCAACATAACACGACGTCGTTTTTAATGCTTTTTATCAAATCGGTATTCCCGTAGATAGTATTGCCATTTATCGATGACTGTCAGCATATGTTTGGTATTCTGAAAGAAACATTGATGTTGATGTTGCCGTTCATTTTGTCGTCAGTGTTTTTGATGTCGTGTTCTGTTGTGTGCATGCCTCAACGAATTTGAAAAATAATTTAAATGGTAAAAAAGTGATATATAAGTAGATATAAAAATGTACATATTTATTTGAAAAAAGTTCTTAAAAAAAGTGAAAAATATAATATGGACAAAATTAAAATTACCAACCCCAACCAATTTGAAAAGCTTGTGGAAGAGTTGGAAAAGTCCTTCTTTTGCTAGAGGATTCCTCAGCGGTAGTGTTCCTAATAATTTCAAGGTGCAGTGAGAAAGTGAGACTGCACTAAATTCCCTCGGTCCACCAATTAGAACTAGTGGTGGATGGCAAAATGAATGTAAGGTACATAGTGTGTTGGGAAAGTATACTGAGGTTTAAATTAAAAAAAAGGTTGCAAACAACAACAGCAAAGCAACTGAAGGCGGTGTATATAAACAATTAGCACTGAGTACTTTTGGAGGAAGCTCCAAGCTCCAAAAAACGTTGATCTGATCCCTTTTGTTTCAAAAGTTAGGCTCTATTGTATCCAATACATTCCTAAATGATGTTTTGTTCAGCCGAAAATATTTGTAAAATATTAAAAGGATGAACATTACCCATTATTTTCCAAAAACATGAGAGAACTTATCACTTACTTTTCCTTGGCTAACTGGCAAATGCATGACTTTTTTCTGAGAAATCTTATTTTCACTATTAATTCTTTTTTCATCGTCTCAATAGGAAAGAAAAACATTTTATTTTAATTTATTTACAAAGCTTTTACTTATTCAAAAATAGTACACAAAATGAGTCAGCTGACTCAAATATTGGATATGTGTATTGTATTTATCGATAAACAGGCAACGTCGTCATAACACTGTTAGGGAATAAAAAGTTAGCATTGATGTTGTGTTATATTGATGTTGTTTCAAAATTGATGACGATGTTGCCGACGCCAAATATAATAAGGGTGATTAAAAAAATTCTCTAAAAATGTGGTATTTTTGATATATATGTACATTGACTTTTAACAACTTTGCGGATGATTGCAGGCAAAAATGATTTTATGCTCTTAAACTATAAGATCTTAGCTAATAAATCCCAGAATACTTAATTGAGTTATGAAGGTTTTTGTGAGAGAATTCCAGTTGCTAAAAATCAATGTAAAAAATACATATGAAATTTTTATCTATTTTTTATTTAAACATATAACAAAGTATGCTCTAATTTACAATTTACTTCACTAATTTATCTTTTTTTATTCCAAAGTTACAGCAAAAATAGTCAAATCAAAAAACAATTTTCTGCAAAACACAAAACTATAACATAACATATATATATATATGAAAAATAACAAGACTTTAAAATTACGACTTCTATGAATTAATCGCCACTTTCTCTACCATTCACCCCACTGTGAGTCGGGGCCAAAGGTGATAAATTCACGGATTAATTAAAAATAAGTTTAAGTACCGTGAAAAGTACAGTGTCTACATCACTAGACAAAAAATAAATGTGAAATAGAATACGGCAATTTGATAATGGCGCATTAAGGTTGAAAATTGTGGGAGAAAACTGTGCAAGTAAGCAGGAAATAGCTAAAAATTGAACCATAAATTTTAACAGCCGTATTGATAAAAAAAGTTAATTGAGGCTTAAAATTCATATTAGTTAAAAAACGTTTTAAGGCTAAATAACGTTTTTTAAATATTGGTATTCATAATCAGTTTTTTAACTAAAAATCAATTAACTAGATTTTTTAAAAATATCGTGACAACACTGTATTCTTTATTTGTCACTTGCATATTAGTTCTGCAAAACAACGATTGTTAACTCACAAAGTACTCGTGTCTATATTTATTTATTTGTCGCTTTTCAGAGAAATATTGTTTCTATAAAATAAAAGATGCGTTCCAACTTATATTTAATAAAAAAATAAAAAAAGGTCACACTAAATCTTTGTTAAAAGTGCTTTTTATATGATTTATTTTATTGCAGATATATAAGCACTAGAATAACGAGCTTTATTTTGTTTGTTATGAGTGTTTATACACCACTAGTTAATTTTCTACAATTATATTATTTTTGTTAACACATAAAATGAGAAAGCAATGACTGGGAATGGAAACTGGATCGCTCCTTTTCTTTTAAATATTATTTGGAGTATATTTGTTATTTCGGCAATAGTTTATATAAAACAAAATTACATTGTTTTCTTCTAAATAACACTGACATATGCATACATACATGCATACATAAGTACATACATACATACACACATATGTACATACAGGTAAAGTTCTAAATGTAAACAAAAACGAAGCAAAATTACAACAACGTCATCCTAAAATTGGTTTAAACATGGGGGGCAGTCAATTTTAAAATTTGCTGATTTACGCAAGGTTTAAAAACCGTTTTTAAGCTAAAATTCTATTATGAATACAATTTTAGCGAATTTTGCTTAAACAACATTTGAAACGCTGTTTAAAATTTTTATGAATATTGCTGTAAGTATTTATTCAAATGATTTGCTTAAATTTGTTAGCAAAATTATTTGTGGAAGTGATTTTGTTTTATTTGTTTATATTGGAAATGCAAATAAAATATGGATTTTCATAGTTTAAGTGGACATAAAGATATTTTTTGGACTCATGTTGAACAAATTAGCGTTACTTTGGAAAAATTTATGCTGCGCACCGGTGGGTCTATGAAGTCATATACGAATTAGTACACATAGAAATATTTCAACTCAAAATCGAAGTAAACTAGGCTAATTTAACATTTTTCGGCAATATTTTTGCTTCACATGTGCTTTATGTTAACCTTACATGATTTACAGTTTGATTTTCAGGTCGATTTAAAATTTTATACTGTTAAATCAAAGTAAATAATAATATTGAATCAAAGTTATTTCAAGTTGAGGTATGGATTACTTAATTTCGAAGAATAGGAAACAAATCTCGATTCTAGTGTCCGTGTTAACTGGACACTGTCTCATAGGTAGGCATGCACAAAGGCTAAGGGTTGAACACAACGACTTTTGCCGTAGCTGCCAAGATATCGATAAAGAGGAAAGCATAGAGCATTTTCTTTGTCACTGTCCTGGACTTGCAGAAATGAGAGTGGCCACAATGGGCGCTCTTGAATTCAGGAAACTTTCTGACGTTGCTAGTGTTGAACTTCAACGTATTTGTTGCTTTATACTGAGCTCTGGTTGGTTCGACGGTGGGGACTCCGCATAAGGAGAGTCTCCGTGGTATCACAATGGTCCAAAACGGTCTAAGTGAGTCCGGGTTTCTGACTGCCACCCCTACCTAACCTATTTCAAGTTGAAACAACATCAATTTGATGCTGAAATAACACGTAAAACCATTTTGAATCGAAGTTATTTAAGGTTGAAACAACATGAATTTAAATGCTTAACTTAAAATTAATTTAATTTAGTCATTGTTTTTTATTTATTATTTAAATTGCGTCTGTATATTGGCACAGCTATAGAAAAATTTTTGTTTTTTTTTTATAATTAGCTTCCCCGACCAAGATTCGAACGCGCAACTCATCGACGTGGTAGTCAATGTGCCAACCACTGCTGCCGCAGCAACCTTAAAGGTTCTTTGGATATACACTAAATATATACTATCATGAATAACACTTTAATTCAACATTATTTAATTGAGACTGTAACATAAAATTTATTTGAAAAAGTATAATTTAAAAAAAAATCCAAATTGAGAAGCTATTTTGACTTGTTTCTAGGACTCGAACCTGCAATCATCCAAATACAAGACTTGTACACTGCCTGCTAGCCAGCGGTAGGAAGTTTTCGCTGGTAATGCGTAGTTTTTGGGCTATTTACGAACATCCAAATAAACATAAATATTACAAAAACAAGCCATAAAGTTAAGCACAACATTGCATAGCAGCTACGAAGAAAGCAAATAAATACCAACACACTTAAACAAGATTTTATTTCTTTTAAATTTAATATGATTTGAAATTAACAATTTTGCATTATGATTTTATTATCTTGGTTTTTTTTTTTGTGTAACTGCTTAACAACTTCCGCAAGCGCTTTGTTTTTGGTATTGTTGTTTTTGTTATTGTTTATGAGCTTTCATTATAAATGTACGAATGTCTTGGTTAGTCACGCGTGAGTCACGGATTAGTCACGCATGAGTCATGCGTGACTCGTGGTTGTGCTTATATAATAATGATTTTAAAAATAACGTGCGTTATTTTAGCCAACTTTCTTAGGCTTGTTAAATAATATATTTTTGAAATCCATTCAATGGCAGGCAGTTCATCAGGAACGTGCGTGAATAAAAAAATTATGAATTTTCTATTCTAAAAATTCATGTTTATTATTTAATTAAAAATCACTTTGTATGGGGATACCCGTCTCCCCACTCCTTTTCCCTAAGCTTTTGATGGAACATGCAGTTAATTTTAAGTTATCCATACCAATTTTAGTATTCTTCGCTATAGTAGTTTTGAATATATTGGAAAAATAATAATTACTTTTCGGGTTGGGGGGGGGGGGGGAGGGATACGCGTCTGCCCACCAAAAAATATACCGCCAAGATTTAGTTGAACATGCAGTTATAAAAGGTAGCCATACAAAATTTAGTCACCCTCACTATTGTAGTTGTGGAGATATGAATTGATCCACTGAAAAAGGGTCTTTAGACCAGAGACAAGCAAAACGCTGCCCGTGGGCACTTCGTTTTATGCTCTTTTTTACACGTACATTTGTACAAGCATGTAGTTTACTCTCTTTTATGTTATATATGTATGCGATTGACTGACTTTGTTTTAGACCAGTAGTGTCAAAAATAAAACTATAGTTGTATGTGTGAGAAAAGCTGTCTCATTCGTCACTGAAGGACATCGAAAAAATTAAATATTTGCAACAAATGCAGTTATGTTAAGCAGCTCAAAATATATAAAAAGGAGTCTATATGATAGAAAATTAAAAAATAAGGAATAAAAATTAAATAAAAAAGTTGCGGGCGATCCATATTTTCCGAGTTACGGCGCTGTAAGCTTTTCATAGGAAGAAATTCCAAAAATAAATTTTAAATAGCTTATCTGATAGAAACTTGAAAAATAAGAAGAAAAAATTAAACAAAAAAATTGGCTGCGACCAAAAGTTTCCAAGTTATTAGTCTTTTAAATTTTGATATTAAATGCAGTTTAGTAAAGCTGCTCAAAAAAAAAACTAAAATGACTTTTTAATATATATTCATTTCTTTCCTTAAAAGTTTTGTAACATAAAATACATTGAATGACGCAAAAAGCATAGAATGATTTTCGCATACCACTTTTTTTCTTTCACTGTTTCAATAAAAAATTTAATACAGCCGCTGCGCATGTGTTATCGTCGCTGTTTCATTGACGACTAAATGGAAGAGAATAAGAATGTGTGTGATTTTAGTTTGCACAATTGTGCCATGATATCAGTCATTGTTTTAGACCAGCGATCCCCACACATATACATTCACACTTATGTTTGTGTTGGTACTTCGTTTTTGAGCGTAATATATTTTGCTCTTCATATGGCAGGGCTGCCAAGACATATTTGTAATATATTTGTAAAACTCTAATTCGAGTTAATTCTTCGTTTTCAAAATGAGATTAATGCACATTTGATGTATTTTAAATAGTATATAATAACCTACTTTCAGATATGATTATTAAAGCTCTAAAAAATATAAAACCTTTAAATTAAAATAATTTAAAAAGAATCCATTGTTGTCTGGTAAAATGTGACTACACAACCGGTACATATGAATAGTCTGATATTAAAGTGGTAGGCCTGATTGTAGTAACTGATTGAGTACACATTAAATAAAAATACAAATTATCTCATATTGCTCTCATCATTATTGTGAGAGCACTCGCACGCGTGCGCGGTTTTGAAGATCGCTGTTTTAAGGCTCAATCAGACGTGACATGACCATAGCCATAGAGAGCAGACGTTCGAACCAAACTAATGGGCAACACTGTATTCGATTATACGTGACTCGTCATAACGCCATAACTCTCACCATAGAAACCAATTGAATTTTGGTTTGGTTATGGTTATGGCGTTATGGCTATGTCACGTCTAATTTAAGCTTTAGACTCACTGTGCAGCATGCGATATTTTTTTACCCTTATTTAACTCGACTTTTTATTTGCACACACATGACATTTTATAGGATAATAGATAGGTGCTTCGCTACCCCCATCGTGTTATCCAATAATGTAAATATTTTGTAAATAAACCGAAAACTCGGAGTTTTTAATGCAACATTTCGAAAGTTTTAAAAGTTTTATATTGGATCATTATTAAAATAGGTTTTTGTAAATATCTTTGGAACTACATAACCGATTTAAGAGTTTGATATCTCGTTTTGAAAAACATGACAACAGCTTTCAAAAAAAAAATAAATAAAATATAAAAAAGCAAAAAAAATTAATATATACATATGGAAAATGGATTTTGCCACGCCCTTCCGCCCCCATACCGAAAAATCAGACTTCACAGTGTCACCCGCCTGAATATTCTGAAGATTCCCTGAAAATTTCATCAAAATCGGCCCAGCCGTTTTGGAGTCCATACGTTACATACATACACACATCCTCTTTTTAATATGTATATAGATTTAATTAAAATCAGTTTTCAAGTAGGTAGTAGCTAAATCATTTAAACGGAAAGTGCATTCAATCAAAATATTAATTACATATATGAAATTTTACTTTTACAAACAACTCTAAATAGCGAAGAAAATTCAACAATCCTTTTTGCTGTTAAAAGTGGCTTAAACAACACAACTTTAGATATTATAACGAATTCTTTTTTTTTTACAAATGTATGTACCAAATGCTTTTAATATCTATGTTCTATGCTGTTGAAAAACTTATCTTGCTGCATTTTCACTTCACTTTTTCTTTCCACTCTGATATTCAGATCGAATTAGCACAATATAAAACAAAATGCATAGATAAAAAAATAAGGCGTTGGTTAGTTTTGAATAAACTTCAGAGCCGTAAATGTTGTACTAATTTTATTAAATTACATCTACTCTATATTCATAAATATGCATATTTTTTATGACTTCTTTTTTCCAAGAACTGGCACATAAAAAAACTAAGCCCAAATTAAAGTCTTCATATGCTGGCGTTGTTGGTGATGATGGCAGTCAAATTGCAGATATTCATGCATATTTTTTTTGCTCAAACAAAAGCTTTTACAATCAAAAAGAATTTGCATAATTTGCGTTACTATTTGCGAGCAAATTAAGCTAAAATTAGTTTTGCTGTTGCTGGTGTGCATTTGTGAGTGGGAGAGATTTCTATTTTTGTTTTTGTGGAAGAAAATCATATTTGCGTTATTTTGTATGATTTGAGGAAAGAAAATGTAAGTTGTGTGGAAATTTATAATTTAAGGTTTTAACGAAAGTGGCAAATTAGAGAAGTATGAGGAAAAAAAGTATATAATATTTTCTGAATTAAGTTATTTTTGTAAAGCCACGAAATGTGAGGTGAATTAAAGCAATTATGAAATGATAAGGAAAAAGGCTTTGAATATTACAAAGAAAAGAATGATGTGTGATTACAAAAAGAATGGCGATATATAGAAAACTATTGCCAGTCATATTAAACAGATTCAGTGATAAAAGATCACCCTGTACGAATAGGGAAAAAAATTTAAGCTCAGTGCAACCTGAACTATCACTGGTAGTAGCTCTACAATATACATATTTATATCAAGCCATAACCGTTAAAATAACTTAAGCGACACATTTTTTGGACTTCGTTTTTTTAAGAAGAACGCCTATTTACGATCGCAAATAATCGATTTTGGTCAAAAATTGAAATTAGAAAATTATGTCGCTTAAGCTATTTTGGCGGTTATGGAACGATATTCTTATTTAAAATTTCTATACACGGCAAAAGCCCTAATCCCAAAAAGCTTGAGTATATAAAGCAGAAATCTATATCAACTGTCACCACACACAGTGGACCAAACATAAAGAACGCTGATGATTAAGGTGCAGCGATCTTCGAAAACAGCTAATTGTTCCGTTCTACTAAATGTTTGTCAGAATATTTACAATTAATTTTATTTGTTGTTGGTTCACTAATAATTAATACATGTAATTTGGCTTGCAGGGCGATACGAACTTTAGCCTAATCAAATCATAAATAAAGAAGCAAATATAACTTCTTAAAAAAAAAATGAGAAAATTAATTAATGGAATACATATTTTATTTTGATTTAAGCAAGTAGACAGACGTGCCTAATCGGCCACAAATACAGTTTTTAAATTTATATTCATTTTGACACGCGTCTAACTAAAATAAAATATTAAAATAAATTTAACAAAATTTTTAACATTTTCTTTGTGTATAGAGAATTAAAAAGATTATATTCTATTACATTTTTATTTTATTTTTTATAACGAAAAATTTTCCATAATTTATATAGCTGCCGGTTATCAAATCCATCTAATTGCGGTTAATTTGCTCAAATTACACTTATGTATTTGTATTTGTAAAATCACCTTTAAAACATGTTTGAGTTTGCACTTGTATTATTTTCCATTCGAGTTATATATTTTTTGTTGTTTTGCCTTTTGTATAACTGTCATTGAAATGTCAAATGTCATATGTGAATAACAATCAATCAATTAGTCGGCTGTTCGGTTTAATGTTTGAGATACACACGGTATGATGACAAAAAAAAAATACTTGAATTTATTTGCTTTACTGTTATATAAAATGTTAAAACAATATAAATACATATTTTTTAATAACCACATAATTTTAATTGATTGATACTAAGCAACATTGTTGTGATACTTAAATTACGTTTGACTAATGATGAAAATGCTAAGCGCATTTGCTAACCAGCAAAGAAATTAAAACTTTTTAAATTTCAAATCGTTTAAGTGTGATGAAGTACAAATTGTATAAATTCGTATATTGATTTTATACTTAGGATGATGTGTATATATTTATATGTGTACATATCAGAGAATCGCAATGAGTAGTGAAAAAGTGAGTAGTGTATATATATAATTTATAATTATATAATTTCTTGTACTTATGCGCTCTCATACTTATTGCAATGCTGTCTATGAATCATATTCACTCAAAAGTTTGAAGTTCTCATCGCACTCATACTTAGCAAGATTTATGACGTTGTTGATTTCGACTCTCTTGAACTCAGTGTTTATAGACGATGCAAAATAAGTATTGTATGGCAAAGCCAACTACGTATACGAACATTAAAATACTCATTATGAGGTTATGTGCCTGCTCATTCATATTTATTGCTACTATTGTGAGTGTGCGTATATTAAATTATTATATATTATATATTATATATTATATATTATATATTATATATTATATATTATATATTATATATTATATATTATATATTATATATTATATATTATATATTATATATTATATATTATATATTATATATTATATATTATATATTATATATTATATATTATATATTATATATTATATATTATATATTATATATTATATATTATATATTATATATTATATATTATATATTATATATTATATATTATATATTATATATTATATATTATATATTATATATTATATATTATATATTATATATTATATATTATATATTATATATTATATATTATATATTATATATTATATATTATATATTATATATTATATATTATATATTATATGTTATACACATATATTATAAAAATTAGTTTTGGTCGTCAAATGAAACTCAATGTAAAATGTCAAGCCAAAGCGGGGTATCAAAAATACAATAGTTATGGATTTTCTTCAAACAAACATGATGATGGAGTATCATCATATATAATCAATAGCGAAAAATCAAGATCGCAAAAAGACAAGGTTGAAGGTATTTAAATGGGTTACAATAAAATGAGCTTAAGTCATCATTTGACATTTACTTAGTAAAAATTTGGAAATTCTAAACTCGTGCATAAACAAACAGGAAAATACTTAAACTCAAACGAGCTTTTTCTTTCTATACTTTATACCTAGACCACCCAAAAAATTTATGGCATGCCGAAAGTATTTATTTTATTCGCCCCACCGTCAGTTTCTGATAGACTGGCGATAAAAAATCACATGTGAGCAAAAATTGCACTGATAGCGTGCAAACCGGCCATCTTCACTATAACGACTTTTGGCCCCATAACTTTCAAATGTGCCGTTTTTCGGAAAAATTTTGTATAGTCATTTTTGTTTAGAATAAATAGCAAACCATCTTTCCTGTACATAATTTTGCCCTAACTATGGCATATCATGGCCGTTTAATAGGATGAAACTAAATCATTAGGATTTGAAGTAAAGCCATCAATAAATAGCATATACACAAACCATAATTTTTGCACTGCACAATATTTTCCAAAAATAACAAGTTTATAAAGACTGGCTCTGATAGAGAGGACAAAATAAATAAATAAAAATAAACGTAAATCGGCGTTTGGAACGCATGCACATAGCCTATTACTCAAGAGGATTTGAAGTTACCTCCACCCCCACCTTCCATGTCTTGTAATAACAAAAGTCTTCCATTTGAAAGAAAGGAAGTGTAAAACATATCGAGAAGGAGTTTTGTGGAATGCTTTAGCTCTCTAACTCTCCTCCGTATGGGTGTTTTGTCCCTTTTGAAAAAGAAGATGAAAAGTATCCCTTAACGGGCTAAAATGTTTCACAAAAGAATTCGCCACATGGTCATAACATTATTCTCTGAATACATTACATTTGCTTAAGAGTTAATTTAGTATTTATTCAAGCTTTCAGTTTAAATAACCATTGGCGCAGCTATTGGTGATTTTTATGAGCAATAATAAAAAAAATTAACATAATAACTCTCGTTGTACTAAGAAATTTTTGCATCAGCATCAGTAAGATGTGCATAAGATCCAGCTAAACCCCTCAGTAATCAATTTCAATGTATTTTTAATAAAAAATATTTTAGTAAATAAATAAAATAAATATTTGGGACTGTCAGCGCGTTAACAAATGTTAAAAATAAGAAAATAATAATAACATGCAATTTTTTATAATTCTAGGGGAACAACAGCATTTCTTGGGGGCAATGCTTCCTCCACAAATGGCCTTTCTACGCCTATGTAAGTATATGATATGCTTGTTAGATTAGGCCCGATTTCACAGTCTATAATTAACTAAAGACCTTGGTTTAACTAAAGATTTGTCTTACAAAATTTCATTGGTTAAACCACTTTCATTAGTAAACTAAAGACTGTGAATTTGAGGCTTAGGGCTAGTTTCTTACTAATTAATTAAACTTAGTTTAAAATACGTTTGAATTAACCCAGAAACAAATTTAAACGGGGTTAAACCGCCCATGCTGTTTTTCAGTGATAGATTAACAGTTGTCAATTTAGCTAGAAATGCCATACTTTGTTTTCAATATAAATAGGGCAACACTTAAAAAGCCATGTGACAATTCTTTAAATTTATTTAAAAAAAAACTTCAATAATTGAATTTTGAATTTTTGGAAAATAAAAAAAATAAATAATATGGAATTAAAAAATAGTGGCGCTCCAAAAATTAAACTAAAAAGATTATGACATTTTAAATTCAACGAAATAGACTTTCTTTCAATTAATTTTAAAACCATCATACACAGACTTTTTTTTAAACGGAATCTTGGCAAGAACTCCAATTCATTATACACATAAAACTGATTTGGACATGTTTTTGTCTCTCATATTTTTCTCACAAGTTATTCTGATTTCATAGTCACTAAACTCATTGTCGTCATAACAATCGTCCATTTTATTTATGTATGGCTATACTTATTTATTATACCTTTTAGTGAAACTGTTTTTTTTTCAATTGCGTAATATTTATTTCATATATTTATTATTTGACAGTTCTAACTAAAGTTTAACTGAGCAATGTTGGTCGGCTAAACCTTGTTTACTAACTATATAATCTTTATTTGAAAAACAAAATTTTAAGTTTAAACTACAGTTAACTGCAAAGTAGAGCTTATCTTTATGTTAAAAACTACTTGTAGCTCTAAATGTAAAACCTTAGGAGATAAATTTTACGGAATATTTTAAAACTCTGAAAAAAAGTTTCGAATAGGCAATTTTTTCTTGTAATAAAAACCAAATACAACAAATTTAAAATGTAAACGATGGAATAACAGTTTTGTCAATTATAGCAGACATTAATTTTAAAATATCTCTCCCTCTTGATATCTTTATATAGTTTGTAACATTTACTACATACTTGCTTGATTACACACTCTCTTATATAAATATAGTTTTGTTTTTAATTTATTTATTTTTTAATCTCTTACTAATTGCATTTTATCAAACCAATTGCTATTTTTAATATTTATTAAGTCTATAATCCTCATTACATTGACGTTTTATCTAGCTTGCTTAGGAAAACTAAAACACTTTACAAAAGAAATACATAAATAAATAAAGCTAGGAAAGATATCAGGACCATTTTCAACGGTACCACTGAACGTAATAATGACAAAGTTTTAAATTACCAAAAGATATTAGAGCGCATACAAACAAGTGAGTGATAGAAAACAAACATTTAAAATAATTAATTTTTTTTTTTTGAAAAGCTGTAAAAAAAACTGAGAAATTACAAATGAAATAAATATAAAACCGCAATTGCATTTCATAATATGGCATTAAGTCAAGAGGGAATTTATATTTTCTTTATAAATTTCATTTATTTTGTGGTGTGTTTGTGAGTGCAAAACTTATTGTGTAACTATAATTTTTTGTAGTTTAAGCTAGAAATAACATTAAAAAAATACATACCTGTTGGGTAATTATATGTTACTCAAATTGCATTTCCTTAAATGGCTTTAATTCGGTTAAACTGCAATAGTTATTTACAACAACAAGTAAATGTATTATGTGCCAGTTTTTATTTAGAGATATTTTTTACAAAAATTTGGTTTGGAAAATTTTACAATTCCAAAATATGTTTAACTGAATTTGAAAAATATATTTTTTGTTGGTTTAGCATTTGTAGATGCATTTCGTTGCTGCTAAGTAACACTTCATTAGACTTCAACTACAACTAAAAGAAGTAAGAGTGCTTTATTCTGCTGTGCCGAATATTATATACCCTTCACTGAAGTACGTATCTATATATAATTAGTATACAGATACATACATAACTAAAGCGTGTCCCAACAATAACGCAAGATTTAAATTTGGCGCCATTCGAAGTGTCATTGTTTGACATTTAAACAGTTGTTATTGTTTGCTAGTAGAAGGTACGATGTTAGTAAAAATGGAGCGCTACACGAATGAACAACGCATTCTCATTGTGAAATTGTTTTACCAAAATGGTGAAAGTTTTGCGGCTACAGTTCGCAAATTTGCGATCAATTTGGGGTCACAATAATGCTCCGAAAGAGTCAACTGTAAAGAGATTAATGGATAAATTTGCCGAAACTGGGTCTGTTAGTGATTTAAAGACAACAACGCGCCTTCGACCAGGTCGATCGACCGAAAATGTCGCAGCTGTACATGATGATGTCGCTCAAACGCAGGTGAAGCGTATCGTGAAATGATAACCAGTTTTTTCGTGCCTAGAATTGAAGAAATGAATGTGGAGGGCATGTTGTTTCAACAAGACGGCGCCACATGTCATACAGCCAGAGAAACAATTCAATTGCTACATCAGTCATTTCCCGGTCGTGTTATTTCGCGTTTTGGAGACCAGAATTGGCCGCCTAGATCGTGCGCTTTAACACCATTAGAGCTTTTTCTTTGGGGTTTTTTGAAGTCGATGGTTTACGCGAATAAGCCGAGGACGACTCAAGCCTTAAAAGAGGAAATTGGACGCTGCATTAATGAAATACCGCAGCATTTATGCAAAACGGCCATTGAAAATTTCATTAAAAGATAGCGTGTGTGCCAGCAAAGCCGCGGCGGCCACCTGCCCGATTTGTTGTTCCACACATAACCTCATTTTGTCTACTTTACGATATAATAAAGTTTCAGGATTTTTTTTTAATAACTGTGTTTTATTTAAAATTTAAATCTTGCGTTCTTGTTGGGACACCCTTTACATACATGCATATTGGTTTTGTGAATAATGCAATATTTAGTAAGTGACCTCTCAGTATTTTTTTTTTACTAAAGAATTTGATTCAAATATTTTATCTTCAATATTAGCAATAGTTTAATGTTTTATTATATACTCTGTATTTAAGAAATATTTTACATTCCGCCTTATTACAGTTGTCAACATCGACGTCACGTCAATACAATACCATAAAATAAGGGTTTGTTTATTCGCTCTCGAGATGTTCAAAAACAGTGCTACTATTTAATAATCCTAATACAGTTTTAGTATTGTATCTCACTACCAAGTAAACTAACTTGTTTTATATTTTCCCGTATTTACTAATCTTCTAATGTTGCAAAACTGTTTAGTGTCTCAATTGAAACATTCCATTCCATACATATTCCTAAAAAATTTTTCGATTTTGTTTAGCAGAAAGGAACGGTTTCAGGGAAATTAAATGAAGCATTGCCTTTACTTTATTTTATAGTTATGACTATTATTTAGCAATAAATTTTATTTCTATCTCCATTTACTAAAAATTAATAAGAAGTAGTACAAGCTGTCAACGAAAGACCATCGATTTGAAACGTAACTGTGCTGAGAACATAATAAGCGAAATGGCACAAATCTTGAGTAAAGACATTCATAAACCATGAAATATATTAAACTGAAATAAAAAATTATTTTTGGTTATTTTTTTTTACCAAATTTTTTTTTCAATTTCCAGCCCTGGAGTCATAATTTAATTTTTCTGGTTTTTAATTTTAACTTATTTGTTAATAAAATATAGAATATATTAAATATATTCAAAGAATAAATTAATTTTATTCAATTAGTTTTATATACCAGAACAAGTTTAAGTTTTCCAGATCTGGAGCAATGTTTTTTATTTTTCCCATTTTTTATTTCAAACTATTTCTTTCTAAAACGTACAGTATATTTAAAAAAATTAAATTTTCTACCCTTAGAACGATCCTTTTATATTTTTCTGACTCCTTATACCAATCTAGTCCCTTAAAAAAATTATAAAATATTTTTAGTGAGCAAAGAAAAAAGGAAATAGGGAAAAAATTTGTTTTATTTAGTTATTTTAATATCCAAAAAAAATTAAAATTTTCCATCTCTGGAGCTCTGGTTTTTATTTTTATATTTTTTTATACCAAACTTTTATTTCCAAAACATAAAATATATCTAATTTATAAAGAAAAAGAAAAAAATAATCAGACCTTCTTAGTTTTATACATCAGAAAAACTGCAAGTTCCCCAACCCTGGCATCATTCTTTTAGATTTTCCTAATTTCTTACACCAATTTCTTTCTTTTAAGAATATAAGATATTTTTAATTTAGCATTTAGAAAAAAAACGGAAAATTTGTTTTAGTAAGTTACTTTTCTGTAAAAAAAAGTTAAAGTTTTCTAACCCTGGAAACGTCTTTTTAATTTTTTTATTTGGAATATCAATTTTGTTCGTACTGAAGTATAAAATAAGTTTATTTAATAAAAAAAAAATTTTATATCACAAAAAGTGTAAGTTTCCCAACCCTGGAATCAATCTTTTAGATTTTTCTGATTTCTTACACCAATATATATTTCTTTTAAGAATATAAGATATGTTGAATTTGTAAAGAAAAAGGAAAACTTAGTTCTGGTAGGTTACTTTTATTTAACAAAAAAGTTAAAGTTCTCCAGCCTTGGAAACGTTTTTTTTTTTAATTTTTTTGATCTTTTTTATATTTGCAGTATCAGTTTTATTCGTGCTGAAATATAAAATAAGTTTATTTAAAAAAATAGTTTTAGCTAGTTACTTTTATATGGCAAAATAATGTTTAAGTTTTCCAGCTCTGAAATCGTCCGCTCGATTTTGCTGATTTTCAGTGCCAATCTATTTTGGACCATTTCGGAAACACCAAGATATGTCAAGACTAAAGTCTCCAGCTTTTCTAGGAGCTTCGGAAAGGCATCAGACGGACAGACGGACGTATGGATATCGCTTATTCGTCTTCCTTATTCATTAATTATGAAAGTGGTCTAATTCAGATATATTGCTGTGGTCGAGATATTTAGTAGATTACATTTGAACAGATCAAAAAGTGTTTTTATATTATGCAGCATTTTAAGAGTTGTACTAGTCTCGATTTATATAAATTTATTTAATAATGTTTAAATATTTGTTTAAGTTATTCAAAGTTTGAATTCACCACTTTCATAATTAAGGGCACATATACTTTATGGATCGCATATTAATTTTTGCTAAATGATATAAAAATGCTTACAAGGCTCTAATGTTTAAAATGAACCCTCAACATATTGTTGAGCATTACAAAACTGTGTCATAATTCCAGAAGGCGATCACAATTGGCCACCTAGGTCTTGAAATTTATAGTTTTTTTCTGGAGCTACGAAAGAGACAAAGTGTTCACTAACGGCCCACAATAGATTGGAGTCCTTAAACATAGAATTAGTGAAGCTATCGAGGACATACAGCTGTAAATGTGTGAACTGGTGATAGACAATTTTATTCCATGGCGCTGGCATTTGTTGTGGTTCCACAGGAAAATAAACAAAAAAAAATTAATCATCACACACAATGAAAGTATTTCTTCAATATAGATTCCTTTATACATATATAAGAAAAAATTAAAAACGTGCACTGTGTCAACAAACCACAGCGCCTATTTGTGTTCACGCAATATAGTACGAGCCACATAAATGGGTTCAAATGGACAAATACGGATGGTTGACAATGAACGTTTGGACAGTGTGTAACCACAACTGTGTTTGTTGGGGAAAATGTCAAACCAATAGCTGTGAGTATTGCTGAAATATTTAAAGAACTAATACACTAATGCATACATCTTGCGGCCTATAAAAGAAAACTTCTTAATGGTAATGCAAAAATCAAAAAAGGGTCAATAAACCCTTTACCCAAAGAAAATTATTACACATTTTCTTTGTTGTTGTCGTTGTTGCTGTTGCTATAATGCAATAGTTTGCTGCCAGCAATGTGTGTTTTTTTTTCTTCTTTTATTAAATTCTTTGCTGTTATACGGTCTAAAACTATTACGGAATTCCCCTGAAATAATGCAAGAACCACAAAAATAAGCAAATCTTTTGAAATAAACTTTTGGCATACATTCAAGTTTTTTTGTGTTGCTGTTGAGATTTTTATGCTATGCACACAGACATACTTGCATGTTTTGCCGGTATCTTTTCTTCTTGGCTGATATTTCGGTCTACACTCATATGTATAAATATTCTTATGTATGTATGTATGTATGTGAGTATTACAAAATGCAATTAAGTTGTTGTAAATTGTACGAAACGCCACATGAAAAACAATAAATATTATTTGGCAAGATCTTCAACAGGCGTAGAGAAAATTTATGAATACCATAACAGGCAGGATTCGATAAAATGACCACAATAACGGAAAGGCTGTTCCGGAAACAAATAAAATATTTTACATAAATTTAGGTTTTTAAATAGCATAAAAGGAAATTTTAAAAATAGGGGAAAATATTCAAAAAATCAGGTTAAACATCATTAATTTTTTTTCTATAATTTTTGTATTTGTTTAATTTTTTTTTATTATTGATACAAAATTTCATTTTGGTTTTTGAAATGGAGATTTTATTAGAAATTATTGTATTACCACTTACGATTTTTTTATTCACAAGAACACTTAATTTCATTTTTTTATATAATAAGTTGAAAAGTGTTGTACGTTTCTAGACAAAAAAACCACATTGAAGTTTTGTAGGAGAGCACTTTTTATACCCTTTACCAAAAAATGGTAAAAGGGTATATATAATTAGGTTTGTCATTCCGTTTGTAATTTCTAGAATATTAATAAGCGAGTCATAAAGTATATATATTCTGAATCCTTATGTATAGGGAATACGAATAAGCGATGTCCGTCTGTCCGTCTGTCCGTCTGTCTATACGTGAAATCAATATTGAAAATCAGCAAAATCGAGCAGACGGTTTCAGAGCTGGGAGACTTAAACTTCATTTTGCCATACAAAATAACTACCGAAAACTAGTTTTTAATAATTTTTTATTAAATAAACTTATTTTATACTTCAGTATGAATAAAATTGGTATTTCTAACTGAAAAAAATTAAAAAAAAAATAAAAAAATTAAAAACACGTTTCCAGGGTTGGAAAACTTTAACTTTTTTTGTTATGCAAAAGTAACTCACTAAAACAAATTTTTCCTTTTTTTCTATAAACTAAACATATGGAATGTTCTTAAAAGAAGGAGATTGATGTAAGAAATCAGAAAAACAAAAAGGATGATTCCAGGGTTGGAAAACCTACGATTTGTGTGATATATACAATTAACTACCGTAAACTAATTTTTTAATTATTTTTATTAAATAAACTTATTTTATACTTCACCACGAATAAAATTGGTATTTCAAATAAAAAATTAAACTTAAAAAAATTAATAAGATGTTTCCCGGGTTGGAAAGCTTTTTTTCTTATCCAAAAGTAACTTACTAAAACAAATTTTTCCTTTTTTTTATGAATTAAACATATCTAATGTTTTTAAAAGAAAGCAATTGGTGTTAGCAATCAGAAAAATCAAAAAGGATGATTCCAGGGTTGGGAAACTGAAACTTTTTGTGATATAAAAAATTAACTACCGAAAATTAATTTTTATTTTTTTTATTAAATGAACTTATGTTATACTTTAGTACGAATAAAATTGGTATTTCAAATTAAAGATTAACCTTCTAGAATTAAAAAGATGTTTCCAGGGTTGGAAAACTTTAACATTTTTTATACAAAAGTAACTTACTAAAGCAAAATTTTCCTTTTTCTCTATAAATTAAAGATATCTTATATTCTTAAAAGAAATAGATTAGTATAAGAAATCAGAAAAATTAAAAAGTTTGATTTCAGGGTTGGAAAATCCACACTTTTTGTGATATAAAAAATTAGCTAACGAAAACTAATTTTTTTTATAAAATAAACTTATTTTATACTTCAGTATTTCAAAATAAAAAAAATTTAAAAAATTAAAACGACGTTTCCAGGGTTGGAAAATCTTATTTTTTATACAAAAGTAACTTACTAAAACAAATTTTTTCTTTTTTACTATAAATTAAACATATCTATATTCTTAAAAAAAAAGATGGTGTAAGAAATCAAAAAAAAAAACCAAAAAGGAGAATTCTTTGTGATATAAAAAATTAACTACCGAAAACTAATTTTTTTATCTATTTTTATTAAATCAAATTATTTTATGCTTGATAACGAATAAAATTGGTATTTCAAATAAAAAAAAAACAATTAAAAAAATTAAAAAGACGATTCCAGGTTTGGAACACTTTAACTTTTTCTACAAAAGTATGTTACTAAAACAAATTTTTCCTTTTTTTCTATAAATTAAACATTTCTTAAATTCTTAAAAGAAAGAGATTGTTGTAAGAAATCAGAAAATCAAAAGAGATGAGTTCAGGCTTGGGAAACTTACACTTTTTTGATATATAAAAGTAACTAAGTCTAATTAATTTTTATCTTTTCCTTTATAAATTATATATATTTTACGTTTTGGAAAGAAAAGTTTGGTATAGAAAATTATATTTTATTTTCTAGACATTAAAGTAACTAATTAAAACATTTTTTTTTTGAATTTCCTTTTTTTCACTTAACACACTTTCTATATTTTTTTAAGAACTACTAGATTGGTATAAGTAATCAGAAAAATCTAAAATTATGATTCTAGGGTTTGAAAATTATTATTTTTTCTTTGTATATAAAAGTAAGTATGTGCTTGAGTATGTATCTCTATGCTACATAAACGCACTTTGGTAAAGGGTATATAAGATTCGGCACAGCCGAATATAGCACTTTTACTTGTTAACTTTTAGGTCGATTTTTAGAAATTTGTTAGTTCCCTCCACCAATCTGTGATATCTTCGATCCGTCTTATATGTGTTTACCCTAAAAAATTTTATTTAGTGGTGTGCAATGTCGGACAATGGCAAATCAAGTAATAAATGGAATTTATCATAGAGAAGACTTAACCTACTAGCATATATGTCAATTGCATAGTGAAGCGCAAATGCCGCAAAAACCCCCGAGATGCTCTTCCCAATTTTGCTTATTAGTTGCTCTGAGCGTTTATCGGAGAAGCATAGCCACATTTTCTTTATTAACGTACTCACGCTATTCCATCTATCTTCTGCTTTCTGAAGATACTGTTTTAGGATATTATTTTCAATGGCTGCACTATAATCTACAATGCAATAGAGGCGTTCATAGCGGATTCAATCCTAATTAGTTGAAGTTACTATTTGCAGGAACCCAGATAAGAGTGATGTAAGTCTATGTTGTAACTGAAACTAAGGAGATTTCAGGTGATCTTAGATCAAAAAGTGCGCTGTCGACCAGCATGACAATTTCTCTTCAATTATTTCCTTAGCACAGTGTACTACCTGATTTACTTATAACTAGTATCTCAGCCTGAAATATACTTGCACTAATGGAAAGACGGTACACACAAGAAAAAAAACCAATGTAAAATCACCACGTAAAAATGTTGATTTGCAATGATATTATTTATATATATTTGTTGTGTATCTAAGGAATATTTAAGGTTGTTGTGGCTGTAGCGGTAAGTGCGTTAACTACCATATGATGACTTCCTAGTTTAAATTTGGAGAATTATATATATGCAAACAGTTTTCTGATGCTTCTTCCAATTTACACACGTAAAGGTTAAATAATTAATAAAATATTATGACCACATCAAATTAAATTTATGCTGTTTCAACTTGAAATAACTTTGATTCAACATGATTCTTTATTCAACATAAAATAAAGTTATTTAAAAAGGAAAAAGTTTCTTTGAAGATTACTGTAAATCATGTGTGAAGCAAAATCATTGCCGAAAAAGATTAAAAAAATTTTTTGTGTGTGATATCTGTCCACCCAGATCACTTAAAAAAAACTCCAAATCCAAATTTGCAAATCATTCCTGGGGATGGATTCCACAATCCATCCACGATTTTTCCGGTGAAAAATTTTGACACTAGTGTTCACTACAACTATCAAAATAATACATTATCACCGTTGCAGATGCCCAAATCAACAAGTGAACACTGAAATTGGTAAACACTTCAAAACTCATCGTTGCGCAATTCGAACCCAGGGGCCGGATTCCACAATGATAAATTTTGAACTGTTCACCAATTTCAGTGTTCACTTGTTGATTTGTATGTCCGCAACGGTCTGTATTAATTGTTTTGATAGTAATAGCGATTTCTAGTATCAAAATATTTCACTCGAAAAATTGCGGTGAAGTATGAACACTGAAACGGTTGAACACTTCAAAACTTTGAATGGGAGAACGACTTTGAAGGTATTTTTGTTATTTGATTTTTATATTATATTGAAAAAGTGTTGTAAATAGTGAATATATCTATGTACATATATGAAAGTTTCTATCAAACCTCTTTCTGAGTAACATCTAATCTAAAGCTATCGTGCGTGAACTTGACCTGCACCAGCAAGATGCCGTTGGTTTTGCAGAACTGCTTGTGGCCATTATGTGCAGGTTTAAAGGAATAATGCTTATTATAGCATTCTAAGATACCAAATGACTCGTAGGTAAACAGCTCGTAAATCCCATAGACGCAGATCTTAGAATTATGTGAATAAATTTCCAAAATTTTAAGTTTCTAACTTCCAAACGTTTGTGCTCTGAGTAAAAAATTTTATAAAAATTTTTAAACAACACAAATTACGTTTTTTTTTATGTGCACAATGCCATAACTGAAGAATTTTGTGCAACATATCTGATATTACAGCACTTAAAAAGTCATGCTTGCTCTACTAACTATTCAAGTTAATGGGTGCCCAAGCTGTTCAGGTTCACCTCTTACTACCAAAAACTACTAGAACTAATTAAATATTTAATACAGACAGTCACACTGAATATGAGAATCTTAGTTAAACTAATAATAAAGAAATAGATTTAACTACTTAATAAACTACGTTATGACCCCATCACTAATTTGTATGATAATATTTACTTAATTTTATTTATTTTTATTTTTCAAAAATTTACAAATACTTCCCAATAGTAAATGCGTACGCCAAGCATTGAGACTAGAAATTCACATGGGGCCAAGCACATCCGCTCGACAAGTAGATTTAAATTTAATTTTTTTTTAAATATGTTAATTGGAAGAGAAAGCTATAGTTTCCTAAAAGAAATGAATTTTTTTTTTTTTTTTGTAAATAATTTGCATAAATATCAAATTGTCTTAATTAAGTCTTAAGCGCTGCTTGAATAATTTGAATTTGATAATCGCTCATATGCTTACTTAATAATTTGTTAATGCAATATCTTGGACTACTATTATGTATTAATATTAAAGCATTTTTTTAATTATTTAAGAAAACTAAGAAAGAAAAAAATTCAAATCATTCAAATTTTTAATTGTTTGAATTAAATAATCATTCTAATAAAACCTCGATTTTTTTTAAAAAGTAAATAAATTTGAATTTCTTTCCCCCCTAACGAAAATAGAAATAAATTTATTTTTGCAGGTTTCAAAAATAAGCGAAAACAGCAAATTAATAAATGAATAAGAATATTGTTTTAAATATCAAATTAGATCTGAGTGATATTTTTCTTTGAGATCTTAACTAATTAGACTAGACAAAAAAAAAAAAAAAAACGTTCATATCTTTGCTCTATGTAAAATGATTTTGTTCTTTTATATTATTTTTTATTTGAAATTTTTGCTACTAAAATCTATGGCTTCTTTGGGTTTATTTTAAAATTCACGCGCCACAAAATCCACAAAAACCACGATTTTTTTTAATAACAAGTTTTTTTTTTGATTGCAAAAAGGATCTTATGTGAGATATCATGTATGCATACATTCTTATATGGCTCCATATATTAAATCTTATTTCTATATATGGATAAACATATGAAGAGCTTCATAATGAAATTTGGACATATGTGCCCTTAAGTCATATATTCTTTCGGTCGAGATATTTAGTAAATTACATATGAACAAATCAAAATATATTTTGATATTATGTAACATTTGAATTTAGAGTTGTTCTAGTCTCGAATAATATAAGTTTATTTAACATTTATTAAATATTTATTGAACTTTTTTCCAGATTAATTTAATATTTCAAAGCAAAAATGCATGTGACTTAGACCACTTTCATAATATAGGGCACATATGAGCTCATATATTATAATACATTTCATATATTAGTCCATATATTAATTTATATATAAGAGTTTTGCTATGTATAATCTCATACATTTCTATACATGAATTCATACGTATTCATATATAGTTATATTAAAAATATATGGACCATATATAATTTTATTAGCTGGGATGTATATACAATTTAGATGAAAATAATTGTCCAAATATAAGAACTTTATATATGTATAACAAAAATTAAAAATTTTAAAAACCCCCGAATTTTTTCAGAAAAGATGTTATATCTTCTAAACGTCTGGACCGATTTTCTTCAAACATAGCTAAGAACCCTCTCGATCAAGTCATCTTTCAAAGAGAAATGAATATCGGTCCAGCAGTTTGCCCTGTACGTGAACACGGACAGACACACAGATACACAGACACACAGACACACACTACAAACTTACAACACCCCTTTTTTTAGTCGGGGGTTAAAAAGTAAATAAATTTGAATTTCTTTCCCCCCCCAACGAAAATAAAAATAAATTTAGTGTTTTTATGAGAATTGTTACAGTTTAAGTTTAAAATTTTTAAACGCAGTAATAATCCCAAATTAATATTTATTAAAAATACATTGAAATTGATTATTGAGGGGCATAGGATCCAGCTAAACCCCTCAATAATCAATTTCAATGTATTTTTAATAAAAAAATATTTTACTTAATAAGTAAAATATTAATTTGGGATTATTAGTGCGTTTAAAAATTTTAAACTAGAAATAAATTTATTTTTGCAGGTTTCAAAAATAAGCGAAAACAGCAAATTAATAAATGAATAAGAATATTGTTTTAAATATCAAATTAGATCTGAGTGATATTTTTCTTTGAGATCTCAACTAATTAGTCTAGACAAAAAAAAAAAAAAAACGTTCATATCTTTGCTCTATGTAAAATGATTTTGTTCTTTTATATTATTTTTTATTTGAAATTTTTGCTACTAAAATCTATGGCTTCTTTGGGTTTATTTTAAAATTCACGTGCCACAAAATCCATTTAATTATATACACGACATACATTTATATATATACATACATTATATACATTACGAAACTACGCAAACAGTATTAGAAAATTATATGAAAAAATAAAAAAAATAGAAAAATAAAATTAAGAAAAATAAACTGACTAAAAATCGATTAGTCATTGTTACTGAACCGTGCAATTGTCAAAGATTATTTTTCATTTCCAATGTTGTTTCATCCCATACAAAAAATAAACTACAGTCGTAACCAATACCAACTGAGAAAAAAAAAACTTGAAAATAGAACTACCGAGAGCCGGTAAACAAGTAAAATATTTTTGAATTTGATGCATTGCCAATAGTGTGCATTGCGAAAATTGATAGAGAATTTATAGCGGATGGGCATAATTTTTTATTGCCAATACACACAATTGTCTAGGCTGGGAATGAATGAAATAAAATAAAAGACTATACATCATGATATTACAGTGGGCCTGAGTGGAAAAAATGCTAATGAAAGCTGTTTTATTAATCTCATGTTCCTTTAAATACATACGAGTATCAAAGTCAAGGCAGTCTTCCAAAAAGAGGTTTCATTTTGATATTTAAAAAATTTATTATTTTTAAGCAAATATTACTTGAAATTTTATTAAAAGAAACTAAAATTTCATAAAGCTCAAATATAACAATTGATATATTTTGCTTACATTCAATGTCAATATATCGTATCATTACTGCCATAACAGCTAAATCGGCATAAAACTACGAAGGTAGATCAATAAATCCGTGACTTTTGAATGATACACAAATATAACAATTGAAATATTTTGCTTACATCCAATGTCAATATATCGTATCATTACTGCCATAACAGCTAGATCGACATAAAACTACGAAGGTAGATCAATAAATCCGTGACTTTTGAATGATACACAGTTTTTTTTTGCAAAACAAAAATTTATTTTTCAACATAATCTCCTTTAAACTTAATATACTTAGTCCAACGTTTTTTCAGTTTTTGTATGCCTTAGAAAAAAATAGGATTTTTTTTTGTGTTGGTCAATAATTTCATCGTTGGAGCTAAATCTCTTTCCATCGAGCCATTTGTTTAGGTTTGGAAATGGGAAGTAGTCACTAAGGGCTTAACCCAGAGAATATGGCGGATGGGGTCCAATTCGTAGCCCAATTCATAACTTTTTTCTTGGCCAAATATGGCCATTTTCTTGTTAAATCCTCACTAAATCAGTGTAATAAGTTGGCATAATATTCGCCGTTTATTGCTTTTCCTTTTTGAAGGTAATCGATGTGGATTATCTCGCGTGCATCCCAAAAAACTGTTGCCATAACCTTATTGGCCTTCTTCGGAACAGGTTCACCCGGAGAAACCCATTATAATGTACTGTATTTAATCCATATTTCATCAAAAGTTTCAAAACGATGTAAAATATTATTAGAATTGCGGTTAAACAACTCCAAACAATCCTTTACGTTTATGTAAAATTGAAAGCAAACTCGCCACCTATCTTGCAGACAACTTTCTTAAATCCAGCTGATTGTTTTAAATCGAAACCACACTGCCATATGGAATGCCTATGGCATCAACAACCTTACCACAGAATACACAGAAGTGAAGAAAGTGACAGGTCAAAAAAGCTAGGATCAGGTTTTTAAAATTCGTGGGAAAAAGAGACAACTATAGTGCATTTGTTATTAAGAATGTATGAAAATAAACAAACTGAAAACCAAAAATATAAGAATGTGAATAAGCAAAAATGATTAAACAAGTTTTATCAAGTGTAAATTTAAAGTAATTTTTGTGTGTTTTAAGCAAAAAATAAATAAAATAAAATGTTGTGAGTGATCATTAAGTGTTGCGGGCATCTCTCAATGGGAATATTGCTGGTTATAGTGTAGAAAACTTCATCTGGAAGTGAATGAGGAAACTGAAAATATATCCAAGATTAAACACAAATTTATGAAATTAATAAAATTTTCAGCCTTTTACTTACCAATTAACATACATGAATAAAAGCACAAATCAGAATCACAAAACAAGCTAAAATTTTGTTGCGCTAGAAAGAAAATCACAGCAAAATCAACGACACAATTCCTGGCAGAGCGAGTAAGATATAAAAACACAATCATCTTCTGTCTCGTGACACTTCTGTGGATTTTGTGACCTCACGCACTTTTACTCTTCGATTAGTTAACACCATATCGTGGAGTTTTTTCAACATTTTCGGGTATACTGACCTCAATTGGCCATCCAGAACGTTCAGCGTGATGTGCGACCTCAACGAAAGTCAGTAAACCACTTTTTTATCATTGAAATGGTGCAGAGTCAGAGTATTTATCGAGCTTTTCTTTGGTGTTTTTTTTTTTTTTTTTGCAAAAAATAATATTTACTGAGAACTCTAAATTCACTTTTTTCCATTTTTAGAAAAATACAAGAGGTTGTATGTTTTGATCAGCTGTTAAACGCAAAGTAAATGATGACACTTGCTCAAAATTTGACAGTAGTCTAGCAACAGGTGGTACTTGATGGGAATAGTGGTGTATTTTATATAACTACGTGGGTAGTTCGAAAAGTCGCGGCCTTATTGATCCGCGCTCATACTTTAGTTTTACTTTAAATTTTAGTGTTAATTGTTGTAGTCCTAACTAACTTTACAAATTTCAAGTGCCTATATATATATAATTGTAGGTATATTACATGGGATTTTAAAATTTTTCCTTGCTCGCTTCGGCACAACCTTTTCACCTTTGAAACGATAACATATTTAAAGTTAATAAAAAACCTCTTCCAAATTACTTTTTTTTTATTACAAATTTAAAAAAAATTATTTTATTTTTATTTTACATATTTTTTTACAGTAAATATTTTATGTTCGACCCCACTGTACTACATTCTATTGCCCAGTGTTTTTTATACGTATTTATTTTCATACATACATACATAAATGTATACATATTTGTATTGTTTGTATGTATAAATGAACTTTTGATTAATTAAACACACGTCTAACTTTATTGGTTGTTTAGTTGGTTTGGTTTGTTCGTTTCTTTTTTTATTTTGCTTTCTGCTTTTCATTACAAGAAATTTAATGGTTTTGGAATATAAAACTCAAATCAAGCGTAAAAATTTCTATTTTTATTTAAGTTCAGCATATGGTAATTTCTCAAAAATCCAAAGCGTAGTTCCTTTTTAACTTCTTTAAAAATAGGTAAGTCTAATGTACATACATGGTAACATTTAGTCGTAGTTACGAATTTCATAAGTATGTGTTTTTAATGTTGGAATATATTTATGTATTTTTATGCCTACAACAAAAAAGATTGTTAAGATATAAGATCTGTTTTTAAATATTCAATGTATTTCCTTAGTTTATGGTAGACTTTATGATTTTTTTAATAAGTACATATGTGTAATATACAGGGACAGGGGTTTCATGCAAATGCATGTTGTTTTCCTTGACTCTGATAATGGCTATAACGAAATATCTTTACGAAACAATGAATTTGCGTAAAAATGGCATCGATTTGTTAGTGCATATTTTTGCATATTTTGCTGAAAATTCATATTTTTGCATAATTTAGTCATAATTGCTTATTTTTACCTCATATTTTGATAAAAATGCTGATTTTGTGTCATATAAATATTCTCAGAAATTCAAATTTCAAAAAATATTGCAAAACTGTTTTTGGCAACTGTATTCGCTTGCATTGTTTAGAATTGTGGAACGATTGTACAGGCATAACAAATTTAATGGAAATTGTAATTTTGATAATTTCAAATTGTCTGCTATTAAGGCCGAAAGTATTGAAATTTGATATTGTTTTTAAAAATTACCAAATCTAATAGTTAGTATTCAATTCATTGTAATGGTTGAGTTAAATAAATATACAACCCCAGCTAAAAAAAATTATATATGGTCCATATATTTTTAATATATGAATGTATATAACTATATATGAATATTTATGAATTCATGTATGGAAATGTATGGGATTATACATGGCAAAACTATTATATATGAACTAATATATGGACTAATATATGAAATGTATTGTAATATATGAGCTCATATATGGAAATTTAATTATGAAGCTCTTCATATGTGAATCCATTTATAGAAATAAGGTGTAATATATGGCGCCATATACAAATGCATGCATACATAATATCTCACATAAGATCGCATTTGCAATCAAAAAAGCTTGAATTTTATTAATTCGATATTTTTCCATCTTTTTTATCACTAGTGAATTGGAAGTCTGTTAGAAAATACATACGCATATGCAAAGTATATATGCGTAGAGCCTCAAGGTTTAAAATATAAAAACTCGTGTAACAAAAAAATCTTTTTTGTTGATTTTATATATTGTGGGTCTATTTAATAAATCAAATAATCAAAAAGATAATGCAGCCATTAAACAAAATTCATATAACTGAAAAAAATAATATTGAAAACTAGTGTTAGTATAAAAACGGTTTATTTTTTCTTTTATAATCTGATTTCTTAAATTATATGTTGTGTACGATTGTGTGTTTTATTTGTTTTTAATAATCGATTCACATTTTCTCTTAAAATGTCGAGTATGAAATGTCTTTTAGTTCGTTTTGAATTATTTTGTTCGAACAAATGTTTCATTAAACACAACCTTTCTCCACAAAATCTTACAAAAAAATTATTTTAATAATTTAATTTATTGCACAGCAGTGCGCTTTTTGAATCAATATGAACTTTGCATTCTATATAGGGAATACACATTCGGGTATGAAAATGTATGAATATATATTATCATATATGTCCATATACCCTCATTTTTCGGATCCGAACCATATATGGGATATCATATATGTATGCTCCATACATATTTTTTTAGCTGGGACATTATATAAAAATAGTCATTTAAATTCGAGCCGATTACATCCACAGACATTAAAGGGCCTTTTTCAATGCACAAAGCTTTCTAAGAACAAATTGATTGGACTACACATTCGATAATACATATCGTCACCTGAAATCCAAAAAGCCGTAACAACCAAAAAACTCAAAATACACTTTTTGATTGATTATGATGTGAGAAACCAAAATACAACTTTTCTTAAAATTTTGCCGATATATGTTCAAAAATACCGATTTTATTCATTATTCAATTTGGCATCTAAAAAATAAATAGTCTAAAATTTATTTTGTTTCTTGCTTCTCCTGTATAAAAGTAAAAAGTGTACTTACGGCTTTTTGGATTTTAGGTGACGATATGTATGAATAATAAAAAAAAATTTAATGAAAATAAATAACAACACTTTTCTTTTTCTATTTACGTATCGCTTCTTTACTGTAATATAAACATACATATCTCGAAAATGCGAGTTTGGAGTTAATAATGCAGAAAAAATCATTATACCATATTTAATCTTGTGTAAATATTCAATATAAAAGGCTTGTACACGCACCTCTTGCGAAAAGAAAATATTTTTATATCTTTATTTAGTGATATGTAGATTGAAAACTTTACTTTTGAATAATTTTTTTAAAGATATGTGCATATTTTATTGTTTTTAGTGTATATTTTACGTTTTTGATGTCATATTTTAGGCGCCTAAAATACCTTTTTTAAATGCATGAAGTCCTTGTCCCTGGTAATATATATGGAGCATTACACTCCAAATGGGACAGTTTGGAAAATTTTTTTATTTTGATTTCCTAAAATTTTGGGACATTGTCCCTCGAAAGAGCTATTGGAAAGCTCTTCACTTCTAATTTTTTTTCTGTAGAAAACATCTGAAAACAAGCATTGAAACAAGCAATCTTGAAAAATTATTATTTTTTTTTTTTTGATAAAAAAAAACGTCTAAATACAAACATTTCAAATATAACAAAAATTAAATAACTTTAAAACCTCTGAAAAGATGTGATATCTTTTAAGCGGCTGCACCGTTTTCTTAAAAGATAGCTAAGAACACTCTCGATCAAGTTACTTTTCAAGCGTATACGTGGACTCGAACACACACACAGATATACAGACACACACTAAAAACTTATACAGTCGAATCCCGATAATACGTACTCGCAAGGGACCGGCCATTTCTTACGAATTATAGGGGTTTTCGATTTAGCGGAGTTTCGATTTAACGGGGTTAAAATAAAATAAATACGAATTAACGGGGGTTTTCAATTTATTTACTAAAACGATAAAAAATCATAAAAAATTGTTAAAACTAAAATACAAAATAAAAATTTGTTATTTTTGTAACACCGACAGAGTTTTATGCGTGCGCACACACACACAAGCAGAAGCAAAAACCACGCAAAAAAAATAGCGGTAAACAAAAAATCGTTCTTTTCATGTTACTGTTGTTTTTATTACGAATTATAAGTGGTAGTTAGCAAACAATTACGATTTATAAGAGGTTAAGAAGATTTTATTTGAGTAAAATATTACGAAGGAAGATTTTTTCAAGGGACCGACAGTTTATTACGAATTATCGGGAATTGTGATTTATCGGGGTACGAATTATCGGGATTTGACTGCAACAGCAATCAAAAACAAATTCCCAAATGTACTAAGAAATCACCTTTTATGACTGTTCGTCATAGCTGCTTTGGCTGACGGTTTACTTACTTAGGAATTGTATAGATTTAAGTATACCTTAGATTAAGAATTAATGTACGTATTTGAACGATTAGTTAGGACCGAAGCCGAAAACGATTGATGCCGCTACTCTGACGAGGATAGCAATATCGAAGGGATTAGATTAATCACGAGTACCAATGTATCCTATTTTTTTCGTAGCTATTTGTTGATAATCTGATATTATATCTTGAAATATTTTTATTAATTAGTGTGATTTTCTAAAGAAGGCAAGAAAAGCAAAATGTTTATACTATTTGACTTAATGCCGTAATTTCTATGAAACCACCACCTTTATCAGTGGGCGGGTTGTGCATGGTAGTTATAGGAGAGCAGTTTAAATATGATAAAAGTTGTTTTATAAGAAAATTTTATAATCAAAAAATTTTAATTTAGATTGAGAACAACTTTCCGTAATTCTATGTAAAATTTTATTCAGTATTATCTGGATTTTGCTCAAGGGCTGTTCAAACTATAATACTTAGTATAAATACATGTCGAAAAATCAAATATTACGTGCAAAAGTTCCCGATTTGCCTTTAAAAAAAAAACAATATATGAATTACCTTCTATTTTTGCTAAAGTTCATGATTTTTGCATTCGATTTTGCTTAGCCATTTTTCAGCTAGTTTTTAGCCATTTTTTAGCCATTTGTTTTTGTCTACATTTTTCCATTTTTGGTGGAGGAATTCTGGCATCACAGGTGTCGACCGAATCAAGAAAAACCGTAACGATAAAAACATAAGATTATTTTTATTTGAATCGCCCAGTGTATGTTAACCCCTAAAGTATGCTATTGATTTTATTAACATACAGTATTGCTAGAACAGATTTTTACATGTAGGAAAACACAATGTGGCGTACTTAAGAGCAATTGTGGTTAACAAAAAATGATAAACACAAACAAACAGACAATTCGTAGGTTTTTTATTTAAAAAATAAATTTGCATAAGTTGATAAAAAAAAAAATGCTAAGCAATAGCTTTACCGCGGCAGTCACTGAGTACCACACGTATTTTTTTGTACGCTTTCAGTCATAAAATTTGAGAGCAATCAAAATAGAGAAAAACATCTATACTGCGGAATCAATAAATAATAAGCTAAAAGCGCAACTGCGGAAAGAATAATTTAAAATTTTGCTTCCGCATAAAAAAGGCTTCCCGCAATCGGGAAGAGAGGCCCAATATTTTCTTAAGTAAATTAAGAATTAAATTGAATTTTTTTTAATTTTTTTTTTCATATTTGCTATTTACGTTACTACAAAAAAGAAAAAAAATTGAGTGTAAGGAAATCACTAAGAAACATGCAATAGAATTTAAAGGCGGCAACAAAAGTTTCGAACACTTCTTATCTTAGTTTCTTATTAAAAAGAGAATGTTACTTTTTACTTTATAATAATAATTCAATTTTGTATTGCACTTTTGTATTTATATTTGCATTTTCAGCAAGTAAAGTCAAAGGCTTCTTTTCTATAGCATTATAATCATGATAATCAACTTGATGATTGCACTAAACAAAAAAGGGGATTTGCTGGCAACTTTAAATGGATCAGATATTATTATTAAGCCTACTTGATAAAGGACTTTAAGACTGAGCAGTAACTACTGTATTTACAGAAAGAAAAGAAAAAGTTAACAATAATGACTATAATAGAACTCCAGCCAAACCATAATAATTTCGTTTACAAAATTTACTGGTGGCAATAACCCAGTGAAGAATTTGATGATGTTAATGGAATTGGTACTAACAAGATAATTTTTTTTTTTGTGTTTATTATACATTATTGTATCATAGTTTTTTCTAAATACATATTTTTATATAAAAACCGTTAAAAAAAATTATATTTAAATTATCTAAAAATTAACAGCCTTATTTATAGAACTTAAAAAGATTTTTTAAAACAAATTTTCATAAAAAATTTGTCTTAAGAAGCCTTTATAAAGCCTTTTTATGTTTTATAAATAAGGTTGTAACAATATAATACTAATAATTTATTATAAATATTATTAACACCAATATTTTAATACTTCTTTGTGTAGCTTCTTCAGGGTATATTTTTAATTTTAATTATGTTTTGTTGTTGTTGAATTTCTTGTAAATCAAAAATATTTTTGTTAACAATTTTTTATATAAGAAAAATTATTTTTGTCAACAATGAAAGTATAAAAGTTTTTACGTATGAGAGACATAGTGCCATCTTCACCAATTCTATTTGTATATCAATTGATATTTAAAAGTTATTTTTCATTGAAAAAATAAAATAAAATATATGAAAAACAACATTTAGATATCAATTGCTATTTAAATAGAGTTCGTGAAATTGGCCCTTAGTAAGTATTATTTCATTTCCTATATAATAAATACCTAAAGTATGTATAGTATATCTATTAGAGCGATTCAAGTTGTATGGAAGCGAAATTCGTGCAAGGTGGGGGGTACACCTCAAAATGAACATTGGTATCTTTTATGATGACATTTAAAATATTTCGGCTCCATCTTTGACATCTCGTGACGTGGACCATTTTGAAAAGGGGTCTATTTTTCCATGTTTTGTCAATTTGAGAATCTGTTTCCTTACCAACATATACAATATGGGTATGATAAGAAAGGTTTTTTTAATGGCGCGTGCAACTGTATATATAATTTGTTCAAGGACTATCATCCATATATTTTTTTTAAGGATATTCTGTTAAAAAAACGGTTTTTGAATTTTTTGTTCGGGGTTGTTTGTAATAAAAATGCCAAATTAACATATTTTTATCTTTGGTCGATTTAATTAAATACGGGTCTCGGCTTTTTTTTTTTTTTTTTTTAAATTCGCGCTAGTTCGCGTTTTGACAAAAATGCAATGGGGTGGTAACCCTTCCTTTTAAATAGGGTAATATGGGTATAAAATTTTTTCTTTTGCCAAGTACATTATCTTTGTATGTAAATAATTTAGATTTTTGCAAATTAGATGCATTTTACACGGAACTCTGGAATATATATAAATGCAATTTTGTGGTAACTCTAATATGATAGCGGATTTAGTTTCTAGATCATGTATGTATGAAAATAGGACTAAAGAAAGAAAAAAGAAATGATCCACGACTTTTTGGCGGATTATTTTTTTCGCAAATTAAAAAAAGTTATTAAATTTTAATGTTTATATTTACAAAACTGTCCTAAAAAAATTTTAAAATTTTTCAAAATGGTCCAGCTCACGAGAGGTCAAAGCTGCAGCCGAAATATTTTAAATGTCATCTTACAAAAGTCCAAGGTTCATTTTTAGGAGGATACATCGAGTACTTTTTTTGGTGAGTCGCTCTAATATTTATATATAGTAAGACTACAATCCAGAGAGAACCATAAAATGTGTTAGGAGGAACAAGGCGAATTTATACCAGGCTACTTCGTTTCTGCAGATGATTGATTATCAGCTGCTAGTTTATCTAGTGTCAAAATTAAACAAAACAAAAATTTTTACACTAGCAAAAACTTTTTATACAAATATTACCAATCATCTAGCAACGGAATTAGTTATCCTGGTTAAACTCAAGTTTTTCAATCAATTTTAACTGCCTGTAAAGTAAACACTTTAAAATTTGTTAATGATACCGTGTAGCAGAATGAAATGTATTACTTGGTTGTTAGTTGTTAACATACCATAAAAATTTTACTATAAATAAAATAATAAAAATCAAAGCAGATCTTTACGATATTTGGCAGTGTGTGTCTGGCTGTGTGTGTCTATGGCTCTGTCTTATAAATTTTGATGCACTACTGCTATACTTAACCTTACATGCTATTGTATGCGTTAATAAGAAAAAATTTAGTAAAAATAGTAGAAGTAAAAAACGTAGCATCAAATAGCATGATTATACACAGATACTCGTACTAGTTGTATGTCGTATGATGGCTGGTGTAGTAGTACATCATCAAAAATTACTTCCTGATTCTGTGTAACATGTCTGTCTGCATGTCTCTGTTATTTCTTTTTCATCTTCTGTTTGTTTGTTTATATGCCTGCTGTTGTTGTTTCTTACTGTTGTTGGGCTGTCTAAAACTGGAGTTTTTATTTTGTATGATGTTAGAATTTGTTGTTATGCTCGAATACATGTAAGTAGTTGTTATAGCTGTATTATTAGAATTAGTAATAGCAGTAGCTTGTGTGTAGTTAACATAATTTTTAACATGTTTCTATGTGGCACCCTACACTAGAAAAATTGCAATTGTTGCAAGGAGGATTGAAAGAAAATTAAATTTAATATTCGCAAACTTTGTATCGTATGATATTCATAGCATACACGAATATGTCATACATTTTCTAAGGGAATTAAGAGTCAAGTCACCATATAATTTTGGTTATTGTTTCTTTCAATGCAAAGAAAAAATATCGAGAACAAAACTTTTGCTTTAAATAATTTTCATGCCATTATATGAATTGTAGTTAAAATTTTAATAACTTTATTCGCTTGCAGTTAGTCTAATGTGTTTCACATGAAGGCCACTCAATAGCGTAGCGTGTGCTATTTACTCTACTCATTTGCATATTCTTGAGTCCAGCTGATGCATGATCAATCTACTATAATGCAATCAGCTGACAATCTTTTTTCTTCAAGTTTTCAGTTGAAATCATACGATAAAACAGTTACTGACGTTCAAGGGCTTTCACGATACATTTTCTTTGAGAATTTAGAGGAAATAGATTTCTACAGAAATATTTGCTTTTTATTTAATTTTTTTTTTAACTTTTTTTGGTAACACGAAAAATAACACATAGTAGGGTGGTGGCAGAAATTAATGACACGGTTGATGATCAACTTTATCTTTGAGGTGAAGTCATTAATGGAGAAAGTAGACTTATTAAGGGTAGTTTATGTCTAAAGATTTAAAGAAAAACTTGTGTCTAGGAAGCTGGAAATACATCGCTCCTTTATTGCAACATTAACATATCTGAAAAGAAATGAGTTTTGAATGTTAATAATGAAGAAAAAAGGTTACATCATATTAAATACTGACTTAAAACTTAAGAGTTGCTTAAGCAGAATCGAAATGCATATAGACGATGCTTAACCAAAAAACACACACTTCAGAGTGCGAGGCATGTTTGGCGCAACCACTGTGTTATGCAAAACTTTAATATGGTAGCATCTTAGGCGCTACAGTAACTGAACTCCTCTTAGATTTTTTTCATTCACGTATGAAGTTACACATCGAGAGCCTATATTCAAAATACGTCAACTCAAAAAAAGCTAACTTTTCAGTAGAGCGAAAAAACTCGTTAATTCGCTCAATATTGCAAAAATAAATGATGTGCCTTTCATAATATAATTAAAATATGCTTACTAGTTTATAGGTTTGCAAAAAATATTTTATTTTGCATTGGTTTGCGTAGTTTTATGAGATAGCATATTTTAGTCGATCAAATAACAAATATTTTCTTAGAGTTATCATATTTTGTTGGAATAAAAATTTAATTTTTTTTTTAATATGTTTATTATTGTAATCAATTTGTGAAATCTTTTACTCAATACTAGATATAAGAATTGAAAAGCTACAAGAAAAAACTTAAAATACTTAAACCTGACTGAAAGCCTCTTCAATCTCGAAGTGGTCAGCTTTAGCACTCTCTAACTCACTTTCTAGTGTAACAGGGTCACTCCAAATTATCAATTTCGAAAGTTTATGTCATTGACTATAATCGGTCCACACATAACGTTTCTATTCTATTAACAGTTTAAAAGTTATACATGTATTACCATTTTTTTTTATCGGAACCCCTCCGTACTAATATATTAAAAGTGACCATATCTCATAAACCAGCCATAGGATATCGAAATCCTTACCAGATTCGTGTTCGGCATGTCAAATGCAATAAGAAATGAGGTTGACTTAGAATAAATTACTGATTTTTTATAAATATTGGAAATTTACATGGGAGTTAGCATTTACTTTCACAAAAAAAAAATATACTTTGAGATAGAAGATCAACAAATATTGATATAAAACGAAAAAAAAAATCATTTTTTTGATTCGAAATTTCTACTACAGGTGAATATTGCATAGGGGAGCTATTTGCCATTATAAACTCATTTTGATCAAATTTGAGTTGACGTTTTTTGAATATCGAGCCATAACCGCTAAAATAGCTTAACCCTTTCAGACCTAGCTTAATCGATTGTGCGATCTGCCTTGATTGACCTCAAACTATATCCAAAAATTATTTTTTTTAATATTAACCGGCAAGCAGTGATTGTGAGGTCATGTTTCTTTTTCAAAAAATAAGAGAAACAAAAAAAAACAACATAAAATAAAAACTACAGCCTAAGTTTCGTTGTGTCTTACAACGAGTGTAGACATGCGTCCACAAGGTGAGTGTTTCCGTAAAATATTTTTGATATATGCTCTCAAGATTACTGGTGGCAACAGCAAAATGAGATTTTTCAACAATTCAGTGCATTCCTGGTGGTATTGTGCATAGTAACAAGTAGCCAGTGTTCAAGGAAATTCAGATAGCACAATTGTGTTGGTCAGGCACAAGATGACATTTTGTTTTATGCTCACGTTTGTGTTATCTGATGTTGACTTCAGCGACGATGATAATGCTGCTGACGAAATCTGGATGTCTTTAGATGAAAGTGCAGAAAAAGAAAATAATGAAAGCATTGAAAATATTTACATGTTTGAGTCTACCAATAACAAGCCAGATAGACCGATTGAACAACTAAACTCCCCAGATATAACATTGTTTCATTCCCGAGTATTGAGCTTTCGACATCATCGTGTTATCAACAATAAATCATCCACAAAACTCCGCCAGAATATCTAAATAAATATTTTCTAAAAACCCATTATCAATGAGTATAATAAATAGGGTGGTCAGGAAGTGAGCTGTATAGCTTCGAGCATTAAATGGTTCTACGATTGCGCTATCGTAGTGGGCTTGTTCACCCGGCGATTAAGGTATACTGGTCCTATAAATATAGAGTTTCTCTCTTATTTAACTCCATGTACAATGATAAATTCCTGGAACTTAGACCAAATATGCACTTTTCAGACTTTTCCTAACCATACTCAATAAATAAACGATGTAAGGACAGTTCAATTAGTCATCGAACTAGTTGGATATTGGTGAAAGGATTTGTCAACTGAAATCACAAATTATTCAATTGATTAACAAATGATTCATTCCCTTTAATGGGAGGTGTACTGCACGAAAAGTTACTCGTATTAGGTCAAAGCCATGACCAGTTGTATTGCAAATCTGGTATGCGCAACTTTTTATGGCAGTTGACTTCCAAGTTTTTCAGGGAGCTGGAAAGTTTAAAAATTTTGTATCAAAGGACAGACATGTATATTTAGATAGATTTTTTACAGTAATTCCACTACCTATGTCTACCAAAGATCCTGTTGGTAAAATTGAAGGATAGAACAAAAATCTTAAGCACCGTTGTCCGGCCAAGTATCAACAGTTATTAAAAATTAAAACGCTTTTAAAGGTCTGGAGTATTACAGGATTAAAATAAAAACTAAGAAATGTATTGTCAAGGTATTTTTCCTTTTTCCTGATCTAGCGGTATATAACTAACTTTTCAATGGAATACAGAAAATAATGCAAGCTTCTTGGATTACCTAGTCGTAAAGTATAGTACTTTTTACTATCAAAATGGGGATAGGTATAGTGTTAGAGTCTTCTTTGAGGTTTTTGGGATACTTTGTTTAACAAAAAACAAAGACTGATTCGAGAAATATTGCTTAAAATTTAAATTTATCTAATAACTTATGTATACATTTTCATTGATTTCAAACTGCATTAAATAGTTTTTTGTTTGTTTTTTAACTAATCATTTTTCTTATATATTTTCATTTGGTTTATTTAATATTTTTTATGCAATGATATGAATATTTTTAAGGTCAAAACATCACATTATATAACAAAACGAATAAAATATTTTTAATATAATTCAAAACATTTTTTACATGTTAGGACCGAGATGACACAATTGTCCTTTTCACAAAAAAGGACCTTTGAAAACGCTTCTGTAAGCAAATTTTAGCCTAAAACTTAAAGAATTATTTTGATATTGATGATTTAAAGGAATTTATACACCAAATAATGTTCAGGTCTGAAAGGGTTAAGGTATACGTTTTTTGGAGTTCGTTTTTTTTTTGCGAAAATCGATTATTTACGATCGTAAATTATCAATTTTGGTCAAAAATTGAAGTTCGAAAATTATGTCGCTTAAGCTATTTTGGCGGTTATGGCGCGATATACGCTCTCGATATACATGTTTATATTCTTGCCTTTCTCCATATATTCTAAAAAAGCATAGTGAAAGTAAAATATATCGGAATCGCTTGAGTTCTATATGTAAGTACAGTAAGTAAGTAAGTAATTTTACAAGATATCGCTCAGTTAGTCTACTTTTGTTATAACTATGAAAGTCCTTTTAAAAACAGGAAATATTTAACTTACTAATTAATATCAATCATACGTATGCAAACACTGATTTCAATTCGTATTAATCATACGCACGTATTGACATATGCCAGCCCCCGTATTAGGGTGCGAACAGATGCCGAGCGGAGCCGAGCCGAGCTTACAGACGCTTATTTTCATGTGAGAACAAAATTTTGTATATAACACAGTGCATGCGAGAATCAGCGCTGAAATTCTGTTTATTCCATGTGTTTTGCTTTTATGTCATTTAGTCTTGTTCTTCATTTGTGTTTATAAAATTGCTGTACACGGTAATGGATTCACTATACGAAGAGTATTTTGCTTCTCCTAGTGTTATTAACGCAATTATTAACACAAAAGAATTTGGAAAACATCCAATTACACTAAAAATGAATGAATTTGGTGAATTTCATCATTTTTCATCGATTTCCATTTTTCATTATTTTTAAACCATTAAAAAACACGACTGCACGCCAGGGTTGTCAGATTTTTTCTGACCTATTTCGCCAAATTGATTTTAAAAATCGCCAAAAGTCGCCAAAAATCAGTTTTATGTAGTTTTTCTTTGAAAATATTTGATAATAAATTTGTTTTTATATAAAACTTTTTTAATATAAATTTTTATAAAATAGTCGTATCAAAATTTATTATTATTTATTTATTTATTATTATCAGAAAATCCACAAAATTAGAAATAAAATCGCCAAAAGTTATTTCTTGTAAATTTTTCTCAACCAAATACACAATGCATTAATAACTTTAATTAATATAAGAAAAATCATGAAAATCAAATTGTTTTAACTTCTTGCAGACGAGTTTTGGTAGGATTTATTTTTGAAACTACCCCTTCAACAAACTAATTTTCCTGAATTAGAAAAATTGTGAAGTTCAATTTTGTCGAAAAATAGCTATAATAATCGCCAACAAATTTATTTATCGCCAGTAAAATAGCCAACAAATTTATTTATCGCCAGAAAAGTCTCCGTGTCGCCAAACCAAAAATTTGCACGCCAAACAAGTTGAAAAATCGCCACGTTTGGCGAGAAATCGCCATATCTGATAGCCTTGCTGCACGCTAAAAAGTAAACATAAACAATGTTTTCAGCGCTGAAAAACGCTTTAAAACTGTTTTTTCGCACTCATCGGCCTTGCTCTCTGCTCTTGTCGGCATTCACTGTGTTATACACAAGCTTATTTGTATTGACTTGTATGTAATCAGTTTTATCGCACTGTCAATCTTTATCGCACTGACAATGTCGGCTCGGCTTTCAGAGTGCACTCTGTTCGCACCCTTAAGTAACTCGCTAGAGCTAAATCTCTATCGTTTAAAATCTGTTAAGTCAATTTATCAATTTTCAGCTATGAATTAAATTTTTAAACGTGTTCTGATATTTCAGGCAATGGCTTAAAAATGTAATTCGCCGATATTTTAGTGTTTTATGTCATCGCCAAAAATTTTTAATTTTGTATTTCTTCAGCATTTTAGCGATCGAATTTAGCTTTATCTTTAGGGAGTTTCAGAGCGCGGGGAGGTAAACTATTTGTAAGAGCCTATTAAGACGAAGGGTGTCGCAACTGTGACAACGTTTGCGTTCTCTTTTGGAGTCCCTTTTTAAAACCAGTGCGTTTAAACAAAGACTTTTTTATCACAGCAGTCAGGGGACTTTTTGATATTTAATCAATTTAATTTAAAGCAACTAATTGTTAGTTTTGGAAATGTTGCAGACTAATATGAAAATGTCTGATTTTACCAAGGAAGCAATTTTTATAGAAATTGTGGATGGGCCGAAATGAACTAGCTTTCGAATCTTTAGATTCACATTATGCTGAAAATATTAAAATACTTTTGAATTTGAATGAATTGATTTGGGAACTTAAAGAAGTCAAAAGGAGTGGGTAAAACCAGGGAAGCTGGATCGGGGTCATTTTTATTCCTGATGAGTGAATTTTCGTAACGAATTTCTTCGTTTTTCAACTAAATTGGAAGAAAGATTTAACTTCATTCTAGAAAAAATAGAAGTGGATATTAAAAAGAAAGACACCATGTGTAGGAACTCAATATCTCCTGAAAAAAAGTTAGCAGCCAATTAAATCATTTGTTCACTGAGTTTTACTTTTATAGTTTAACACCCACCAAAATACAATAATGTCTTTCCTCTTCACCATTTTTTGTTTTAAATCTTTACAGCCTTATTAATAAAATTTAAAAAGTCTTTATAAAGGTTTCTTAAAATAAGTTTTCATCAAAATTTTTCTTAAAAAGCCTTTAAAAAGGCTTTTTAATTTTTGTAAATAATGCTGTTATATTATAACAGTTTATTTACTGTATGCCATAAATTAACTACTCATTAATTTTCCAATTTCATAAAAATAGTTCATTTTTGAAGATATAATATACAAATCTATATTTATTTATATCTATATACATAAAATCGTAATAAGTGTTTATTCCTAACGCAAGATCTCTGTACGACAAGAGCTATGGAGCTGAAATTTCATACATACAACACCCGCTATGTTTTCGTTTTGTTTTTAACCCAGCAATTGACCAATATGTGAAGTAATTTGTAGTTAAAAAAATAATTGAGGGTAAGACAATATTTGCCGGCCTCAGCTAGTATATCTATAAAACATAAACGCTGTTCATACAAACATACCAGAGAAAGAAATATGTATAACGGCCCTTTTCACAATGTACAATTAAAAGCTAACGGGGACTTTAACTCCAAGTTTTGTATGAAGAACTGTCAGTTAAATTTCACGTTAACTCTTAATCATACATTGTGATAAGGGACGTAAAAAACGAAAGTGTTAAAATTATCGTTCAAATTTCCATTAGATGCGAATTTTACTACACCGCCAGCTTCTTTACATTTTCCGCCTTCGTCTAAATAGGTTTTAACACCTCTGTGCTTAAAGGCGATAACAGCATAAGACGAATTATGATTAAATCCAGTTATATATACTTCAAAATTGTACAAACGAAGCAACCATTATTTTGCAACAAAATTTTTATCGGGAGAATTTTTTTTACTAAGAGTTTTTTGGAAGACGATTCAACCATTTCGAATAATTTTTCTGGAAAATCAAAGCTGCCGTATGTACATTTACGTGTAGAGACAGGGCATATTAATTTTACATGCTGACACCTCAGTGGCTGATGATTACAAAGTTACTGTTTTCTTGATGTCACATACATATATTAAATTGTTTATTAAATTAAATATAAATTTTACATATATTATAAGATGTGGCACTTTGGCTGAAAAATTAAAATAGCCTGGTAGTACAGCTCAAGTTTGCCTGAACAAAAATTAAAATTAATCCAATTTTAGTTGAAAGTATTCGGAACAAAATTTATTATCTTCTTCTCTCGCTCCCTCTCTAATGTGTGAATCCACCACCTTAAAGCATTAAACACATTCACCACAGCAAGCTACCGACTACCAAATGTCAAGGATAGAATACACATTTTTATATGAGAATAATTCTTTTGAAGACAGCAAGGCAACATGGCGGCAGGTTGTTGACTTTGCTGATTTTGTCGTTGTAGTCCAATTAAACTAATTTCTATTTTGTTGGCTACAATGAGAAAATTCAGTATTGCCAGTACAATACAAAATATTGAATGAATGGTTTTGTACAATTATTTCATATTATTTGACAGAAATAAGATCCAAAAATTGATGTTAAGAATAAATTGATTCATTTTTGTACTTTTACGTGAAATAAGTACATTTTAAAAGCGTAATTAATTTTTATAAATGCAAAACATATAAAAGTGGCAATACTGAACTATGTATTTGTACTTGAATATCAACTGCAGATGGTGCTGCTGCCGTCTCCAAAATAATTAAGTAGCCGGCTAGGAGGCGACAAATACTGCTAGCGGCATTTGAAGTCGTGTGTTTGTGTAGCCTGCTGTGGTGAATGTGTTTAATGCTTAATGGTAGAGTTGGTCGATTCGTATAGCCAGTTGACGGATCAGCTGACAAAATCTGTAATATTAATAAAACATCTTGCTGTTTATTTAGGATCTAATTCATAAAAAATATTTCAGGTTTATTACAGGTTTATTTGATAAATTTCCCATAGAAATATGTCAAATAAGCGCTTATACGGGATTTACACGATGACTTTTTCCCCTGCATTTTTCTTGAATTCTCTTTTATGTTGCTACCCCTTTGATCACCTTTGTACCCCTTTTGTCAATAAACTCTAGGAAAGTCACGGTAAAAAGTCATAGTGTAAATCCCGTATTACTAAACCTGAAATATTTTTTATGAATAAGGCAGTTAATATTTATCGTAACGTATGTGAGGTAGAAATCTACAGAAAATAGATTTCTACGTCAACTTCTCGCTTACTTACGTACAAAGCAAAGAGAAATACAATATAAATACAACAGCTGATACGTTTGCTGGCAGCCTCAAGTTTTTACTAACTAACATCTAGATTTAAAGGTTCAATCAGACGTGCCATAACCATAATCATAGAAAACAGCTGTACGAACCATACTTATGGGCAACACTGTATTTGTATTATAGGTGACTCACCATAACTCCATATCTATTAACATAGAAACCCACTGAATTTTGGTTTGGTTATGGCTATTGCATTATGGCTAAGTCACGTCTAATTTGAGCTTAAACGATACGACCACTTCAAAGTAACACAATACGAATTGACTAATTCTACCATAAGCCTTAAAAAAGTCTAATAAAATTTATACTAAAAACTACATTTTCAGAAAATAGTAATCTTTACTTAACGATTAAATTATTTCAATTTCCCAATTTGTATTTGTTCGAAGAAAACTTCGCATGTTAAAAGTGGTTTTCACGAAACTATGTTATTCGACTCTACGCTGTTATCGCTTGTTATCATGGATTAAATACATATAGAATCTTAAATTAATAGTTAAAGCTATTTTTAAATCTTAAAACTGTAGTATCCTGACAAGTCGTTTTAAACAAGCAAATTTGTAAAAAGACAACTACTTGTTTTATGCTCCTTTAAGATTGATATGATATTATTAAAAAATGTGGTAGTGTTTTCTCCAAGAAGACACTTAAAAAACGTTTACATATATTTCAAGCTAGAAAGAGAAGAACTAGTGGTAATATATTACTACTGGGGAAATGAAAGTCTCTTCAGTTTTGAAAAAGTTAAGAGAGAAGTATATTTTTTATTATAAAAACAAATATATTGTAGACATAATGGAACTGCTACTTAAATTTGCCTAAATTTAAATTTAGTTTCTTGGGAATTTTTTTTTACTGATTTGCAAATTCAAATTTGTTGCCTCAACAAACTATTTTTGGCGCCAATTCAATTCATCAAATTATATGATAAAACTGTGCAACATTGTTGTAGTTTAAACAATATATTTATTTTTTCTCCAACTTTTGCAACATTTGATTTCGTGCCAACAACCTGCTGGAGTAGTAGTTACAAATCATATTTTAACGTGGCTGATTGGTGTAGAAAAAGCTGGTATATTCTATGTTTTTAACTAGCACGAAAATAAATACTTAAGATATATATGGAAAAACACTGTGAGAAATTCTTAAAAAAGTTAAGTAAAATCTTGGACAAAAGCGTGTCGAAGCTTAACTTTAATCTATCTCAATCCTCTTTCGCTCAACTTGAACAGGCATTAGCTTGAAGCTTCCTTTAAAAACCTTGCCAAGTGTTCTCTCGAGGCTGCTTTCGACCATCTATAATTGCTTCTTGCTCTACATAAGAATGAAAATTTTGCTGAAGTAAAACCAAGTTTACTCAAGTTTCTCATTTATGTTCTTTTTATACCTGAAACTATTTTTTGAAATCAAATATAAAATATTAGGCATATTTCGAACAAGACTACGACGATTTTGTACTAGACTAAAGAAAAAATTTTGCAGTGTTCTTTAGTCTAGTACAAAATCGTCGTAGTTGAAGTCGTAATACTACACTCCTAATAATAAGGCCGATTATATATTATTTACCCATCAAAAATAACCACAGCTATATACAGACGACTGTCAGTTCTCACAATATTGTCAGGTCTGGCAATGTGCTGACACTGTACTGACAATCAAAAATTAATAATACAAGGTAGATTGTCAGTTTACGTGGTTGTATCAAATTTTTTAGAAAATCTTTTTATTTATTGCAACATGATTATATGACAATAAATTTATCTGACAATATTGTCAGTCAAAAAACTGTCAGTTTTACACACTGTTGTCACATGCAACAATTTTCAGTTCTGTTGTAAGGCATTGCCAGACCAAAATTATTTGACATGTAAATGTATGATTTTTATCTGAACTCTGATAATGGCAAGAATGAAATATCTTTACGAAACAATGAATTTGCATGAAAATGGCATCGATTTGTTACTGCATATTTTGATGAAAATTCATATTTTTGCATAATTTGGTCTTAAATGCGTATTTTTGTTTCATATTTTGGTATATTTATTTTGGTGTTGTGTCATATTTTGTGAAAAATTCAAATTTAACAAATTTTACTGTTAACAAATTATTAATGCAAAACTGTTTTTTTGCCAAATTTATTCGTTTGAATTCTTATAGAATTGTAGAACGACTGTACGCGCACACACACCTACCAAATTGTCAATTTGATGATTTCGACAGGAACTTGTGTGCTATTAAAGCCGAGAGTAGTGAAGCAATTCTGCGGAAACTTGATATTGTTTTTAAAAATAATAACGGATTTAAAAAACAAATCTAATAGCTATTATTAAATTCATTGTGATGGTTGAGTTAAAAAAATACATAACATGATATAAAAAGAATCACCTCAATTTGCGCCGATTACATTTACAGACGTTACAAGGCATTTTTAAATGAACCAGAGCTTTCTAAGAACAGATTGATTGAACTTCACCTTCGATTATATAAAATTTTTAGATGCAAATAAATATATAACATTATTTTTTCCCCTTTTTATAAACATATCTCGAAAAATGAGTGCGTGCTTGGAGTTTTTGATGTTGTGTAAAAATTTAATGTAAGCACGCATCTCTTGAGGAAATAAAATATCTGTACATCTTTACTTAGTTGTATGTAAATTGAAAACTTTCTTTTGAATTTTTTTTAAATATGCGCATATTTTATTGTTTTAAGTCTATATTTTGCGTTTTTTAATCATATTTTAGGCGCATAAAATACCTTTTTTAAGTGCATGAAGTTCCTGTCCCTGGTTATTATTATAAACCATAAAACGGTATTACATTGATTTTGACTGCATATATTTTATTATATTTTTGAACTGTCTCTTTTCTTTTAAAAATATCTGCGTGAGTGCAGCATTGACAATACAAAGTATTTTTTCATAATGATGCCTTTTTGCGCATCTGGCAATAATAAAATGTCTGGCAAATATTTGGCAATAAATGTGTTCACAATTGTCTGACAATTTGTTGTCAGCCTGTAGTCTTGCAACGGACTGACAATGATTTTTCTAGCAACGTTGTCAGATAAAAATGTTCAATTCATACGGTTGTTAAAAAATTTTAGCATATTTTACTGACAATATTGTAAGATCTGAGAATTGTTTGTACACTGCATACATATAGTTTAGTTTCAAAAATGTTTTACTTCTGCTTCAAAAAGTACTTTTGGTGTCTGACTTTAAGCAGAAAATTTTTACACACAAAAAAATATTTATAATCTGGATTCAATTAATACCTTTGTTTAAAAATATATAAATTTTTAATTAAAAATTTAATTGACACAATTAAGTTTTTAATTGTTTCTTATGCTTTATGTAAAAAAATGCTATCAATAACGTATAACTACAAAAAACGTTTGTTTCTTTTAAATTTACGCTTATATAGTTAGTTTCATTTAATATACACAACACTTTTTTAAATACGGGTATCAAAGTCAATAGGAAATAATCGACGCCGACTGCGAAACTTTTAACCATCTGTATTTATTGGCCGTCTCAAAGCCAATAATGACATGACCATTATTCTTAACTCAACTTTATTTTACATGAAGTGGTAGCAACAAATAACATGTAGCCACATTGTTTGTGTTTAAAAACTAAGTCTACAAAAAAGAATATGTTTATGTGCATATATGTGTATAGGTACATAATAAAAGTATATTTGCAGGAAATTCAAAGCGTGCCTACCACATGAAAGTAACAGGGCAGTAAATTACATTTTTCTTTTATTTGCAATAACATAATGGCGGTATTCGTTGTTTGATGCAAATTGTCTTGTAGAAATACAATACCAGTCGAAGCGTACTTTTCTACTGATGCAAATGGCTTAAATTTAATTATAAAAGTGATAGAAAATAATAAAATTGGTTTAATTTTAAACTAAACGTAGTCAGTTTTGACATATTTCTATTAAATATTGCAAAAATATCATTAAAACAGAATTTAATTTCAATATGACAGAAATTTCGTCGGCGGCCAATGTACGTATTCTAGTCGATCGGCGTTGTGCAATACTGAAAAATAAATATACAGACATTTCAAATATTATTAAATTTGTGCTGAATTTTTTTTTTCGTTTGAAATTAATCGGCATTTTATCAACAATATATCTTTTTATCAAATCGTAAGTACATTCTGTAATTTAAGCATTTATTTGTGTTGCATTATATTATTAACTAAGTTCTTCTTCTGTGAAGAAACAATTATCTTGCCAATAATAACATGGAAATTAAGTGTTTTCTATGTTTTCTTCTTTCTACTTATTAAGAAACACCAGAATATTACGCATCCATGGTTCAAGCTCTTAGGGATGAAAAAAATAAGTGCTGATGACTTCGACCTCTTTTGTAGAAAATGTGCAGCATTTCGTTTCAAGCAAATTCAAGATTCCAAGTCAACTTGGCAAATTTTTGATTTGTAACCCGAGTACACAAAGCCATCAGATTTACAGTTTTTAAGTTTAATTCAAAATAAAGTTGATTTAATATTTAGCTATTTGCAGATTAATAAAGATTTCGCCTTAAAACATCCTGCAGAAAAGCGATTGAAGGATTTGTGGGATCAGTTCAGAAATAATATTTTAAATATTTTTAAAAATAAACCCAATTGTGCGCTGATTTGCAAAGATATCCAAAAACTCAATATGTATGTGTAGCATTGTTATTATAATATTACAGATGTTTTACTTAAGAAAACTAATTTCTTAAATTAATTTAATAAATATTAATTTTAATAAATATGTATGTCTTAAATTATAGACCAAAACTTTAAAAATATATTAACATACATGTGTAGTTACTTTGAAAATAAATTGCAATAAAATTGTTTCGTCCATTTCAACTAAAAATATAAATTTTTTATTGTTCTTAGAAATTTTCTCTATAGGTCGCATGTTCCAAAAATGTTGATTAAGATTAATTAAAAAATTAATTAAAAATTTTATTCAAGCTCAATTAAATTTTTAATTGATATAATAAAAAAATTAATTAAAAATGCTTTGTAAATTCAATTAACTATTTAATTGTAGTAATTAAATTTTTAATTAAAAATAAATTTAATTAATTAAAAAATTTTAGTTTAATCAATAGTATCAATTCGTTTATAGGTGAAAATTCAATTAAAATTTTAATTGATACTACAAATTTTTTAATTAAATTTTATTTTTATTTTTTTGTGTGTATAGTTAAATATTAATTTAAACATCTTAGGTTAAAAATAATCAAAAATCAAAACTACTAAATTAGTGAATCAAGAATTCTCGAATGAAATTCTTTATTCGTATTCTGACGATCAAGCATTAAATTTTTTTCAGTGTCTGACGGTGATCACTTCAGCATTCAGGTTTTTCTTTATGTTTGCATTTTTTTTTTTTTTAATTATTTCATTTTTGGTGAGTGACTGGTGCGGCCACAACAAATTTTTTTTCGCAAGTGTTACGGTTGCTCTTTCTTTACATGAATGCCTTAACCATAAAGTTGTTTGTTAGTCTGTTGTATTTTGGTGTATTTGGTTCTTTTTTATGTTGCATGTATTTATTTACTGTTTGTTTGCTTTTTCACTCAAGTCGTTTTTACCTTTGTGATAGCTGTTAGTGTTGTTATTGTTGTTGTTGTTCCAACATGAACATTCGCCGCAACATCAAGCTCTATTTTTTGCACCTAGATCTTTTTTCCTCTAATACAACAGAAAATAACAATGCCACAACACTACCACCGGCAGCAGCAGCACAATAATATAAACAACGACAACAACACCAACAACAATTACAGCTAAATAACCACATAATATAACTAAACGACCTTAAAGATTGTACATTTTAGAGGTTTGCAGTTAATATCTGCAATATTTTCTTGTTCTTGTACTTCTATTTCTTGTGGAACACAACTCCTTGCAACAATAGCAACAGCTATTTGTTAATACCAGCGATGCCAACTATTTATAACCCAAACGCGCTACTACCCTTCTCAAAACGCGCTAGAACGCGCTAAGTTACAGCATTGTCAAATATTTACAGCCAAAACGCGCTATTTTCTACGGGCTAAATTCAATTTCAATAAAAGTCAATGTATGTATTAGTACTCGTATGTCCCAAATCACACTGTGCAAGTCTTATTGCTAAGCTGATTAGTTTCATGGAGAGAGAGATTAGTTTCTTTTCCCCCCGTCTCTCTCACCTAATAAACTAATCAGCTTAGCAATAAGACTTGCATAGTGTAAATAGGGACTATCACAATTAATTTTTCAGATTTTGCAATATTGCTTCCTCGACATTATGTTTTAATAAACTAAAATCATTTAATACAGCATCAAAATCGCCTTCCAAATAATCGAAATCCGTAGTTTTTACTTTTAGATTATTTGTAAAACTTTGTAACAATATATAAATTGTCCAATAGTTTTGTGATTCAATTGCATTTTGTACTTCAGCTAGAGTAAATGCTTTATAAGTTATGTAATTTTTTTTGGATCATTTAATGTAGCACATATTTTTAGTTGTGAAATTTTAAAATATTTGACATCAGCGTGACCGTTTGACTGACTGCGTTTCCCCTTTTTCGACTGCGTTGCCACTTTTTGACCAAATTTATTTAAGGTGAGTTATATGAAACTATGTACATTAAAAATAAAAAGTTTAGTGCAGTTTTCTGGTTTTTTTTTAATTTTGCCCCTTTTTTTTGATAAATCTCCTATTTGGTGCCACTTTTTGAAAAATGTCATCGGTCACCCTGTTTGCCATTACAGTATTAAAATGCATTTTTAATTCTAACCACAGTCAAGCGAATTTTGTTTGCGACAGCTGAATTATTAACTAATTTAAAAAATTGTATCTGAGTTTTGGATATTAGAAAATTGTTAAATTTTTACAAAAAAAAGTTAGATATTGAACTGAAATGATATTATTGGCTTTATTCAGAACGCGCTAATTTAGCGCTTTTTTTATTAAACGCGCTAAGACGAAAAAAAGCGCGTTTGGCATAGTTAAAACGCGTTAAATTGGCATCGCTGGTTAATACGATAAGTATTTTATGTTGGAGAGTAGAGTTCCATACCAAGTGCGATCTAACAGCAAAAATTTTAACACAAATACTTGTTGTTTTTTATTTTTTTCTTCTTAGATTTTTGTGGTTTTTAGAGTTAAGAAACTAAACTAACTAAGCTGTGGAAGTAAAACAAAGAATATTTGAAAAAAGTTGCTCTTACTATGGGAGTTTGCAACAAATGGCATATTTGAGCTATGAGTTGGCTTTCGAGCTGGTTAGGGAGCACATTGAATGGTGAACTGTATGTATATTTATATAAGAAAATATGTTGAAGAATTTTATTAATAAATTGAGTTGAAGACTATTTCTTTTAGCTAATTGGGCCTAACGTGTTTCTATGACAATAAAAAACAATTTTATTTCATATTTGCCGACGTTTCGTGAATGTTTTGTTCACTTTTTCCAGGGATTCGTCTATTTATTTCATAAATTAAAATTGAGCAGAAAAATTTTAAGCAATTTTTTAATTTTATTTTATTCGCAGAATATTTTTGAAGGCGATTATTGATGTTTTTCGCAAAAAATTGGAAAAAAATACTCACTTTCAGAAGCGTTAGAGGAGGGTTAAGGCAGAATTACCCGACTGTAAATGTAGAACTGTAAATGTAAATGTGTCAGCTGATCGAATCTGTTGCATGAAAAGCTATGCAAACGGTTACCTGACTGAAATGGCACGTAAATGTAACGTCTGAACCTGCAGAAAATAGAATTTCATGACGACGTTACGTGACATTTGTAGACAGTGATGGGATGTATGTATATTGAATGAGAGTGTGGCACAATAGCCCTGATTTGGTACTTTTGTTTCTTTTAATAATTTAAGCTTTTGAGTGGTTAATTTGTATACGTACATGGCATATTTAATAAATTTAGTTTTCTAAAAAATAAAATCTAACCAGAGTTTGCCAATCATATGTGTTTATTTTTTGTTAATATACATACATACACATATGTAACTATATGTACATGTGTATGAATTTGAAAATATACATACATATGTGCGTACAAACATACATTCAAGCGTACAAAAAACTATTTTTATTTAAAAATAATAACAATAAAAATAAAAATAGGTACCTACAGGGTGGGCCAAAAGAAACCAAGGGGTGTAAAAGTTTAATAACTTTTTTGTTTATTATTTTTTTTTTATTTTTTCTTTCAGATTATATAGACAACACTTGGAGAATTTATAGTGGAGAGGTTCGCAACTGAACAGAGAACCAGAACAATAGAATTTTATTATATAAACCAGAGATGAAAATTTGATTATGAGTGATGAAGCTCATTTTCATTTGAATGGCTTTGTTAATAAGCAGAACTGTAGGTTCAGGGGTTCTCAAAATCCAAGAGCCATTCATCAACGCCAATTGCACCCCATCAGGTGTACAGTATGGTGTGGGATCACATCTGAAAATGTCATTGGGCCCTACTTCTTCGAGAATGAAGATGGAAGTGCTGTAACCGTAAATGGAGAGCGGTATCGGTTTATGATAGAAAATTTTTTACGTCCTGCTCTTGAAAACAGACCTGGTATGTGGTTTCAGCAGGACGGAGCCACTGCCCATACTGCCCGAGACACAATGGCACTTTTAAGTCAAATTTTTGGAGAGCGAATAATTTCTCGAAGTTCGGAAATTATTTGGCCAGCGCGATCGCCAGATTTGACAGCACCCGACTATTTTCTTTGGGGTTTTTTGAAGGAGCGAGTGTATGTGAACAAGCCAGAGACAATCCTTGAACTCAAGGCAAACATTGTTGCAGAAATTCGAACGCTACAGCCACAAGTTTTGAAAGATGTTATGGAAAATGCTCTAAAAAGAGCCCATCAGTGCGAAGATGAAAACGGTGGTCATTTAAGAGACATAATTTTTCATACTTAGTGTAAAAAAATTTCCATTTTGTATATTATATAATCTGAAAGAAAAAATAAAAAAAAGTTAATAAACAAACAAGTTATTAAACTTTTACACACCTTGGTTTCTTTTGGCCCACCCTGTATAATCATAATAATTGTAATGATAATAAAAATATAAGTCCCTATTACACTATGCAAGTCTTATTGCTAAGCTGATTAGTTTATTAGGAGAGAGATACGGGGGGAAAAGAAACGTTGCTGTTCCCCTCGTCACTATCTCCCAGAAACTAATCAGCTTAGCAATAAGACTTGCACAGTGTGATTTGGGACTAAATATTTTTAATAATTATAATACGTTGTAATGTAAATATGTATATACGAGTATGAAGCTGAAATTGTAATTTCACTAAATGTCAAAGTCATTACAATGTTTGTAAGTATAAAATAATGATTTAATACCATTTAAATAATTTTGGTACTTTTTCCATGCAATCAAAAATAATGTGAAGATGTTGAACTCTCATCAATGTTTCGAACAGCTGTTTTCTATTTTATATGATTTTTTTATACTGATAAACACCCAGCAAACAAAAAGTCCTGTATATGTGTATATGTACATGTGTATGTATTTTTCTTAAAAAATATACATATGTATATTGTTTGTAAATAAAACTAAATTATTATGAGTAGGTACGAACATTAATAAGAAAAGGTTAAAACGAGAAAGTAAAGATTTTATTAAGGTGCTACTGCAAGCATACACATTCTTGGAAATTAAAGAGCTAAATACTTCGTCTTTCCGTTGAAGTTGCTCAAAATCTGTTCTGGTAATGTACAATGACAAATATTACGGTTGAGCGTTACAGCTGCTATTAAAATTATTATAATTGAGTTCATTTAAATAAAATAATAATAGTAATTTTCAAAACCTCTAGGCGCATTTTCGTTCTAAAAGGTGTTATTTCAAAAACTCAATTAGTTTTTTCCAACTTGCCACAAAAAGAAAGTAAAATAAAATAGTTTCAGCGAAATTATTAAAAAATCTTGGATTAATTAAAACATTACTATTTTATATATTATTTACTTATAAATTCTAATACATACATACATACTCGTGTGTATGTCCGTATACATATGTATGTACATTTCAATCAAAATGAATTTCATGAATTTAAATATTATACATATATGAACTTTCGCGTTTGACTTCAAATAACTCGCAATTCAAAATCAAAAATGCGTGTTTGCTGGGCACAATGCAATTAGCATGTATGTATGAGTGTACAAAGAAGTTTTTTTTTTTGTGTCGAAAACACATGACACGTTTTTAAGTATTCTATAAGCGCTCAAACGTTTACATTTACATTTACCTTACATCTGCGATTTCTACAGTCGGGTAACGGAGCCTTTAATGTATACAAAAAAAAAAAAATAAATAAATAAATGTTGCTTGTTATGTGCTAAATAAATGTCCTAAAGACACTCGGTCTAATTCATAAAAAATATCTAAGGTTTATTACAGGTTTATTTGACAAATTTCCCATAGAAATATGTCAAATAAGCGCTTAATAAACCTGAAATATTTTTTATGAATAAAGTAGACTATATACCAAAGCACAAAGTACATATCACATTAAGTATCCTACACAAAAGTGCAGCTTTAAATAGGCCGTAAAATGAGTAACCGATGTAAACTTTTAAAATGGTAAACACACATATCTATATGCTTTTTAATACCTTATATAACAATCAGTTGGCAGAACAATATTATTTTTGTGTGTGTTGGACAGTGTTATTTGATCGTCTTCAACTCTGATTGACAAAAAAAAAAAAACCTCAGTTTCTTTGTATTTCTTTTTAATGATGGAAAATTGCACGGACAGACAAAAGTTTATATTGTGCTACAAGGTCAAGATACAAATGTTCATGCACGTGTTAATTTGTACGTCGCCTTTTAATTAACAAGCATGTAACACTCAGGCATATGCAATGATTGACGGTTTTATTTGATAAACACTTTATATATATTCTTTTCTTTAACTTGTATGTAAATTGAAACGTACAAGCTCATTTTCGATAAAACTGGTTGTTTCACATGCAATAGTGTACATGGAATAGTGCCATTATATTCGACCGCCACTGTACTTCGCCAATACGCGTATAATTGCAATTAAAGCACATGCTCATGAATCGTTTCGTGTTTTTTTTCTTCTTCAGCATTTATTTCAATCCATTTGTTTTTGTTTTATTTTACGCTTATGTTTCTTCCTCAGTTTGTTTACCCACCGAAACTACAGCGTAATATCTACAAACATAATAACGTTCTAAATGTGAAACGTATTCCGTTATTGTATTTTACTATTTACTACTACAATTGGCTACCAATATTCGGTAAGTTTTGTATTTGCTATTATATTTAGTTGTTGTTGTGTTTAAAAAGTATTCTGTAACTTTTGTTTTTGAATTTAATTTTTGTTTTTGAATTTAAGCTTTTGCAGCTCCAAATCAACTCTTTGAAAAGTTGTTGTGTGAAATTAGGTCTCAACGGCTAAACTATGCTAGTGGTTCTGTGGCTTTTTGTCCAACTATTTTGCAGGGTTGGAATATTGGATTTTTGAGAAGTTTTCTTTTTATTAATATATTTTAGCTTTAGGAATATAGGTAAGTTTAGGTTGGCAGATTGATTAAACGATAAAGTAAGTTTTCAGCTCACTTGAGTCCAAACAACAGGTCCTTTTGTTTTATCTGAGAGTATAAAAGGGTACAGATGGTGAAGTGACAGATGTTTAGAGAGAAGAGAAGCTTAACAAACTTTTGTTTTCTTTATTAAAAAATTAGCAAAGCACTAAAATTATAAGTGTACGTTTATCATAAAAATGATATAAATGTTGATGTTACTCATTTTATATCTATATGGCAAGTTGCATACAATTTTTTTAAATGAAATAAAATATGAGAATTGTTAACACAAAATAAAATCAGTAAAGTGGGACTTTGACTCGCGCACGAAGGCTCCCGTACGGACAGTAGACATGTAATACTATGTGAACTTTAGCCTATATAAAATATAGTTTTGGGATGCTTTCGTTTTTGGATTTTTTTTTTCGGTTTTGAGCATTTTTGAATTTGGCGTTTTTTATTTTTAACGTTTTTTTTGTGTTTCAGGGGATTTTTTACTTTTGGCGCTTTTTTCTCGTTTTGGCCATTTTTATGGTATTTGGAGTTTTTTCTCATTTTGGCGATTGTTTTCATTTTGGCGATTTTTTTCATTCTGCCGATTTTTTAATTTTGTCGATTTATTTAACTTTTAGATTTTTTTTTTTTGAAAATTTCAAGACTTTGCCTCTTACGCTTTCCAAGATACTGCATAGTCAAAATTACATTAACTGATAGAGCACCTTTTAATTAAAATTTTTCTTAAATGTTAATGATCAAACAGAATAAGTCCGCAACTTCAGGAAAAATCGCCGTCAAATTAACAAGGCCCATAATAAAATCTACGGCGGTAACTTCAAATGCTCCCTAATTTTTATTTTATTTTCTTTTGTACTTGTTTTTCTTTATAGTTATTTTCAGAAAATGTATGAAATTGATTGAAAGCTTGGTAGCATTGTTAGGAGAATGAGTATTTATATGTGAGAACATTTGAAAAAACGTTGTCAAAATAAAGTAGATTCTAGCTGTCGACTGCTTTCTGGTGCTAGTTTTTTGTGTCATTTTGTATGGAAAATGTGTTTATGCCGCAATTCTGTTTGATCATTTAGTGTTAATTGTTGTAGTCTGTATAAAAATACACTAACTTTAAAAATTTCAAGTGTATAAATACATATAATTGTATGTATATTACATTGATTTTTAACGTTGCTCGTTTTGGAAAACCCTTTAATTTTTAACTCTAATGTATTTGATCTTGTAGCGGCCACTGTTCTACATACTCTGCTAAATTTTGATAAAATAGCCTGTGACCGGCAGACAGACAGGCATACAGACGGACAGCGTAGCGAAAACAATAGGGCTACTTTTCACCTTTGGTGTACGGAATCCTAAAAAGGAGAAAAACTAAAAAATATTTACGTATACAATACAAGAATTGTCTTGTGTATACGGCTGGCTACATACAAATTTTTAAATCGAAATATAATACGAGAATCCTTAATACAAAAAAAAAAAACAATCTTTGCAAAAACAATACGTTCCTTCCTCACTTTATGCGTTAATATAAGTCTTAATCAATGTAATATTACTCTCAGATAAAGTAATAGGCTTTTCACACTTGCCAACATTTTCGTGGAATGTGTGGAAGATGTTGAAAATGTGAAACATACGTTCACATTACAACATCTAACATCAACCATCATATTTAGCTGTCAAAATAAATAAGGCCACGTTTTGAAAAAAAAATAATAAAAATTAAAAAAAATGGATAATGAAGAGAAATTAATAATATGACTAGTTGTTAATTTGCAAGAGCAATCTCTACTATTAATGCAGTGTGTAGAATCCATAAAAAGCTTACTGGAGGAAGAAGATGATGAAGACATAGTTTTGGACAATCTCATCCAGCAACATAGCTTCCATTTCATCCGTCCAACAAATTCGGAGAATGGTTTTCTTTTTACTGCAAAAAAAATAGATACATATGTAAGAATGTACATACAACAAAATGTTTGTATATACAAGGAATAATTATGTACAAATATTTAAAAATAAAAATACTTACATGTTTCGCTCATTTTTAATAAGTTTGTAAATATTTTTTTATGTCATTAAATGTCAAAAATTTCAGTGATGCCACTATAATTTTTTGTCATTTATCAGTGATGGCACTAAAATAATCAAAAGATGTTGAGTGGAACAAAATGAGTTAGGAACATTTTACAAAGATGTTGAAAGATATTGCTTTTTAGCCCTGTACATTTGTTATGGGAAATTTTCAACATCATCGCAAACTGATGGTAGATGTTAGATGTTGATAAGTGTGAAAAGGCTATAAGCTTCTGCATTAATATGTAAAGAACATAATTTTTTTTAATCAGATACTATTTAATTGGTTTCATCCGGAATGGATATTGAAAAAAATTTTAACCGAAACAGCTAAACGAATTCACTTTGATTAAATAATAATTTTAAAAATAAAATTATTGGGATAGTGCTAACATGTCCCACTCTGCGTTATGGTGTTTCGATATTATTATTGTTTTTGCTATTTGTATCTTTTTTTGTGTATACGTAGTGCTTTTATTGTGTAATAAGTAGATAACGGCATTTAATGGCTGAATGACTGCAGAGTGCTGCAGTGCAATAAAAACAAAAGATCCAACAAGCAACAATAACAAAAACTAAAGCAAAAAAAAAGCAAGAAAAATATAAATAAATAAATAAATTCAATTCGTAAAGTTGCGCATGCGCAAAACAACAACAGCAGCTTACAAACACACACACACACACACACACAAATAATTTTACAGTATAAACGTTATGCCCGGCTACTCAAAAGCCCACTTGCACACACAGTTGCTTGCCACTACGAAGTCAATAGAATTTTTCATGGTTTCTTTCTTTGTTTGGCATACATTGTAAGTACATAATCGTACAACAACAAACAACTAAAAAAAAAAAAAATTAAAATTGATTAAAGATCTTTGTTAAAATTCCTCTACTATTTGAGGTTATGCAAGTTTTTGGTGGCTGTGCTTGATATTTTCTTAAAAAAGAACAATTTTAATGAAATTTTAAAATTGTCATTATTTTTTTTTAATGAATTTTCTTTTTATGAGCATTTTGTGGTAATTGGGTTTTTTAGCGTATCTAATAGTATAACCAAAGGCGGTAAAAATTTTAGCTGAAAAATAAAACTAATGAAAGTTTACAAAGTAAAATCTACTTTTAAGAAAATTAATTAGAATTACGAGTGGCTTGTCAAAAAACCAACAAAAAAGACGGTATGTGGCCTCAACAAAACATGAATCTTGATTGTTTGCTATTTAATATGGTTGGTGATTTGAATTGGCAAAAGACTTAATTAAAAATCGACAAAATTGATAAATGTTTAGAAAATTTTTATATGGAGATTTTAATTAAAGTGTATACGACTTTGAGATTTTTTTTACTTACAAATGCTGGCTGTTGTAATGTGCTCAAAATAAAATAAGGCTTACCTGAAAATAAAAAAGAGAAAATATATGTAATTACTTTGATTAAAATTTTAAAAGTTTATTAAGGAAACAAAACTAAAAATTAAAAAAAGGTTTTTCCGTTCATTTAAATTATGAATTTTTCAGAAATAACAAAAATTAAAAATTTTAAAAACCCCCGACTTTTTTCAGAAAAGATGTTATATCTTCTAAACGGCTGGACCGATTTTCTTCAAACATAGCTAAGAACCCTCTCGATCAAGTCATCTCTCAAACAGAAAAAACTAAATTAAAATCGGTGCAGACGTTTGGCCTGTACGTGGACACAGACAGACACACAGATACACAGACACACACTACAATCTTATAACACCCCTTTTTTTAGTCGGGGGTTAAAAAATAAACTGTTAGAAAAAGGTTCTTCCCTTTCACTTCAATTATGAATTTTTCCGAATAGTTTTTTCTTTTTCAATCTCGGGAAAAAATCCTCCTATTCTTACTAGCCGGGGAATAAGCAAAAACGGGAGAGGAAAAGAACTAGAGCTGCAAAACGATCGATAGTCGCTCCCCTCGATAGTTTCGATAGTTTTATGTAAAACTATCGATACTATCGATAGTATCGAATAGTTTTATAAAAGTTGCCACATAAACTACATTTGACTCGAAAAAAATCCAGAGTCCTCAACATTTTCATTAGTAGTTATATAAAAATATATCAAGCCTTTTTTTGATTTGATCGTAAGCGGCACATTATCGAAAATATACTTTTTTATTGAACTTATAGTTTTATGGGCCTACCCATGGTTTAGAATTATCAAAATGCGAAAATTGTTGATAACTTTTAAGACACTAACTGTAAAGTTTTATCGTAAGCGACAATTTTAACCTTCTTCTAAAAATTTAATTTTTATCGCATACGATTACATCGAAGATTAGGCTGGATATGTAGGTATGTAGGTACAATTAAAAAAAAAATTTTGTAGGGAAACACGTTAGGGTATGTCAAAATAAATCCGACGATTGGCGGCCGTCGCGATATCAGTATCACCAAAATTTATTTTTGTGTCGATGATGTTGAAAATTATTAAGATACTTGTGACTACTATTTGTCGAATAACACTTGGATTTATAATTAAATTCATATACATACATATGCATTTAAGTACTTATGTATACAGAAGCAGGGATGCGATGTCATATTTACAAATTGTACTAACTTTCAAAAAAAATTTTAATTTTTTCAGTACGATTGTACCTAATTCTTTATTTATATTTTTTTAATACTTGTACTTTTTGATTAACTAAAAATCAATTAACAAAACGCCAGAAGGTACACAAAGAATATTAGTTGCTGGGATCTGAATATAAAAGTAACATTTACGATATACTAAGTTTATAACCTTTTTTTATTCGATTGTTCATAGTCGATGCAAATAGTCGGCTTCTCTCCTTGGTAGGAAAATAAAATTTCCACATTTGCAGATGAATTTGGAATAAATAACATTCCTCCAGCAATTCTTTAAGTACCGGAAAACATCGTTTGATTTACATAATTTTCTAATACCTTCGAGCTAAAGATTAACCCCCTTGTGCAAAAAAAATAAGTGAACGTTAAAACCGGTTTTTCTATGGAATTTTTTTTTAATGTACACTTCAAGCACGCATTATTTTTTGCATAAGGGGGTTAATATATTTTAATGCTATTTTTGGCATGTAATATAATATAAAGAGATTCCAGTAGTGCTAAATGGGTCATTGCGGTGCTACAGTACTTTTGGCATTCAAATAGCGCCAAAATTATACAATTGTACCAACTTTTGCATCGCTGTACAAAAACTTAAAGCAACGACGGATAATTTGCTTCAAAGCTGCCGGCCACGGTTGCCAGAAATGCATATTTATCTGGATTTTGCAGATTTTTACCCTCCAAAAACACGAAATGCAGATTTGAAGATTTTTGGCCTAAAAACGCAGATTTTTCAACTCCAATCATAGTGCAGTTTTTTTTCATTTTAACTAATACTGCTACTACTTCTTGTTTCTTTTAGTTTAGAGAGTTACACATCATTAAGTAACTTTGGCAAGCTTCTGGAAACGAATATCTGAATATCCTAAGTTTATTCAAAATGTATTGTATTTACAACATTCATTTACAAATGTCGAAAAGATTTTCAGTCAAGTGAACTTGAATAACCCAAAACTCCGAAGTCCTTTGGATATTTATGCAACAAATTAAATGACTTTGTATAATTCATTTTATATTACTTGCACATAAATTTAAAGAATTTGTTTAGTGGTTATATGTGCCCTTAATTAAGAAAGTGGTCTAAGTCATATTTTTCTTTGGTCGAGATATTTCGTAGATTGCGGTTGAAGAAATTAAAAAATATTTTTATATCATGCATAATTTTTATTTAGAGTTGTACTGGTATAGATTTACATTTATATTAATATTTAATATTTATTACGGATTTATTGATGTTTTTATAAGATTTATTTGATATTTGGAAGCAAAAACACATATGGGTTAGACCAGTTTCATAATTAAGGCCACATACATATGTATTTCGTTTCTCCTAAAGAGAGACGAAAGTCTTGAGTTTGTGGGAGAGAACAGAAAAGAGATCTTATTCTGTATTCCTTTTTCTTCAACAAACTCAAGACTTTGCAAATTAAACTTTGAGTGTGGAAAAGCCGCCAAACTCATCATTAGACTTCAACCAATGTGGCAGCTAATTGTAAAAACGTAACGAGAAAAAACAGTGGATTCAAAATCAAAGATGTTAGCTTATAAAGATTTTTGCTTGAAGCTTTTAAGCTTAGTCTAACGCATTCAAACGTTTTGAAACCCAAAATAATTTTTATGAATATTAAGTTTGTGTAAGTAGTTCTTTATAACATATTGATAGACGTTCTTTAAACATATGATGTTTTTACCTTGTTTCAAACATTTTTTGTTTCTTAAGCAGAAACGAAATGAAAATTCTTCACACATTAAAGGCTTACATTCATAAAAAAAAAATAAAATGCTTGAAAGTTAGTTTAAAAAAATTGTCTACAAAATTTAAATAAAATACATTTGAAGACGAGTTTAAATTTTATGAATATGGGTTAATAAAAAAATATTTTTATTACACATGTCCATCCATATTTATGTAAACTTTTTGAATAAAATATAAAAAAAAAATTGATTTAAAAATTGCTTTAACGATTTTTTGAAGATTTTAAAAATAAAATGCAGATTTTGAAGATTTTTTCGTGCAAAATTGCTAAGTTTTGCAGATTTTATCCTTAGAAATTCTGGCAACACTGCTGCCGGCTACTGTTTACTGACTTCGATTATTTTTACTCTTTTTATTACTTGTTTTTTTTACCGATAGTATCGATAGTGGAAAAAACTATCGATATTTCATTTACAACAAAACTATCGATACTATCGATAGTACTATCGATAGTTTTGCAGCTCTAAAAAGAACTGGATCAGCTGTTTAGTGTTTACATTTTATTTTGCACTAACGTATGAGTTCAAAAATTAAAATGTAATTAAAAATTTTGTGTTTTCATTGAGAATTAGATTGTGTGTTAATATAAATATCTATTTATCTGTTTTTGCTTAAATAAAAATAAAGTGAAGTTGAATGAATGCATGAATGAAGCAGATGCAAATGAATTAAATTCCTATTGATTGTATATATGTACGTATGTTTGTAAATTTTGCAAGGTTTTAAATCTTATCTGTTTTGAAAATATTACGGGGAAACAATTCTTACATTTATTCATTATGTGAACTTAAGGCAGGCAGGCAAAATTTAGTGTGGTATAATTTTTTTTAAAGCATAAACAGTTCATGTTTCTAAATTGCTTTGTTGCACTTCTTAACATTTCCTAACACAAGAGAAAAATCTAAGAAGCTGATGTGTATTCAACATTTTTCAATTGTATATTTAAATTTTTGCACTCAACATTCTTGGAGAGAAAACTCTCCCTCATACTTAGAATACCTAATCTTTCCCCGAAAATTTTTTCACAGAGAAACTGTAACTCATAATAGGGGAAACTGGGAAAATGTCCGGGAAACTGTTATTTATAACAATCGTGACATGATGGAGTTTATGAAAATTTTCTAAAGACAACACGAATTCATTAGAACAGGTTTGTATTTTTTAAAAGGCGTACGATTGCTTAGGATAGCGAGTCCTTCCTTCGTATTCTTTAACTCGATAAAGTTAAATTCAATCACGAAAATTATATATTTTTTCGTTGATTAAAGTTTCGGCGAATTACATTTTTAGTTCATTGCCTAATTTAGCAACATCCGTTTGAAAATTGTATTCGTAGCCAAAAATCAACAAATCGATTTTATAGAGTTAAGCTATATCGAGTTACGGAATAAGGGGCTGGTTTTTAGTACAACACTTTCTTGCACAGATTTTACCAATTTAAACGTATCCGCTGTACCCTCTGCAATTGCTCACTGTATTGCCCTAATAGATTTTCGATGATAAATCCCAAAATTGAAATCGGAGTTAATTTCAAATGTTATTTGGTGGGCTGTATGTTTAAGATTTTAAATGCGTGATTTAACTTGACTTTTTTTCTAGGATAAACTGTATTGCGTATAAAAAAATTTAAAATGAGGCTGCGAACATTTGCAGATAATCCTCCTCCATTACAAGTTCATTAACCGTTCCGCAAACATTTATGCCATCTTTTTTTTTGTGCCGTTAAAAACCTATTCGGCAACAATAGATCGTCACCTTTTATATTAAATAAAGGTTCTGCAACCCTCAACCACGGCGCCGCCACCTTTTCGGTCTATATTCCCTAACCAAACTATTGGTATCAACCGAATCCCAATGCCGCGATGTTCTGCCGCCTTTCAAAATTTATTCGACAAGTAGACATTGTCTACTTTTATAAAAGAAAAGGTCGGTAACACTCCATCACGGATTTGCCAACTTTTCACATTATCTTCCCTAATCGAATTTTGGATACCATGCAAAAACCGCAAAGATATGTGGCGCTACTTTTCGGCGCCGCTCAAAATTTATTTGGGACCTAGACAGCTTTAATACTAAAAAAAAAATCGACAACTTAACTTAATTTTCAATCGAAACACGCTCCGCAAAGCCTGATACCGGCTTGGTTTGCCGCCGTTGAAAATTTATTCAGCAACTTTACATCGTTTTCTTTTATATGTAATAAAGTACGCCAACCCTCCACTACGGACTTGCCACCTTTTCGCACCATCTTCTCTAACAACATTTTTGGAACCGGACACTGCTCCGCAAACATTGATGCTCCCACTTCTTGCACAGTTCAAATTTTATTCGGCAACTAGACATCGTCACTATTCATGTGGAAAAAAATTCAGGTAGCTTTGACCGCGGCATTGCCACTCATTCGCACCATTTTCGCTTGCCAAATTTTCTTAATTTCAGTTACTTTAATATGACGGATGATGGATGACCTTTTCAATGTGGATTAATTAATAACCTTTAATAAATTTATAAATATGTCTATTGAATTTTCTGCCAAGAAAAATTTTTAAGAGACAATAAGGCGCTCCGGAGTAAGCAACCAAAGGCTATAAAAGGGAAGGATTGTGGAAATTGTTCTTATTGCATTTTGTGCTTTTCATTACATTTCCATTATTGTTGATATCAGTGCCTCCATAGTACGAGTATAATTCCCAATAATTCCCCAATAACTCTCATGTTAATATGAAGGCATGAAATTGTGTGTTGCACTAATTTAATTTTTTCTTGTGTGAATAACAATGCTTGTGAGTAATTCAATAAAATAAATTATTTTTTTATTAAGAGTTGCAGTTTCCTAAATGCACTTAAAATTCATGCGTTACACACAATTTTTGTATAAAATTAAATTGAATATGACCTCTTTTACATGTTTAAAACATAAAAATAATTGGCACTTTGTGAATATTAAAAATAATTATTATTTTTTATTTAAACGGGCGGGCAATTTTCTTAAATTATATTCTCGCAAACATGGGCTTTCTACAAACACACACACACACACATATACATATGTATGAAAATGTGTGTTCGTGTATGCATAAATATTTATTTATTAAATGCCATTTATTTAAATATTTTGTTGTTGTTGTTGTTTAAAAAATATTTTTCAATTTCCGTTGGATGACAGATTTTATCTCTTGCTCGATATGCATTAGAGAGCTGCGTAAACAGTCTTGAAATGTAAAAACGTCATGATGTTTAAATGTATTCACGTCGCATGTATTACACTAAACCAATAATAAATGCTGTCGTACTATAAGCGAAGCACGATGGATGTATTGGTGTACGTGTATACCAGTGTTACCAAGCGCTGACGTCAAGACAGCTTGTCTGTAAAGCACCCCATACACTATTCAATTCAATTTTCAATTGAGTCGGTTGTTGTTCAAATCAAAGCGTGTATGGCTTTGTCAATTGATTAGTTTGGCAGTTGTCGAGTTGGTTGTAGAAAAATCAAAAGATTTTGATTTTTCATGTTGACTAGTAAATCGTTCAATTCGATTGTGCTGTGTGTGCTCGAGTTTCGTGATTAGGTGTCAAAATTTATGTTTTTAGCTTTATTTTGTATAGAAAAAGATATGTATTTTTAAAATTGTATTTTATTTCATTGAAATTTAGATAAAAAATTTATAAAGTGATGAATGAATGCAATAGAAGTTTTAAATTTTTAAATTTGTAATTGTGAAAAAAATATAAATTTGGCAATTGAATGAAAATCTTTCAATTCAGTTTATGAAGTGTGTGGCCAAGAACCAATTCAATTGAAAGACTCAATTCACAATTGAATTGAAACGTGTATGGGGTGCTTAACAAACACTCAAAAGAAGTACTGTTGATTTGTGTATGCTTGTTATTTTTCATATTGTACGTTTGAGTGTGTGTAATATGTTGATGGTAAGCTATTATGTGATTAACCCCATACAACTAATGTTAATGCATGTGTGTGCCTTTGCATGTGCGCAGAAAAATAAAATATCATACACACATACATGCATGAAGTTTGTACACGCGCTTATGCGTAGAAAGAAGCTAATTTTTTTTTAGAGGTATAGAACTTCGAATTGAAATAAAACCAAGAAAATCGTTTTAATGTCCATCAATTTGGCTTTATTGGAAGGATAATTTTATGCCATTAATGTTTAAATATGATTTTGGGCATGTGGCCACCGCGGCTGGCTCGAATAAAGCCAATTCTACAGGTCCAATTTTCAACCACTTTTTCGAGCATATGGGGCCGTATGTTGGCAATAACGCCACGAATGTTGGCTTCCAAGTCCCCTAACGTTTCTGGTTTGTTGGCGTAGACGAGCGACTTCACATATCCCCAAAGAAAATAATCCAATGGTGTCAAATCACACGATCTTGGTGGCCAATTGACAGGTCCATCCCGCGAAATTATGCGCTCATCGAATGTTTCCTTCAATAAATCGATTGTGACGTGCGCTGTGTGGCATGTAGCGCCGTCTTGTTGGAACCACAACTCATCCACATTCATGCCATCCAATTCGGGAACAAAATAGTCGGTTAGTCGGCTCCAATTGCTGTGCACGGTGGCGAATCGATTCATTCGGGTCCTCTTCAACACTTTGCTCTACAGCGGCAATTGTTTCTTCGGTGCGCACTGTTCGACGTCTCTGCGGATGCGTATTATCACATAGAGTAAACGTAGTGCGAAAACGATCCATGGTTAACCGAATTAATTGCTCTGATGGACGATTATGTCGACCATAAAATGGACGGAGCTTGCGGTAAACTTCGCGAACTGAACCATTATTTTCGAAATAAATTTGCACGATTTGCAAGCATTGTTCTTTTGTCAACCTGTTCATGATGAAATGGCAAACCAAACTAAATATTAATCACTTGACAGCTGACAAAATGGCCGCCAGTTACAAAAGTGATGTCAACTTAAAGTTCTATACCTCAATAAAAAACACCCATTAGTATCACAAATTCTTCCGTCTCGAAGAGTTTTCTTTTTTACTCTTATACCTACAATACTCAAATAAATTTCTTGCAACTAGTGTTGTTAACGTTTGTTTTATAAGATTTCGCTGTAGCAAGGCATTTAAAAAATGAGGGATGTCTTAAAAGTTCTTATAAGATATCTTGTGCAGGAGATTAATATGCAAACAAAAACATTCATGAATGAAAATATCTATCTATTGGATATGAGTGAAAGTAAAGTGATTATCACGAGTCACGCGTGACGAGAAGCAGGTAAATTTTAGTTTGGGGCAAGTGAGGAAGTGAGAAAGAAAGTATCCGAACATTTTTTTCACTTGATCCAATAAATTTTTGTTGTCTTTTGAAAATTTTCATAAACTTCATCATACCGAGCCATAACCGCAAAAAAAAACCTTAACCGTGACATTTTTTTACCTCGTTTTATTTGGACGAAAATCGATTATTTATTATTGGAAATTCTCGAGTTTGGTTAAGAAATTAAGTTCGAAATTTATGTTGCTTAAGCTTTTTTGGCTGTTGTGTCTTGATATCAGGGTTGTATTTTCTTAAAAGTCTTACGATAGTGTAGGACAGTGAATTCTGGGCTTTACGCAACAATTGGGAAAATTAATTTTAACCTCAAACGGGAGTAATATTTGTAACACACTGTATCAACTCGTTGCTTTACTCGTCAAAGTGAAAGTTTATGAGAGAAAAACCACACCACGTTGCCATCCTTTTTATTATTTACATATTACTTTGTATGTGCGCGATGTTTAATTTGTTACGTTTTTTAAAAATTATTATAATTATAATCTACTTGGAACTTTTTTCTCTAAATCTATATTCATACATTCATATATTTAAACTCGTATGTATTTCCTGACGACAACGTCAAATTTTTTTTTTGTAAATTTATATGTATGAACTGTAGCTAGATATATTTTTTTATAGTTTTAAGTTATTGTAGACTGCACTGACATTTACCGATAATTGCATTTGTCATTTATTTAAGTGATGAATCTAAATCCAAGTGGCAAAAACTTCAAAGCCGCATAGCAAAAAATAAAATTTGATTGATGAGTTTACAATTTAATTATGCAAAAGGAAATTAAATTCAAATTTATATTCAGCAAGTATAAAAAGTTTCACTTAAAATAAATAACACAGGGGAACAGTGAAATATTTGTCAGCTTTTATTAATTTGTGTATACATATGTATATTCAATTCAGTAACGTCATTATTTATATTCGCCAATATTTGATTTTACAATAAATTGGTTGTTAAGCACGCTAAATGGCAGGTTGTGCCATCTTGTTAAACGCAAAGTTTTCAGTCAGCATTAAAGTCCTGCAAAAGACCAACAAATGTCTTGCCAACAGTGTTGTTTAGTGTTTGTTTTAGAATATTTCACGGTACAAAATCATCTGAAAAATCTCGCATGTCTTGAAAGGTCTTATAAATGGTCATGTGCAGGACATTAGTCAGCATCAATCGATAGCGCTAGACATTCACTTCTTTGCTCATTCCAAAGAAGAAAGGTCAGCAGCAATATTTCCCTCGGTACGCGCATTTCTAATGTCTTATTGATTGTTCTGATTAAAATTATTGCGAAAACAAACAATAAATGTACGGTTTGTTTGCTCACCAGGCCGATTATGGTGACCGTAAATTAGACGAAGTGTTCTATGGACTTTGCGAATAGATTAATTATTTTCAAAGTAAGCTTCCTTAAATTGGGAGCCCTCTACTTCCCTTAAACGATTCATGATGACTTGCCAAACCTTATTGAACAGATATGTCATTTCGTTTCTGATATTCTTAGCTGGCAAACTATAGTTATCGATGTAATTAATAATTTAAAAAAAACACCCGCTACTACTCGTACTGTACTGGTTCGGCAGTGGGACAAGGCCCACTTTATTCCACATTTATGCATATTAAAGATATATTTGTGGTACTCTTGTGTAAACTTAAATATACGCATAAGAAAAACAAAACCCCGACAAAATTTTTGATTTCTACTTTACAATTTTTTTTTTGCTTTTTCCTTTGTTGTTAGCTTTTAATTTAATTCAAATAATAATTGAAATAATAATTAAAATAAAAGCTATAAAATTAACAAAAGCTGTTAAATTTAGTAGGATTTTATGGGTTTTATTTTTAATGGAAAACTATTAATATTTTTGTCGTAAATATCTAATTGACAAATGTTGTTTGAGCCATTAAAATCAAACATTAAATTGGTAATTAAGGCAATAATTATATTGGAACAAGTTGGTAAAATATAAATGCCGCAGTGTTTGTATTAAAGTCTTAATTTAAAAAAAAAAAATAATAAAAAAAAAAAAAAAACTTATAACAAGTAAGAGTGCTATATTCGCCTGTGCCGAATCTTATATACCCTTTACCAAAGTGCGTTTATGTAGTATAGAGATACATACATAAGCACATAGTTACTTTTATGTACAAAGAAACAAATAATAATTTTCAAACCCTAGAATCATCATTTTACATTTTTCTGATTACTTATACCAATCTAGTAGTTCTTAAAAGAATATAGAAAGTGTGTTAAGTGAAAAAAAAGGAAATTAAAAAAAATGTTTTATTTAGTTCTTTTAATGTCCAGAAAGAAATCATAGTTTCCAGCTCTGGAACTGTGGTTTTTATTTTAATAATTTTGTATAAAAGTTAATTAGACTTAGTTACTTTTATATATCAAAAAAGTGTAGGTGTCCCAACCGTGCACTCATCCTTTTTGATTTTCTGATTTCTTGCACCAATATATTTCTTTTAAGAATATAAGATATCTTTAATTGATAGAGAAAAAGGAAAAATTTGCTTTAGTAAGTTACTTTTGTATATAAAAAAGTTTAGGTTTTCCAACCCTGGAATCATCTTTTTTATTGGTTTTTATTTTAATAATTTTGTATACCAAACTTTTCTTTCCAAAACGTAAAATATAATTTATAAAGGAAAAGATAAAAGTTAATTAGACTTAGTTACTTTTATATATCAAAAAAGTGTAGGTGTCCCAACCGTGCACTCATCCTTTTTGATTTTCTGATTTCTTGCACCAATCTATTTCTTTTAAGAATATAAGATATCTTTAATTGATAGAGAAAAAGGAAAAATTTGCTTTAGTAAGTTACTTTTGTATACAAAAAAGTTAAGGTTTTCCAACCCTGGAATCATCTTTTTGATTTTTTAAAGGTTAATTTTAAATTTTAAATACCAATTTTATTCGTACTAAAGTATAAAATAAGTTCATTTAATAAAAAAAAATAAAAATTAATTTTCTGTAGTTAATTTTTTATATCACAAAAAGTTTCAGTTTCCCAACCCTGGAATCATCCTTTTTGAATTTTCTGATTTCTTACACCAATCTTTTTCTTTTAAGAATATAAGATATGTTTAATTTATAAAGAAAAGGAAAAATTTGTTTTAGTACGTTACTTTTGTATAAGAAAAAAAGTTAAAGTTTTCCAACCCTGGAAATGTCTTTTTAAATTTTTTAATTTTTTATTTGAAATACCAATTTTATTCGTGGTGAAGTATAAAATAAGTTTATTTAATAAAAATTATTCAAAAATTAGTTTACGGTAGTTAATTGTATATATCACAAAAATAGTAGGTTTTCCAACCCTGGAATCATCCTTTTTGTTTTTCTGATTTCTTACATCAATCTCCATCTTTTAAGAACATTACATATTTTTATTTAAAAAAAAAATAAAAAAATTTTTTTATTAAGTTACTTTTGCATAACAAAAAAAAAGTTAAGGCTTTCCAACCCTGGAAACGTCTTTTTAATTTTTTTAATTTTTTTTAAATTTTTTTTTTAGTTAGAAATACCAATTTTATTCATACTGAAGTATAACATAAGTTTATTTAATAAAAAATTATTAAAAACTAGTTTTCGTTAGTTATTTTGTATGGCAAAATGAAGTTTAAGTCTCCCAGCTCTGAAACCGTCTGCTTGATTTTGCTGATTTTCAATACCAATCTTATTTCGACCAAGTTTGACCCACCAGTCCAAGAACGAAGTCTCTAGCTTTTCTGGGAGCTTCGGAAAACCGATTTCACGTACAGACAGACGGCCAGACGGACAGACGGACATCGCTTATTCATCTTCCCTATGCATAATGATCCAAAATATATATACTTTATGGCTCGCTTATTAATATTCTGGAAATTACAAACGGAATGACAAACCTATATATACCCTTTTACCATTTTTTGTTAAAGGGTATAATAAGCATAATTTAAAAGTCAGAAGAATTTAATATATACACATATGTATGTTTAAGCCATTTTGGACTTTGGTTACCAAAAATTTACGAGAGTATGATTACAAATACTTTTTCTATGAAAGAAAAAGAAAATAAATTTGCATTTAATTATTCATTAGGATTTTTTGCTTTAATAAAATTGACAGTTTCAAAAAAATCATATTTTTGAAACTTATTTTAAGTTTTATTAATGTCTTTATTTGGTTTGATGCAAATATAGAACAGTGTTTTAATAAAGAAAAAGGTTTCTAAAGGGTGTTTTTTTTAGAGGTATAGAGCTTCGAATTGAAATAAAACACAAGAAAATCGTTTTAATGTCCATCAATTTGGCTTTATTGGAAGGATAATTTTATGCCATTAATGTTTAAATATGATTTCGGGCATGTGGCCGCCGCGGCTGGCTCGAATAAAGCCAATTCTACAGGTCCAATTTTCAACCACTTTTTCGAGCATATGGGGCCGTATGTTGGCAATAACACCACGAATGTTGGCTTCCAAGTCCCCTAACGTTTCTGGTTTGTTGGCGTAGACGAGCGACTTCACATATCCCCAAAGAAAATAATCCAATGGTGTCAAATCACACGATCTTGGTGGCCAATTGACAGGTCCATTCCGCGAAATTATGCGCTCATCGAATGTTTCCTTCAATAAATCGATTGTGACGTGCGCTGTGTGGCATGTAGCGCCGTCTTGTTGGAACCACAACTCATCCACATTCATGCCATCCAATTCGGGAACAAAATAGTCGGTTATCATGGCTCTATACCGGTCTCCATTAACGAATCGATTCATTCGGGTCCTCTTCAACACTTTGCTCTACAGCGGCAATTGTTTCTTCGGTGCGCACTGTTCGACGTCTCTGCGGATGCGTATTATCACATAGAGTAAACGTAGTGCGAAAACGATCCATGGTTAACCGAATTAATTGCTCTGATGGACGATTATGTCGACCATAAAATGGACGGAGCTTGCAGTAAACTTCGCGAACTGAACCATTATTTTCGAAATAAATTTGCACGATTTGCAAGCGTTGTTCTTTTGTCAACCTGTTCATGATGAAATGGCAAACCAAACTAAATATTAATCACTTGACAGCTGACAAAATGGCCGCCAGTTAAAAAAGTGATGCCAACTTAAAGTTGTATACCTCAATAAAAAACACCCATTATTTCGTCGCTTATGCTAACTTCATGCCGGTTTTTGATTATACATAAGGCCGTAATTATTTCGATAGCCATTGATATATATACATATTTTATTTTGTACTCAAATTTTTTATATATTATAAACTTTCTTTAAAAAAAATATAATGAAAATATGGTCTTATTTGACTATACCTGTCCATACAACTTGATTATCACTCTAATATATTTGCTTTAGATTATGTTATAACAAAACAAGTTTTTCATTTGGTCTTCTTGGTTATTTCATTCAAAACATCGATTTAGTGTTTGTTTGTTGTGCTTTTCTAATTCATAACAACTTCTCAGTTTAAAAGTATATTACAAGTTTTAAAACCTTAGTTGATTTTATTACTCTACGAAAACATTCAAACTAGTTAAAATGCAACTTCCTTCCTTAAGCCCTATTTAAAAAGTAATAAAATACAACATAAAATTACCAAATAACAAAATCAAGTTTTCCTTAATAATCAAAACAGCAATTTGCAACTTGGCGCAACAATATGGCACTAAATAAATGAAAAGGCCTCTAACAGGCAGACATACAGACAGGCAGATGGAGCAGATAAATATATACATACATATGTATGTAATATTAGAGTTTATAGCTATTTGGTATCCAGAGCATAATTAAAACTAACAACAAGTAGAAAGGAGCAACATTTAAATACTTCCTAGTTTATTAAATAAAATATGCATATGTGCATGTTGTATCTACATCGATGATGAAAGTCATAATGATGAGTATAGTCTGCATTATAGCATTGCACAGATACATCTGTTTGCACTAGTTTTGCCTGTTTTTTGGTTCTGATATGAACAAATATGTTATTTATTGTTTTCTGTTACTAGTTGCAAATGTTGATTTTTTAAGCAATTATTGTATGGTTGGCCAATGAGCAAATGAAAACAACACATTTATTTTTTTTTTGTTTTTCTAAGGCAAATAAGATACATAAAACTGCTTTTACCATAAGTGCCTTATGATGTGTTGAGAAAAAATGTAATTGGCTGATGAATGAATGAATGAAAGCAAAATTGCACATACATATGTAAGCAAATGATACATTTACATGAAACACATGCATTTGTAATTACTCTCAGAGCAAAATTGTCTCTTTCTCTCTCTATACTTTGGCTGCGCCACAAAATAACATAACGAACGTCCGCACATACATCTGCACATCATGTATTTGTTTCAATAGTGGTTTTTTCATATATCTGTATTACAATATGTATTTTTTGAGCAAAAACAGATCAAACAGTTGCCCAGCAGCAATACAATAAGCAATTGTTATTTGTTTTCAATTGTATTTTAATTTGGAAAAGTGCGCACACACAATAACTCTTATACTAGTTCTGTCGCTCACACTACAATTATATGGTACATACCATGGTATATTTGTTTTGGCTATACAAACGAGTATACAAATGCAACCCATTAGTCTGCATATTAGCAGGAACACGATGATGACCACGACGATGACAACGACGACAATAACTACAGGAATTGTTAATAAACTTGACAGTATATGTGGTATGACTTCAAAGTGTCTCTGCGCACTATATGTGCATGTATGTATAAGTATGTGTCTGCGTGTGTGTAATTTTTAAATACCCTGTCGGATTTTTAGTATCTAGCTCAAAATATAGGTGACTTTTTTCTAACTCATTTGCAACTAGCTTCTGAACTAACTCATAAATGATACAGATGTGAGTCAGTTGTTTTTTTTACAACTGTCTTCTTCCCGATAGGTATTCGACTAACTTTAAGCTAACTCAAAACTGATGCAAATACCCCTTTTTAGACAAGGAAAGTTTACTTTGCAAAGTCTTAATTCAGCTGTGAGAAAGACAGAAAGAGATAGTATTCCTTCTTCTGTGTTTCACACAGCTGAGTTAAGACTTTGCAAAGTAAGCTTTCCGTGTCTAAAAGGGGGTAAAACTAACTTCTCCTCGATAAGTTTTGAACTAACTTTTAGCTAACACGAAGCTGAGGCAGTGATCAGTCAAAATTTATCGAGAGAAGTCAGCATAAAATTAATGTTTATATAAACTCTGCCATTTATATTTTATATGGCACAATAGCAAAGTGTTAAGTATGATGGCTGACAAACAAGGTGATCACGGTTCGATACACATGCTCGTCTCTAAAAAAAAACTAATTTAAAATTGTTTTAAAATTAAGTTGACTAAAAATGTTAATCATTAGTAAGTTAAATCAAATCATTGCTAGCTCAAAACATTTTTTTTTTGATGCGCCACAAACTAACTGATTATGGGTCAAGCATTAGTTAGTCAGTTCGCAACTATCTAATAGTGCACTTGAATTTTGTCAGCCAAAAACTAACTTGAAATGACCCAGCAAAAAATTACACATTACCATTAGAACTACTTGCCATATAATGACTTACTTTTCTGATTGCCAATTTTCATTACTCGCTTACAAATCACTATACCTAAGATTTAAAAAAATTACGTGCAAGTTGCTAAATGAAGAGAATGATTTTTTTAGACGAAATAGATTACGTGCAATGTTGACAAATAAAAAAAATTTAAGTACTTCTCAAGAATCGATTATTTTAGTCTCACGCCTTGATAAAATCATTAAGTTGGTAATCCAGTAGGGAAGTGCTTCCACCAAAAATGCTTAATTCCAAAATCGATTACCTTTTTTGAAATTTTTTGCTGGGGAGTAAAGTTGTGGTTAAAATAGAATAGAATAGAATATAATAGAATAGAATATGGGGGAGATCTGGTCCAAAGACCGGCACTGCGACACCTGATGGATCTTTTGTACCATAGATCTATAAGCTAATTCAATCTCTGTATGACTTTTCTTATGAAGGTCAGTAGAGATATTGGAGAAGCGCGCCTAATATCCTCTGAACGCAAAAACTCAGAATGAAAAATACGCCTTCTACTGTCACACAATACGATACACTCACACAGAATGTGTGTCGTCGTCTCGTCATCTTCCAAGCACAAGCGACTTAAAGGTGAACCAACTTGGTTACTTTTCCACAGAGGATAGTTCAGTCCAAAGTGACCAGACAGAAAACCAGTAACAAGCCGTAAATTATTCCTGTTGAAGTTCAGGATGCCATTATATGTAAATGGCTGCATCAAAGCTTTGGCCTGCCTTAAGCCAGAAGAAGACAGCCAAATCTCCTTAGCGGTCGAAGTGACGTCTTCTTTAATCAGAGACATTACAGTCGACCGACTTACGCCACAAAACGGCTCTGGGCCCATAAAAGGAGCAGTAGAGGCCCTCTTGGCCAATTCATCCGCTTTCTCATTCCCTGGATGACCGCTGTGAACAGGTATCCAGTAAATGGAAACCTTGTTCCGTATGGATAGCTTCTGTAATGAGTCAAAGCACTCCAAAACTAGCCTGGAACGGAATTCCCATGAAAGGAGAGAATTAAGAGCTGCCTGACTATCGGAAAAGGTAGCTATATGCGCACCTCTAATTCCCCTATCTAAATTAATTTCAACACATTTGGTGATTGCCTGTATTTCCGCCTGAAATACCGTAGGCCATTTGCCCATGGGCAAAGAGGTTTTTACGTTGGGCCCAAAAACCCCAGCACCAACTCCATACTCCGTTTTGGATTCATCCGTATACCAACATAAACTTCTGGAATCCATAACAGGACCGTTTTCGTCCCATACTGCCCTGGATGGAATTGTGATATTTGAAGTTTATTTTTTTATTCATTCTGAGGACATTACGTTGAAAAACTGAATAGCGTTTAACATGTAAAATGAGTCAGCTTTTGAGTCAGTTCTCACTTGTCTCCGATTTACAATTAGTTACCTCTAAGTTAGCTCAAATCCCGACAGGGTATGTAAATACCTGCATATGTCCATCAAAACAGGTCTCAAAACTATAACTGTCATTTTTATTTGTCTTTCTCCCTCTATCTCTCTCTCTCTCTCTCCAACTTTTTAGATGAAATAGTTACTTTCTTGGCATGAAGTAAAATACAGGTAAATCTGTTATTAGATTTATACACTAGTTTAGCATATGTGTTGCATGCAAATGCATTTGTGTATGCAAAATTAAGTGTACAGAGTTTTCTTGTCAATCAACACTTGTTATTATGGCTTTTCTCAACTGATTATCATTTTCATTATCAACATATAAATCGGTTAAGGAGTTTTTATACATTTTGCGCAAAAATTATAATTGAATAGTGACTGAGCGATTGAGTGAGTGAAAGAGTGGCAGCGACCAGCTGGAAGTAAATAGAATGCCACAGCATTTTAACTTGGAGAGTAATAATTGGAAATTTTTTATTTTTAAATTTATGGCAGCAAATAAACGAGTTGAAAACTACTGTTTTATAATGATTGCATAAAAAAACACACTAAATGTTTTGCATTTAAAATATCATTTGGCTTTAAGATTTAAATATTTGCATTTACTATTGATATGTGATTTGGCAATGAAATTATTTATTGTCAATACTTACTAATGGGTTAATGGACTTTATGGGGAATATTGTTAAAGATAGTAACAGGTTTTTCTAGTAAGATGTAGAAATTTTCTGGAACTGTATCAGTAATCGCATAATAATTTTTATGACTTATCAGGGTTTAATTGAAAGTAGCCTTTTTCCATATACTAAATTATGATTGATGTAAATTGATATGTATACTTGCATTTTAAAAATAAACTAATTGTAATAATCAAGGTTAAATAAAGTCTTAAAACCTTTTAAATTTATGTGTCTAGAAATAATTAAGATAAAAAAATAGAAAAAAGTAGTTCATAGTGTTTCCTTATCAAAATCAATTAGTCACGGTTCACACTAAGAAAGTTTTCTTTCAGAAACTGTGAGTTTGTGAGCTAATTCATAGCTGGAACATGAAATTTTAACTTTTTGTTAAATCTTAACACGATTAGAATCTTGCAACTCAACTTTGATGCAGATATATTAAACCGATCAAGCTGACATTTTGTATACAGTGTATTTTATAAATTGTGATGTCGTTCAAAATCCAACATGGCGTAGCATCCCAAATGGCGAACTACAATATGGGTATCAAATGAATGATGTTGCTGACAACAATTTGAAAAAACAGAATGGCGTCGTTCTAAATCTAATATGTCCGACTACTAAACATGGCGGATATTAAATTAAAGGGTTTGCTAATATTAATAGTGGAATTAGTCCGCTGATGCCATAAAACATGTTGCTGTTTATGTAATCTGTATCGTAATGTATTTGAAGTAGAAATCTATAGAAATGTCAAATATTACTGTATAGCATTCCCAATTTATTTTAGTTTTTCTATTTAGGTTGAACTTCAGAATTCACAATAGTTGTAAGCAGCTGATGTGTGAATAAAGAGAAAGAAGTTAAGCGCATTCTCTATTGCCCCTATTACGGGTTACAACTCAACTAAGTTAAGTTGAAATTGTAACAACTTAACCTTAGAACAACTTAACTGTTTTTGGCATTCTGAATTACAACTAATTTTAGTTGTATTCGAAACAATGCTGGAAAAGAAAATGTTTTTCTCTATACTATGTTTCTTGAAACCATAGTACCCATCACAAAACATTTTAAATAGTTTTACTTTTGCCCTTGTATTTTTTTGTTTGTTTAGATTTCATGTGTTATGAACGTGGCAATAATATTGGTTGATAAATGGGATTGGTTGGCGTCTGGAATAATGAAGCAAAACTAATACAACACTCGAAATAAAAACCAAAATACAACTGATAAAAAGCAGTTGTCTCATGGTGAAAAAAGTTGTAATCCATAATAAATATTTTACAACTACAACTAAACTATTCATCAAGTTACACCCTATAAGCGGAAGATATGGAGATCTGTTAAATATATTGGAATAAGAAAATAAAATTATTTTAATATACATATATTTTTTATGGTACAAAACAATTTGGACTTTTTTCAAAAATCTAGGCGTATGTCCGCATTTATGAATGGGCTATTTTAAATTTTATTTAAAAGTGTTTAAAGCTTTCAACATAATTAAATGTTGTAGTTCAAATTTCCAAAATCTACCGTCACAATTTTTTATAAGCGCTTAAACAAAAAAAAATTATTTTTAAAATTAACGATTTTCGGACATTGCTGAATGTAGGGTGCATGTTCAGGATACAAAATAATTAGCTCGAAGCACATTCTAATTGGATTGCTTTTAGTGCTATGTGCTTAAAAAGTGAATGTTTTCAAAAAAAAAACTTTTTTAAAAAATTTAAAATAATGAAGATACTTAAAGAAACATGAATCTTTCAGGGAAATTTTAAAATTTCGATTACTTAGTCTTTTCCTGATTTCACAAAAGCAGATATTAATAATTTTTCTCCCATTTTTCTTAAGAATTTTGTCTAAAATTTAATGCTTTCTTTTAATTTAAAATTCAACAATAAACTAAAAAGTTATGGGTGATAATATACTTAGAAAAGTCAAAGCAAAAAATTTTTTTTTGTATTAAGTCAAATATCTTATAGGTTGTTAGATCAGGAAATTATTTCTTAAAAATTTTGAGCTTAGCTAAAAATTCGATGAAAAATGGACAAGCCTCAGAAGTTTATTTTTAGTCCCAGGTGGTCAACTTTGGCCCACTGTAACTCCTATCCTGCTTAAACCAGAAGGCTGTCAAGACATGTGCTATACAGCCTAAGTTCTAGTCGAAGTTTCATATAAATCCAATCAGTCGCTTAGAAGTTCCAGATTTATTACCATTTATTTTGCAAAACTCCCCACTGTGCATTGCTGTAATCAGTTGTCTGACTTGTACTTCACAGAAAAAAATATCATTGAAATGTAACCAACAAAACAAATTGTTAATATTTAATTTAAAAATTAACAATGATCATTGTTGATATAACAAATTTTAATTTTTGTAGTCAATTAAATTACTTAACAAAATTATTTGTTAAATTATATCATAACGGAATGCACACATGTAGAAGAAACAAGAAATCATATTTTGTTTGTATTTATTATTTGCGTATCTAATAAAGTGTTGCTACCCAGCTGAGAGATAAGTAAGTTGGTTTATTAAATTTGAGGTTGCCGGTTCAACTCCGCCCAAAGACATTTATTGTTTTTCGCAGACAAGCACAAAATCGTTTCGAGGATTGTGATCGTGTTAATAACATAACAACTATGATAAACAAAATTTGTACAAAAACTCAACAATTCGCATTGTTAATATAGCAATAACTTTAATTTAAATAACTTTGAAATCTAACCAAAATTAATGTTGAAAAAATAAATGAATTTCAACAAATTATTTGTTGATAAATTTAATTGAAAATATTTTTCAGATTTTCCTTTAACTTACAATTTCGTTAATTGTATTTACAAAAATCGTTGTAGGTTTAAAATCAATTAATTATTTAATTGATATAACAAAAAAAATCAATTGTATTTACAAATAATTTTTTTGTGTGTTGTTTTGTTCTTTATAATTTTTATATTCGTGTTTTGTAAAAAGCAAAAAAAAAATTGTTTACATTAAATTAAAATCATGTTGTTTCAACATGAAATAACATTGATGCAAAATGATTCTACATGTAATGTTAATATCATGTTCAAGTTGTTTCAACTTGAAATTCAACATAATTCTCCATTTTGATTTAGCAATACGGGAATATTAATTCAACATGAAATAAAGTCATTTCAAAGGAACAATTATTTTTGAAGGTTACTGTAAAATCGTTAGCGAAACATTTTAAATTAACCTTGTTGTAGTAGATTTTAATATGAAGTTTTTCTGAGTGTTTTAAGTATGGCTTCATTTAATGCAACACTTTGATATTAAAATATGATATAAATTATTAAAATTTGTGGGTCGTAGACTATGTTAAAAGAATATTTCTAGGTAAAATTTAATTTAACAAAAATTTTAATAAAAAATTTATGACCAGAATCTCTTATAAATAAAATTATTTAAGAAGTCTTCGATATGCACTTATTTTTAGTTAGGTTTGAATGAAAATATCCTTGTCCTGATTTTTTAGTATTTAAAATATTTTAAAAATAGCTTTTCGATTTTTATATGTGTTTTATTGAAATTATTTCGCAAATATGAATTGGAAAATATGTCACAAGGCTTAACACTTAAGAACTCGCAAAAAAAATAACAAAACAATTCATTTATTGAAGCATCTCGATATGCATATCATATGTTTGCATCTCCCAAAAGTTCCTTATAAATTTAACTTCAACAGCAACTTATTGAATTAACACAAGACATTTTTGCTGCCATTAAGGCCGCGTTCAGACTATTATACTTTGTATTTATACTTGTCAAAAATTCAAATAATACGTGCAAGTGTGATAGTCTGAACGCAAAATGTCATCAAAGTGGCAAATAATACGATAAAAATTTTGACATCCCCATAAGACTTTTTCGTTTTTAGAAAATTTTCTAAACGATAATACTTTTCATTAGATCAGGGTTGCATTTTCACATAAACCAAATTTCCAAGTCGGCTGTTTCGCCGCCGATAGCGTGTCGTCATTGATGTAATGTTTTGTCATATTTATATCGGCTCAAAATTTTGAATTAGTGAATCGTATGGAAGTATATTTTTCTTTGACGTAATTTTTTAACGTTTTTGTAATATCTTTTCTTAAATTTTTTTGTTATTTACATAGAATATTTTTAACTGCTGAATTTTTTCAAGTGCCGGCACGTCCCCGCCTACACGAAACCGCTTTGCCGCCGCTAGTCAATGAATAGCACAGACATTTTCATTGAAGAGCTGTTTTGTTTTCTGCTTGTATTACACATTTTATTTGAAGTGTGATAGTCTGAACACAATGTGTGATTTTACGTTAGATTTTTTGACAGTCGCAACGAATGTATTTAGATTTCTGTATCGTAAAATGTGATGAAAGTATTAATATTTGTATAATAGTCTGAACGGGGCTTAACCATGTACTCGTGCATGTCTACCATAAAATATCTTACAAAAATATTTATGTATAAGTATAAATAAAAAAAAAACTCTTTAGCATAATTTCTGTTAATTTTCTTTGACAAGTTAATTGCAGCAATTTGCATCAAAAATATATCATAATTCATTTACGGGACCAGCAGCATCGTCGTCAACAGCCAGCAACCACCAACCAACCAACCAACCTTAACACCACCATTAACCAACCATATCAGTTCAAGGTATTCGTCAATAAATATGTTTTCAAACAAACTCTTCATTTCTGGTGACATCAACACTGCCTGCAGTTTGCCTGCCTGCAAGCCTGCTTGCTGCTTGCTGATGTCGCTGATTGTGATGGCGGTCTCACTATTTACTCGCAAAGAGCTGCAGTGCATGTGTTAAAGTCTAAACTATCAGCAAAAGTTTAACAAAAAAAAAAAAAAAAAAAAAAACTTTAACATATTTTGTTTAGCAATAAAGTTTGAAATAAAAATTATGCAGATTTTTATCAATTTTTTGTTTTACTATATGGAAATATACTTTGTAAGAAGAGACAAAAGAAAAGAAAATCCACAGTATTATTAATTTTTGTTCGTTCACGTTGTTGTCTTTTAAATATTGGTTAAGTTGTTATGTTAAGATATAAAATAATAAGAAAAAAAGTATATATTTTTACATATATAAATGTTGAGTTTAGTTAGAGGAAAAGGCTGTAAGAAACAATATGATCGGCATCAACGTCGTCATCATTAACAGTGTGTGCTTGTCATTAATTACGTTGCCTTTTTTATTTAGATAAAATATGTACGTACTTTTGAATAATATGTACTGATATGTACAAAAGAAATGTAAGGCATACAAAAACTGATGCAAATGCAATATTTAGTGATTGAAAAAGTACCCTAAACAGCCTTATTTTGAATAAAATCTCCCCGGGAGTTTATTCAGTATTCATTATTCCCTCAATTTAAAAAATCAGTTGCAAGCTTTCAGTGACTTCGAAAATTCAAAGTTCTTCTTCAAATTTTATTTTTTAGTTCAATCTTTTTAAGATAGGTGGATGTTATTGTTAGAAAAAAATTTATTCCGTGGAAAATATTGAACTAGAAATATTTAGAATTGGGCTGAAAGCTGTTTGCAGGAAAATGATTTCACTTTTTTGAATATCTTAAACGCTTTTTGCATATTTCTATCAGGAAACATTATCACCTGATAACGTAAGACAAAAATTATTTTATACAAAATATAAGACAAACAATATTGGACTCATTAGTCCAATATTTTTTTTTATAAGATAACAAGCGGATGAGAACTAGTGCAAGGAGTACAGCAGCCTACCTTAAATAATCTTAGCAAAACAATACATTCATCTTGTTTCAAAAGCAAAGGTGAGATAATAAGATTTCCTCTCCAAAACGAATAGTTTAGTCTTAGATCACTACTATATAAAAATGATTCGAATAATGCTCTAGCTAGCATTAAGGCAAAGCCTATTACATATTTCCCCTTACTAGTGAGGTGACCGCTGAACAATTCACATCGCAAAAACTTTCTAGGTCCGTTGGCCCAGTGGAAGCCAGATATTTAAATAAGGTATACTTAACACACGTGAACTTAAGGAATTATAATGAAGCTAGAAAAAAAGAATCACTTTATGGAATGAACTAAATAGAGAGGTATCACCTTAGTTAACACTACACTTAGCGAAAAAAGACGTTGCAAAATCAACAAGGCCGATGTTCAATATAACATCCTACATTGTTACTTTTTTAACAAATTGCTAGTTGTCAAGTTATATTTACAAGGACGTGTAAAAACTGACAATAGTACATTGCCAGCTTTTCATTATTCGCAATGCTGGTGTTGCCACCACAATAAACAGTATGTTGGTACTGACTGCGCCACATACAAGCGGATTGCCACCCTCATCGTAGTGCTGGTCAACAAACTACGAATAATAAAAGAGCAGTCAAAAGTCTTTAGATTTAAATTTTTAAAGATATTTAACGACAAGCAGGCTTATCATAAATAAAATATCACATGGAAATTTCCGGACGTGTGAACAATTGGTATCAAAAAAACTTCACACGATTGCGAAATATATTTTGGCGATTTATAAAGAAAATTATTCACAAAGATTTGTCTGTTGGAAAAAGTGAAAATATATAAGATTTTAATTTTATTGGAATTGATGATACGATATGGAATTCATGACAAGGCTCAATATTAAAATTATTTCAGAAAAAGAGAGAAGTAATTTGGAACTTCCATCGCCATGTGGACGATATCCGCCTAATGCCTCATAAAAAACCGACATAACGAACAAGCTTAATCAACTAGTCGAACTGAGAATGACAGTGGAACTGGAGATAAATGTGAAAAAAGATTTTAAGGACGTATTAACAACACGACCACAAGTGAAGTCACACTGAATGATGAAGCACATACAATACGTTGGACTTTGGAATAGATAAAGTCATATTAAATACCTTGAATAAAGTAAAGTCAGCATTTTGGGCAATTTTTAAGCATAAAGCTAAGCACTAGTTCAAATGCTGAACTATGGAATCTAATAAACCAACGATGACAGTCAAAGATGCCAAATTGCAAGAATGAAGCTTTATGTTTGCTTAAGAATTTGTGTAACGTAGTTTTCAAGGCCGGAAACTGCCAAAGAAGATGAGAAATGTTCTCTTCTAATGCGTGCTATGGACAGTTGCAAGAGCAAAGATCTACCCTACCAGTATGTGTACTTATCGCCCAGTGAACCAGTAAAATCACGTTTAAACACGATATGTTATTTAATTTTTTTTACATGATCACATTTTCCTTGCGATCTGGCAAATTCTCAACTAATTCCAATTTTCTTCTGCCTTCTTAAGAAAAGTCTTAAGAAGCCGGTTTAGAGCTATCCATATCTAATCTCTAACTTCGATCATATGTGCGCTTTTTATAGCGAGAAAGTTGCATATATAAACAAAACTTTAGCTTTTTCCGAGGATTTTGTTTGCTTTTGTAATATCAACTTTAAGATCATACAAGTGCTGTAACCCGAACTTGTTTAAGAATACTTCAGAGGCAATCTGCACACATCATTCTAGATTCATTAGTGTATACTGTCATGTTATAATCTTTCTCCATTCAGATTCTTTTCCATTACTTTTTGGATGAAAAAACTATTTAGAAAGTGATATAAAAGACGTATCTAAGCATTATTCATAAGGAGACAAATGCGTATGATCTTGATCTCCAATAACCCAGCTGCTATCAACCTCTCAGCATTGCTTGTATGTATGACAATTACGTCTAATTCAATCGGAATCAAATTAGGTCTAGCAGTCACGTTCAGATTAATCAAACTGATCGTTCATATTGATCAGCAAGATTGGTCAGACTGATCATACTGATCAGACTAAACGCTCAAATTGATCAATCATATTAATCGCATAGATAGATTACTCAGATCAAATTCCTTGCCGAGGAAGATAATATTGATCATTCATATTAATGAGATAGACTGTTCAGACTGATTAAATATATAGTTAAGAGTGATCGTTCAAATTAATCGGATTGGTCGGTCCGATTGGTTGTTCAGATTAATTAGATTTAGCATTCAAGTTGATTGATAAGATTGATTTTTCAGATTGATAAGATTGATAATTTAAATTCAGATTGTAATGGAGAGATTCTCATCATATAGTATATTATTATATTACTTTATTTAAAACTTTTATAAATTTTAATTATTTATGTTTGTATAGACATAGTTTTGTTCTTCATTGTAATTTTCATATGTGCTTCTACGCTATTTGCTATTTTGTAATTTGATTTAAGTTTTATCTAGGATACATTGACTTATCATTTTTGTTATTACTTTTTTTAACCCCCGACTAAAAAAAGGGTTTTTTTAAGTTTGTAGTGTGTGTGTGTGTGTGTCTGTGTATCTGTGTATCTGTCCGTGTCCACGTACAGGCCAAACGGCTGGACGGCGGATTTTCATTTAGTCGGTCCAGCCGTTTAGAAGATATAACATTTTCTGAAAAAAGTCGGGAGTTTTTAAAATTTAAAATTTTTTTTATTATAAAAAGTTTTTCAATTAGACTTACGGCCTGTCCCACGATATCACCAGAAATCGTTCGTTCGAATACTTGTATTGAAAACAATACAAGTTTGCAATACAAGTTGTCGATCGAACGATTTCTGGTGACATCGTGGGACAGGCCGTTATTGTTCATTCATACTTCAAATTTTGGAAATGAATAAATTTTTTAATAAAATAAAGTAAAATAAATTTATTGGCGAATAGGACATTCCTGTCTGTTCTGTCCTTAAACTATAAACTAACAAAAATATTGTAGTCAGTTAGTACGATAAAGTCTGACTTTGACTCTGTATGTAAAGAGACTCATCCTCTACAACATCTATCATTAAGATTAATCAAATTGAGACTGGTTGATCAGATTGATTGCTTAGAAAGACTACAATGAATATTATCAAATTCATCCTTTAGATTGATTCTGATTTTATAGTTCGGATTAATCAAATCTATGGTTTCATAATCAGATTCATCGTTTAAATTCATCAGCTTTATCGTTCAGATTACTCAGATTGATCATTAAGATTGATTAGATATATCACTCAGATTGATAAGATATATAGTTCAGATTAATAGGAATTGATCGTCCATATTGATCTGAAGATTTATCAGATTGATCATTTTAATTAAAAGCATTGATTACTTAAATTCCTCAGATCGATCATTTAGATTAATCAGATTGAACGTTCAGAGTGATTGTTAGTATTGATCGAATTGAACAATCAAAGAAAAGAGCAGATTGATCATATTTATCGTTCAGACTAATCAGATGAATACTTCACAGAGATCAGGGTTCAAATCGTTACATACGTGATCGAATCGGCAATCGTACGAAAACATATTATGAAATGATAAAAATGATACGTCAATCGTATAAACTGAATAGGATTTCAATACGTTCACGTATGTCATAATCCGACGAGTTGTACGTTCACGGATGTGACGATTTGACCCCATATTGATGATTCAGATTTATTGTTCAGATTGACTCAAATTGATCGTTTCGAGTGATCAAATTAATCATTGAGTGCGTTCTCTTTACTTTCATTTACAAACCGGCAGCTTGCCAAGTCTGCGCGTAAAGAATAATGAGCGTTAATATGTTAAATGTTATATATAAAATAAATGCACAACACTAGTTTAGTGCTTCGACGGAATTATACCGACACTGGAAAATGTATAAATCAAACTTTAGGGGCACATTTCGGTTCACACTTCTGGCGTTAAATTCTGAGGACCTCTTTAGCATTTTCTTTGTTGAAACTCTCAAATTTGTTGGCACTGAGTTGTAAAAATAGTAAGATTTCAGGTGTATAGGTAAATCAAAACACGCAAAGAAAAGATATGGTTGTAGAATGGTTGAGAAAACAATATTATGTTCTGTGAAACAAATGTGTGGTCGTCGAAAACTAGTTATTATTATTTTAAACATTTATTTCGTTACGATAAACAGAGTAATGTTTGAATTTAATAATTACATTATCACATCCATAAAAAAGTGTGATATGGTTAGAGTTTAACAATATAGTCTTGTTAAAAATTTGTGACTACAACATAATTTGTATTATTATTTAAAAATAATATGATGTAAATAACAATATAATGTTAAGTTTTTAAAAAAATCTTTTTCAGAAACATCTGTCAGTTCAGTATTTCATTTGTAAGCTATCGGTATTGCACGGGTAGTGTTAAATAAATGAATATATAAATAAAGAATATACAAAAGGGTAGACCAGTACAATTATATAGACATTTTTGTATCTCTTTATATATACATGTCTGTATGTCGTGTAAGTATACATTTCTATATATACATTTATTTTATTTCAACAATATTAAGTTATTTTTATTTAGATTTTGACGCACAGCTGTTTCTACAATAAATATATGATTAAAAAATAAAATAGTATTATTATATTAAATAATACTGTGGTCGTATTTAACAATATTAATATAATATTAGAACATGGTACGGTGAGGCTCAATTATATTTTAGTCACATCTAACAATAGTGTTGTCATATTTACAATACTAAGATTATAATATAATTAACTCAGATAATATTATAATTAACTCAGATAATATTATAATTAACTAAGATAATAATATTGTTAAAGTTTTTTTTTCTATTAACAATAATATTATTTGACTGCAACCATATAATTGAATCATAGTATGTCGCTGTTTGATTATGGCTACCTCAACCATACTTTTTCTTTGCGTGAACGCCCAAAACACTGTATTTAAGTATTCGAAATATATTGCAACCCCTCTTGGCAAATTGTTCTACAACAATATTTTAGTTAATAACTTTTGAAGCATACATATATTAATTAAACTTGTAGGGTATCATCAAAAGTTAGTATAAATATTTTTATGCATTACCAATATCTCTTCAATGCCAATATACAAACAAATGTACAAACAATCAGTAATTGCCAGTGATTCTTGCATATGTTAAACAAAAGGAGTTATGGTATTTCTTTTTTGTATTTTTTTATTTATATCTTTTGCATGAAGGAGTGATAGATAGATTTGAAAAGAAAACATGGCCACAATGCGGACATTGGAACGTGTTTGCTTTGATACAATAATGACTTTGCTCTTTTTATTTAATATTCTTTTTTTTCTTTTAATATGTTGTGCATTGCGCGCTGCCTGACCATCATATTCCACCCATAGTTTGCAAAGAAACAAATGGAAAAACATTAGTATGCCATAAGTATGACGATAATAATAATAATAATAATGATGATGCTGATGAACAAAACAATACTAAAATCAGCTTTGATCTTATATTTAGTCAGTTACAGTACTTAAGCCATTGAAAGGTGCAAAGATTAGATGTTGTCGCCTTTTAAAATGAAAATAAAAGATGCAACACAACAACAAGAAAGAACCAATTCTTTTTCTATGGCCTTATGAATAATGAAGTCTTTATAAAGTAAAATTTTAAAGAATAAGAAAGAAATTAATTCCAGCAAACCACTACATATAAAGAAAAGTCTTAAGAAAGCAAAAGCAATAGATAGGAATAAAGATACTTTGATCATGCACTAAGTGATCTTGAAAATATAAAAAAAATAAATAGAAAAAATATATACATAAAATACTTAAAGGGCGGTACACTATAAAAGTTTATAAGTACTAGAAATGTGGTTGAGCAAAACGGAAGTGTTTGAATTAGATATTTTTCATAGATAAAATCTGTCCGATCATTGATAAAAAAAAATTGCAGTCTTTTTTTTTTTGTGAAATACTTCTGCCTTAAGAAAACACAATAGCTAAGGAGTTTCAATATAAGCAAATGAAGTAATAAAATGTTTAGTCAAGCCAGGCTTACAGATAAAGCTGAGGGCTAAAGGCACCCTTTAAACAGATATGAGTAGATAGTAAAGTTTATTATCACAATGTGTATGTAATTGATAAATATAAAATAGTTTTAAGGCAGCAAAAATTTTACAGTAGACATTATCAGGTTTACTTTATATTGAAAAGATAAAATCAGTTAATATTAAGCAATTATCAAGATTATTATAATAATTGGATAAGCTTAATTTTTACAAAATGCTTAAGAGTTTATAAGCAGCAGAATACAAGTAGGAAAATTTAAAGGACTGCTAAAAGAAAAGGGAAAATAATTTTTACAATTTAATAAATTTATTTCAGTAAGTTCGCTCTAACACTGTGAAGTTTTTCTTTGTAAAGAAAAATAACACTTAGACAATGATGCCTACTACTATTACTAGGTGTTACCTTTTTAAAGAAAGATATAGTGATAGAGAAGACAGGTGGTGAAGAAAGAGATAGAGGAATGTTTCGTTCTTTTACAACTCTAATTTTTTCATGTTTTTTAATAATTCAGTTTTGCCGCGCCTCTGGTGTCAATAAGGCGTATTAAATTTCTAAAGCCGTGCTTAGTTCTTTAGTATTTAGTATTTATTAGTTATTTTACTTCGTCGATGATTCTGCTACACAATACTGACAAAGGAGGGCGCTCTGATGTTACATTAGGATTAGTTTGCCTTGAAGCAGGAGTAGTTCAGTGATCAGTTCCTATGCCTTCATCACTAGAACTTTCCTACTATAACTGATACAAAGAGATACTAATGAACATCAGAAAAATGCGCGGTATTGTTATTTAATGACTGTTAGAACCGGGACCTTCGGTTTTCTAATCAACGTGCTAATTACTTCAGACAACGCCATTCCCAAGTTTGAGTGGAAATTATTTACAGTTTGAGATCAAAACTTTATAATTACTGGGTAAATGCGTGAAGTTGGGTTAAGAAGAATATTTTTTTAGGAATTACTTCTTACAACTAAAATAATATATAGAAATGACATAAATCTGAAACGAAAATTGGATTTTTTTTTAATTTTAAGTTGCCAAAGTAGTCTCTAATAACTTTTATATAAGCTTGTCATTGTAAGAAATTATCTTTTACGATTCCTAAGCAATAATAAGCCAAATTTCCTTTTTGAGTTCTACAATGATATTTTGGAGCACTGAATGCAGCCGGCTACGCGAACATACGACTTCAAATGCCGTTGGCTGCAGTTGCCGCCTTGCCAGCTACTTAATTCTTTTGGAGACGGCAACAGCATCAGCAGCACCTCACATTCAAAACCAAAAACATATATTAGTATTGTTCACTATCAAATATTTCGCATTTTTAAAAATTAAATTACTCTTCTCAAATGTACTTGTATCACGTAAAAATATAATAAATTCAGTAAAGTGCGATTCACGACTAGCGCACAAAGGGTTCCGTACGGGCACTAAACATGTAACAATATACGAATTCTAGCCTTTAATTATGAAAGTGGTCTAAGTCATACATTTCTTTGGTGGAGATATTTCGTAGATTACATTTGAAAAAATCAAAAAATATTTTTATATTATGCAACATTTTAATTTAGAGCTGTAGTAGTCCCGGTTAATATTTATTGATTTAATATTTATTATTGATTTACTGAAGTTTTTTAAAGATTTATTTGATATTTCGAAGCAAAATTTCATTTGACTTAGACCACTTTCAAAATTAAGGGCACATACGTGGTTTTGGAGTTTTTATTTGTATTTTTAATTTTGGCGTTTATTTTTTGGTTTTGTCGCTTTTTTGCACTTATGGCGTTTTTTCGGTTTTGGCGATTTGTTTAGGTTTCAAAGATTTTTTTTTTGGTTTTTGGTGTTATTTTTTCATTCTGGTGATTTTTTTTCGGTTTTTGGCGTTTTTTCGATTCAGCTGATTTTTTTTATTTTGGCAATTTTTTCTTTTTTTTTTGGCGATTTATTTCAGTTTTAGAGTTTTTTTAGTTTGACGCTTTTTTCGTTTTTGTCGATGCTTTTGGTTTTTGGCGATATTTTTCGGTTTGGCTATTTTATAGTTTTGGGATTTTTTAGTTTTAGCGTTTTTTAAAATTTTAAGATTTTGCCTCTTACGGTTTCCAAAATACAGCAAGTTGTCACAATTACTTAGTCAAAATTACATTAACTGATAGAGCACCCTTTGTTTTCGATTTTTTTAAATTTTATTGTTGATTATTGTAGTCTATATAAAAACATACGAACTTTTTAAATTTCAAGTGTCTATATATAATTGTATCTATATTACAAAGGATTTTAACATTTTTGTTGCTCATTTTTAAACACCCTTTAATTTTTAACTGTCATATATTGTAAAAATTTCAGGTCCGTAGCTCTTACTGTTCTGAAGAAAACAGCCTTTGACGGACAGACGGACAGCGTAGCGAAAACAATAGGGTTCCTTTTCACCGTTGATGTACGGAACCCTAAAAATTAATCAGTTTATTCTTTATATCAATTTCGGGATATTACTTCTGTTAAATAATATTAAAAAATTTTAAAATATCATTCATTGAATTATACTGGCAACACTGTATTTGCTCATAGTCGCCAAAGAAATAGAAATTTGTCTAATTGGACTACAACGACAAAATCAGCATAGACAACAACCTGCCACCCGGTTGGTTTGCTGCCGTCAAAAGAATCATTCTCATATAAACATGTGTGACATTTTGTAGCTTGCTGCGGTGAATGAGAGAATGCGTGAGTATTTTTAAAATTATAACGAGATTCGAAAATTTTTGTAAGATTAATATAAATTTTTACTCAGTTTTGTACCAATTATCTGAATATTTCTAATATAGATTCTTTGTAGGCAATGAAAATGTAGTTCTTTAAAAATGAGCTAGTTTTATTTTGCTAGATCGACAAGGATATTGCGAAAATCAAACGACGTGAATATTTCTTTTCATAAAAATTAGGTGCTGAAATTAAGCACCGTAAAACAACAACAGCGTTAATCGGGAACTAACTGTACAATAGTTTTAAAAATAATTCCCCCTAAAGCATTCCCTTTCGAAACTTATTAAGCAAATACGCTTTAAATTGCTTTAACCTTAACACAAATATGTATTTAAATATTTAATTTAACCTCATAAAATTTATTATTATTTATTATTCTACTAAAGTGACAACAACAAAATGTAACAGCAAACACGAAAAATCTCAATCTTGCAATTATATTAATTCAAGTGTGCCAGAAAATCAGTGTTCATTGAAGTACACACAAACACACACACACACAGACACACATATATTTAAACTTAACGAACAATCAATAACAGTCTTGGTATCTCTACGAAGAGCAAAAGCACATTAAGCTGTTGCAAAAAGGGTACAAAGCGCAATAAAATACGAAAAATAGGCTAAAAAAGCACGAAAATATTTTTTTTTTAATTTTAATACATTAAGTTATTTTAAAAGGAGATTTTAGAGTGTAAAAGCTCAAAATATAATTTAAAGTTTTTGCTTCAAAATAAACAAAGTATTTGACAAGTATCAACAGAATTTATTAACATATTAATTAAAACAAAATCTTGATTAATTTAATAAAAATAAGTACTCTTAACTTAAAAGTTTTTGTTTTTGCGATATTCATCTTTATTCCAGTTGTCAAATTTGACAGCACGTCAATACGATATGAAAATATCGGAGGTTGGCTACTCGATGTCCAAAACAACTGACTGCTATTGATAACCTCATGCTTTCAATCGAAATCGGCCCTTAAAATTTAACCACTCTTGTGCGTTGAATACAAACTTACCTACATTTTGTTGTAGACGTGAACATTTTGATTTACTTTGCACTTATAAATTAACAGCCTTATGAAAATTCTGAAATCGGTCCTTAAAATTTAACCACCCTATAGTATGATTAAATATTTGTGTAAGCTTTAACAAATGCTTATTGCATACTACTTTCAATCAATTATTATGCAGAGAGTTATGTGCTACTTTCCAGTTACTTCCGTTTTTTATTTTGCAAAAAAAAAATAAAATTTTTTAATCCCAATTATGAAAAGTTTTCTACATTGTTTTTAACATAGTTTCGTTAATGTCATTGAAAACAATTTCAGAAGCCTCAGTTAAAAGATGCTGCTATTAGCGCTTAAAAATATTTTAGTTTTTTAAATTAAAAATATTTTTAAATTTTTTAAACTTAAATTGTAACAATTCCCATAAAAAAAACACTAATTATTAACTTGACTGCACCCGGTCAGAAAAATACTTGTGTGGCAACACTCTATTGTTAAATAGCTGTTGTTGTTATTTACATTTATTTTCTTTTACATACTCTTACGACTACAATTTGAAGCTGAAAAAAAGTCAGCCAATGTAGCAATGGTAAAGTAAAAAAATAAAAAACATGTTGATTATTGAGTTCTTGTTTCAATTTTGTTATTTGTTATAAGTTTCTCATTTGTTTAAATGAAAGTTTATAACATAATAACTCTAGTTGTAAAGGTTCCCTGATGATCTGCATTAGCAACAGTGAAATGCGCATAGGATCCAGCTAAGCCCCACAATAATCAATTTCAATGTATTTTTAATAAAAAAATATTTTACTTAATAAGTAAAATATTAATTTGGGATTATTAGTGCGTTTAAAAAATTCTAAACTTAAATTGTAACAATTCCCATAAAAAAAAACACTAAAAATATTTTTATTTGACAAAAAAGCACCAAAAGCACTGTAAGAAATTGTTAAAAGCACTGTAAAATACCCGCTTTTTAAAAAAGGGTATTAGCCAAAATTTCGCGTTTATGAAGAGGCAATAAGCACCAAAAAATACCCGAAACGCACCAAAATACCATCACTGATCAATAAATACATATAACCATGTATCCATAAGATTGTAATACTTGCACTCGTATTAGAGTTTAGTATCATTGAAAATCATTAAAGCATAAATTTCATGTTGATAAACATTTAGTGGTTTGAACTGCCAATACGTAAATCCTTCAAAGTAATTTTATAAGAGAGAGAGGGAGAGAAAGAAAGAGAAAATAAAACACAATAAACGTCATCTAACGGTAAAAAGTCATAATACCTGTCAATGTTTTCTGAAAGTTGTTGGTTTTCGTATTCGCGTTTGCATACTCTGTTTTTTTCTTCATGCAAATGTTTAACGCATGCTAATGTTGATGCAAAAAAAAATTCAAAATTTAATAGCGCTGACATGACAAAACAAAATAAAAATAGTTTTTTTTAAGATCTGTATGTTGCGATAACTAATTCTTTAGTTAATTTTACTTTTTACATCTTATGCAAAATAATATCTATGTATCTCATAACGTAGAGGAAGGCGAACGTCAGTTTTAATTTCAATTTTAACATGTGTAGACAGTTTATTAGAACATCAATAATACCGCGAATAACATGACATCCATATAACACGCATAATTCTATTTTATTATTTTCGCTTAGTATATCATTTCAACCAAATAATGTCTGGGTGTAAAGACAGCCGCAGCAGCGATGAAAATTGTTATGAGAGCAGGCTGCATGTGATATGGAATTATCTAAGGAGTTTGTAATAGTTCTTAGCATATTATATTGCAGCAGGGAATTGGGATGACGGATGTATTTAATATTATATGGCATAACACTATTGTTTGCTTTTAGGAGCAGCAGTTTGCAAATTATAGGAAAATAACTACGTTTCAACGAAAAATTGTGACAGAGGAGTCCGCAACAAAGTCTCGAATAATAGACTTGGGTCGAACTCGTTCACTAGTTCATTTTTGCCACAAACCACTGATCAAACCCATTTAAATTACATGGGTTTGATCATTGGTTTGTGGCAAAAATGAACTAGTGAACGAGTTCGACCCAAGTCTATCGAATAATATATACGTATGAGTGTTATATAAAATGAGGTTGAAGTTCCATCCTTTTTGCTGAATATTCTGATATATCGGCGTAGGAAAATATGCGACTCTTACATTTAATTTGTTTTATGTAAAATGTTGCGACGAGCATTATTATGAAATAACTTAACTTTCGAACACTTCAGGGTATGGCTTTTTTGTTAATATTGAATAATGGAGTTAAACACATTCAGCACAGCAGGCTACACGAACATATATGGCCATGTAGAGAGTGTGTACCTGCAAAGGAAGCGTGCATTTAAAGGTATTGATTAAAAAATCACACTTATTGGAGTTTGTCGATATTAACGTCACGTCAATACAATACCAAAAAATGGGGATTTTTTGCCCCGTTTTCGAAAACAACCTGTTGATGTTGACAGATTCGTGTTATTTTCTTAACATACGGGAATAGCAATAAATACTGTCAATAGCATGAAATTGTTCTCGGTAGCGAATAGACAAGCCGCATTTTTATATGATATTGCATTGACGTGGGGTCAATGTGGACAACTGCAATAAGGGTGAACAAGTAAGTCCTTTATCTAAACAATGTTTAATACTTATTTAAATACATCTTTTATAAAATTATTTTTTATATTACACACACAAAAAAGTAATATGAATGATTTTGTAATATCAATTAAAATATTTGTAATATCAATTAAAAAATTAATTAAATTTTCACCTATAAACAATTTAATAATATCAATTAAGTTTTTTCACTCAAATTAATTAATATAATTAAAAATTTAATTGAATCAATTAAATTCTTAATTGAAAATATTAATTGTTGAATACTTTTTTCTGTGCATCGTCTAAGTAGAAACACTCGCGTTTTCTGCACAGCGGGATGGATTTGTGCATTTTTGTGTAAAAAAAATAATAATAAAACGTTCTAGATCATTGGAAATCGTCATCGAGCTTATAGCGACTATATTAGGAAAAAATTGAATTTAATCATAATCTGACACTCACATGCAACTAAAATCGATTTTTGCGCATAAAATGTTTTCTGTCCAAGCAGAAGTGTTGAAAATTTGTACAAACACTTTCTAGAATAAGAAAAAGACGCCTGCTACTTGTCATCAAAATTTTAAAATTTTTTTTTATCATTCGACAAACAACTTTATATTTTTCTTCAGCTATCATTTCTTTGGACACGTCGTCATAATCCAAATCACTTGGCCACAGGATCTCGCAGGCTAATTGTGATCGCCTTTTCAAGAAATAGTGCAAGGAAACTTTTCACGCTAAAGGTCAATGGTATCGTTATTAGACTGAAAAATGTTCACCATTTTTGTAAATAATTTTAATAGTTTAAATACGTTGTTTAATCGTATATCGAGCGATTTTTATTGATGACGTTGCTTTTACTTGCCATCTACCATTTAGTTACAGTTGGACTGTTAAAAAAGGAGTACCCTGTAATACAATCGCTTCACTAGCATAAAAATATCATAAGGTACTAAAAATAATAATATTAATATAAACAGATACAAATGACAGTCTGCGTCGTATATCAGCTATATAGTATATTCCTTTCTTCAGAGATGAGATAACAAATATTTTAATAACAAAAAAAAATTAAATAAGTATTAAATTTCTTTTTGGGTTTTGCTGAAAGTCACACAATAAAAGCAACACAGCTCGGAATACATGCAAATTTGTTTATGACAATAATATTTATAAACACATTTACGTCGAAAGTGAACCAAAATATTTCAACATGAGTGATTTATAATTTGTTATATCCCACAGACACGCTTATTATTCAACAAGCTTGAAAGATACGAGTATGTACTTGCATAGATGCTAAAGATAAACATATAAAGCTGCTGCAGCAGAAGCAGAGGTAGAAAGAAGGAAGAACGAAAGCGTTTATTTAAAACAAAATTTAGTATAAAAATCAAAACTATATTTATTTATTTAGTTAACAGCAAATATTTCCCCCCATTATTGACTCTTAGTTAGTATTCCCAGAGCACTTACATAAATGCTTAGTAGTACTCGTATGTAAATTATAGCATTGCACAGATACATCTGTTTGCACCAGTTTTGCGTGTTTTTGGTTCTGGTATGAACAAATATGTTATTTAGCGTTTTCTGTTACTAGTTGTAAATGTTGATTTTTTAAAGCAATTATTGTATGGTTGGGCAATGAGCAAATGAAAACAACACGTTTATTTTCTTTGTTTTTCAAAAACAAATAAGATACATAAAACTGCTTTTACCGTAAGTGCCTTATGTTGTGTTGAAAAAAAAAATACATGGCTGATGATGAATGAATAAAAGCAAAATTTCACATACATATGTAAGTAGATGATACATGTACATGAAACACATGAGCTGCAAATACAAAAAAATGAGACACGATATGCAAGTGTAATTACTCTCAGAGCAAAATTGTCCCTCTCTCTCTCTATACTTGGCTGCGCCTCAAAATAACATAACGAACGCCCGCACATACATCTGTCCATCATGTATTTGTTTCAACAATGGTTTTTTTCATATATTTGTATTACAATATGTATTTTTGAGCAAAAACAGATGAAACAGTTGCTCAGCAGCAATACAATAAGCAATTGTTATTTGGTTTTAATTTAGTAACCCGCAAGCCATAGCACAATTGTGCGGATGAAAATCACATTTCATTTAGTCGTCACTGAGCCAGCGACGAATTAAGTTGTGCACGCATGTATTAATTTTTTCCTGGTTTTTTGTTTAGTTTTTTTGAGCACACGGAACGAAATTAAAGTTCAAATTTAATAAATTTCTACAGACAAAAAATTGATAATATAATTATGGAAGCTGGGAAATGCTTTAGGCAATATGCGATGCATTTTATGTTATGGAATATTTAAAAATAATAGGGAAAATAGTTTAAAAGGCATTTTAATAGTATCAACAGAGCTGTGAATAAATTTAATTTTGAATTTATACACTAAATTGTTGAATGGTTATTACATTTTTAGTTTTTATTTAAGTTTTTATTTTATTTAAAAAAAATTCAAACAACTAATAACCACATCATGTATTTTATATTACAAAACTTTTCTTCAAGTGCAAGTTTATTTTACTCTCATTTTCCTCACCAATACAAACATATTTTATTTTGCGGGACACTGTTTTAATTGTATTGTAATTTGGAAAAGCATGCACACACAATAACTCTTATACTAGTTCTGTCGCTCACACTAGAATTATATCAGTAACCCGCAAGCCATAGCACAATTGTGCGGATGAAAATGACATACATGCTTATGCTCTTTCATTTAGTCGTCACTGAGCAAGCGACGAATTAAGTTGTGCACGCATGTATTAATTTTTTCCTGGTTTTTTGTTTAATTTTTTTTAGCACACGGAACGAAATTAAAGTTCAAATTTAATAAATTTGTACAGCAACAAAAAATTTAAATAATTATGGAAGCTAAGAAATATTTCGTGATAAAGCATGCTTTTTGCAATATGCAATGCATTTTATGTTATGAAACAGTTAAAAATAACACATTTTAATAGTATCCACAAAGCTTTGAATAAATTTAATTTGGAATTTATACACTCATTGTTGAATGGATTATTAAATTTTTAGTTTTTAGTTAAGCTTTTGATTAAATTCCTTATTTACAAAAAAAAATCAAACAATTAATAACCACATCATGTTTTTTAAATTTGAAAACTTTTCTTCAAGTGCAAGTTTATTTTACTCTCATTTTTCTCACCAATGCAAACATATTTAATTTTGCGGGACACTACAATTATATGGTACATACCAAGAATGATAAACTACAAGATTACGAAAATCAGAGAGTTTACCGTTAGACGTGACGTCACACGTCTATTGTAAGAGTTTCCATAAAGGCTGGGAAAAATCAAATGAAAGACTTAAAGCATAAGTATGGGAAGCTAAGAAATTTAAACAAAGAAATCGCAAAAAACAAATTCTATTCTATTATTTTATTTTCTCTACAAAAATTTTTCTTATTTGTTTTTGAGAGTTTCCTTTAACTTTTGATATTAAACTTGTTTTATTAATCTTAACAAAGCGCTTAATTTTGAATTTTATTAGTTATTTAATATATTCTGTGTTAATACATAGCACCAAATCGAAACATACCAAAACTAAAGACTCTAACTATGATATATTTTTAAATAGCTATTTTCTAATATAATTCACACTGACTTTGTTATTTGTTTATTTAGTAATATTTAAAAAAAATATAAAGTAAAATTTTAAATTTTAAAACATCAAAAATGGTACATAATTGTACCAAATAAACAAATAACAAATTCAGTGTGAACGGTACTAATATTTTGTTGGCTAACACCCCTTCTAGCAGGTACATTATACAAATTACAAAAGGATTGACATATTTATATGTATATACACATTCATAAAAATATGTGTGTATGTACATAAGTCTGTATTAAGAAGTGGTTGCACTTTTGTGAAAATATGCTCTGCTATAAAAACGCTTAAAAAATCTTAATTTTTAACGTATTGGTGATGTTATGAATGGTAAAGTTTAATGCACCATTGGGTGCGGCTTGAAAAACTCTTTCAGATGATCTTTTTTGTTAAATGTTGTCTTGGGAGAAAATTGGCAAAAAAAAAACTACAAAAATAAGCATTTTAAGACTTTGTATATCGGTTAAAAATCAATTACCTAATTACGGATAATATTTAAAAAATGGTAAATACCTACAACAAAAACAATATTGTCGTCTTGTTCGTAAGTAACTGCAAAAGTAAAAAAAGTGGGATTATTATATGTCCAATTTTCTTCACCGAACTTAGCAAAACCAGTACTTGTATAGCGGTTGGCAATCCTGCAGTCAAAATAGCTTTAAAGATTTTTATAAAAAATAAATAAACCAAATTATCAGCCAATAGAAACGCAGTGTGCTTGACGTCACACGTCTACTATTTTTTTTGCACTGGCGTAATCTTGTAGTTTATCATTCTTGGTACATACCATGGTGTATTTGTTTTGGCTGTATAAACGAGTATACAAATGCAACCCTTTAATGTAGATTTGATTTCATAAGGAAATTAAATACATTTATGACACATGAAAGGTTGTAAATTATATGGAAAATGTGGGGAAACGAAAACATACCCGTAGTAGATATTTCACCTCAGAAATAAAACCTCCATAGAGAGTAATGAGTGGGTTTGTTTCAGTTGCTATTTTGCTTATTTCTATATTTTTTTCTGTATTATTTTCTTTTTTACTTTGAGGAAGTGTCTACAATACTTGAATTTATGTTAAACAGTCAGTTTTGTTGTTATACGATCACGTGTGTATCATTTCTTGTCGGTATCCATGAAATTAAGTTAACACCGTATAATTGTTTATACATGAGTTTAACTATTTATTGCCATTGATGTTGTCACTGTTGTTGCTGTTGATATTTGCAAGTTTTCTGTTAACACCTACATTTTTTGTTTGTTTATTTGTTTTCTGCGTTTGCTGGTGTAATTTTTTTTTTCTTTTTGCTAAAACCTCCTCTATGCAATATATCAATATTTTTTTACGCTATGGAAGTTTAAGTTGTTGATTAGACAACTTTGTTTTGACCTTATAAATGGTGTCTTGAATTAAATTGGATTTAAAAAAATTAAGTGCAAGGAAATTGTGTATAAGTTAACTGTAATGTTTGAATGTAAAGTTTCTATGCTAATGTATGAACTTTTGATAAGTGTTTCGTATATCAATGGCAGAAGCTTTAGCTGCATAACAACAAGATAATAGTATTGATAATATTGAACGCATTATAGTGTTTTATTTGCAAGCAATTTCCAAAAACCGACTTATAAGGCATTTACATCTGCACAAAATCAAGCAGATTTTAAAAAAATTTTATGAAAATCCGTACCATTTACATCATGTTTTTTGACATATATCAAAATTTTTTTATCCAAAACAAAACCCATTAACTGAAAAATTTCCAAGACTGCAACCAAACAACTGCAATATAGCCAATTCACACACCATTTTAAGCAAGCAGTAGCTAATTCAATCCTTAAATAACAACACCACACATTTTTCTGATATCCGTTAGTGTCCCTTTGTACCAGTTGTTATAGGAAAGTTGAACTGGTGAAAGCATAGTCACTGAGCACTAAACTATACCGGCTTCAGCAGATATTAATCCTAATGTAACATTAAAGTGCCCTCATTCGTCAATTTTGTGTAGCAGAATCATCGGCGAAGTAAAATAACCAATATTAACCAAAATATTAAACACAGCTTCAAAAATTTAATACGCCTCATTGACACTAGAGGCGCTAGAACACTGTATTATTAAAAACGTGCAAAAAAGCAGAGTTGTAGAAAAATTAAACTTTCCTCTATATCTTCATTAACTACCTAATTTCTCTTTCACTTTCCCTTTCCTTAAGACGATAACACCCAGCAATAGTAGTAGGCATTCATTGCTTGAGTGTTAATTGTCTTTCTAAAAAAAAATGGAAAAACTCTCGATTCGAAAAAAAAATTAGTTTAGGCCTTTTTATATTAGAGTAACGATATACATATATCTATATACTTTGTGCCGTCTATAACGAAGTTTCTTAAGTTGGTGGTAAAAAATTTTAAAAATCAAAAAATCCGACTCCGACCAACTTCAAACCGTTAAAGATTTTAAATGTTCATTATAAATGAAAAATAAGAGAAACAGATGATTTTTAAATTCCTATTCATATTTTATTTTTTGTCGCAGTCATAAAATGTCTTCTGTTGGCCGACCTATTTAATTTTGACTACTGTCATATCTATAAACTTCTTTAGACTTGGGTTGAACTCGTTCAGTCGGTCGTTTTTGACAGAAACCAATGATCAAATCCACGTAATTTAAATGGTTTTGATAATTGGTTTGTCTACTAGCTAGTAGACTTTTGTCCAACAGTTCTTTTTGAACTAGTTTGAGATAGACTTGGGTCGAACTCGTTCACTAGTTCATTTTTGCCACAAACCACTGATCAAACCCATTTAAATTACATGGGTTTGATCATTGGTTTGTGGCAAAAATGAACTAGTGAAAGAGTTCGACCCTAATCTAAACTATTTAGTTCTGTTGGGCACAAGTCCGGTCAACAACATCAATGTAAATTAAATGGGTTTGAAACAACTTTTGATTGCAACGCTCTCAAACTAGTTCGAAAAGAACTGTTGGACTAGACTTGGGTCGAACTCATTCAGTCGGTCGTTTTTGACACAATTTAAATTACGTGGGTTTGATCATTGGTTTCTGTCAAGAACAACCGACTGAGTGAGTTCGACCCAAGTCTAGTTGGACGCAACGCTTTAAATGGCTCGATTATGGATGGCAACCGAACTTTGGTTGCGCTGCTTGCTGTATAGTTTTGAAAAACTAATAAGTAATTGCAATATTATTTTTATTTTTGAATTTGTTCTATGCATATTTAAAGAAAATGTGCTTTACTGGTGAAAAAGAGATAGATCAAACTTATTTTAGGCAACAGCATAAACTCACAATACAGCCGGTAATTCTAAAGATCCGTCTAATAGATTCAACAGTTCGTACTTCCTTCTCTTCATCAACATTTAATTCCCCTTAACTAATCATTTTTATGATCAGTAACGTTTTTAACCACTTTTAATTAATAATTTTCTTTTTAACGCTTGTATTTCTTATATTTTAAATTTTTATATTATTTTCAGTTGTCCTACATAATACCAATTTTAAGTTCAGTTGCGTTGCTGGTTAACTCGGCAACTGAAGTTGGGTTGCCATCCATAATCGAGCCATAAGAGTTAACGTGAACTGTAACTGAAAGTTCTTCATACAAAGTTTGTCGTTAAAGTCCTTGTTAGTTCTTGTTAGCCCTTGTACATTGTCAAAAGGGCCGTAAATCTTTGATGTACCATAGATTATGATAGCGAAATTAAATTTTACAGAATATAGTATATATATTTATGTTTAATTTTTTTATTTCAGTAAAAAAAAAATTATGAGCTAAACAATTCATTAACTTATAAATTTCATTAACATTACTAAGAAAGCAGCGAAAGTCCTTAAATTTTCTAGAATGCATAACAACCTTAATCCGACAGTTTATTTACATATAAAGAAATATTTAAGCGAAATTCGTTACTATTATATAATTGACACTGTTAAGCTTTTAGGCTTATTTTATTTTAATCAGTGCAGGACATTGCACACATCGTTTCTTATACAATTTTAGCTAAAGTTATGACCAGAGAAAAGGAAAAAATTAGTAACTATGGTGGTTAAGCATTATATATATGCATTTTATTGTTGCTTTAACAAATCGTTGAACAATCACAAACCACTTATCTTATCCACAGATTTTCAAGAACTATTTAAGAATTCCCAAAAATATATAATTTTTGAAAATCACAAAAGAAAAATATGCGTATTAGGCTTAGAAACTTATGCAAGAAACAGTAAATAATTTTTATTCGATATGAATCTATTTTATTTTTTTATAGTTATAAATCTGAGATATCTAGTGAATTTCATTGCAATTGAAGCAAGGATATGCGTGTGTCTCTCATATGTCCTTGATTTTGAAAATTGAGTTTTAGCAACAATTGTGATCTAGTGCAGCAACACACATACTCTGACATTTGCAATTAACGTAAACAGCTTTGAAAGCTCTTACAATTTGTTCTTGTTTCTTAAGAATCAGCACACAGAAAAAAATAGACAAGAATTATTTTCAATAAAACCATGTTATTGAATAAAATTTTAGTTTCAATAATACTTGTCATTAACTTGAATATTGTATTTATCAATTCCGCGCATTTTAAAATATCATTTAATTTCATTTATTTGTGTTGGTGTTTTCCGTGCTTGTTGATTGACTCAACGTGGTCATGTGCTGATGTTGCTGTTTATTTTGATTGTTGGTGTTGTATACTTGTGAATTCCGACAAGAAGCCGAAAAACGTCGTGGATTGTTTTTTTTTACCAACAAAGTTATTTTTAGATTATACCAACGAAATGCGCCATGCAGAAGAAACATAAGATCTCATGTTTTGCGTGTATTCATTATTTGCGTACACAATAACGATTTGCTATTTAGCTGAGTGGTAAGTACGTTAGTTTATTAGTGAAGAGATTGCCGGTTCGACTCATCCCAAACACTTTTAGTTTTAATAGCAGCAAAGCAAAAGCAAACAAAAGGGGTTGAAAAATGTGACATTCATCCACACACACACACAACACAATCACAATTATCACTGAAAATAAAATTTCAGTCAACAACTTTTTTCTTTGATTCATTAAATTTCTTTATTGACGGAAAAAAATATATTCAATAAACGTGCATACAATTTTATTTATCAATAATGAAAAAATCGTCATCACAGAAAATTCGAAAGATTTTTTTATTGAATCAAAGATTTTCGTATTCAAATATCAAAATCATTTTTTTCTGTGCAAGCATTATTTGCGCTTAGATCTGGGGTCTAATCATCGAATTCGAGCTGTTTCCATCACTTTTTTTTTAATTTATGGCATTCGATATCGAATAATGTAATAATATTTTAGGATATCGAAGGCCATAATGTCAAGGTGAAAAAGCGTGATCGAACCACCTCGTCATCCATCCCAAGCAACGATCAGACCCCTGATCAGCTGTGATTGTGCTAAAAAGCACAAAACGCTGTTGTAAAAGCTTGTGCATTATGCATTTGGTTTGGATGTAGCTGATCTAGTGGGATAATTTTATAAAAGTGCATTGGTTTGACTGCCATCTAATAAATAAAATAAAGCTTTTACGTTCTGCTTGGGTTGGTACAATATTTGATGTTTTCTTATCTTTCATTTGACAATACGATTTGCTTAATAAAATAGAAATTAAACTAAAATTTAATTTAAAAAAAATTGCTTCAACAATGAGATTTTAATTGCAGTTTGATAAATTTCACATATTAAATATTTTAAATAATCAAACAATTATGGGAATTTTCAACTTTGTTTGAAAAATTGCAGGGTCGTTGTCTGATCGACCTTAAACATTCAAACTTACAATTTTGGGATTTCATGTGTAACTAAAAAATATTTATTTTGAATTTCCAGCGCTTTTAATTCTTTTTAAATAATATTAAAATTTTAAAAACTATTTAAATAAATTTTTTTTTCGTGTTTTACCAGTCATATCAAGCCATGAGCGCCAAAAAAGCTTTAACGACATTATTTTCGAACTTAATTTTTTGACAAAAATTCATGATTTAGGAGCGGAAATAATCGATTTTTGTCAACAAATGAAGCTCTAAAATAAGGTCGCTTGAGCTCTTTTGGCCGTTATGGTACGATTTACTAATATTTAAATTCCATAAAATGATTCAATCAAACAAAAACAATAAATAAATAAATAAAGCAAAGACATAAGCTAAGGACGTGTTTCTTTTCAATTAGTGACATGCGATTTTATATGACTTTCGTGTTTATAATGAAATGAAAATTCAAAAATGATTTAAAACTTGTTGCAAAATGCTTGTAAATCATTTAATCAACACCTACAGTTTTTTTCATCTTATCTTTAATACACAAATTGAATGTTGTTAAGACAGAAAACAAATGAACAACTTTGTGACAATTTGTAATTTACATATTTGGGTGCAATGTTAAATTATTTAATCGAATTGATATAATTTATATGAAATACTATTGAAGTAAGAAGGCTATTTGTTTCAAATTAATTTATGAATGAATTTCTTGTTTATTAGTTTATTTACTAAATGCCCTGCACTTAAATGTAGAATGTAGGGTAGCATTAGTGTATGGTGTTCCTGAGTTTATGCACAGTTTTGTTAGTTTTATAAATTTCATTGTACTTGTAGTGTTAAACTTAAGTCGCTGTATATTTGTTTTTGTGGTCTGTTAATTTTAAGGGTGTGTATTTGTTTATATAATGCAAATATTATTAAATTTGTTGTTAAAGTTTTTTAACAAAGTTATTTACATAGATGAATGAATAAGTGTGAAAAATAAACTGTTCAGGAATTATAACAGGCCGGTTCTATAAATCGACTGATTGGAAGAAAGCTAATTTTACTAAAGCCTATAGTACACGGCATATAAAAAGCCACATGCATATGTGGCGATGACGTCACGGACATTTTCAGCATGTTGGTTGCATATTTTTAAATTACTAGTAGTGGCTACATGCCGTAAAATTTTGATGCAAAACTTTGTTCGAAAATACAAATGTGACACATATAGCCGAGTTGAACACATTTTTGGAGGTAGCTAATTTATACATGCAAATATTGACAATATGTATGTTACTAGTACACGGCATGTAGCAAATGTAGCTTTGTGATGACGTCAAAATTACGTCAGAACCACATGCGCATGTGGTTTTTTACATGCCGTGTACTATAGGCTTAAGAGTTTGTTCTGATATTTTTAACGTTTCAAATATTTTATTGAAATTATTTTAAGACCACATCTAGAAATTTTTTTCCCTGCTTCACACTATCAAATAAATTTTTGCAACATTAAAAAAAATATTGCGCAAATTTTTCTTAAAGTATAATACTCGTATATTATGTATTATAAGAAACTACACACATGTGCGTTTAGCTAATTTTAAAATTCATTATACGTGATACATACAAAATATATTAAAAATCCTAAACAAATAAAAATTATTAATTCAGTAATTTCAAAAATAGAAAAAATAATATTTAGTGATGCATCTGGATATAATTATTGTACAATATTTTCAACACATTACAAATATATTTTTTTACTGCGCAATCTAAATGAAAAGTCTTTCAGTTTTATCTAATATATTGTACCATATAATATGCACACAGGCAATTTGATTGTGCAATATCAATTATTGTACAATAATATTTCTTTTAAAGAGTAGTAACACTCAGGTAATGAATGCCTACTTCTATTACTAAGTCTTACCTTCTTAGGGAAAAGGATAGTAACAGAAAAGACTGTAATTTTTTGCACGTTTCTAATAATGCAGTATTGCAGCGCCTCTGGTGTCAATGAGGCGCATTAACATTTGAAATTGTCTTTAGTACGCATTTTAGTGGTTATTTTATTTCGCTGACAAAGGAGGACAAACGGATGTTATATTAGGATTAGTATCCGTTGAAGCCGGTGTGGTTCCGTGACCGGTGATCTATGCCTTCGTCACTTGAACTTTCTCTAGTCCCAACAATTTTGCATTTATAATTCATTACATAGTTAAGTGGAGAAAAAAAAATCTGTGTATAACTTATTTTAAATAAAGAAACTCAATTGCTGGAAATCACTTACTTTAAGCTGACTGAATTTACAGAATGGCGCTTGTATGGAACATTGTATGAATAACAAAATGTGGGTGGTAATGGGTGTGTTACATTTCAAAGTCAACTAAATTTATTCCATTTTAATTAAAATTTAGAAACGGTAAAAGGGAAGTGCATGGAAAATGTTAACGAAAGTGTAAAGAAGATAGAAGTAAATATATATATAACTAATGAATGTTTTATAATATTTTTAGCAAAAGGCTAAGGTATTCTAAAGTAATAGTGAAGTAATCGAGCAGATGGTTTCAGAGCTGGAAAACTTAAACTTTATTTTGCAATATAATAGTAACTATTTCTTTTTTAAACCAACTTATTTTATATTTCAGTACGAATAAAAATAGTATTAAAAATATAAATAAAAATAAAACAAATTAAAAAAACGTTTCCAGGGTAGGAAAACTTTATCTTTTATTGTTATATAAAAGTAAACCACGAAAACTAATCTTTCCTTTTTCTCTATAAATTAAACATATCTTATATTCCTAAAAGAAATATATTGATGGAAGAAATTCAAAAAATTTAAAAGGATTATTCCAGCGTTGGGAAACTTATACTTTTTGCAATATAGAAAAGTAAGAACTGCTAATTAATTTTTTTCTTTATAAATTAGATATATTTTATGTTTTGGAAAGAAAATTTTGGTATATAAAATTAGAAAAATAAAAACATAGCCCCAAAAAAAATTTGAACTTTTTTCTGATATTAAAACTACTAAATTAAACTATTTTTTTCTTTGTTCACTTAACTAACTTTTATACAGTTTTTAAAGAACTAGACTGGTATAGGTAAGAAAAATATAAAAGGATGATACTAGGGTTGGAAAATTTACTTTTTTTTTGTATGTATTGACCCACTTAATTAGTTTTTTTTTACAAATTAAATGTTCTTTATATTTTATAAAGAAATAGTTTGGAATAAAAAATTATAAAAATATATTGTTTCAGATGTGAAAAGTTTAAACTTTTTCTGGTATATTAAATAAAACTAATTATTTATTTGGTAGTTATATATATTCTATATTTAAGAAAGAATTAATTGTTTTAAAAACCAGAAAAAGCTAAATTATGGTTTCAGGGTTGGAAATTGAAAAAAAAATCGTAAAAATATAACCAAAAATTATTTGTTTTTTAGTTAAACATCTTTTTTTAAATAGGACCAGTACTCAGGAGATAACCCCTACTCATGCAATGCATTGTGCTAGAACTAGGAAAGTAGTTTATAGGGAAGGAGGATAAAGGGAGTAGTGTCTGTGGACATTCGATTTAAACCTTCCCGCGCTGGTAGTGACAGGAAAAACCTCCGCAGGTAGTTGGTTCCACATACGAAAAAAATTCTATCTGTAATGCGTAGTGCTGTTCATTGGCCAAAGGATCACAAAGGGATGTGCTCTGAATGAATGTGCGGGTTTCAGGAACAAGTTCCCTAATTTCATTGGAACACATTCCGTTGTAGTAACGATAGAACAATGAAATGCACCCCACATTGCGTTGATGCTCCAATAAATCAATAGCGTTGGATACCACACTGTCGCCGATGAGCTTCTTCGCCCACTTCTGTACGCGGTCGAGCAGCCCCAAAATAGACTTTGAAGCGCCCGCCGGCCTATACATGAGAGCTGTATTCCATTTTCGGTCGGATATAAGTGGTATAAATAGAAGCCGAGGAACTTGAATGCTTCTTTTGCAATTTGAAAAATGTGTTCAGTCCATCGAACATCACACTATATTTTCATGTCAAGAACAGCAAGAGCATCTGATTCTTTAATTTTTATACTCCCCATAGTTACAGAGGCAGCAGCATTTTCGGTCATGCGTATATGTGTAACCATCCAATATTGGGTCTTACGGGCGTTAAAGTCAACCCTGTTCGCATGACCCCATTCAGAAATTTCTTCTAAATAATAGTTTAAAGTCTCATTCATTGTTTGTCGCATAGCCTCAACCTGCAGCAGGCTAGGTCTATTGCTTAATGAGAAAGAGTGGCAAATGCTGCTGTCGTCCGCGAAAGAGTAGATAGGGTTGAAAGTTTTACATAGAAGGTCGTTCATAAAGATAAGGAATAGAGTTGGTGAAAGAACGGAACCTTGCGGTACCCCTGAATTTAACTTGAACTCATTTGATGAGATCCCATCTATAATAACTCTCATAGTGCGATCCCTGAGGAAACTCGATAAGAATCGAGAGAAATTATCACCGACACCAATGGCAATACATTTTGACAAAAGTGCACAATGCCACACTCTATCAAACTCCTTGCAGATATCTAAAGCCAACACTATACTTTCGCCAAAATGGTGGATTGAATTACACCATTACTCAGAGAGGAGGACTAGGAGGTCTCCCGTAGAGCGGCCTCTACGAAATCCATTCTGCCGGTCGTTGAGTAAGCTGTTGGACTCCAGATACCTTGCAAGATGGAAATTTAAAATAATTTCCATTACTTTGGAAAGTGCAGAACATATTGCGATCGGAAGATCTTTACTCAGGATTTTTTTATATTTGTTCTATTTTTATGTCGTTATCTAATTTGAGTATAAACGAATGTTTGTGTCATGTTGCTTATTATGCTCTCAGCACAATTCTGTTTCAAATGGATGGTCTCTCTTTGACAGCTTATAACGAGTTTTAATTAATGTTTAGTATATGGAGATAGAAATAAAATGTATCGCTAAAGAACAGTCATAACCAGGGCTAATTTTTCTGGCTTTTTGCCAGAAAAACCATTTTTTTTTGCATATTTTAATTTTTTTTTTGTAGAAAAATGCTGATTTTTGATCACCTTGCATAAAAAAGCTTATTTTTCACTCTGGCAACGTGATTAATATATAACGACTCATATAACTCCAACTGGTGTAAAAGAAATTCACAAAAAATATATTTCTTTCCTCTTCTTGCACATGTATGTCTGCATGTTATTAATTTTTGCTTTACTTTTCTATAACTTCTACCACAAAGTCGAACCGAAACTATAACCGCCGGAGGCTTATGATTGTTTGCTTGCAGATATTCGATTCAAAAATACCTTTCGTTACCCTACGTCTCCACGAGCCATCAATTTGGACATTTACATGAACATGACGCCCGCAGGGCAACTGTGAAAAATTCATGAACTTCTTTGTTGTGGTGAACACGGGCGATGTCCATGTTCAGGCATATCAAAGTATTTTGCGGTAGCGCAACATGGCGAACATCGTTTCTCAGACATATGTTCGGACATCCATGTCAGAGCATGGACGAAACCTGGACATGAGCGGTCTCCATTAGCCATTAGCAATGTCCGACATGATGCCCATACCAAGTTCGTGGCTAGTGTAGACCGCTAGTTATGTACAGATTTTGAGTTTTAAAACATTGTGGGTTTTGTAAACACGGAGACATGATTCGTAAAAAGTCTGCGGCGCTTAGACTAACCAATGATCGCCTTCGGGATTGTCCAACTGTTTATTGAAAATACTCTGCTCATGCATCACCCGACTAGAATCTAAAGGACTTCCTACTAGTAAAAGTTTAGCTGTTATGTTATGTTGTGTGAAAGAAAATATTAAAAATACAAACCAAAATGTATTTATAGATAAATTTTACAAAGTTTTGAACAGAAACACAGGTCTGAAGACCTTAATCAAAATTAAAAATTATATATATTTCAAAAAAACCGAAACCGTTGAATATATTGAAAATTTGTCCCCATCTGAAATGCTCGCATTTAAATACGCTCCTGTTACATCTACTGATGTTGAAAGCATATTTTCCATGTTTTATGTGACAATAGAAGATCATTTCTTGTTGAAAATTTAAGAAAACACATGATTGTTCATTGTAATAAAGATCTCTTCGAATAAAAATACTTTGAAGTAATAAAATTGTTGATTTTATTCTTGTTTTATTCTAGCATATTTTGCATATTTGTGCATAAAATCGTGCATATTTTGAAATTTTTTCGTGCTATTTTTGGCGCATATTTTGAATTTTTTTTGCAAATTTTAATTAGCCCTAGTCATAACTATAAAACAAAATCGAAAAAATTCTTTAGGAGAGACACTAAACAGTTTTGCAACATCAAGATTATTAAATACCGGATTATATAAAACAAGTAAGAGTGCTATATTCGGCTGTGCCGAATCTTATATACCCTTTACCAAAGATTTATATACCCTTTACCAAAAATAAAAAATTAGTTTGACCTAGTTACTTTTATGTACAAAAAAAATAAATTTACAGACCCTAGAATCACTAAATTAGATTTTTCTGATTCCTTATATCAATCTAGTAGTTCTTAAAAAAATATAGAAAGTTTGTTAAGTGAAAAAAAGAAAAAAGGATATTAAAAAAATGTTTTATTTAGTTACTTTAATATCCAGAAAAAAAGGTCAAAGTTTCCAGCTCTGGAGCTGTGGTTTTTATTTTTATAATTTTCTACACCAAACTTTTCTTTCCAAAACGTAAAATATGTATAATCTATAAAGGAAAAGATAAAAATTAATTACACTTGGTTACTTTTACATATATATCACAAAAAAAATAAGTTTCCCAACCCTGATATCATTCTTTTTGATTTTTCTGATTTCTTACACCAATCTCTTTCTTTTAAAAGTTTAAGACATGTTTAATTTACAGAAAAAACGAAAAATTTGTTTTAGTAAGTTACTTTTGTACAAAAAAAGTTAAAGTTTTCCAACCCTGGAATCGTCTTTTTAATTTTTTTAATTGTTTGTTTTTTATTTTAAATACCATTTTTTACGTACTCAAGCATAAAATAAGTTTATTTAATAAAAAAAAATTAAAAATTAATTTTCGGTAGTTAATTTTTTATATCAGAAAGAGTGTAAGTTTCCCAATCCTGAAATCCCCCTTTTTGATTTTTCTGTATTCTTAAAAACAATCTTTTTTCTAAAAATGTAAGATATGTTTAATTTATAGTAAAAAAAGGAAAAATTTGTTTTAGTAAGTTACTTTTGTATAAAAAATAAGGTTTTCCAACCCTGGAAACTTCGTTTTAATTTTTTTTTAATCTGAAATACGAAATTCATTCTTACTGAAGTATAAAATAAGTTTATTTTATAAAAAAAAATAAAAATTAGTTTTCGGTAGTTAATTTTATATATCACAAAAAGTGTAAGTTTTCCAGCCCTGGAACCGTTCTTTTTTAATTTTCAGATTTCGTTCACCAATATGTTCCTTTTAAGAATATAAGCTATGCTTAATATATATAGAAAAAAAAAATTTGTTTTAGTAAGTTACTTTTGTATAAGAAAAAAGTTAAAGTTTTCCATCCCTGGAAATGTCTTTTTCATGTATTAAACTTTTTTTTAATTTTTAATGTCAATTTAATGTGTACTGCAGTATAAAATAAGTTAATTTAATAAAAAAAAAATAAAAAAATAGTAAGACCTAGTTACTTTTATATATCACAAAAAGTGTAAGTTTCCCAACCCTGGAATCATCCTTTTTATTTTTTTTAATTTGTTACACCAATCTCTTTCTTTTAAGAGTCTAAGATATGTTTAATTTGTAGAGAAAAAGAAAAAAATTTGTTTTAGTAAGTTACTTTTGTATATGAAAAAAAATTTAAGTTTTCCAACGCTGGAAACGTCTTTTTAATTTTTTTAACTTTCCTTTTTAATTTGAAATATCAATTTAATTTGTACTGAAGTATACAATAAGTTAATTTAATAAAAAAAATATAAAAATTAGTTTACGGTAGTTAATTTTTTATATCACAAAAATTTTAAGTTTCCCAACTCTGGAATTATCCTTTTTGATTTTTCTGATTTTTTAACCCAATCTCTTTCTTCTTAGAATATAAGATATATTTAATTTATAGAAAAAAGGAAAAATTTCTTTTAGTAAATTAATTTTGTATAATTTTGTATAAAAAAGTTAAAGTTTTGCAACCCTGGAAACGTCTATTTAATTTTTTTAATTTTTTTTATTTCTTTTTTATTAAGAAATATTAATTTTATTCATACTGAAGTATAAAATAAGTTTATTTAATAAAAAAATAATAATAACTAATTTTCGGTGGTTATTTTGTATGGCAAAATGAAGTTTAAGCTTCCCATTTCTGACACATCAATCCAAGAACGAAGTCTCTAGCTTTTTTGGGAGCTTCGGAAAACCGATTTCACGTACAGACAGACGGACAGACGGATATCGCTTATTCGTCTTTCCTATGCATAAGGATCCAGAATATATATACTTTATGGCTCGCTTGTTAATATTCTGGAAATTACAAACGGAATGACAAACCTATATATACTCTTTTACCATTTTTGGGTAAAGGGTATAACAAGTTAGTTTACTTGGTGTAGAGGTGCAATACTAGGACTATGTTAAGATTATTAAATAGTAGCACGGTTTTTGAACATCTCGAGAGCGAGTAAGCAAGTCCCAATTTTTGTGGTATTGTATTGACGTGACGTCGATGTTGACAACTTAAATAAGGGTGAACGTAAAATATTTCTTAAATACAGAAGACCCCCATATTCATAAAATTTGAAACGAATTTGAAATGTATTTTATTTAAAATTTTCCATACAAAATTTTCCAAATATGAATTTCAAATTCATTTTATTTTTTTATGAATATGGGTGGAGGGGGGCGGGGGGGAGTGTACAATAAAATATTCAACCATTATTAAATGCGAAAATAAAATATTGAATCAAAGGCCCTTATTATGAGTTGCATTCGATTTTTTATCTTCGCTGGCTATCGAAAATCGGAAATCGAATGTTTAATTCATATTATGAGCATCGAAAATTTCGTTGCCCAACGAATTTTCTATCGCACAGAATTAAGCTTTCGATGAAAACAATTTTTATAAACAACTGCTTTTTTATTTTTTAGTTGTTGAACCGTTTAAAAATCACTTTGAGTGATATTCATAATAAGGACAATCTTTGTCGAGTGCTAGCTATAATACCAAATGAAAATTCGTTCGATCAGTACTTTCGACTACAGTCGAAGATCTAAAGTTGCTCATAATAAGGGCCAAATTCTTTAGTCGAAAAATAACGAGAGGTCACTTCGTAAAAATTGCACTACAATAAATAATTATAAATTTTTTTTCCGCATATATGTACGTATGTAATTATTTATGAATGTATCTGTATACTACATATATGTAGATACGTATGTACGTCGAGGAAGGGTATATAAGATTCGGCACAGCCGAATAAAACACTATTACTTGTTTTAATATACAAATGTAGGATGTTCATATGAATGCATGCATGTCTATTATCTTAGAATACATTTGTCTTTGCCTTGTCATTTTTCTACAGTTTATTTTCTAAAACCTTTTGCAAAGAAAGTTTTCTAACAATAAAAATAAATTACAAAAACAAAATTCTTGCAAAGCTACTAAAAATTCTATAGTTATACTTGTACACCAGGCGACACTTATTAGCTGCATATGCTAACACATTAACAACTGTTTTCTATCTTAAACTCAACAAACAAAAAAAAAAAAAGAATAAGAAAAAACTGGCTATAAGAAAAATATTAAAAAAAATTTAATACAAATTTTCCAACAAATAAAATTAAACAACATGAGCAAATATGTGCATAAAGAACTCATATAAACCAGCCACTTCCTTGTTAACCAAATGCATTTGATAATAAAACAAACTTTAAAAACCACATTCCCATAGATTTTAAAAATTTATCGCTTTGCCATTAGCAGTGCATGGACGTGAGTTGGGAAAATTTGTTAGTTTTTTTTTTAATAATTAACAGCGATAAGTGTCGACAAACTTAAAATAGAATTGAGCTTAAGAAATATAAATATTGTTGGTCATAAAGTGTGTAATTATAAATTAAGCAAAATGGGGAAAAGAAAAAAAAATAATATTACAAAATTATAGTTGTTTGCTACTGCATATCGTTCGAGGCAATAAACAAATAAAGTTATTTGTAATCTATGATATAGAAATAATTAGTTACGTCAATTTTAAATTATATTTAATTTAATATGAAAATTATAGTTGATGTTATATTATTATTAAGAAAACAATTACTTTTGAAAATCAATAAAATTTGATGTGAATGTGAATGTAAGTATAGTTTTAATCATGATCCTCACAAAAACATAAATGTGAAAAACGGCCAAGTTCTTATCCAAAATTTCGCCCATTAAAAGTTGTGAGATATAAATTTTGACCAAGTTCTTTTTTGCCACCCACATACAGAAATATATTATGTATGATATAAATCTGTAATCGTAAGGGTGTCATATAATTTCTAGATAATCTGCCAACTTGACAACATTTTTTATCAATATAAAGAAATAAACATTCTTACATTATTCTCTCCTTTTTTTGGAAAGCCTGAATATTTTATACACTAGTAAGTGTAGCTGCGTAGGCCTATGGGAAAATCTTAAAACTAAAAAGTTTTATCCAGTATGCAGGGTACGACGTTAAAGCTCTAATTCGCACTAGCGAGCTTAAATTTGATACACAAATAAATCTAGATAAGAGATCACTAAGAAAAATCTGAAAACCCAGAAGTTGCTATCAGAGGGCGGAAACAAGCACTTCAAATTCAAAAGATATAGCGCGAATTATATCTTTAGATTTTATCAGTATTACCTCTCCCACTATTCCTAACTCAAAATATTGTTGTGAGCAGCGCTTATAATTCATGCTAATTTTCTTCTAAAATATACTAGACCGATATAGATTAAACACAAGGCTAACATTTTATGGAAGTGATCACGCCAAATTATTAAGGTGATAGGTTAAAGTATTGTGTACGTGCAACTCATATGCAAGATTTCACTAAATTTGCTTGAATTAGAAGCTGTGTATTAAGTTTTTAGTTCAAAATAATATTAGCGTGGCCCCGCCCATTCTGGTAAAATTTTTTGGGTTTTCAGGTTTTTCTAGTTGGTTTCTCACTTAGACCTACTTGTGTATCCATTTTCAGCTCATAAGCGCAACTTTAAATTTTTAATTTTTATGGGCGCAACCCCACCCCTCTAACTAAAATTTATGGGTTTTCAGATTTTTCTAGTTGTTTTCTCACCTAGACCTACTTTTATATCAAATTTCAGCTCCTTAGCGCAACTTTCAATTTAAAATTTTTATGGGTGTAACCCCGCCCACTTTTCCAAAGTCAAAATTTTTCTGCGTCAGTGCTTATTATTCGTGTCTAGTTTCGTTACAAACGTATAAAAATAGCTAGATAAATAGTATATCTAAATATGCTGAGCCGCAGGGCATTAAAATGAGGTTTAAATTGTATGGGCGCATCAACGCCCACTTTTTTAATAAAAAATTTATAGCCTTGCATTATCGCAGTATATACAGGGTGGGCCAAAAGAAACCAAGGGGTGTAAAAGTTTAATAACTTTTTTGTTTATTAACTTTTTTTATTTTTTCTTTCAGATTATATAATATACAAAATGGAAATTTTTTTACACTAAGTATGAAAAATGATGTCTCTTATGGTGGGCTCTTTTTAGAGCATTTTCCATAACATCTTTCAAAACTTGTGGCTGTAGCGTTCGAATTTCTGCAGCAATGTTTGCCTTGAGTTCAAGGATTGTCTCTGGCTTGTTCACATACATTCGCTCCTTCAAAACACCCCAAAGAAAATAGTCGGGTGCTGTCAAATCTGGCGATCGCGCTGGCCAAATAATTTCCGAATTTCGACAAATTATTCGCTCTCCAAAAATTTGACTTAAAAGTGCCATTGTGTGTCGGGCAGTATGGGCAGTGGCTCCGTCCTGCTGAAACCACATACCAGGTCTGTTTTCAAGAGCAGGACGTAAAAAATTTTCTATCATAAACCGATACCGCTCTCCATTTACGGTTACAGCACTTCCATCTTCATTATCGAAGAAGTAGGGCCCAATGACATTTTCAGATGTGATTCCACACCATACTGTACACCTGATGGGGTGCAATTGGCGTTGATGAATGGCTCTTGGATTTTGAGAACCCCAGAACCTACAGTTCTGCTTATTAACAAAGCCATTCAAATGAAAATGAGCTTCATCACTCATAATCAAATTTTCAATAAAGTTGATTTCTGGTTTAAATAATAAAATTCTATTGTTCTGGTTCTCTGTTCAGTTGTGAACCTCTCCATTATAAATTCTCCAAGTGTTGTCTATATAATCTGAAAGAAAAAATAAAAAAAAATTAATAAACAAAAAAGTTATTAAACTTTTACACCCTTTGGTTTTTTTTGGCCCACCCTGTATATGCCGAATTTCAATAAAAAAAGCTTCCACTAAGCGCCTTATATTAGCTTTTTTAATTCCGACTTTTATGGGCGTAGCCCCGCCCTCCTGGCTAAAATTTCCGAGTTTTCAGATTTTTTTTAATTTTATTTCTCACCTAGACCTAGCTCTCTATCGAATTTCAGCTCAATAGCACAAACTTTAATTTTTATGGGCGTGGACCCGCCATCCTGGTTAAAATTTCCGGGTTTTCAGATTATTCTAGTTCATTGCTCACCTAGATTTTTTCGTGTACTAAATTTTAGCTCTCTAGCTATAGCGGAAGTGCTTCATAAATTTGATGAGTGTGTCAGTGGTCAGTGAGTATGTCTTAAAATATGCACTTTTTGCACCTCTATATCTCCGGAACCTTACAATGTAAAACTTTCAAACTTCGCATGTGAGGTTACACGAATTTATTCTAATTATGGTTTAAATATCATAATTTTACGATTGCGGCGAACAAAGTTATTAGGGGGGTAAAAACAGCTCGAATGGCTTCGTGTAAATATACACACTGCGTGCATTGGCCAGAACTTGGCCTGGCGCACTGCGTCTAGATATAAATATATAAGGTACTGCCATTCTCTCATTTTTTCTTGACATTCACCATCTGACAATGAATGTATTTAGAAGTATTTAGAAGTTTCCGGTAAAATCGTGCTACCGTATTAATTTAATATTTCCCCCTCTGTTTCCTGTTTGTTTGAAAACTTTAATTAAAAATTATTTCAAAATTGTTTTTATAAAATACAGAATGTATAAATTAAACAATTAATGCCCAAATTCTGTTCGACGATTGTATCGTCTTGTCTATGGACGAGAAAAGCCGCAGTTATGATTCTTTAAAACATTATTTATTGTCTATGCTAGAAGGTTCGTGTATTTGCTTATGATTTTGTTCTAAACATTATATCCAACACATATTTTTCCATATATTTTTCAAACTATTGTATAATGCTTTAATTTAATTTTTATGTTTTAAAAACATGGTAATAATATTTTTATTTTTCGTTATCAAAAACAGCAACCATTTTTGAAGAAAATAATTTAGAGAATTCAAAGACAAGAACTCAAAAGTATTTTCAAACAAAAACGTTCTATATCTTCTTACTGAATTAGGGCATAAGTGCAGAATTTTTTGATTCCCTACATTCCCTGGTGTTTATCAAAAGTGGCTAAGAGCTTATAATACCTGTGAAACAGACTTGCCAAAAGATCTTCTTCAATATTTTGGAAAAAGATGTTACAATCAACATGAAACGAGTTATGTATATTAAACAAAATACAATATCAATCCATATTTGTTAAACTTAATGAAAATTCATTGTCAACTAATCAAAAACATCAATCAATTTGGTTTCTCAACGCCAAATTTAGATGAAAATATAGTTAAAAGATGTGTATGAAGCTGAGAACATAAAAATATGAAATAAGTTATTACATAACCACTTTTCAAAATTCACAGCTATGTAGTTATATGTTTAACTTTATTTATTCCCAACTTTTCGTTAAGATAATTACACATTTTTATAAAAAAAATTCTAGGGGAAGACTTAAATTTTTTACTATATGGGAACATTTTTCTATATTTGTCTCAAAAAACAAACTTCAAAAATACTTATTTTTAAAAACAAAGAGAGAATGGAAGTACCTTCTATATTTATATCATGGTTTTAATAATTAGAGAAATTTTTAAGACACTTAAATTTTACTGAATTAATTTCAGCACAATTTCAAAGTTAATTTCAATAAATTTATTAAAATAATAATTATATTATTATTAATTTTTTTATGTCTCTGCATGACAATTCATTAGATATCTATCTCATGTCGCCTTCAGTTGCTCCACAATATTCACACTTTACATCCTCTAAACACGAAAACGATTTCTAACGCTATTTGAAAAATCTCAAATTGTCTGCGCATTCTTGTGAACCAACAAAAAATAATATTTTTTTTTTAATTTTATATTATCTATATGCAATAAATGTTAAAGGCTATATGCACAAAAAACAGGTTTAGAAATTTTTTTTTATATATATTTTATTTTAGTAATTCTTCTTTACGCAAACGCCAACTTGGTCAAATCTGGCATACACCTTAACAATTTACTTGCACAACGATGATCAGCGTCATCATGAGCATGATCAGCAAACAAATATGTCCATAAGCTTTAAAAAATAAGACAAGGAATTTAAAAGATATTTTATTTGGTAATATACACTGAAGTCGAAAAATATATTCCAAAATCAATTAGAAAAATAAGAAAATTTCGTTTCTCAATATGAGCTCATATAGAAAATAAAAGTAGAAATCTTAATTCTTTCCTAATGGCGCCTTAGGCACAAAACAATTTTAAATAATGGGGACTAAAAAAATTATGCAACTAAGGCCGAGTACACAGTGTGGCATTTTGTGACAAATATAGCAAAAATAACAGTGGGAACTAGTGGCATGTAATTTCCAATATTTTTCGTTGTGTGGCATTACCAAACAAACTGTTTACGTATCTGATGTAAACAGTTGTGAGAATGAGTTGGCTGTATTGCAAACACAAAAAGAAAATGTCAGCCTGCTGACATTTTCGCATTGAGAAAATGCCGAAAGAATTTTAAATGGGTGCGGGTATAAAAATTTTAAAGTATGGAAAACGAAAAAGAAAGTGGAAAAGCATAGGAGGGTGTGAGAGATATTCAAGACATGAGGGATTTTTCAAAGGCTTTACTACAGCGAAATCTTATAAAACAAACGTTTTACAACACTGTTTGCAAGAAATTTGTTTGAGTATTGTAGGTATAAGAGTAAAGAAGAAAACACTTCGTGACGGAAGAATTTGTGATACTAGCTTCTTTCTACGCATAAGCGAGTGTACAAACGTCATGCATGTATGTGTGCATGATCTTTTATTTTTCTGCGCACATGCAAAGGCACACACATGCATTAACATTAGTTGTATGGGGTTAATTACATAATAGCTTACCATCAACATATTACACGCACACTCAAACGTACAATATGAAAAATAACAAGCATACACTAATCTACAGTACTACTTTTGAGTGTTTGTTACAAACAAGCTGTCTTGGTGACATCGCTTGTTAACACTGATATATACGTACACCAATACATCCATCGTGCTTCGCTTACGACAGCATTTATTATTGGTTTAGTATAATACATGCGACGTGAATACATTTAAAAATCATGACGTTTTTACATTTCAAGACTGTTTACGCAGCTCTCTAGTATGTATATGTTGCACTAATAGGGATAGAAATGCAAAAAAGGGCAGAAATTTCGGTGGAGTTAGGTCTTCATGCACATGAAATTTTTAAACCAACTGGCATCCTGCTTCCGTAAACTGGAATGCAATGTACAATAGAATCCTTTGGTGGCACGGATATTAAGTCCTGGGCTCTTCCACCACTTTCTTTGCCGTTTTTAAGATTTTCTTAACTTTTTTTTCCTTATTATTGATAAATACACGGTGGCACTAGCCCAGTGAATAATTTTGCGATTATCCATTTATATAAATATTAATTAACAAACAATACGAAAATCAAAGTCTCCCAATGATAAATCAAACGACTTTAAATTTAATTATGTCAAAATTAGTTCTTAATGTAGACAACGATGCCGTATTGCCATTATATAGGGATGGGGCTCTTTTCTGCCACAAAGACACAACAAAATTGTGTGTCATCGAAAAATTTGATGGGAATGGCACTGCACACATTTGGAAATGACACCACAAAATTGCAACATTTGAAATGCCCAATGTAAACTCGGCATTAGTAATTGGTATGACAATAATTTTCTAAAATTCAACATAGATAAGTGTGCCTATGTGTCTTATTCAAGATCCCGTAAACTAATTCCGTCATTTTATAACATAAAATCATTAATTTTAAAATCTTGTAATTAAATTGATGATTTGGGAATAATTTTTTCAAAATTAACATTTAAGCCGCATTTAGAAAGGTTAATTCTGAAGACCTATTCTATTTTAGCATTTATTAGGAGAAATTTCTCTGATTTTTTAGATAATTATGCAATTAAATCTTTATATACATCTTACACAGAAAAAATTATTCCCAAAAAAATTTCGAACAAACGTGTGTTTTGAAATATAATTTAGTTTCAGTAAATATTTTTTACTGTTCCAGTAAATTATTTGTTCCAATTTTATTTTATGTAAACAAAACTGTATAGAATGAAAATTATCTATGTATATAAAGTAAAATTTGTAACAAAATTTTTTACATTTATTTTTTTTTATATTTAAATTTGTCATTTTCAGTTAAATTTATTTTTATATACTGTAAAAAAATTTGTCGGATTTTTTTTAATTTTTTCTATAAATTATTTTATAGATATAAAAAACATTTTATTTTTTTTAAGATTTTTGTTTGCGGTTTTCAAACTTATTATGTTTGTATATTGTGATTCTTAATATAGTAATAAGAGTCTTAAGCCTACAGTACACGGCATGTCAAAAACCACATGCGCATATGGTTCTGACGTAATTTTGACGTCATCACGATGCTACATTTGCTACATGCCGTGTACTAGCAAAATATGTACATGTATATATTAACATGCTTACAGACGAGCTGCCACAGAAAATGTCTTCGATTCGGCTACATGTGGCACATACATATGTATTTTGGAAAAAAAATACTATAAAAATTTTACGGCATCTAGCCACTACTAGCAATTTTAGAAAATGCAACTAACATGCTGAAAATTCTCGTGACGTCATCGCTACATACGCATGTGGCTTTTTACATGCCGTGTACTGTAGACTTTACTATAAACATACAGAGTTTGTTAGCTAAATTCAAAAATTTTTTGGGTTGAAGTCTACTGACGAGTTCCAAAACCGGGAACGAAATGCTTAACCATAAAAACAAGCCAATTTTTGAAAGTAAAAAAAATAGTTGAACCTTTTATTTGATTCAGTTATTTTTTTCAAATAAAAGTTTTATTAAGTTTTTTTTAATTGGCAAGAATTGATCCAGTTAATTTATTTTCTGACAATACGAAAAATTTTAGTGAATGTGTTTGTTAATTATAAAAAAAAAATTTGTTGAATAATAAAAAAAAAAATCTGTTCCTATTAATACATTTGACTGAAAATATTTTAAGTTTCAGTTAACTTTTTTCTCTAATGCCATAATAAGTTAACTAAAAAAAAATTTTTTTTTCAGTTAAATATTTACAAAATTGTTATCAGAATCTACAAATTTCTTTGTAGGTCCGCATTCATACAAAATATTTACTGATCCCAGTAAAAAAAGACACTCCAAAGAAGCCATGAAAATGTAGAGTTTGCATTCTGGAAGTAGTTCAAATTTCGATCCGATCTAATGATTTTTACATAGGGTTGTCATTGCAAGAAGTTCTCTTTTTCGATGCCTAGTCACCGAATTAGAAGGGATTTTAAGAAAATTTTCCTTTTTTGTGTTCTATGGTAATATTTTCATCTAGAAAAAATTTTAAAAAGTTACATATTTTAACAATTCGTTTCTTTTTATACGAATTTAAACGCGAAACAGTGTTTTTATGTAAATTTAATCAAATAACTTCTAAATTTTAGGCCAAAATTATTTAATAAATTTCTTTCAAAAAATCGGGTTTTTGAACATTTTGGTGAGTATTTACTAACTGCCTGTTCCAGGATGTCACTCATTTTCGTTCGCAAGCCTTTTAAACGAGAAACAGCTGTTTTGCGTTCCACTAAAAGCCTTTAGCACGACAAGTCGAAAGAAAATTAAAGCGAACGATAACGTAAGCATTTCAATACAAATATGAGCCCCAATAAAATTCTTTCAGTCATTTGTACGAACTCAAATGCCAAAAGAAGGCACTTGTATTTTTATTGTCGACTGAGACAAAATACAACAAATTATTTTTATTTACATGAATAAAATAGTTTGCTTTGCCAATGAGCAAATATAATACCCGCTTCGCTGGCAATGGGTTCATTGCTTAACCCGTCGTTGGCAATCTCCTCACGTCTGAACTTGTAAGTAAGCGGTTTTGCGTCTTGGCTGGTCTTTGTGATACTCTTCGGTATGTATGTATGTGTGTTCGACAACAGCTTCAATGAGTAGATATTTTCTGCCTACCACCACTTCCGCTAGTTATAGTGAAGGTTGGTTAGAAACTATCGGTCTTATGTGTAAGAAAAAACCGTTAAGAAGTTAGATAAATCACGCTGGGACTTAATAGTGGGCTAAAACTACATTATACGCCGATTTTTATTGTCAAAATGTATGAAGGAACTCCTTAGCACCTATTTCAATGTCGTCACTTTATGCCAGTTTTTTCTTGTACATAAGGATGTATTTATTTATATAATCAGTTGTTCTACATATACAGAGGTGAGAGAAAATTATTGCACCCGTACAAAGGCCGACAAGGTAGAACACTTTTTCTGGGTCTGTTGGTATTTTAAAGATAATGACAATCACCCAAATGACAATGAATAATGACCTAAATAAATGGGCTATTGGTCATTTTTCCTTTTGGGTGATTGTTCACAAAATTTTGCATAGCTTGTGGTTTTTTATGTCTTTATTTATCATAAATAAAAAAACTTGAGTAATTATGTGTGTACACTTTTTATCATTTACAAAAATTGTTTTGTCAAGTTTATTTTAATTTATTTTTGGGTGCCACTTGTTGCAGGTTAAATTAGAACAGAGTTTCATTTTTTAAAGCACAAGTTACACATTTGAACGATTTTTTATTCCTAGTTGTCGAGGAATGTGTGAAATTGTGGATGTGGCAATATAGATATTTTACAACGGGTATACGGCTTACGTTAGAAACGTAAAGCCAATCGAACGATAAGTCGAAAGATAGTGGAACACTTTTATAGAAGAAAATGAGTGACTTACTTTCGTTCTCTTAAAATTTCTTTCGACATCGTGGGGGAGGCAGTAAAACTTTGGAAAAATTACAAGGTTTTGTGTGATTAAAATAAACTTTTACTTGGTTTTCTGCTAACTATCGGCAAATTAAAAATATCGATTTTTTGGAAGCAATGAAAATGTGGTTCTTTCAGAATGACTTCCATTTTTTTTACTGGGATTCAATGAATTTATTTGGTTACTGAAAACGAAATTTAGTTTTTTCTGTGTATGTAAGATCTAAACTGGAATATGAAATTTTAATTTAGAATTATTTATTTTATAAATAATAATTTATTGTAAAAATTATATTGCCCGTATCGAAAAAATACAGCGGAAATTTATTAAGTTTGCTTTGCCGCATTTGAATTTGAATCGTGCTGTCTACAATTGGGTCTTGACACCTCAGAGTATCGTAGAAAACTGCAATCCTTGCTATTTATATTTGACATTAGCCCAATTCACAATCTTGAGCAAATGCTCTTGCGTCGTAGCATATCCAAATGGTATAGTATATTGATACTCACCACTTAACAATTCTTAGTGGTGAGCATCAATATACTATACCATTTTGCACATGCTACAATGCAAGATCATTTACGCAAGATTGTGAATTGAGCTATTATTAATGCTAATATAGATTGTTCTATCCTACTGGAGAGAGTTCCCTTTAATATACCGAATAGATGTCTTCAACATTGTAACTTGTTTTATAATTGCTTTCATCGTAGAAATTATACAATAAATAGTCCTTTAATAAGAGCTTTTGCTGATTTGAATAAATTTAATAATATTCAAATGGTTGTATTTAATTCATTCAAACAAAACTTTAAAAACTCTCTTTTATACCTTATTAATAGATTAAATTTATTTAATTAACGCATAAATTAATATATATAATATATTAATTAAGTTATTATAGACTGTAAGGAACACTGTTCTATAGTCCAAAATAAATAAATAAATAAATAAAAAGTTATATAATACAAGATACCATACAGTTACATAATATAAGATACCATATATTATTTTGGTTAGCGTATTTCGACCTCGATTATAACATTTGGGTCTTAGGTTAAAGAAGACCATTTTCGTTGTACTTTAATCTTTTACAAAAACGTCGTAGTTGTAGTCAATATACGCTACGCCAGGACAAGGAAGAATATAACATTGCATAAAATAAAATAACATAGCAACATAACATAACACAATATATTATAAAGCTACATAACATTACGTAAATTACTTAATATAACGTAACATAGAATAGCACAAAACATTACATAAGATATAACATATTTTTTAACACAATACAACATAATACAAAACAACATAACATAATATATAATAATAAAAAATTACGTACCACAACCTAGCATAACTGAGCATAGTATAATATAAAGCAACACTATAAAGCATAACATGGCAAAATATATTAGCATAACCTAAGGGAATATAGCATAAAATCACATAACATAACACAGCATAACACAACATAACATGACATGTTATAACATAAAATAACATACTATAGCATAAGGTGCCATAACGTTACACAACTTAATATAACAGCAACGCCTTACATAGCATGACGTCGCATACCACAACGCAGCATAACGTAAACTAACATAACATAACAACAACAACAACAAAAATATAACAGGGGCCTAATTCCCGCATTCGATTGCGAGCGAGTTATTACTCGAATGTGCGAGTTTTTAAACTTTTGGAATTTTCGCATTCGGTTTCGAGTAACACATATTGAAATTTCTAATGACAGCGTTCGATAACGTGCATACATTCGAATGCAACCGTTCGTGTTTTTACTCGCAAGCAAAAAGGCATTGGAAATCATTTTTAACATAGAAAAAACGAAGAAATAGAAAATGTATGTTCAATATTTTACTTATTTATTTAAAAATGAATTAATGCACAAATGTACGTATAAAAAATACAAATTAAAAAATTTCTAGTTGACTTTAAATATAACAAAACACACTGGCTTGGCAAATACATAAATGTTTTGCCCAAGAGTTGTCTCGGGGAAAATAAAAAAAAATCAACCAGCTCTGGGAGCACCTAAATAACAAATTATTTGCTTCTGGTCAAGCAATAAAAGAATCGAACATGTGGCTAGTGCTCTATTCTCTAACTTTACACTAATTTATTATTATTAAGTTATTAATAAAATTAAAATGAAAATAACATTTATGTATTCGTTTCTTTTTTTCTGCATATACGTGTGTATGTACGTACATACATATGTTTTTGCATACATACATATATACAAACATATGCTTTTGCTTACAATTTATTCAGTGTTGTGAAATGAATTTATATATAAATATATTTGCCTTTTTCCAACACTAAAACCAAAACTCGATTCGCTTGGTAGCGAGTGACATCATCAGAAAATTTCTTGCCATCGGAATTAATTTCTATTCGAATGCAATTCCGATCACGAGTGCAGGAATTAGGCCCCAGTGCTTTAAAATATTTGCTAATTGTTGTAATTTAGGTGGCAGTTTTACTTTTTCAAGGCTAGTTCTTACCTGGTATGCCACGTTACAGTGAGACTGTTTTGTAAAACGTTTAGTTTTAATTTGAAAGCAACTAATTGCACGTTTTTTAAGTAAAATCTGCTATTTTTGTTACCACTTCTGCATAGAAATAGATGTAGGAACAACGAAATCTTGAATGCAGGCAACAAAAAAAAAACGTCATAATCGACAAAAAGATAGAGATGGCAAAAAAAATAAATAAATATGCTTGAAAATGAAGAATGAAGAAAATCGTTTACAAAATAAACACTTGTCATTTATATAGCAGTAGACTATAACAAAACAAAAAAAAAACTTCTTCAGATAAAAAGATGAATATGCATCTAAAGCTGAAACTGAATCTAAAGAATATAAACAGGCTTTTTCTCCACAATTCTATAAAAAGAAAAATTTATTTTAAACAAAAAAACCAAACGAAAAAAAGAATATATGTATACATACATACATATATAGTAGTATAAACCATCATAATAATCATCATAATAACAATAAAACTAAACTGATGCTTATCTGGAGTACGTGCAGGAGAAACATATAAACAGACAAACAAATAAACATAAATTCGGTTTTAAATATTGTATGTGGTTGCACTTAAAAAAAAACGAACGCACGAACAAAAAATAAACTTTCTTTAAAAAATAAAATTTTTTTGAAAGAAAAAATAAATACATGTATGAGTTGACAGCTTATGTCAACACGCCTTTCATTGTAAGAAACAGCAGAAGTTTTGCCAGACAAATGTTGAGAAAAAACAATTAACATTTCAAATAAATATTTACATAATGCATATGAAATTTAAAAGAATAATAATAATAATAATAAGCAACCAAAAATACAAATTAATAAATAATTTTAAAATTGAGCACACGATCCATAAAGCAGAACATGTGTTACGATTACAATCTTTTTAGAACACATGACTGCAGGCATTTCAGAAATAAGTGTGAACAATTTTTTGTTAAATTTTAATCGGAAAAAAATATATAATATGATGTCATGTAGTTAGTTGGAGAGTTTTATTACTTAATTTAATAACTTGATTACTACATGCTTAAGTAGCAACGCCTTAATAATATATTTGGAACAAGTTTTAACAATCATTTGAAAGAATGTGGCACTAGCCAGCTTCCTCCCCCCTCTAATAACTATATATGAGTAGTAGTGTTGTTAATTATTCGTCTTTTATATTTGTTCGAATAAAATTTCATGATTTTTTTTTCTCGTTCGAATAGACGAATAATTTTTTACTTTTGTTCGAATATTCGAACGAACAAAGAAGAAAAAAATATATTCGAATAATCTTAAAAAAGTTTGCAAAAAATGACACGTATGTGTATTAGTTTAACTTTTGTTATTAACAAACGAAAAATTATTCATTACACAAGAAAAACATATGATTTCAATAACAGATTTAGAAATATTAATAACAAAACTTAAAAATTTTAAGAACCTTTGCCGCAGTTGACGCTGTAGTATAATTTAAGAACTCTGTAATACACTAAAGCTATGTACAGACGGTTGTCAGATCTTACAATATTGCCAGTAAAATGTGCTCGAAATTTCTTACAACCGTATGAACTGACAATTTTTGTCAGACGTCGTTGCTAGAAAAAGCATTGTCAGTCCATTGCAAGACTAGCACCTGACAACAAATTGTCAGACATCTTACAATCGTGTGAACACATTGTAAAATTATTGCCAGATATTTGTCAGACATTTTAATATTGTCAGATGTGCGAAGTTTATGCATCTGAAAATGGCGTCATTGTAAGAGAATTCTTTCTATGGGCAACACTGCACATGCTTGATTTTAAAGAAAAAATTGATGATAAAATATATGCAGAAAAAATCATTCAATTGCTTCTTTATGGTCCATAATAATTTATACTTTCACTTTTTACATTTAAAACAAACACAAACGATAAATATTTTAGAATTTCTAACAAATGCTTTAAGTCTGGCAACACATAACAACAGATCTAACAATTTTTGCATATAACAACCGTGTGAACTGACAGTTTTTTTACTGACGATTTTGTCAGATGAATTTATTGTCATACAACCGTCTGGCAATAAATTGTAAGATTTCCTGACAACCGTGTGAACTGACAAGAAATATTGTGCTGGCAATTTTCGATTGCCATTACATTGTCAGCACATTGCCAGATCTGACAATATTGTAAGATCTGACAATCGTCTGTACATAGCTTAATACTATTGAAGTAGCAGAATCGCAAAAAAGAAGAGAGTAAATTAATATATAGAAAATTTAAGATAACTTCCAATCCACTAAACCGATTTTCTTCAAGTATAAATTAGAAGATATAAGATCATGTCACCTTTCAAACGAAAACAAAGCAATTTAAAATCGGTCAAGCCGTTCGGGAGCTACGGCGTCAAAGACACGCAGATCTAACAGAATATATCTAAAAACGATGTGATACCTTCTAAGCGGCTGGACCGATTTTCTTCAAACAAACAGAAATAACCAAGTCAGAATCAGTCCAGCCATTTGGTCTATACGTGGACTAGTAAAAACAAACAGATACACAGACACACATTTAAAACTTATAAATTTTTTCCTCTTTTTGTGACGTATTTTAAAAAGTTGGTATTTAATGCTTTTTTACGTCTTTCAATAATTCAATTTTTAACGTTTTTGATTAGAGAAAATCAGTTTTTTTCTAATCTCTTTATCAGATACTATACTACCTTTTCCCAGAAAGAAAAAAAGATGAGTTTAGCGAACATACATATGTATGTTTATATATGTATGTACATACAAACAAGCCTACACAAGTATTTATAATTTGGAGTAATTTGATTACTTAATATCATATTGTTAACAAATTAAAAAGTAATGGAATGTAAAATACTTTTTATATAAAGTAGTTAAGCAAATTGTTCGAAAATTCGAATATTCGACAAAAATGATTCGAATAATTTTTTATTCTAAATTGAATATTTTTGTTCGTTCGAACAAAAATGATAAAAAGTTGTTCGAATATTCGTGTGTGTGCTTCTATCCTGATAGATTTTTAGTTAAGTTGCGCCCTTTTCTTTCAACGCACAGTGGAGCAGAATCAAAATATTTTGGAAATAAATCAGCCATTTCTATGCGTGTAGTCCGGTGGAAATTATATTTTATACATCCACCTTTTAACTACTAAAAATTCATTAATCTCATAAAGAGATATTTAATAATAATATAAATGGATGCCCCGGTAGCCTAGTGGTTAGTGTGCTAGGCTATAAATATTAGGGGTCATGAAATCGATTTCCACCAAAGACTCTGGTATAATTCAGTACAACGGGTCTTCGGTCTTCGGTTACTATGTTCGCCAAAATATGTTATATAAATGTATATATTTGTAATCGTATTTTCATCATTTAATCAATAAGTAAATAAATAAAAATAACATAAATACCTTGGTTCTGTAGAGTGGATTGCTGAAATCCCAATCTGGTGCAACAAATAAATAACCACATTTGGAAACTTTGCGAGAAGCCTGAAAAATAATAATAAAAGAATATAGATAAAATATATGAAACAAAAATGTAATTAAATAAGACATTGCTAATATTAACAATTAATAACAGGCAAAAGTTTATAAGGAAAGAAGCATAACGAAAGCTAAGGAGGCTATTAGGACATGTGTCCCATTCATTCCCAAGAACAAAAGACAGTTTTCCTTTTAAACTTAACCTTGCCAAAAGTCATAATATCTCTCATATTTTCAGTAACCTTTATTATCTGTTAGTCACACTATAATTTGTACTATATAAAAAAAAAAACACGAATCAATCACTGAATTCCCATCAATTTTAATTAACTGAATTATAATTATTTTATGCAACTTTGCCTTTTTAACTAATAAATCACTTGATAAAAACTGCAGTAATAATAGCAGCAGCTGCTGCTTCAGCTCTGTTCACATAGCACCAGTAGCATTTTTTTTCTTATTGTTTGCCTTTTGTTTTTTTTTTTTTTTTTTGATCAGCTTCTGTGTTTTCTCGTATCTTTATTTTATATTTAATTTAAAATTCAAAGTATGGTAAATTACATTTAATAGACCATTTTAAATGATTTTTCACATCATTTAATTTGCCACCAGGGCAAAAAGGAGAATAAAAAAATATATATAACCTGAAAGCAATTATTTAAAAGCTTTAAAGCAACAACAATTAAAAAAAAAGTAATAGCAGTAGCTGCAGATATAGTATATAATAATTATAAGTGATTATATGTTAAAAGTAATTAACAATTTGTTTCACTTTAAGCCCTTTGGGAATTCAGTGAATATGTTGGCAAATATAAATTATAGCTGTCATAGTAGGAATATTTTACAGTAAGACTGAGACTAACTATATATAAAATAATCAGTAATAAGTTCATTAGAAAGTTGAAGCTAATCTTGGGAATACAAATACTTGATAAGTTTTATATATATATTGCGGAAAACAATAAAAAACTTCAAAAAGTTTTTATAAAGTATTTAAAAGACTGTAAAAAGCTTAATTACCTTAATCTAAAATTTTTAAATGATGTCCTTTCTCTTTAATAATTTTTTTTTTGTACATGAAATACCAACCAACAGTTTTGCTGCATTTGAAGCATAATTTTTCAACTTTTCTGAATTAATTTTCTGTTATTATTTGTAATATTGTTTGGAAATTTGCTTAGGGGTTTATCTAAAATGTATCCATGCATTTTTCAGCCCTAATTGTTAATAAATTCTTGTTATGATCAATATTCAATAAACAACTCGCCTGAAAGTAGGCAGTAGTTTTTGTAAAAAAAATCTATTAAACAAAAAAACAAAAGAAATTGGTTTTTCTTGCTCCGTTAGTTTCAGAAAACAATTTTTTTTTTAATAATGTCCTTTCTATTTCTAAGTGTTTAACGGACGACAACTGGCATGAAATATCTATCAACAGTTTTGCTATATCCCGAGTATAGTTTTTAAACTTTTTAGAATTGATTTTTTAGCCGCGAGAAATTATTTGTAATATTATTCGCAAATTCGATTAAAGTTTTATTGTTAACTATTTTTCTCCACTTTTCAGCCTTAATTTTTAATGAATTCTTGTTGTATTCAATATTCAATAAACAACTGACCTAAAAGTAAGAAAAAGTTTTGTAAAAAAAATCTATGATTAGAAAAAGATAAATTTACGTTTTTTTCTTGTTCCGGTAGTTTCAGAAAATTATTTTTTTTTTCTTTTAAATGATGTCTTTTAAATTTTTAAGTGTTTGATGGATTTTTAACTACATTTCTGCAGTTTTCAGCCCTAATTGTTAATAAATTGTTGATATATTCAAAACCCAAAAAATATAAGACCTAAAAGTAGGCAATAGTTTTTTTTTGGCAAAAATTCTATGAAAAGAAAACAAGAGAAATTTTTGCTTTTTCCTGTTTCAGTAGTTTCCGAAAATAATTTTTTTTGTAAATCTAGGGAAGACATTCCCACCCTTTATTTTATTCAAATAACAACATGGAAGAAAGGATGAGCCACATACCTTTTTTCCATTGAAAGGGAAAATTAAGTTAATATTTAGAAGCCCATAATTTTTACATATATTATTCAGCGTTACTGTTGCTAGTCATAACTTATCGGTACAAGCAAATCAGTAACCCTATTCTTTCTTCTTTCCTCTCTCTCTCTCTCTCTCATAAACTCAGCCTTGATTCAGGAAAAACAATCGAGTCTAAAACATGACTAGTAACAGACCACTGAAATGTGTGCAAATATACATACGTTTATTTCTTGCTCAGCAGCCTTGTATTTTTTCAACACTAAAATAAATTTTTTCTAAAAAATCACATATGAACATTTTTCATATTTAACCATTTCTCTATAAAGCTGCATCATTAGATTTTTTAAATTGAGCATTCAAAATATTGGGTTTTTAATACAGATGTGCAAATGTCGTGATTTTATCGTGTCACGCGTGATTCACGTGATTCGTGATCAAATATTATAACTAATCACGCGTGAGTGCGTGAGTGTGACTGAAAAAAATTTACTCGTGCGTGATCGTGCGTGAGCTTTTTTTAAATAATCACGCACGAATTCTCACGCGCTCACGAGATAACATTCCTGCATAGGTACATATGTAACTGTATTCAATCATTTGAAATAAATTATTTTATAATAATAAATGCATATATGTACAGTAATATGTATGGTAGTATGAGCTTACAAACATAATGAATACCCCCAAACAAAATGTTTCGACTTTTTCTCAAGTCAGACTTGTCGTACCGAATTCGTTAAGACATTTCGGTAGTTTCTCTGAACAATTTTTTTTAAACATTAAGGGCCGTATTCAAAAAAACTTAACAAAGCTTTGAAAAGCAATGTTAAGTAAAGTTGTATTCAAAAAGAATTATTATATCAAAATTCTAAAGTAGGCACCTACGTTTATTAAGGCTACTTCAAGTTGATATTTCCAAAATGTGTATTTTGTACCTCAAATATTTTTCTTAATATAGCACATATTGATTCATGTTACTGAAAATTAAAATGAAGCTAGAAGTGCTAGCTCTTATCTTAAATTTATTATTTCTGTCATGTGATGGAAAATATCACTAAATTATCCAACTGATTTGAAATATGTACATAGCAAAATCCATAAAAAAAATATTAAAATAAATACAATTAACAAAAATGTTTCAGTGATGTACATTCAAACAAAACGAATCGAAAAAAGCTGGATATTCAAATACTCATTTCGTTCGAATAAAATAAATTGAGATAATTGAGATAATTTTTCTATGTTGATCATATTTTTTTACTTTTACTTCATAAAAATGTTTATCTGTTTTGCTTCCATGTCAGCAGCTTAAATTTTATAAATTAGGTTGCTTAACTTCAAGATAATAAAAATTTATTTAATAAAATAAAAAATTAGTTGAATACTCGAGTGAAATTGTATTCGATGTTGTACATCATAAGCTATGAAATGGTTGTTGAACACGGTGGTGTTACCAGAATTTATTATTAAATCACAAAATAATTAAAGTTGTCTTTTGAATACAATTTCTTAACAAAGCAATGTTAGTCCTAAAGTGCTTGGTAACTACTATGAACTTAAAGTTCATGAGCTTTAAAAGCTCAAGTAAAATATTTTTTTTGAATTAGGATGTAAAACTTTGATTTTTGAGTACACAAGTAAAAGTCTGAAATTTTTTTTTAAATAAATATGTATGTGTTGATAAAAAAAGGATTGTAACAAATATTAAAAAACGTGAGTATGTGCAAATTATTTCGACAATAGCAGCAACATAACGGTGAAGCGGTACTCTGCCTACCCCACGGTAGGGGTGGGGTTCAGTTTTGTTATGATTTGTTATGGTGGGGGTGGGGGAGTTTTTGAAAATGTTACGTAATAGAAAAATTTTAGTAATTTGTATGTTTTTTAATTTAATATGCTTTTCTCATTTACTTGATTATCATTTATTTAATTCATCATACGTCTTACCCAGCCAGGGCTGTCAGATATGGCGATTTCTCGCCAAACGTGGCGATTTTTCAACTTGTTTGGCGACCAAATTTTTGGTTTGGCGACATGGCGATTTTTTTTGGCGATAAATAAATTTGTTGGCGATTTTACTGGCGATAAATTAATTTGATGGCAATTATTATGGCTATTTTTCAACAAAATAGAACTTTAAAAATTTTCTAATTCAGGAAAATTAGTTTATTGAAGGAGTAGTTTAAAAAATTAATCCTACCAAAACTCGTCTGCTAGAAGTTAAAACAATTTGATTTTGATGTTTTTTCTTACATTAATTATAGTCATTAATGCGTTTTGAATTTGGATGAGAACAATTTACAAGAAATAATTTTTGGCGATTTTATTTCTAATTTTGGCGATTTTCTGATAAGTTTTGATACGAGCATTTCATAAAAATTTTTATTAAAAAAGTGTTATATAAAAACAGATTTATTATCAAATATTTGCTATGAAAAGCCACATAAAAATGAATTTTGGCGACTTTTGGCGATTTTTAAAATCAATTTGGCGAAATAGGTCGGAAAAAATCTGACAACCCTGGTCTTACCTTCACATTTATACTATGTATGTATACATACATACATGTGCGGAATGTCAATTTTTGATATACGAGAATTCGAATTCGAATATTTAAAATGATATCCGCGAATACGAATATTTAAAACGACATTAAATTAACTTTGCTTTATTTTAATTTACATTGTAAATTTTACAAAAACACGAGCATACATATATACATAGATATGTATATAATATATACATAGATATGTATATAATATGTACATATTATGTATATGTAAGAACCTATTTTTCAACCCAAAAAACTTGAAAAGTATATTATACATATAATTTTTCCTGACCGTGCGTTATCGTGATAAGTTGTAAACCACTCGTGCGTGATTAAAAATATTTTATTCGGGAGCGTGAGTAATCGTGAAAATTTTCAAAATCATTCGTGCGTGAAAGTGCGTGAGTAAAATATTTTTCTGCGTGAGCGTGCGTGTCGTGAGTCAGAAAACACTCACGTGCACTACTCTAATTTTTAACACCAAAATTCCACTGTAACGCTCTGTTGTTAAATAAACAACAAAAGGAAAATCCTTTTAAAAATAGATTGTTGATAAAATAAGAATGATAAGTTGTGAAATTGGAAGTATTCACCCTTATTCCAAATATCAACATCGACATCACTTATACCAAAAAAAATTGGAGCATGTGTATCCGTTGTCGAAAACAACTGACCCCTGTTGGCAGGTTTGTGCCACTTTTCTAGACCTTAGGGAACGGAAATAGATTGACAGTAGCAAAAATTTTTTTTCGAGAGCGAGTAAACAAGTCCCAATTTTTTGGTATTGTGTTAAAGTGACGTCAATGTCGACAACAATAATAATTGTAAAATAGACTTGGGTCGAACTAGTTAATTTTTGCCACAAACCAATGATCAAACCCATGCAATTTAAATGGGTTTGATCATTGGTTTGTGGCAAAAATGAACTAGTGAACGAGTTCGACCCAAGTCTATTGTAAAAGCAAAGCCTAGTGGTATTAACTCCATCGAATCACATTAATTAGAAATACCCAGTTAGCCATGTCGTTCAGAAATCTTGCAAGACGGGTACACGACAATATTAAAGCGTGGAGAGTCTGTTGCAGACGACAGCCAAAACATATCACATAGAAAATTTTTTCAAAAATAGCTACTAAGTTTAAAAAAGATTATAGGAACAGGTATATTCCTTGTGCCTGTAGAACTGAAAATTTCTATAATATTTCCGTAAATGAAATTATGCACAATTTTAAATTTATTGCAGAAAATATCCACAAACTACTTTGATGCATGATCAGTTGAATAGTTTTCTTTTACCCAGTCTTTTAGAATAGTTTCTGTTAGATTGTCTTAAAAGGAATTGAAGGGTGTTTTTTAGAGGTATGGAACTTCGAATTGAAATAAAACACAAGAAACTCGTTTTAATGTCCAGCAATTTGGCTTTATTGGAAGGATAATTTTATGCCATTAATGTTTAAATATGATTTCGGTCATGTGGCCGCCGCGGCTGGCTCGAATAAAGCCAATTCTACAGGTCCAATTTTCAATCACTTTTTCGAGCATATGGGGCCGTATATTGGCAATAACGCCACGAACGTTGGCTTCTAAGTCCCCTAACGTTTCTGGTTTGTTGGCGTAGACGAGCGACTTCACATATCCCCAAAGAAAATAATCCAATGGTGTCAAATCACACGATCTTGGTGGCCAATTGACAGGTCCATTCCGCGAAATTATGCGCTCATCGAATGTTTCCTTCAATAAATCGATTGTGACGTGCGCTGTTTGGCATGTAGCGCCGTCTTGTTGGAACCACAACTCATCCACATTCATGCCATCCAATTCGGGAACAAAATAGTCGGTTATCATGGCTCTATACCGGTCTCCATTAACGGTAACTGACTCTCCAGCATTATTTCGGAAGAAGTATGGCTCAATGACTCCACCAGCCCATAGAGCACACCAAACAGTCAGTTTTTGTGGATGTAATGGCGTCTCAAGGGTCTCTGTGGATTCTCTTCACTCCAAATGCGGCAATTTTGCTTGTTGAAGTAGCCATTCAACCAAAAATGAGCCTCATCACTGAACAAAATTTTGCGATGAAAATCAGCATTGAGATCAATCTCATTTTCGGCCCATACACCAAAATCACGTCGCATTGCATGGTCTCGCGGCTTTAATTCTTGCACAAGCTGGATCTTGTAAGGTCGCAAGCCAAGATATTTGCGCAAAATCTTCCATAAAGTTGATGGACAAAGCTCCAATTGCTGTGCACGGTGGCGAATTGATTCATTCGGGTCCTCTTCAACACTTTGCTCTACAGCGGCAATTGTTTCTTCGGTTCGCACTGTTCGACGTCTCTGCGGATGCGTATTATCACATAGAGTAAACGTAGAGCGAAAACGATCCATGGTTAACCGAATTAATTGCTCTGATGGACGATTATGTCGACCATAAAATGGACGGAGCTTGCGGTAAACTTCGCGAACTGAACCATTATTTTCGAAATAAATTTGCACGATTTGCAAGCGTTGTTCTTTTCTCAACCGGTTCATGATGAAATGGTAAACCAAACTAAATATTAATCACTTGACAGCTGACAAAATGGCCACCAGTTAAAAAAGTGATGCCAACTTAAAGTTCTATACCTCAATAAAAAACACCCATTACATAAATAAGAGTCGTACTAAGCAATATATATTTTCCAGAACTTTCATCAGGAGTGTTGCGTATTAGAGCCCTTGTGTCCCTCTTTTTAATGCGGATGTGTCCAGTAAAGTTAAAGATATTACGAGCAAGTGGATTAGGATGTCATTCGAGTTTTGTTAACAACATAAAATAAAGTTATTTAAAAAGTCAAAGTTTTTTTTGAAGTTTACTGTAAATCGTGTTGAATTAACATGAAATACATATGAAGCAAAATCATTGCAAAAAAAAAATTTAAATTAACCTTGTTTTCATAGATTTTAATATTAAATTTTTCTGTGTGTGTAAATTGAGAACATTTCGCTCATTTACTTGAACAATGATATAACTGGTGTCTTTTTACAGATGTATAAAACTTTAAGTTGGCAACACTTTTTTAATTGGCGGTCATTTTCTCAGCTGGCAAGTGATGAATGTTTAGTTTGGTTTGGCATTTTAACATTAATATACTGCCGCCTGAAAACGCTCCGAATTGTGCAAACTTACTTTTAAAATCACGGTTCTGTTCGGAATACGAGCTGCCCACATAGTTTCACGTTTGAGACCCGTGAATTGGCCTCCAAGTTCATGCAATTTAACGCCGCTATACTTTTTTCTGTGCGTATATGTAAAGTCGCTAGTTTACGCCGATAAGCCCGAAATGATTGACTACTTGGAGGACAACATTCGCTGCGTTATTGCCGATATGCGGCCACAAATATTAGAAAAGGTCATCGAAAATTGAACTGACAGATTAGACTACGTCCGAGATAGTCGTGGCGGTCAGTCATAATGAAATTACAGAAGATTACCTTTCGCATGAAGTAAATTTCATTTGAATATAAAAAACTCATCTTTATTTTATTCCATTTAAATTTTCTATAAGTCTAATTCATAAAAAATATTTTAGTTTTATAAAAGGTTTATTAATCAAATGTCCTATGATAATTGGTTTTATAAACCTTTTATTAAACAGATATGTTATTCACAAATAAGGCAGTATACCTACACAACTTTTATTAATATTTTATAATTTTTTTTTTCAATTTATTTGTGTTTAAATTGAAAATATTAAATTCGTTTTTTTTAGAAAATTTTTTTAGGTAAATGAGCGATATCTATCTACATGGTTTACATTTTCGAATGGGTTTTCCCCAAGTTAAAAAATAATTTGCAAGCTTATTCACACTTTACTTTTAGGTATGGTGCGAGTATATAATGAGCAGCTTAAAGCAAAATTCTTGAGCGAACTTTTGGGTGTTTTTTTATACCGTTACAAAAAGGATAAAAAAATTACTTCTGAAGAAGGATGTAAAAAAAATATTTTTCATTAAATTCTATTACATCAAAGCCTTTAATTAAGCGCTTTGGTGTATTCACCAGAAATAAATCTACACTTAAGAGTGCAAGTCTAATTTCTTCGAACAGACTTTTGCTTTTGTTTAGATATTTGTTTTTATTTATTTAATATGTTACGTAAATATGTAGATAGAAAATTTAATTTAAAAAATTTCACAACAATATTTATAGTACTTTATATTACGAAATGCTGGCTTGTTATCCTGAGAATTTAAATTATTTTTAAGTGCTCAAACACACCAAAAAAAAATCACCGTCATTATCTAAGTCAATTTATCAATAATGAGTCATGTACCATAAATCATGCTTTGAATTATAAAATAAGTGCAGCAATAAACGTGTTAAATGTATTTAAAGTTCGTGTTTGAAATCTTTTTTGACATTTAATGGATTTTAAAAGCTTTTCAAAAAAAAACAAAAAGGTTTTAGCACAACAATACTTAATGGCAATTTTTTGAGACACCAGTTTTACTTTCAAGTCATTAATTTATCTCTCGTAAAATTAAAATACAATTTTTTTTTAATTTTTATTTTTTTGACAAACAAACAAGCAGCTAGTTTAATTTTTTTTTATTCTAAAAGTCTTGTTTAATGATTTTTTTTTGTAGTAATTAAAATTTGAATTTATCAATTAATTAAGTTCACACCATTATCATTAAATTGAAAAAAAACGAATTTAAGAAACAAACTAGCATAAACAAGAGCTAGATACAATGCAGTTTTATTTTCAAATGCAATGACAAATTTTGTCGCTCTAGTTTGCAGTGCATTCACCTTTGACTATACAAGTTTTTATCTTAAGGTTCAGATTTACTTGATATTTTATATAAACAAATACTATGAAATCTTTTTTTCTTTTTTTTTTTGTATAGAAATAAAAACAAATTAAATTTTGTATTTAATTAAACTTGTATTTGAGGTATGACATACACATATAAATATAAATATGTTCAGTTTAATGCAGACTCATACAAGAAACATTTTTCTGACATTTCGCTTATATTTCTCCGTATGAAAAAGTTTTCTCCAATTAACCCCTTTAATTGAACAGTTTAAAACTTAAAAAAAAACAAATTAGGCAGTGCCTGTTATAGTGAATTTACCCCTGCACAAAATCTATCAGATTTTAATTAAAATGTATGAAAATTTATACCGTTTACATCAAGTTTTTTTTTTTTGACATTTATCCGGACTTTTTTATCCAAAACACAATCCATTAACTGAAAAATTTCCAAACTATAACCAAACAACTGCAATGCAGCCAATTCACACATCTTTTTAAGCAGACGGTAGCTAATTCAATCATCTTTTATATAAAAATGTTGTGCAAGGTAGTAAAAATAAAATAAAAATGTTAGATTTTGAGTAGATTTCCTACAAACCGATTGGCAAATTAGATTTCAATTTTTTTTGGGATATCTAGTAAAAAGCAGCTAGATTGAGCTCGAAATCTCGTAAGTACTAAATTTCGAGGCAATGTAAATGCCCTATAAACTAATAACTATTATTTGTTAATGTTTGAAAGAATCTCTTAACCTACTATGATTGTAGTTTTGTAATTCTCAATAACTTATTAAGAGTTTGTCTATAAGCATTAGGGGTTTCGCAAGCTTTTTTGAATTGTGGTTGAATGTGCTGAAGCAACATTTAACAATTTTTTTATATTATAAAACAATATTTGTTTGTCTTCTTTTTTTCCTAGTTATTAGAAGCTATTGGCTTTTATGCAAAAAAAAAAAATTAAAAATAAAACATTCCACCCAGTGGCTAACAATTTAAATTCTACGTGATTATTTTTTACAATAATTTAGAAATTGCCAAAAACGCTATGAACAAGTCTTTAGTTATTGACTCATGTTTGTGGCTTGTGTGTTGCCATAAACACTTTTAAGCGTTTTGCCATATAAATTATCAAAAAAATAAAAATAAATAAGAAACACCAAAAATTTTATTTAATGATTGCTAATACTGGGCGCCAAAATATATTCACATTGTACATATTTGTTGGTTTTATGGGTCATGAACAGTAGCAATTGGTTGTGTGTTTGTTTGCGTTGTGGGAGAATTTCTAAGAAATCAAACAGATATAGTCATATACATATATACATATGTGGTGAGCAAGACATGAACAAATAATTTAGTCTGTTAATAATTTATTACATGTGGCCTGAGACTTGTTTTTTTTTTTTGAAAAATTTTAAATGAATATTCTAGAAAAAAAATATTTTGGCGCCGTGAAATATTAAAACCCTAAAAAAAGAAACACTTAGAAATACTCGTATTGTTTTTTTTTAACATAAATGAAAGCTTAATGAAATGCTTAAAATTTACAAGTTTCTGAAATTGGTCATTGAGAGCACTGAAAGAAAAACCTTCGTAAATGCAATGATTTTTTACATTTGAGGTATTCGATGTTTGATACAAAATGGTCTTGCGTAAGTGCAAATGCAAAATATTGTAGCTTTTCTTTAAGGTCCAACAACAAAATACACATATACCTGATTTACATTAAGAGTTTTTTCATGAAATTTCATGAATTTTGTTGCACGCAACTTTTTCTGTTTGCTAATTTCAGCGCTATAAAAGAGAGCTTTATATGAAAAAGGGTGTAGAATGAATCTCGGATGCAATTTTGACAACTATTTTCATATAAGTTGCTTCTCCAGGCCTCCTATTGACAAATAAAAAATTTTCATGCAACTAATTTCATGAAAAAAATGCTTAATGTAAATTAGGTAATACAGTCCATTTACCATTTGCATCAGACATCGAATACCACCATTATATTTATAATTTTGTAATTTTTTCAACCAATGCAACGCTTATTTCGTATTACGAAAATTGTTGCATCAGCTGATAAAATGTCATATATACAACGACATATTTTCATTCATGTAACGACATGTTTTTTACTAAGCAACGTACATTTTCATATTTTAAATGAAAAATGTAATCACTGCACTGATACTTTTTAGTATATACAATGAAGTGACGTAGTTTTACATTTTTTTAACAAACTATTTCATTAAATTAACAACATTTTTCATTAAAAAATTTATCATGACAGTATTTCATTACTGATGACAACAACATAATTAATTGTTCTAATACTCTGATTCATTAATTCAATGCAGTTTTTGTATTTTATTGATTATTTAACTTAGGCCGTAAGCATAACCACCAATTACTTATGAAAAACAGTTTGATTCAGACACGTATTTATTAAGTTAAACAGTTTCAAACATAACTAATAGACAATTTTAAAGAATCCAACATGATTAGAATCTGTTTAAATCAATAAATATATATCTGAATCAAACAGTTTTTCATAAGTAATTAGTTGATTACGCATTTTTGGGCAAATGACACACAAGAAATGCCAGATGTAAACTCAGCCTTATTTGTGTATATTGGCACAGGTATAAAAAAAATGTTTGTATATACATAATTGGATTTCAACTTGGACCTCATAGCGTGGTAGTCAACGCGCTTATAGCTGCAGCCACAACAACCTCAAATATCATTGAGGTACACACATAAATACCATCATTAATTAAATTTTATTTCAACATTATTTAATTGATCTAATTAATTCAACATTATTTAATTTAGTAATTTTTTTTGGGAATTTTTACAATTAAATTTTAAATGAAAGTTTATAATATAATACATTTTTGGACAAACGTTCCCTGATTATCTGCATTAGCAACAGTGAAATTCGCAAAGGATCCAGCTTAACCCCCAATAATCAATTTCAATGTATTTTTTAATAAAAATAAAAAATATTTTACTAAAATAGTTAAAAAAAAGTAATTTAGAATTATTACTGCGTTAACAAATGTTAAACTTAAAATGGCAAGACTGTTGTAAATTTAAAGATGGTAAAATTGAGCTTTCATTACAAAAAAGCTTTCAGCAATTTTAAATACGATGAATCAAAAACAACCCTATCGGAAATTTTTCTAACTTTAAACTAACTTTAAGCTAACTATTTCGCAACTAGTACTGACTACACTTGGAGTACTTTGCAATGTAATCAACTGACTGACTATTTTAACATTGCGATGCCCTAGGCGGTAGTTAATTGTCTCAATAGGCACTACTTTAAGCTAACTTAAAGTTGACTTTTTTAAATCACCTGGTAGTCAGTAAATTAAAAAAAATTTCTGTGGCTCGAACATGTAACATCACACGTTGTGTACTCAACGCGCTACCACTCGGCTCAGCTGCCATCTAAAATAACAATAGCAAAATGTTAATATAAGACTGAAATGAGTTTTAAAGTAGCTAAGAATAAATTTGTTGGCTCTCACCAAATTCGATTACGTACTCAACTTTAGAATTAATTTTGGGTTTGTTCTGGATGACTTTGCAGCTAGCTTTTAGTCAGTCTAAGAAAAGTTAACTATAAGTTAACTATTTTTGTAGTCAACCACACATTCTCCGACAGGGAATTCACATATTTCATTTGCAAAAAAGTTGCATATATAAAGCAGAAATCTACACCAACTGACACCACACACAGTGAACCAAACACAAAGAACGCTGATGATGAAGGTGTAGTGGCCTTCGAAAACAGCTTGTTGTTCCGTTCAAGTATGTATGTGTTTGTCAGAATATTTACAATTGTCTTAAGTGTAATGCAATTTGGTTTACAAAGCGATACGAAATTTAGCCTAATCAAAGTCATAAATACATTGATAAATGTTGCCACCTCATTACACAATTGTATTGATTGTACAAATGGTTGGGCCGCTTAGAACTCATTTCTTCAAAAAAGAAGAGTTATAAAATAGCATTTTGATTTAATAAGAGAAATTCAATTAAAATCAACTGAAGTTTTTAAATTTTTAAACTATATAAATAAATATCTCATATTTGCCTAATTTGAGACACATTTTTATACATCTGTATAATATATATTTGTTATTGATCTTCTAAACCAATTGCTATAAATTGTTATAAATTTTTTCAAAAAGGTATCATCTAAATTCTGCTTTAATGCCTGCGTGTAATAGGCAGCCATGTAAACTAGTGTCCTGCACAAGACATTTTATAAGAACTTTCAAGACATGAGGGATTTTTCCAATGCTTTACTACAGCGACATCTTATAAAACAAACGTTAACAACACTGTTTGCAAGAAATTTGTTTAAATATTGTAGGTATAAGAGTAAAGAAGAAAACACTTCGTGACGGAAGAATTTGTGATACTTGCTTCTTTCTACTAATGAGCGCGTGTACAAACGTCATGCATGTATGTGTGTATGATCTTTTATTTTTCTGTGCACATGCAAAGGCACACACATGCATTAACATTAGTTGTATGCGGTTAATCACATAATAGCTTACCAACCTGCAGAAAGTGCGAATAGTGAAAATGTACTGAGTTGAATTTGACTTTGTCACCAGTACTACTCTACAATTATTCCCCCCATACAATACTTTATGCTATAGATATTTAGCATATGCTTGTCATTGAAAATCTACTAGTAATACTAAAACAATTGACTAGGTAGTGAATTCATAGTTCTTATGGGAACATGGAGACATACCAAACAGACATTTACTAGTACATTTCCATACCTTACGTACATATAAATTTATGTATATTGACAAGTTGTTGCAAAATCCACCAGAAATACACCACATCTGTTTTCTCTCTTTTTTTATACTGACGAATAGAAGAGAAATTGTAGACAATGTAACTACTACTAGAATTTTAGTGTTGACATAGAGACACTTGGCCCCAGTCTGACTGCAGGGTATCTACATATTACACACACACACAAACGTACAATATGAAAAATAATAAGCATACACTAATCAACTGTACTTTTTTTGAGTGTTTGTTACAAACAAGCTGTCTTGGTGACATCGCTTGTTAACACTGATATGCACGTACACCAATACATCCATCGTGCTTCGTTTGTAGTACGGCAGCATTTATTATTGGTTTAGTATAATACATGGTACGTGAATACATTTAAAAATTATGACGTATTTACATTTAAAGACTGTTTACGCAGGTCTCTAATGTAAACCATAAGCATTTTTAGTTAACTTTAAGATTTATTGAAATTTTTGTTTTCTTTTTTATGGCCTTAGCAATACTGCTTTTTTTTGCCTTCTTGTGTTCAAACTATTTATGCCAAATATTTAGAGAGTTGTGCCATATTTCCATTAGGTGTTGCCAATTTATGTCTGAATTTATTACTTCTCCTTTTTTTTTTTTTTTTTTGCTAGTTAAGTGTCAAACATGCTGTGTTTCGACCAACAAACATAAGACCAAAGATATCTATTTATATATCTCTTTCTTTATCTACCAAAAAAAAAAAAAAAAAATATCATATAAAATAAACAAACAAAAAAAAACTACTTTAATGAAAAAAAAATTTACTTACGAGTTTGATAATCACCGGCTGTATTTTTTGTTTAGGTTTGTTTTTTTTATTTTTTTTTTTATTAGTGAAAGCATGTAAAAAGTTTTCAAAAGAAAGAAAAAAATATTTGTTAATTTTAAATTTCCTATGCGTTTCATAAGAAGAAACATACTACGTAAAGAGTATATAAAGTAATCAACAACAATTGAACTTTATAATCACTCTGTTAAATTTAATGACACCAAGCAAAAGTTATAATTTAATTAAAAATACTTGGCGTTTTTTTCTTTTTAATTAAATTACAAAATGAAGAGAAAAGATATAACAACTTGTTGCAACTACACGAACTACTTTGATTTAAAGATGACATTTAGCTGACATTAATGGGATGAGCGAGAGAGAGAAAAAAGTTAAGAGCACAGCAGATTATAAGAAAAAGCGCCAAATACAATTTTGGGCAAGTAACTAGTTTTATTTTTTTTTCGCTGTATAAGTTTTGGCTAATATTATAAAAAAAAATTATAGAAATAAATAAAAATAGTAAAGGCTAAGTTATGCGAGGGTAGTATTAAACTAAAATTTACACTAAACTAAAAATAAAAAAATAAAAAATTACACAGTCTTAAGAAAATTTCATAAGCATTATGCTAGGAACACAATTGGGACGAACGACGAATTTCGTCCACGTCGACGAATTCGTCGATAAGAATTCGCTGCGTAAATTCGTCGTGTGAAGCACAATAACGACGAATTTACTCAGCAAATTCAGCTCTTATAATTGATAAAGTTGATTATTGTCAGTGTGACCATATTAATTAATTTTGGGCTAAATTTAGCTTTAACATTTTTATTAAGCCCTTAGCTTCTCTTTTAGCTTTTTTAAAAACGGATTTAGCTTTTTTAGCCTTTTTTATACAAATTGCGTATTCTCTAAAAATATATTAAAGACATACGTGATTAAGCTTAATTTTATTTTAAAATCTGGTCACACTGTTTATTGTGTGTGTAAAGAGAGTGAGAGAAAATTGTTTTTTCGTCGTTCGTCGGCGTACAAAATAGAAATAAATCTATCTCAGAGTTCGTCACGCACGACGAATTTCGTTCAACGGCGGTGTTGTGTTCATTTTCATGTGTTTTATTTTTTATGTTTTTATTTTTTATGACGAAAGTTCGCACCGAAAAATTCGTCGTTCGTCCCAATTGTGTTCCTAGCATGTCGATGTCGACAAATGGAATAAGGGGTAATATTTTTATTTTTAATTATCAAAGACAACAACCATTTGTGAAGAAAATAATTTAGAGAATTCAAAACAAGAACTCAAAACTATTTTCAAAACAAAAACGTCAAAAATCCTCTTACTGAATTAGGACATAATCCACATGCACTGATTGACGGTTTTATTTGATAGTCTCCAGAGCCTAGTAGAATACATATTGATAACTCAAAAAATAATAATATATAGAAATCGGCTGCCCTTGCAGGCCATTCCTGAAACTTACAGCTAAGCTACCGATTTGGTCTAATTTTTGGCACCCGATATACTTCTTAAGGCTTTAAAAATCAGTGAACATCTAATATATAAAATATTATAATATTTTCCCTCTTTACAAAGCCGGCCAGCCAACCAATCCCCACACCGCCTTCGTAATAATAATAATTGTAGAGATGTTACATGAATGAACTTAAAACCAGAAATTGAAGCTACTTTGCTTAAAATAAATAAAAAATCCACAAAAAAAAATACTACATTTGAAAAATTGGAAAATGTCACTAAAGTCACGATGTGTTTTAGGTTGAGTAAGAAAGATAAAAAGAAACACATCTAAATACAAGAATTAAATAATATGCCATATACATAGATGAGTTAACTACTGGTTTATGATGAAGTTGTTGTTATCTAATAACAAAAATTTAAATAAAAAGCTGCAAGAAAGCTTTAATTTAATTAAATATTTCATAACATTTAGAGAGAAAAATACAATAAAGGAAAATGAGGTTTTAGCATAATAATGCTTAAAGCTTAATCCTGAAATTTTAGCAGAATAATTTTTAAACTTTGTGCTGAAATGTTGGTCATAGTTTCTCCACAGAGAGAGTTACAAAATTCTTTATTGTGAAATCTGGGGAAGCAAGAATGTAATCCTAAAATGTGAAATGAGATTTTAGCATAATTATGTTTAACACTTAATCCTGAAAATTTAAAAATATTTGTGTACAAATTTAAATTATATACCAAAGGTGAATTATAGCACAGAATTTATAAACCATGAAATAAAATATATCAGCCCAATTCACAATCTTGTGCAAATGGTTTTGCATCGTTGCATGTGCAAAATTGTGTAGTCAATATTCTACTCACCACTTAACAATTCTTAGTGGTGAGTATCAATATACTATACCATTTTGCACATGCAACGATACAAGACCATTTGCACAAGATTGTAAACTGAGCTATCATGTATGTATGATATTGCAATAACTTATTGCACAAAATAAAAATTAAAAAATTAATAAAATTTTCACCACTAGATAATTAAATAATATCAATTAAGTTTTTCCACTTGAAATAATTTTGGACATTATAAATTTAATTGATTCAATTAAACTTTTTAACCGACTTCTTTTTCTATGTGTGTTTCATGTGATAGCAAGACTTTATAATATTATAGTTAACATATGTATATATTTCGAACCTTTAATGTACGAGAGTCATAACGCAAAAAACTTATTTTAGAGAAAAGAAATTAAAAGTTTTGAATTTATATAAAAAATTATTTGTATACTATATTTGCACAGCACAAACAGTATGTTTGCAATCAACACCTTTAATTAAAAAGAATCTAAATATCAACTAAAAATTTAATTGTGTCAATTAAAATTTTGAGATAATTACCGTTTTAAAAAAAAGTTTGACAAATTCAAATTTTTAGTTAAACTTGTAAAATATTGAGTTTTTAAACAAAAGTTTAATTGACTATATAAAATTTTTAATGGATTATTTGCATTTTTTTTTTCAACTAAAAATGGCAATTCAAGAATTTTTTTTTTGATATGAAAAATTTCGTAATATCAATTTAAACTTAATGAAATTTTTACCAGTTAACAATTTAATCGTGTAAATAAAATTTTTCTACTCGAATTAATTGAAGCAATTCAATTTTTTCTGTGCAGAGAACAATATGTCAATTGATTTTATAATAAGGGTTTTCATGAGAATGTTCAAAAGTCTCGCAAACTGTGCAATTGTGCATTTTTACATTCTCGTAAATAAAACGTCAAAAATTGTATAGAAATTTATTTACACAAACCTGCTAAGTTTGCCCAATAATTTTTACTCGTAAACTTAAGCTGTGCAATTGTGCATTTTGTGAGCAACAACTTATTGCTTTTTTGGATTTCTTTAGGCATTTTTAGACACCCACACACACTTTTTTATTTTCATAGAAATATATAAATATGTTTTTAGAATAAAAATTTCTTGAAATTTTCTTATTTTATTTTTATTTAATGAACTTTTTGACGTTTGTTTCAAATTTACATAAACTGTTTGCACAAAAAAGATCAAAAGGGGCTCCATGAAACCATTCTCGCAAGTTTGCCTAATTGCACAAATGGCAATTTTAAGAGTTCTCATGAAAACCCTTAATATTAATTTAAAACAAATAAGAGTGCTATATGCTGAATCTTATATACCCTTCACCGACATGTGTTTATGAAATCTATACATATCGTTACTTTAATATAGAATGGCCCTAACTAAATATTGTTTTGAATCGAGTTTTTGTGTATATTTAGGTACACAGAAAAAAATATCATCGAATTGCAACCAAAAAAAAACAAATTTTTAATATATAATTTAAAAATTAACAATCATCATTGTTGATATAACAAATTTAAATTTTTGTAGTCAATTAAATTACTCAACAAAATTATTTGTTAAATTATATCATAACGGAATGCGCACATGTAGAAGAAACAAGAAATCATATTTTGTGTGTATTCATCATTTGCGAATTTAATAAAGTGTTGCTCTTTAGCTGAGAGGTAAGTGAGTCAGCTTATTAGTGTTGATGTTGCCGGTTCAACTCCGCCCAAAGACATTTAGTGTTTTTCGCAGACAAGCAAAAAATCGTTTCGAGGATTGATTGTGTATAAAAAAGCTTGTTAATATAACAATTATGATACAGAAATTCAACGATTCACACTGTTAATATAACAATAGCTTTAACTGAAATAACTATGAAATCTTACAAAAATAAATGTTGGAAAAAAAATTAATTTCAATAAATTATTTGTTGATATATTTAATTGAAAATATTTTTAAGATTTTTCTTCAACTTACAATTTCGTTAATTGCATTTACAAAAATTGTTGTAGGTTCAAAATCAATTAATTATTTCATTGATATAGCAAAAAAATTAATTGTGTTTACAAATCATTTTCTTCTGTATAGAAGAACATCTAATGTATCGAAAAATGCAAAAATCTCGATTTCAAAAAAATAATCAGTCAGGGTGTTTCTATATTAATGTAAAGCTATGTACAGACGATTGTCAGATCTTACAATATTGTCAGATCTGACAATGTACTGGCAATCGAAAATTGCCAGCACAATATTTCTTGTCAGTTCACACGGTTGTCAGAAAATCTTACAATTTGTTGCCAGACGGTTGTATGACAATAAAATCATCTGACAAAATTGTCAGTAGAAAAATTGTCAGTTCACACGCTTGTCATATGCACAAATTGTTAGATCGGTTGTTATGCGATGCCAGACTTAAAATCATTTGTTAGAAATTGTTAAATATTTATCGTTTGTGTTTGTGTTAAATGTTAAAATTTAAAGTATAAATTATTATGGACCATAAAGAAGCAATTGCAATGATTTTTTCTGCATATATTTTATTATCAATTTTTTCTTTAAAATCAAGCGTGTGCAGTGTTGCCCATAGAAAGAATTCTCTTACAATGACGCCATTGTCAGATGCATAAACTGCGCACATCTGACAATATTAAAATGTATGACAAATATCTGGCAATAATTTTACAATGTGTTCACATGATTGTAATATGTCTGACAATTTTTTGTCAGCTGCTAGTCTTGCAATGGACTGACAATGCTTTTTCTGGCAACGACGTCTGACAAAAATTGTCAGTTCACACGGTTGTAAGAAATTTTGAGCACATTTTACTGGCAATATTGTAAGATCTGACAACTGTCTGAACATAGCTTAACGATATGCATGTATATACAATCATAACTACATATAGGGTGTTTTTTTCAGAGGTATAGAACTTCGAATTGAAATAAAACACAAGAAAATCGTTTTAATGTCCATCAATTTGGCTTTATTGGAAGGATAATTTTATGCCATTAATGTTTAAATATGATATCGGGCATGTGGCCGCCGCGGCTGGCTCGAATAAAGCCAATTCTACAGGTCCAATTTTCAACCACTTTTTCGAGCATATGGGGACGTATGTTGGCAATAACGCCACGAATGTTGGCTTCCAAGTCCCCTAACGTTTCTGGTTTGTTGGCGTAGACGAGCGACTTCACATATCCCCAAAGAAAATAATCCAATGGTGTCAAATCACACGATCTTGGTGGCCAATTGACAGGTCCATTCCGCGAAATTATGCGCTCATCGAATGTTTCCTTCAATAAATCGATTGTGACGTGCGCTGTGTGGCATGTAGCGCCGTCTTGTTGGAACCACAACTCATCCACATTCATGCCATCCAATTCGGGAACAAAATAGTCGGTTAGTCGGCTCCAATTACTGTGCACGGTGGATAATCGATTCATTCAGGTCCTCTTCAACACTTTGCTCTACAGCGGCAATTGTTTCTTCGGTGCGCACTGTTCGACGTCTCTGCGGATGCGTATTATCACATAGAGTAAACGTAGTGCGAAAACGATCCATGGTTAACCGAATTAATTGCTCTGATGGACGATTATGTCGACCATAAAATGGACGGAGCTTGCGGTAAACTTCGCGAACTGAACCATTATTTTCGAAATAAATTTGCACGATTTGCAAGCGTTGTTCTTTTGTCAACCTGTTCATGATGAAATGGCAAACCAAACTAAATATTAATCACTTGACAGCTGACAAAATGGCCGCCAGTTAAAAAAGTGATGCCAACTTAAAGTTCTATACCTCAATAAAAAACACCCTTTACATACAAATTTATTTTGTGAAAATGAATAGATCATTTATTTTTTACTATAGTGCAATTTATATTAAGTAACCTAAAGTTATTTTTCCACTAAAGAATTTCATGCAAAAATTTTATTTTCAATATGAGCAATAGTTGAATATTTTATTCTACACTCTGTATTTCAGAACTTGTTAACATTATTAATATTTCTCCTTTTTGAAATGAATGAGGGGAGATAAACTAAAAAGGATTTTAACAGATATTTACACTTTATAATGGCAATTTATTCACTTATATCTCAAGTAACCTGAATGTGCATAGATAAGTTAAAATTTTGTCCAGCCTTTACCATATTGATACCAACACCGAAAGCTGAATATATATATAGTAAAAAAACTCTTGAGCAAAGATCTTTCTAAAATGTAAAATATGTTAAATTAAAAAGAAAAAATAAATAGTTTTATTTTTCTTTTATGCACCAAAAAAGTTAAAGTTTTCCAACACTCGGAACTATGTTTTAGATTTTACTGATATTTTAAGTACTAATTTATTTATTTCTAAAATATGAAAAGTTTAATTAACAAAAAAAATTGTTTTATTTAGTTATTATTATATACCACAAAAATTTTACATTTTCCAGCTCTGGAATCGTATTTTACTTGTGCCAAGATAGTGTCCATGAAATAGCGTCAATTTTGTGAATTTAAAAACCGGAAAAAAATGGGGAAAACTTCGTGGGCATTTTTAAAAATATAGTAAGAAGCCAGCATATTTTGGGAATACAAGGGTAGAAATAAAACAAAAACCGTGGATGCATTTTTTCAGAAGCACTCATGGACCCATTTGCCAAAGTCTCATCATATATTCTTAAAGTGGACACTTAGGAGAACAAAATGAGGTAACCGTGCTAAAATTCTATAGAGCCGTTTTCGGGAAAATCGACTTAATCGAAAATGGCAAAAAAAAACAGTGGATGAATTTTCCCAGAAGCACTCTTAGACGGATCTCCACGCCAAAGTCTCATATCGCGATTTTTTCGAACACGGCTCAAAAGAATTTGAGCGTTGGGGTCCAAGAGCGCTTCTGGGAAAATTCAAACACAGCTTTTGTTTTGATTCTCCGCTTTAATTCCCAAAATATATGCTGTCTTCTTAAAATACCCAAAATTTTTTTCCATTTTCCCCTGGTTTTAAAGTTCCCAAAATCGACGCTATCTTGTCGCACTTTCGTCTTTTTACTTTTTTTTTTTATTTCGACCATCAATTTTATTCTTTCGGATAAACAGAAAAGGTTATTTAAATAACACAAAACAACAATAAATAGTTTTAGCTATTTACAAAAAAAAAGTTTATATTTTCCAGCTCTGAAACAATTTTTTCGATTTAGCTAATTTTCAGTACCAATCTATTTCGGCTCATTTCTGATATACCAGTCTTCGGCAGAAGTCTCTTAGTTATCTGGGAGTTTCGGTAAACCGAATTCATGTACAGACAGATAGACGGACGAGCGGACATACGCACAGACGGACATCGCTTATTCGTCTTCCTTAGTCATAAGGACACGGAATATGTATGTATGTTTTTAGGTTTCCGTATACCAAAGGTGAAAAGGAACCCTATTGTTTTCGCTACGCTGTCCGTCTGTCCGTCACACGGTATTTTCTCAGGAACCGTAAGAGCTACGGACTTGAAATTTGGACAGAGTATGTAGAACCTTGGCCGCTACAACAACAAATACATGAGAATTAAAAATTAAAGGGTGTTCTAAAAACGTGCAACGAAAAATGTTAAAATCCCAAGTAATATACATACAATTGTATGAACATACATACATATGTATATTGAAACTTGAAATTTGTAAAATTAGTGTATTTTCATACAGAATACAACAATTAACACTAAAATTTAAAAAAATTTAAATTAAAGGGTGGTCCATCAGTTAATGCAATTTTGACTATGTAATTTTGACAATTTGCTATATCTTGGAAACCGTAAGAGGCAAACTGTTGAAGTTTTCAAAAACGATAAAACTAAAATAATCCAAAAATTATAAAATCGCCAAACCAAAAAAAAAAAATCGCCAAAAATTAACAAAAAGTCGCCAAAATGAAAAAAATCGCAAAAATAAAAAAAATTTCTAACACTAAAATAAATCGCCAAATTCGAAAAAATCGCCAATATGAAAAAAATCGCCAAAATAAAAAAAAAACGCCAAAAATCTAAGAAAAATGCCAAAACGCGAAATATTCGCCAAAACTATAAAAAAAATTTTATAAAAAAAATTGCAAAAATGAAAAAAACGCCAAAAATAAAAAAAATCGCCAAAATGAAACAACGCCAAAAACCGAAAAAATCGCCAAAACGAGAAAATAAAGTATCAAAACTAAAAAAAGAACCAAAACTTAAGAAAATCTTCAAAAACGCCAAAACAAATAAAAACCGAAAAAACCCCAAAAACGAAAAAAATGCCAAAAGTATATATTATATAGGATGAAGTTTGTATTAAATTACATATCTAGTGTTCGTACGGTACCCTTCGTACGCGAGTCAGAGTCGCACTTTACTGAATTTATTTTTATATACACTCTTTACCATTTTTGGTGAATGGTTTTAAAAAAATAGTTTTTTTGTTATGACTCTCTTGCAACAAAGCCTCGAATATGATATGACCTCCTTAAATAATTAATTTTACTGTTATTTTGTTATGTTTTACTACTTGGCATTTTAAAAATTTCGGCCTTAAATTAGTTTCTATTTAGCTTGTTAATAGAAAATGTAAAAAATTTCAAATTGTTATCTAACTTGCAGGCTAAAAACTAAATTTTTAAAATAAGCTTGAACTTTTAAGCAGCAACAATAACAAGCGTTAACTATTTTATTTTAATGTTTCACTTTAGCATTCATTTCTTTTTTTTTTGCTAAATTATTTATTTTTTGCTTGGGGCGTTGGCAAAATTTCTTTTCTTTTTTTTTTGTAACAAAATGTTGGCATATAATATTAAATTGATTGACGTTTATTAACGATGCCTCTGAAATGTTTTGTTTTCACAAAATGCCTATACGTTGTTTCACAATGAAATAAGCCCTAAAATTATAAGTAATTATTGGTAATTTTAATATATCTTTCTCAAGACATTTTGTTTTTTTTTTTTAATGTTATTCAATAATTGAAACATCAATATATTGCAAAGAAAATACAACCTTTCAGTTTCACTTGCATGAGAGTTGGGCAACTTTCATGTGGAATAAAGTTTAGGTATAATTTTGTATTTTCAATATTGATTGGCTGCCAAAAGCACGAGCGTTTCTTTTTTTTTATTTTTGGCTGAAGTTATTACTACATTTCTTTAGTTTTTACTTAAAATTTATTTCTTAACATATAACAGCTAATAAATCGTTTAACAAATGATTTGTTGAAGTTTTGTTTCTTTTTTCTCTTTTTGGCTCTTACGTGTCAGTATAAGAAAACATTAACAAATTTAACGAGATGACGGAAATTGTTGAAAGTAAATTTTGGTTGATTACTTGAAATAAATAAATACGAAATCTTAATTTTTATGTATTTAAATAATATTGAAAGCAAGATTTTTCTTTTGCAATTTTTTGGCTTAGAAAAGCAAACAGTTTTATTGATTTTGTAAGATAAATAAAATTATAATTGCGATAACTAAAGTTGGCAGGTAGAAATCAGTTTTGATTGCAGTTTACAGAGCAAAGGTGGGCTTTTTATGAATTTCTATCACGCCATGATAATTATTTTTTGAATCATTAAAAGCTTGAGGTTGTTAGGCAAATCATTTAGCTGTTAACAATTGATAACTCTTTTTTTTGTAATGGAAAATAATAAAGCAAATAAAAAGTTTTAAGGTTTTAGGAAGAGAATTCAATACAAATATTTACTGATTCTAATGAAGATTTTAATTATATTTTTGCTTAATGTAATCATTATGTTCATTGGTTTTGTATTTAATTGCAATTAACTTTTTGATTAATTCAATTAAATACTTAAATTAAATTAATATATACTTTTAATAAATTTTTTCATCAAAAAAATTAATAAAACAAGTACCAGAGTAAATCGTTTGAACCTTGCTAGCTATTTTCTTGCAATTTTTATATAGATTTTTCATGTCATACCAATAAAGACGAACAAACGATATCCGACTGTCCATCCATCCGTCCGTCTGTCCATCCGTCCGCCCGTCTGTGATTTTCCGAAGCTAGAGAATTCGGTCTTGAAGTGGAATGGCAAAAACTGTCAAAAATAGATTTATATTAAAAATCAGCAAAATCGAAAAGACGATTTCAGAGCAGGGAACTTTAATTTTTTTTGCTGTATATAAGTAACGAACTAAAACTAATGGTTAGTGTTTTTTTTTTTTTTTTTTTTTTTTTTTTTTTTTTTTTTTTTTTTTTTTTTTTGTTAAATAAATCTATTTCATGTGTCAGTAAGAATAAAATTTGTATTCATAATAAAAAAAAATATAAAATTAAAATTAATGTACGATTCTAGGGATGGAAGGTTTGAACTTTTTTTTGGTATACAAAAGTAACCAACTAAAACTAATGTTTTCTTTTCTCTATAAATTAAAAATATTTTATGCTTAAAAAAATTGAAAAATTTTAAAGGTTGACTCCAGGGTTGGAGAGGTTACAGTTTTTGTTATATACAAGTAACTAGGTGTAATTATTTTTATTTTTTTCTTTATAAATTAAATATATTTTATTTTTTAGAAAAAAATTGTTTAGTAGTTATCCATATCCAGAGTTGAAAAACTTCAACTTTTTTTTTGGATAACTAAACAAGACGTTTTTTTTTTTTTTTTTTTGCTAATTAACCAAAATTTATATTTTAGAAAGAAATAAATTAATATTAAAAAATCAGAAAAATAAAAAGTACGGTTACAGGGTTGGTAAACTTAAAAATTAATTGAATAAAAACTATAATTTTTTTTTCTTTTAAGAAATTTATTATTTGGCATTATTGTCATAAGTTTATTTTAATTGAAATTCACCTGCTGGTGGTTAAGGTATAAAAAAATCAAGGTGTAGAAAAATAGAACGGATTTGTATCGAATATAAATTATTTACGGGATTTGTTAAAGTTTTTAAGTCTATTTATTTTTGCTGATTTTCAAATATATTATTACGATTATTCCTTGATTCTCATATAGTTTTAAAAGTCTGTGCATAAGATATGAAGTTTGTGACTGCCCAAAATATGTGGTTAAAGTCTACTGCTGACTTGACAAAGCACCAGACAATGCTTCACCACCAGCAGTTGAATTTACGGCCTGGCCCACGATGTAGACAAGAAACTATCTATCGCTTACTTATATTGAAAACAAAAACAAATTTTCTTATTTTATTTAATTACTTTTTTCTTTTAATAAACACAGTTTATATTTTAAGAAGATTTTTACTCAAAAGTTTTTTTTATTTGTTTTATCTGGCAAAAGTTGTTGTATTTATTTCATTTACTTTATAACTTTTTTGAAACGAAATAAATCAATATTAAAGATTAGAAAAATAAAAAAATATGGTTCCAGGTTTGGAAAATTTAAAAGTTTTTTTGGTAAAATAAATTAACTAAATAAACGACAATGTCAAGACTGTTGTAAATTTAGAGATGGTAAAATTGAGCTTTCATTGCAAAAAAGCTTTCAGCAAATTGTAATACAATGAATCAAAACAATTCGCATATTCCATTTGCAATAATGGCTGAGTATATAAAGCAGAAATCTACATCAAATGACACTACACGCAGTTGACCGAACACAAAAGAATGAAAGTGTAGTGGCCTTCGAAAATAGCTAGTTGTTCCGTTCTACTATCTGTTTGTCGGAATATTTATAATTAACTTTGATGTTATTTGTTCATAAATAATTATCACATGTTATTTGGCTTACAAAGCGATACGAACTTTAGCCTGATCGAAAAATAATTATTTATTAAAAATATTTTATATTTTAGGAAGATCTTTACTGAAAAGTTTTTTAATTTTTTTTGTCGCATCAATATGCTAAAAGCTGACAAAATGCAAGTTTCTCTTAAGGATGAATAAGTTACTATTAGATAGAGCTGGTCTCTTTTAAAGCCCTCTTTAATCTCTCTTCATTCATTTTAAAATACCAAAATATTAATAATGTAAAAAAAAATTGTGATGTGCAATTTTTTCTAATATTTGCATAAAATTCTTCAAGGGAAAAATACTATAAAAATGCACTATACAAAAAATAAATGATCTGTCCAAAACAAATATGCTTACATACACGCATTACCTTTGTATATATGTATAGGTTGTTTAATAAACGTACATACGTCGGTGAACATAAGATTCGACATAGCCGACACAGCCGATTCGTTTTTTTACGTTATACAGTGTAACAGCCAGACATTTTTTAAAATGCAGTAGCTTAAATACATTTTGTAATTGTGACATTAAAACAATTGCTAGTTTAAATACGATTTACTATCAATTTATTATTTAGTTTTTTAACAAAGACTTTACAAATACTCTTTTGCAGGAAAAAAAAAGAAATCTCAGCCAGCTGGCTGCTATTGCCACTGCGAGCAATGCATGTAGCTTCTTATTGCTTAAGAAGACAAAAAAATATTAAAAGAAAAAGAAACAAAAATTTTATATTATAAGACACTTATTTCAACAAGCCCAGAATATGACATAAAATCTCGCAAGCATTTATTAAAGCTCTAAAGATTGTTGATCTAAAGATATTTTCCCAATTTAATATAACATTGATTACATGATGTATATTTTGTGCTTCGTTTGTATGTTTATTTATTTTTAAACTGATGCTAACGATTATGTCTGAGTCAGGGATGGGAGTTTTATATGAAATATTCGATTTGTGCTATTGTTGTTGCCGTTTTCTTTTTTGAGTCATTCTTTTTTTTTTCAATGAAAAATGAAAGTGGATGTTGAACCTGTTGCAGTAACCACCTTAAAAACTACTTATTTTATTTATGTAATTTCATTTTTGTTGTTGTTATACTTATTGTTGCATGTGTTTTCGTTTTTTTTAAGCTTGCAAAAGGAATTTTTATGATGAAATTAAGATGTCTTTACATCAAACATAGAGATTACTCAGGGTGGGAATTAAAACTGGATGTAAAGAGGAATTTTTTTCTGCGGGCTTTAATTGGAAATGAAATGAAGTTTATAATTTATTAAAGGTATGCAGAGAAAAAAAGTAATTAATGAGACCAACCTTATTTCCTGAACTAAGCTCACATCATAAAATAATAACAATGTAAACTGTCAACGCTTTTTCTTGACCCATACAATTAACCAAGGATTTTCTAAACTTATAAAATCTGTCAAGTTTAGACCATTCACTCTTTTTAAGCTCTTAAAACTTCCCCTTTAATTGAGAGCAGTGTGACCAGATTTTAAAATAACATTAAGCTAAATCACGTTTGAAAAAGAGCTTAAATAAGCTAAAAAGTTAAATTTGAAGCCAAAAAATAAAGCTAAACTTTTTTCGACTTCTTTCACTTTGCAATAGTTACTTATTGCTAAAAATAACGTTAAATTTATATTTACATACACAAACACATTTTCCATTAATTGAAGTAAAAAATAAATTAAATTATTTATTCATTACTATATTTGAGTTTTAATGAAACACAAAACAAAAACTTTCCAAAATAAGCTTAACCAGTCTTTAAATATGTATGCTATTTACAGTAAATCTACTATTTCTAATTTTAGTTTTAAGCAATGGCAAATTCACTTTTGCCATTGTAACTCCAAAATTGTAATCAATATCCTTTTTTCAAATTTTGCCATTTCTCTTATTAATAAGCAATTTACATTTTGTATTTTTTAAACTATTTTCCAATGAAAAAATTTTATATATTTAACAAATTTTAATTTTTAACCTTTGTCCAAAAAAAGGGGAGTTATAAGTTTGTCGTCTGTGTCTGTGTATTTGTATGAGTTCACGTACAGACCAAACGGCTGGATCGATTTTGATTTAGTTTTTTCTGTTTGCAAGGTGACTTGATCGAGAATGTTCTTAGCTGTGAAGAAAATCAGTCCAGCCGTTTAGAAGATATCACATCTTTTCTAGATATATTTAGTTGAATCTTTGCCCTTGACGCCATAGCTCCCAAACGGCTAGACCGATTTTAATTTTGTTTTTGTCGTTTAAAAAGTGACTTGATCTCGTCTATACTTGAAGAAAATAGGTCCAGCCGTTTGGTCAGTACGTTGGGGGTTCTTAAACTTTTTAATTTTTGTTATTATAACTTTTTTATATCTTTAACATATTTTTTGAGAACATGCAATTTAGATTAAAAAAAGGCTAAAAAATAATTAAGAGCTAAATGAAAATTTTGCAGCTAAATCCCAAAAAAATAAGCTAAATTTAGCCCAAAATAAGCTAATATGGTCACGCTGATTGAGAGAGAAAAAAATCCACAAAGAGAATTGGTATATACATACATTGAATATAATTTTTTAGGATATTTTTATTTTAATAAAAACACAAGTTTCATATTATATAATAAAACATTAATTGAGACATTTTTAGATTTTTAATTGAACTATAGTGAATTTTTAATCAGAAATAATTTTTAGTCAGGCTTAAGTTCAGGAATTTCAATTCTTTATAAAACATTAATAATATGATTAAATTATTCACGTAGATAAAAACTTAAACTAAGCTCAGAGCATAATATGTAAATGTTGTAAAGTGGCAACGCATATAGTACAAGGCATATAAAAACCCACATGCGCATGTGGCTCTGACGTAATTTTGACGTCATCACGAAGCTACATTTGCTTCAAACTTCCCCTTTATGCTAGGAACACAATTGGGACGAACCAGGAATTTTTCGGTGAGAACTTTCGTCATAAAAAATAAAACACATTTGTTCATATGAAAATGAACACCACACCGCCGTAGAACGAAATTCGTCGTGCGTGACGAACTCTGAGATACATTTATTTCTATTTTGTACGCCGACGAACGACGAAAAAAACCATTATATCTCACTCTCTTTACATACACAATAAACAGTGTGACCAGATTTCAAAATAAAATTAAGTTAAATTACGTATGTAATTAATATATTTTTAGAGAATACGCAATTTGGATTAAAAAAGGCTAAAAAATCTAAATCCGTTTTTAAAAAAGCTAAAAAAAAGAAGCTAAGAGCTTAATAAAAATTTTAAAGCTAAATCCGGAATAAATAAGGTAAATTTAGCCCATAATTACTAATATGGTCACACTGACAATAACCAACTTTATCAATTATAAGAGCTGAGTTCGCTGAGTAAGTTCGTCGTTATTGTGCTTCACACGACGAATTTACGCAGCGAATTCTTATCGACGAATTCGTCGACGTGGACGAAATTCGTCGTTCGTCCCAATTGTGTTCCTAGCATTAATTAAGAGAAAAAAACCCCACAAACAGAATTGATGTATACACTGAATATAATTTTTATGATATTTTTCCTTTAAATAGAAACACAAGTTTCATAACTCTTATTATATAATAAGCTACTAATAATATGATTAAATTAATCACGTAGTTAAAAACTTGTCACAAATTAGCCATAATGACAATTTATTTTACTTACTGTTCCACCAACTCTGCCATAAATAATAAAAAGATACTCAAGTAAATTCAATTTAGCAAATTAAAGAAATCATTAAAACTCAAAAGCGACACACAAAAAAAAACAGAATAAATTAAACATTATGAAATATAAATAAAACAAACAACAAAGGCATATTAAATTAAAAAATAAATAAATAAAATAAAAAAAAACAAAACGACATAAAAGTCACAAGAAAAAGCCCTGCAACTACACTGACAGCAATGCCACAAGCAAAAAGACATTAAACTAAAGATTCTTGTTAAAATCAGACAAAAATTTCGCTTTCAATTGTTGTGTGGCAGGCAGCAGCAAAGGAAATAAGCCTCTGAAGTTGAAGTTGAAAAAAAAACTAAAAAGAAAAAATAGCTTCAAACCGTGAAAACCATGACCTACTATTTAGGTGGATGGATAATTTGTTAAAAAAAACAATACAAAACAATATAATTTGTAGTTAGTTTTGTTGTAATATTTTATGAAGTTTAACAACACTGGTTAGCACATCAAACAACGACAACAGCAACAGCAGCAACAAAATCAACTAATTCAACAACAAAAATATTATCAACATGATAACAATGGCAACATCAAGGCATATACAAAATATATTAGGGTGGCACTGGCTTACATACTTCTGCTGTATTAACGGCTCGTTTACTTTCTCCTTTAAACTCAAAACATTGCAATGCATTGTAAAGGACATTTTGAGTATGCAAAAGCCTTGTAACCAAACGTTTCGAAGGTTAGGAGCGAAAAGCAGCGTTACTAGTTTAGCTCTTCTCGAAAGCAGAGTTACCGTTTTTTTTAAGCTTTTATTTAGTATTTTTTAATTTTTTAAGAGATGTTAAAAAGCCAAAATTTGTTATAGTTGTAACCTGGCGATTTTAAGCAAACATAGAAAAATTAAAAGAAAAGATTTTAATGCTCAAATTGCTGGTTAACAAAACAACAAAATTTTAAAATTTGTTTTTCAAGGCAGTGGGTTTATTTGATTGAGGGTGTCCTAAGACGTATATTTACTATAAAACTCCTACAATATTATTGAGAATCACAACATATAAACATAGTAAGTTTAAAAGCCCCAAACAAAAGTCTCTACGAAACAAACATCTTTATTTGAATTCGCATCTATTTTAAACTGCTCACAACCTTTTTATAATTAGTTACCTATTAGGTAACAATAAAATTATTGAACAAGTAAGAGTGCTATATTCGGCAGTGCCGAATCTTATATACCCTTTACCAAAGTGTTTTTATGTAGTATAGAGATACATACATAAGCACATAGTTACTTTTATGTACAAAGAAAAAAATTATAATTTTCAAACCCTAGAATCATAATTTTAGATTTTTCTGATTACTTATACCAATCTAGTAGTTCTTAAAAAAATATAGAACGTGTGTTAGGTGCAAAAAAGAAAAATTAAAAAAAATGTTTTATTTAGTTACTTTATGTCCAGAAAAAACATCATAGTTTCCAGCTCTGGAGCTGTGGTTTTTATTTTAATAATTTTCTATACCAAACTTTTCTTTCCAAAACGTAAAATATATATAATTTATAAAGAAAAGATAATAATTAATTAGACTTAGTTACTTTTATATATCAAAAAAGTGTAAGTGTCCCAACCGTGAACTCATCCTTTTTGATTTTTCTGATTTCTTACACCAACCTCTTTCTTTTAAGAATTTAAGATATGTTTAATTTATAGAAAAAGGAAAAATTTGTTTTAGTAAGTTACTTTTGCACAAAAAAAGTTAAAGTTTTCCAACCCTGGAATCGTCTTTTTAATTTTTTTAATTGTTTTTATTTTTTTATTTTAAATACCAATTTTTTCGTACTCAGGCGAAAAATAACTTTATTTGATAAAAAAAAAAAAAAAATTAATTTTCGGTAGTTAATTTTTTATATCACAAAGAGTGTAAGTTTCCCAGCCCTGGAATCCCCCTTTTTGATTTTTAAGAATGTAAGATATGTTTAATTTATATTAAAAAATTGAAAAATTTCTTTTACTAAGCTACTTTTGTATAAAAAATAAGGTTTTCAAACCCTGGAAACTTCGTTTTAATTTTTTTTTAATTTGAAATACCAAATTCATTCATACTGAAGTATAAAATAAGTTTATTTTCTAAAAAAAATAAAAATTAGTTTTCGGTAGTTAATTTTATATATCACAAAAAGTGTAAGTCTTCCAGCCCTGGCACCGTTCTTTTTGATTCTTCAGATTTCTTACATCAATCTCTTTCTTTTAAGAACATTAGATTTGTTTAATTTATAAAAAAAAAAGAAAAATTTGTTCTAGTAAGTTACTTTTGTATAAGAAAAAAGTTAAAGTTTTCCAACCCTGGAAATGTCTTTTTCATGTATTAAACTTTTTTTAATTTTTAATATCAATTTAATGTATACTGCAGTATAAAATAAGTTAATTTAATATAAAAAAATAGTAAGACCTAGTTAATTTTTTATATCACAAAAATTTTATGTTTTCCAACCCTGGAATTATCCTTTTTGATTTTTCTGATTTTTTAACCCAATCTCTTTCTTCTTAGAATATAAGATATATTTAATTTATAGAAAAAAGGAAAAATGTCTTTTAGTAAATTAATTTTGTATAATTTTATATAAACAAGTTAAAGTTTTCCAACCCTGGAAACGTCTATTTAATTTTTTTAATTTTATTTTATTTAGTTTTTATTAAGAAATATTAATTTTATTCATTCTGAAGTTTAAAATAAGTTTATTTAATAAAAAAAATAATAACTAGTTTTCGGTAGTTATTTTGTATGGCAAAATGAAGTTTAAGCTTCCCAGCTCTGAAACCGTCTGCTCGATTTTGCTGATTTTTCAATACCAATCTTATTTCGACCATTTGTGACACACCAGTCCAAGAACGAAGTCTCTAGCTTTTCTGGGAGCTTTGGAAAACCGATTTCACGTACAGACAGACGGACCGACGGACATCGCTTATTCGTCTTCCCTATGCATAAGGATCCAGAATATATATACTTTATGGCTCGCTTATTAATATTCTAGAAATTACAAACGGAATGACAAACCTATATATACCCTTTTACCATTTTTTGGTAAAGGGTATAAAAAGCGAAAAGAAAAACAAAATATTAGTTAGTACTCGTTTATGTCTTTGACATTCATTCTTACATGTCCACCCGTATAATCGATTTAATCGTAAGTGACAAAAATTAAAGGAGAATGTTGTTTTATAATATTCAAATGTTTTATTAACGAATATTATCGCTTACGATAAAATTTTACAGCCTGTATTTTAAATTGATAATTTTAAAGTATCGGTAGACCCATTAAACTTTAATTTCAATAAAAATTAATATTTTTACTACAATTCGGTTACGATTACATCGAAAATAATGCATCGATTAGGATTGATTTTGCTTGTAATATAACCATATTGTATAAAGGTGCAATTGTTGGTCAATTGAAAAATTTTTGCTAAATATTTCTGCATATATGAAGGAAAATTGCTAAGGGCCGTTGGTTGCACATCACAACTTTAAGTTGAACGACTGTCACTTGTAACTAATTTGAGACTACTAAATGAAAACAATCTACTCTTTTCGATTTTTTTTCGTTCAAGACGGAATAATCCCAACGTTAATGAAATTCCGTATTTTTTAGTTTTTTTTTCCTTTTATAACTTATGAAAGCAAAAACTTTAATTAATCAGTTTTATTTGAAAATGGCCTGACAGACAAGCTATAATTTTAAAAATGCCAAATAAGGAAATGAATTAAGTATAAAATTTTTTTTTTGTTTAAGTGGGATCCCTGAAAAGAAATCGAAAGTGAATATCAAGTGCAACGTGCAACAAAGTTATACAAAAGGAAACAAGTGTAGTTTTTTTTCTTTTTTGTTATTCACAATCTTGTTAATGTTATTGTTGCAGTTTTTTTTTTTTTTTTTGCTTCGTGTATTGTTTTATTTTATATGATTTAAGAGCAAAACCACGCACCAGTCATATTAAAGCAGATGTAAACTTTAGCACAACAACCTTTTTAGCCAGCAAAACTACTGCAGCAACAATATCAGAGACAATCCGGCTCACTAAACTGTAAACGTATGTATCACAAAAACAACAAGTGAGTGGAGTGACCAAAATTAAACAAAACACTACTCGTACAATAAACAAGTAACCACAGAGCAAACTCACACAAAAAAGCCGCCACAAATGAAAGCGAATGTTGTGACAAACGTACTCGTAAATATGTGTGTACGTATGTTTGTATCAATGTGGTACGTTTCAATTGCAAATGCATTCAATACGTTTTGGGGCGCTCTTTTTAACCGAAAGCCCAGCATGACTTTAAATATTGAGCAAAAACAGTTGTAGAGAAAAAAGTAAAAATAAATTTTTAAAACAAAATACAGCGTGCTAATCATGCAGCAACTGCAGTCACGGCGACCAAAATGTGTTTTGTGCACCCCAAAAACGGGGTTAACAACGATTTAACCGACAAAGCAAGTGCACCACACATGAGCCTTTATTATTAATACGAACAGTTTGGAAAGGTATTGAAAATATGTATTCAGGTTAATAAATAAAAGATTGGTGGTAATAATGGAACATATATAAAAGTATAAATGATTTTATACTTTTTAGTGTGATTTTACAGAAATTTACCATTGAAAAGAAATAATTATTTTTTAATTTTTTTCAAAGTTTGTTTTGAAATAATTTTAATTTAATTTGAATACATCTTTTATTTAATTGATTTTTGGCTATTCATTACCAGTTGCTATTAACAGATTTTAAGGATAATATGATAAAGTTATTGCTTGTTCTATTAGGGTTCGTTATAGCCGAACTCCACTACAAATGTGTATTAGCTCATGTATTTATCTTAAGCTTAGTATAAATAATTTCGCAAACTATTTTTTGAAATGTTTATTAAAAAAACTATACTAAGTTATAGAATTTAACTTTCACCCTTATTCCAGTTGTCAACATCGCTGAAAATTGACGTGGGGCTTGTCTAGCCGTTGTCAATAATAACTGACTGACGGAAACATATTGTAAAAAGCACCAAATTGTTTTCGGGCGCGAGTAGACTAGCCCCAATATATTGGTATTGTCTTGCCGTGACGTCGATATTGGCAACTGGAATTAGGGTGATTATTTCAATGAGTGTTTATTACTATTACTAGGTGTTACCTTCTTTTAGAAAAGGGATAGTAATAGTGAAGACAGGTGGTGAAGGAAGAGAAAGAGGAAAGTTTCATTATTTTAATAACTGCGCTTTTTGAACTTTTTTTTAATAATGCAGTGTTGCAGCGCCTCTGGTGTCAATGAGGCGTATTAAATTTTTAAACCTGTGTTAAGCAGCCATTTTATTGGTTATTTTACTTCGCCGATGATACTGCTACGTAATACCGACGAAAGAGGGCGTTCTGATGTTACATTAGGATTAGTATCATCTGAAGCCGGTGTAGTTCACTAGTCATACTGTCTATGCCTTCATCACTTGAACTTTCCTACAACAAATGATACAAAGGCACACTAATGTACATGAGCAAAATGCGTGGTGTTGTTATTTAATGGCTGTCAGAAGCAGGCTGGAATCCGGGACCAAGCTGACCGATGACATTTTTCAAAAAGTGGCACCAAATAGGGGATTTATCCAAAAAAAAGGGGCAAAATTAAAAAAACGAGAAAACTGCACTAAACTTTTTATTTTTAATGTATTTTCATATAACTCACCCTAAATAAAGGGGGTTAAAAATGGCAAGGCAGTCGAAAAAGTGGCAAATTGCCACTTTAGTCGGTCAAACGGTCACGCTGTCCTGGACCTTCGGGTTTGCAGTTACCATGCCAACTAATTCAGCCAACGCCATTGGCATGCAGCGGTGATAATGAAAGGTTGGGTGAGGTTAGATTAGCAGGTTGTTGGTAAGATGGAAGAAAAAGTATCTGGAGCATTTAGGTCCAAAGTGAAAGAATAAATAGGTAGAGCAGCAAAAGATTAAAGGTATGAAATGAGAAGACGTTTCATATATGTGTGAACACTACAAGAGACTTAGGGTCCAGACCAGTCGATTTTCCTAATATTAATACTTAGGTTTTTTAGCCTCACCAACACTTCACATAGGCTGCTGAAGATTATTCTGCCGAGGAAGTGGATGTGCAGAAACCTTTCCATCTCTTCCTACTACTACAACTCCTCCTACTCCTCTCCCTCTCAATCCTCTTTCTCCTACTCCTACTTCTATTCCTGCTACTCTTTCTACTCCTCCTCCTCCTCCTACTCATCTCCCTTTTCCTCCTTCTACTCCTCTTCTTCCTCATCATAATCATCATTGCAACTGAAACATATTAATTGTACAGCAGATCCATACGTTTAGCACAGTGGCCGGTTAGTGCGGCCAAATGACGCATCAAGTTCTTTTTTGTAAAGTCGATAATATTCTTAGTTTTGTAAGGGTCGTGATGATGCTACACAAATCTCGCTATTGCGGACTCCGTCTGTTGTCTCCGTTGTTCCGTCTGTATTAAACTAGAGACTTTGACGAGAAAGACAACGTCAAAGTCTCCAGCAGGATCAGAGCAGGACTATCTATATGGGGATAGTCAATATCTACCTGTCTAAGTATAGTTCTACTCTTTGGCAGGTCATCCGCAACTTCGTAGCTTAAAGTGGTCCCATGTCGACGTTCGCGGTTTAATGCAATGCGTGAATGCTTATCAAGGGCTTTGCAACATTCTTGGACAGGAAAAGAAGTAGTATACATACACGCAAGGAAACTGATTACAGACTGACTGTCTGTTATGGATATGGATATTTATATTTGATATGTAATAAAACCTTAGTCATAGATATTTCTTAATATAATATCCTACATTTATCCGAGAGTCTGAAGGACATTTCAATTCTGTATTCCAGAATATAGACGTCCAAACCAACTCTCCCTCTCCAGGTTTTTAGATGCCCGTGAACACCTGTGCGGATGCGTGCAGTGGCGAATATCTTTACGTAAAAGAAAACCAAATGTTTCTGTTGAAGTAAGATTTCGGAGTGTCTATGATATCAGGTATATTTTATCTACTGTATCTAAAATGCTAGCATCTCTTTATGGCCGATGGTTCCATGCCCCTATTGTGGTTAGTCTGACAGCCGAACGTAGTGATAACTTCCATTACTGTAGTAGTGCTAACTTCCATTAAATCCACTGGAAGGCAGTACAACACAGCTGAGCTATCTTTGTTTTCGTGGATCTAAGAGTACCAGTTATTATAAGTGCCATTTTTCGAAGTATCCTCTTTATACGGCAGCGATTATTCGCTTTACACTATACTGATATCGCGTAAATTAACATCGGTCTTATGACCGTCTTTACACAATTAAAATATATTTAATGTTGTAGTTTTATCAATTAAATAATTGATTGATTTTGAATCCACAACGATTTTTGCAAACACAATTAGGAAATCACAAGTTAAAGAAAAATTAGAACAATATTATCCACTAAATATATCAACAACTAGTTTCTTGAAATAATTTTTTTACAACTTTTGTTTGTAAGATTTCAAAGTTACTTCAAATAAACAATGTTAATTGTTGAAGTTTCAGATAAAATTTTACTATCATAAGCCTGGTACTCTGTTCAAAGTTGTGAAAAATGTTCAGCACCATTGAATATTTCGCGTGAAAAATTTGACATGTTCTAAATGTAGCCCAACTCGCGGGTTTTTTATAAATTTCACGCTTTTATTGCTAGAAAGTATGCAACATTGTTAAAATTCCGTGCGAAAAATGCACTGCTTATGTTGTTTCGCAGCTAAACTAAAATGATGACAGACTAAATTTGCATGGAAAGACATGATTTTACGTGTTTCTCACAACAAGAACAGAGTACTACTTTTGCGAATTTATTTCACAAGTATTTCATACCAAATACTTTTATATGTAGTTTGACAACATTTCGCACGAAATTGTGAACAGAGTACCAGGCTATACACAGAAAAAATTATTCCCAAAAAATTTTCAAACAAACGTTTGTTTTGAAATATTATTCAGTTTCAGTAAATATTTTTTACTGTTCCAGTAAATTATTTGTTCCAATTTTATTTTATGTAAAAAAAACTGTATAGAATGAAAATTATTTATATAACCTACCACTTACACATGAAACTAATTTCAAGAAAGTAGCAATACAATCAAATTTTTTTTACTACCAAACTCACATTGTTTCCAATTTCCAGTCGTTCAGCTTTCAACGATTTTTTCAAGAAAATAAATTTTTGATGTTTTCAGAAAGTAAAATGCAAAAAGGTTAACAGTGTTGCCCCCTTTAAAGATTTTTTACAAATATACAGGATTGTTGCAAACAGTTATTACAAATTATGCTTATTTTGTATAAATATTTATAGAATTATAATATGTTATGTTCAAATATACATGAAGAAGACAATTCACGCCTTTTTAAAACAATAATATTTTTAAAATATTAACAATTATATTTATTCCCAATATATTGCCTAATAAATTAGTGAAGGTGATATTCTGGGTAACTCTAATTAAGTAGTAAACGAATCAATTTCTTACAACTTTACGTTTCGACGACATTTTTAAAATGAACTTTCACTTTCCCATGAAAACGAACAAGAAATTTTCATGAAAGTCATTTATTTCATTAGAATTTTTATTCATAATACGTATACAGAAATTTCAAGAAAGTGCTTTCATGTGTAAATGTAGCGTAAAGTAAAATTTGTAACAAAATTTTTTAGATTTATTTTTTTTTATATTTAAATTTGTTATTTTCAGTAAAATTTATTTTTATATACTGTAAAAAAATTTGTCTGATTTTTTTTTAATTTTTTCTACATGTTCACCTTTATTCTATTTGGCGTCGGCAACATCGTCGTCAATTTTGAAACAACATCAATATAACACAACATCAATGCTAACTTTGTATTCCCTAACAGTGTTATGACGACGTTGCCTGTTCATCGATAAATACAATACACATATCCAATATTTGAGTCAGCTGACTCATTTTGTGTACTATTTTTGGTGAAAGTCTTTTTGAATAAGTAAAAGCTTTGTAAATAAATTAAAATAATTTTTTTTTCTTTCCTTTTTGGACGATGAAAATAAAAAAATTTAATAGTGAATATAAGATTTCTCAAAAAAAAGTCATGCATTTGCCAGTTAGCCAAGGAAAAGTTAGTGATAAATTCTGTCATGTTTTTGAAAAATAATGAGTAATGTTCATCCTTTTAATATTTTGAAGTTATTTTCGGCTGAACAAAACATCATTTAGGCATGTATTGGATACAATAGAGCCTAATTTTTTAAACAAAAGGGATCAGATCAACGTTTATTGGAGATTGGAGCTTCCTCCCAAGTATACTTTCCCAACACACTATTTACCCTACATTTTGCCATCCACCACTAGTTCTAATTGGTGGACCGAGGGAATTTAGTGCAGTCGCAACACTTTTCCGCTGTACCTTGAAATAATTAGGAACACTACCCCTGCGGAATGCTCTAGCAAAATAATGAATTTTTTCAACTCTTCCACAAGCTTTTCAAATTGGTAGGGGTTGGTAGTTTTAATTTTGTGCATATTATATTTTTCAGTTTTTTAAAATTTTTTCTAATAAATATGTATATATGTATGCATATCTACTTTGGTATTTCTTATATTTCACTTTTTTACCATTTAAACTATTTTTCAAATTCGTTGAAGCATGCACACAACAGAACACGACATCAAAAACACTGACGATAAAATGAACGGCAACATCATCAATTTTTTAGTACAGAATACCAAACATATGCTAACAGTCATCGATAAATGGCAATACTATCTACGGGAATACTGATTTGTCAAAAAACATTAAAAACGACGTCGTGTTATGTTGCCGACGCCAAATAAAATAAGGGTGATTATTTTATAGATATAAAAAACATTTTATTTTTTTTTTAAGATTTTTGTTTGCGGTTTTCAAACTTATTATGTTTGTATATTGTGATTCTCAATATAGTATTAAGAGTCTTAAGCTATGTACAGACGATTGTCAGATCTTACAATATTATCAGATCTGGCAATGTGCTGACAATGTACTGGCAATCGAAAATTGCCAGCACAATATTCCTTGTCAGTTCACATGGTTGTCAGAAAATCTTACAATTTATGGCCAGACGGGTGTATGACAATAAAATCATCTGACAAAATCGTCAGTAGAAAAATTGTCAGTTCACACGGTTGTCATATGCACAAATTGTTAGATCTGTTGTTATGAGTTACCAAACTTAAATCATTTGTTAGAAATAGTTAAATATTTATCGTTTGTGTTTGTGTTAAATGTTAAAATTTAAAGTATAAATTATTATGGACCATAAAGAAGCAATTGCAGTGATTTTATCTGCATATATTTTATTATAAATTTTTTCTTTAAAATCAAGCGTGTGCAGTGTTGCCCATAGAAAGAATTCTCTTACAATGACGCCATTGTCAGATGCATAAACTTCGCACATCTGACAATATTAAAATGTCTGACAAATATCTGGCAATAATTTTACAATGTTCACATGATTGTAAGATGTCTGACAATTTGTAGTCAGCTGCTAGTCTTGCAATAGACTGACAATGCTTTTGCTTGCAACGACGTCTGACAAAAATTATCAGTTCACACGGTTGTAAGAAATTTTGAGCACATTTTACTGGCAATATTGTAAGATCTGACAACCGTCTGTACATAGCTTTACTATAGACATACGGAGTTTGTTAGCTAAATTCAAAAATTTTTTGGGTTGAAGTCTACTGACGAGTTCCAAAAGCGGGAACGAAATGCTTAACCATAAAAACAATCCAATTTTTGAAAGTAAAAAAAAAAATAGTTGAACCTTTTATTTGATTCAGTTATTATTTTTAAATAAAACTTTTACTAATTTTTTTTAGAATTGTTATTGATTCGGTTAATTTATTTTCTGATAACACGAAAAATTTTACTGAATGTGTTTGTAAATTATAAAAAAATTAAAAAAAAAATTGCTGAATAATACAAAAAAAATCTGCAAAAATGTTTTTCTGTTCCTATTAATACATTTGACTGAAAATATTTTGAGTTTCAGTTAACTTTTTTTCTCTAATGCAATAATAAGTTAACTAAAAACAAAAATTTTTTTCCAGTTAAATTTTTACAAAATTGTTATCAGAATCTACAAATTTCTTTGTAGGTCCGCATTCACAGAAAATATTTACTGATTCAATGAATTTGGTTACTGAAAACGAAATTTATTTTTTTTCTGTGTAATGGTTATATTAACAATATCGAAAAGATTTTTTGCTTGCCTGCGAATAACATTAAATTTTTTTAGGCGGATTAAAACCGGCAACCACTGGACTACTAGATTAACATACTTATATGTCAGCTAAAGAGAAACTCGTTATTATATACGCAAATAATGAATACACACAAGACATGATTTTTTATGTTTCTTCTACAAAATAGTTTTGTCGAGTAACTTAATTGAGTAGAAAATTTTATAATTTTTTACATCAACAATGATGATTGTTAATTTTTAAATTAAATATTAAAAATTTGTTATGTTGATTGCATTTTGATGATTTTTTTCTATGTAATATCCAGTTGACTCCATTAGAGGTTATGCCTAGAGCCAATGGCGTTCCTACAGACGTCAATGGAAATATTATGATTAAACGGCATTGTGGTTAACATGCAATAATAATTTAATATTGGCCAAATTTGCTGCTAAAACGTGTATGATGCAAGAGTTTAACAAATGATTTAAGCCTTTTAGGCATCTGTTCGACAACATTTCGTATGCTGCCATATCAATTTTTTTATCGATTACTTTTTTGTAAAATTTGTTTTCTTGCCTCATTTAAGTAGAAAAAAAACACATGCATGAGAATTCCATGCCGAAATGCATATTTAATTCTTTTTTGTAAGGGAACAAGCTAAAGTTGAATGAATGCAAGCAAGCAAGCAAGCAAGCAAGCAAGCATGCATGCATGCATGAATTAAATAAGCAAAGAGAGTCAATGAAATGAACTAATAATACTGGTTGCTTACTCACCACTTGCCAATGCGGCTCTGGCGAAAACAGCGATCAGCATTATTATTATTATTTCACTATTTATATTAAACAGCAATGAATTTCACTATATTTGCTCAATTTCCGAGTAGAGTATTTTTGAACCCTTTATGGTCCCCTTGAATATTAAATGTTAAAAAGTTTGCCGCGGCTGTTTGTTGCAACTTGCAATTTTTGTGAAATGGAAAGTTGTTCGATGAATTTTGTTTTGTTTGAATTGAAATTGTTTTTTTTTTACTTTTTTTCGGAATTTTTTATTTTTGAAATTTTTGTCTGCAAGTCTTATGGGCTGCGAAGTTGTATGTAAATGTAGACATCCACATGTATGTATGTTGTAAATTGTGTGAGTGCAACATTTAGCTTAACAGTTTGTTTGGTTTTGATCTTTTTTTTTATTTACTTTTTGCTCAGTTTTTGGGTGTTGCTTTTTTAGTTAATTTTTATTTATTTTATCCTATTTTTTTTTTTGCTGTTTCACCAGACAGTGTGGGTATATTAATTTATTTATTTATTCCAATTTAATATGAGCGGCTTAATGTTTGCAAATTTTTTGTTTTTTGCAGATCTTTTTAGTAAAGTGATGTGTCATGCAACATAACAGTTTTCCCTTTCATTAAAACTGATATTAATTTCATTATGGCCTTTTTAGGTATGACGTATGATTAAAATTTTTTTTTTCGTTAAAATTTTTTTAGGAATTGCTTAATTTGATATAATAATTGTAACAGCATAAACATATGGACCACCAAGAAAATTGTTGTTTAATTATAGCTTTTTTTAGTTTTGTGAAATATAATAAACTAACTTAAAAAGAGTCAATTTTTGGCAAACAATATGAATGTTGCTGGTAAAGAAGGTCAAGATGCCTTTCGTGACATAAGTGGACTTTAATAAAAATTATTTTTAGTTAATTCAAATTATTATTTTCCGAACTTCATTTATTTCTATATTTATGATTTGATCAGGCTAAAGTTCGTATCACTTTGTAAATTTTCTGACAAACACATAGTAGAACGGAACAACTAGCTACTTTCGAAGGCCAATACACCTTTCACCATCAGCGTTCTTTTTTTTGGGTCTGGTCCACGGTATGTGGTGTCAGTTCATGTAGATTTCTGCTTTAAACACACACAAAAAAATTCAACTTAAAATCTACTAAAACAAGGTTAATCTAATATTTTTCGGCAATGATTTTGCTTCATATGTGTTTCATGTTAATTTAACATGATTTATAGTAATTGTCAAAGAAAATTTTTACCTTTTGAAATAACTTTATTTTACGTTGTATTAACATTTAAGTACTGTTAAAATCAAAATGAAGAATCATGTTGAATCAAAGTTAATCCAAGTAAGATCAACATGAATTTAATTTAATGTAGTGACTGTATTTTATTTATTATTTAACTTATGTGTGGTTGACAAAAACATCAGAAAAATTTTTGTATATAAATTAAATTGGCTTCTCCGGCAAAGGTTTGAACTTGGCACTCATCGCGTGGTAGTCAACCTGCTTACCACTGCAAGCCACAACAACTTAAGATATTCTTTAGATAACATTAAATTTGTACCATCTTGAATTATATTATAACTGAACATTATTTCTTATCATTTAACATACAATTTATTTGAAAAGTTTTAGTTTTAGTTTAAAATAACAAAAATTAAAAATTTTAAAAACCCCCGACTTTTTTCAGAAAAGATGTTATATCTTCTAAACAGCTGGACCGATTTTTTAAACATAGCTAAGAACCCTCTCGATCAAGTCATCTTTCAAACAGAAAAAACTAAATGAAAATCGGTCCAGCCGTTTGGCCTGTACGTGGACACAGGCAGACACACAGATACACAGACACACACTACAAACTTATAACACCCCTTTTTTAGTCGGGGGTTAAAAAACAAAATAAACGTATTCACATCAGTTTTTTTCTTGTTGGAAAAATGGAAAAATGTAAATTTTTTACAACAAACACAGGAAAAAAAATTCCACCTAAAGTTGAGTTTTTAAATTCAACTTTTGGTGAAATTTTTTCCTTGTGTTTGTTGTAAAAAAATTACATTTTTCCATTTTTCGAACAAGAAAAAACTGATGTGAATACCTTTAATGTTTTGACTTGAAAAGTTTTATTTAAAAAAAAAAATACAAAATACTTTGACTTGACTCCAGGATTCGAACCTGCGATCCTCCGAATGAAAGACTAGTACACTTCCTACCAGCCAGCAGCAGTTTGTCGGCTGTTTACAAATATAAAAAAACAACAACAATACAAAAACAACCTACACAACTAAGCACAAAAGTGTATTGCAGCTATCAACAAAGCAAATAAACACCAACACACTCAAACAACATATTATTTCTTGTAAAATTAATGTGATTTTAATGAAGTTGAATCAACCTTTTGGCATGGTGATTTTACATTAGTATTTTTTTTTTGTCTGTGTATATATACGCAACTTTTATTGCAAATGGAATGTGTGAAGTGTTTCAATTCATCGTATTACAATTTACCGAAAGATTTTATTGTAACGAAAGCTTAATTTTACCATTTTTAAATTTACATTTGTTTTATTTTATTTGCTGGATAAGTGGATGAAAAAATTTATTTTGCATTTTATGGAAATTTACCATTGTTTTTTGTAAAAACTCAAACGATGGAGATTCTACAGGAAATTTTATTATTATGTATTATGTATGTCGCACAGTAGATGAAAAATTATCATTTAACTCTGTAAAATATATTTTACTAATTTTTAATGTATTACACTGTTTCCTTTTTTATACCAAGATTTCATAATGAGTTTTTTGTTGCTGCACTTGTTATACAAGCCACACAATCAATTGTCAAGGGTTGAATTATGCTTGATTCACACTTTAATTCAATAGCATTATCCAGTGAAAAGGGAACTTGAACTCAATGCGAAAAATTCAGTTGTAGTACAGCTTAATTCAAGCCTTGAATTATACTGTAATTCAAACTTGTATTACAATTTAATTCAAGTATATTTCAAGCTGCAATAACAAGACTTTTAAAATGGAAAGCAAAATGCAATTTTTTTGTTTTCTAATAATTATTTTCTGCACATCTGCCTTCGCTATTGTTTTCACATGTTACTCACCTTTGTTTTCCAAATTCACTTTTATTTATTTGTTTTTGATATATTCACCACAATTTCAGTTTTAATAATAAATTAATTACGTATTTGACAAGGTTTGATCATATATGTATGTTGTTTGATTTTTTATTTAAAAATATTTTCAAACTTGAAAGTTACTTGAAAAAATGCTTGAATTCAACTTTATTTCCAGTTCAATTTCAAGTGCTTGAATTTTAATTTTTTAAGTGCTTATTGGGGATTACCTTAGCTGGGTAGTAGCGCATTGAGCTTACAACGTGTGATGATTCATAATAGTTCGAATCCCAGCAACATCGTTTTGTAAATTTACTGACTATCGGCTGACTTAAATAAAGTCAACTTTAAGTTAGTTAAAATGTAATGCACAGTGGGACAATTGACTATTGCCTAGAACATCACAATGTTAAAATACTTAGTTATTTTCATTGGAAAGTAATCAAATTTTCAGTCAGCATTATTTGCAAAATAGTTAGCTTAAAGTTAGTTTAAAGTTAACTTAGTTTACGAGAGGGAAAATACCAAAAATGCTTATACAATGTTCTATTGTCAATACACATACACACAAGGGAGCAGTAGGAGTTATAACATGTGTTCGAAGCTGATGTGCTGATTTTTTCTGGATACTGCTAACAGTTTTCTGGAAGCTTTATGTTATATACAAAAAGGGTGATGCATCCACTAAAAATTTTATTAATTGAGTCAAATTTTATGCAAAGCACACTGAATGTAACATTGTGGTACTGCAGCAGTGAATAATATAACATTATTTGTTCTAAAAGTTGTTTTTATCTGTGCTAAGTAAATAACGTATTTTATTTTGAAAAAAATTGTACACTGGGACTTTTTGCTTAATTGCAAATATCCGAACATTATTTTATAGCAAGTTTGAATAAATTATTAAAAAATGTAAGCAAATGTATACCCGTTATAAAAATAAAACACATTCAATATACAAAAACTTTTATTTTTATAACTTTTCTGCTAATGTCCGCCTTCATCAATTAAAATTTATTTTAAGCCGAAAAATAATGACGCAGGTACCATTAAAGTCCTCCCATAACATAATTTTAAACTTTTTAATAAACAAATTAACATAAGAAAGCCATAATTATACAATGACAAATCGTTTTTTTTTTTAATTTATACATAAAACTAACAGACATTTTTTTCATGGTATATTGGGAAACGAAAGCTATCGATCTTATTAAAAAGCTTTTTCGCGGTTAAGGCAAAATTTGAATTTAGGCAACAAAAAAAAAACGTGACCTTAGGTCATATTAAAAACCACTTCAAATATAATAAATAAATAACGAATATTGTTTAACGACAATAAAAGGAAAAAATTATAAAATAAAACAACATACAAGCAGCAAAATGTTATTTTTTTTAATTTTTTGATTTCATAAAAATTACGTTTAACAACCTTTTTCACCATGAAACAAATAAATTATGCAAAAAAAAAATTTATAAAATTTCATTTGGCTTTATAATCATACAAAAATAAAACTGTTCATAACAAGATGCTAACAATTTCATTGTTGCAATAACTGGCTCCCAGTTTGATATATTAATGCATTCCGTTGTTGTTGTTGTCATGATGCCCTTGTGTGTCAAATCAATCATTGAATGTCAACGCTTTGGGACATAATTTTTGAACAATAATTCATCATAAAACAACAAACAACTGCAATAAACATATTTTTTTTCTCCACCGTATCTCTTAATCTCTGTGAAATTTTGGTAAAAACGTTCAGCTTTTTTTGTTCCTTGTAAACACTCGTAATGTTAAGGAAACAGATTTTTTTTTGCCATGAAAGTTTTTACGTTGTAAAATGAAGAAGATAATTGCACGACTGCCAAGGAAAAATACTTATAAATCAGTTAAAATACATACACTTTCATTTTCTACACTGAAGGCTTCCATCACAAGGAATTTCGAGGAAAAAAATATTTTTATTTTTCAATATGATCAGGAAAAAGAAACATTAAAAATACAAGCGATTAACAAAGTAATAAATTTTATGTTAGTGGCTGTAAAAAAAATTTGGAAAAAGAGCTTTTTGCTAGCAATTTTTTCTAATTTATATAAATATATTTTTTTAAATCAATAGAAAAATTTTTAGGAAAGCAAAAGTTTAAGTATTAAAATTTTATAACTTATGTTAAATTTTTCTAAGATAGGTAATTAAAAACTGAAACGAATTTTATTTTAATTCTAGTTTCTCAAATGAGCTTTGTGCCTTCACAACGACGAGAGCACAAATCTTAAAGTGCAATCAGACGTGACATAACCATATCTACAGCAAACAGCTGTTCGAACCAAACTTATGGGTAACACTGCATTTGATTATAGGTGACTCGCCATAACGTCATAATTCTCACCATAGAAATCAGTTGAATTTTGGTTTAGTTATGGCTATGGCATTATGTCTATGTCACGTCTAATTGCACCTTTAGTGAAAACAATGCTTGGTGCATACTAAGCAATGAAACAGGAACAAATTTAAGAGCTTTCAAAGCTGTTTACTTTAAAATTTAAAGTTTAAATGCAGATATCAGAGTATGTGTGTTTGGATGCATATGATCTTGTAGCAAATTCACACAATTTATGATCTATGTCCAAACACACATACACTGATATAAAAAGCTTTGAAAGCTCTTAGATTTGTTCTTGTTTCTTTGCAAAATAAGAACAAGCATTGGTGTCGGTTGTGCTGTTGTTGTGGATGTTGTGTTCTCGTCGTAGTGAAAGCACAAAAAGCTCTTTATAAAACTTTGCGCATTGTACATATGGCTTGGACGTATCTGTTATTGTGCATTGAAAGAGTTACCTTCAGGCAATCTGCACAATGTGCAAACTTTTGCAAAAGAGCTCAAAGCTTTCACACCGACGAGAGCACAACGACCAATTGGATTTCAGCGAAAACAATGCTTACTGCTTACTTTGCAAATAAAAAAGAACAAATTGTAAGAGCTTTCAAAGTTGTTTACCTCAAATGCATTAAAATCAATCTTCCAAATGACTAAATAAATTTATTATTTCCAGTTTACGATTGTAGGGTGCTTGCTATGAGCTTAAGAAAAGCCCGAAACAATTTTGTTTTTAATAGTTAAAATGCCAATGAACCTTGACTGTCATAAAAATACCACAACATAGCAGTTGTTAAGTGGTTATTGATTTTTAAATTGAGGTTTTTTTTTCTTCTTTTCAATCAAATAGAAAATAAAACAAAAAGTCAACAAAAACTGGATGGCTTAGATGAAAAAAAAAATAAACAATGTTTTACCAAAATCCTAAGATAAATAGACATGCCAACACTGACAACAATTTGAGATGACGATCGATGATTGTCATGAAGAAAAAAAAACATAATCCAAAAACAACAACATAAATGTACAAGTATGTATGCACATAGCATTTAAAATTTAACAAAAGAAAACTTAACTCGAGAAAATTACGATTTTTCTTATCTTGAGCTTTCAAAATGATGAAAAACTTTTAAAGCCGTCAATATGACATTTAAGTGAAAGTAAAAACTTGAATTAGATTTATTATGCTTAAAAAGCATTACTGACAACAACAACAACAACAACAAAATGCACTAACAAATAAAAAAACAGGGAAAAAATTACAAAACTTAAAAATGCATGTACGTTGTTGATGACGATTTTTTTTAAATAAAATAATGATGTCTATCTTCATCGTTATGGCTTATCTGCGTTTACAAAACAATGTTGTCAGGTTATTAATTTTTTACTCTTATGTATGAATAAATTTACTTAGCATGTATGCATGTATGTATGTGCGATTTTAAGGAAAATTTTAAGATGACAATAACAAATTGTATAATTAAGTTTTATTTTTCTATAATGCTGACAAAATAGTACTCGCAACTAACAAATGAGTTCAAAAGAGCTTACCACAAGTGTCAAGTAGTCAAAATGTAATGCTTACCTGAAAAGACAAGAGTAAAGGAGAAATTTAAGTATGGAAAAAATACAATATAAAATTATAAAATATATGTAGTTGTTTTAATTATATCATGGGTCTTTCTAAAAATGCATCTAAATTAATTTATAATTAATAGGCGAACATGTTTTTTGTAATCCCTTTTACGCTGGTACCACTGCACCGATTTTAAAAAGATTTATGTGGTTTTAAATGATTTTTTGTACAGATGTGCAGAATCTATATTTTATTGAAATCGGTTTGGTATTTTGGGAGCTGTAAGCGTTTAAAGTTGCTACTACTACATGCACACATATTACACACGCATTTATTAGCTTACAAGTAAAATAAAATATAACAAAAATTAAAAATTTTAAAAACACCCGACTTTTTTCAGAAAATATGTTATTTATATCTTCTAAACGGCTGGACCGATTTTTTTCAAACATAGCTAAGAACCCTCTCGATCAAGTCATCTTTCAAACAGAAAAAACTAAATGAAAATCGGTCCAGCCGTTTGGCCTGTACGTGGACACAGACAGACACACAGATACACAGACACACAGACACACAGACACACAGACACACACTTCAAACTTATAACACCCCTTTTTTTAGTCGGGGGATAAAAAGAAACAAAACATGAGTGTGTGTGTGTAGTATTTCTCTTGATCTAACAATTGTTTTTCTCTTATTTGTTGTTGTATGAAAGCCATAATACTTGAAGAAAGAGAGTTGAATAAATTGAATTAGCTTGGTTGAAAGGATTTTGTTTATGTTTTTTAATTTCATGTATTATTTAATTATGGTTGCATATGTATGTAAGTATGTGTGTGGCTGTGTTTTAATAAATATTTTATGAAGTTTAGATACATTGTCTTTGAATCTTAATAAAATTATTTACATTTTGTTTCTAGAATACGGACGAGTGTGTCGTCCGTTTGGTATATCTAGTCTAAATTAATTAATTTAATTGTAAAGGTACTTTTTTGATTAAGGTACAATATGGTACTTTGCTTTTATAGGGTTCCGTACACCAAAGGTTAAAAGGAACCCTATTGTTTTCGCTACGCTGTCTGTCTGTCCGTCACACGGTGTTTTCTCAGGAACCTTACGAGCTACGGACCTGAAATTTGGACACAGTATGTAGGACCTTGGCCGCTACAACAACAAATACATGAGAATTAAAAATTAAAGGGTGTTCCAAAACGAGCAACGAAAAATGTTAAAATCCCATGTAATATAATGTTATGTTATGTACATACAATTGTATGTACATATGTAGGTATATTGAAACTTGAAATTTGTAAAATTAGTGTATTTTTATACAGACTACAACAATTAACACTACAATTTAAAAAAATTAAAATTAAAGGGTGGTCCATCAGTTAATGCAATTTTGACTATGTAATTTTGACAATTTGCTATATCTTGGAAACCGTAAGAGGCAAACCCTTGAAATTTTCAAAAACGGTAAAACTAAAAAAACCGAAAATTATAAAATCGCCAAACCAAAAAAAAAAAATCGCCAAAAATTAAAAAAAATTGCCAAAACGAAAAAAATTGCCAAAATTAAAAAAAAAATCTAACACTAAAATAAATCGCCAAATTCGAAAAAATCGCCAAAATGAAAAAATAAAACGCCAAAATGAAAAAAACGCCAAAAATCGAAAAAAATCGCCAAACGCGAAAATGTCGCCAAAACTAAAAAAAAATAAATAAAAAAAAATCGCAAAAATGAAAAAAATCGCCAAAAATAAAAAAAATCGCCAAAATGAAAAAACGCCAAAAACCGAAAAGAATCGCCAAAACAAGAAAATAAAGTGTCAAAACTAAAAACGGAGCCAAAACTTAAAAAAAATTGCCAAAAACTTGAAATTTTCAAAAACGGTAAAACTAAAAAACCGAAATTTATAAATTCGCCAAACCAAAAAAAAAAATCGCCAAAAATTAAAAAAAAATCGCCCAAACGAAAAAAATCGCCAAAAAGGAAAAAAATCGCAAAAATTAAAAAAAATTCTAACACTAAAATAAATCGCCAAATTCGAAAAAATCGCCAAAAAAAAACGCCAAGAAAAAACGCCAAAAATCTAAAAAAAATCGCCAAAATGCGAGAATGTCGCCAAAACTAAAAAAAAATATATAAAAAAAAAATCACAAAAATGAAAAAAATTGCCAGAAATAAAACAAATCGCCAAATTGAAAAAAAAAACGCAAAAAACCGAAAAAAATCGCCAAAACAAGAAAATAAAGTGTTAAAACTAAAAAAAGACCCAAAACTTAAAAAAATCGCCAAAACTAAAAAAACGCAAGAACCGCTAAAACAAAAAAACCGAAAAGATCACAAAAACGAAAAAAAATGCCAAAACTATATATTAAATAGGATGAAGTTTGTATTAAATTACATATCTAGTGTTCGTACGGAACCCTTCGTGCGCGATTCAGAGTCGCACTTTACTGAATTTATTTAAATACATTAGAATTATTTAAGGTTGTTTTTTGCTTATATAAAACTTAAAAGGTTTCTTTTGACATAAAGCACTTTCTACTACTGCAGTACGCTACATTACAGTACTTTTTTTTATCAAAACGGTACTTTTTCTTATCTAAGGTAATTATTAATAATTATTAGTTGAGAGGTACTTTTTTAATGTATTGTTTTATAGTAATTTTTTAATAAGAAGTACTTTTTTATTAAAAGTAACTTTTGAAGTAAAAGGTACTTTTTAGTAAACGGTACATTTCAGATAAAAGGTACCTTTCTATTAAAAGGTACTTTACTAGAAAAAACGTACTTTTCTAGTATAAGGTATTTTTATAATAAAAGGTACTTCTCTAGTAAAAGAAAGTTACCTAGTAAAAGGTACTTGCTTTGTAAAATGTACTTTTATATAAAAATGTACTTTTATATTAAAAGGTACTTTTATATTTAAAGGTACTTTTATATAAAAAGATTCTTTTATATTAAAAGGTACTTTTATACTTTTATATTAAAAGGTACGTTTATATTAAAAAGTACTTTTATATTAAAAGGTACTTTTATATTAAAAGGTACTTTTATATAAAAAGGTACTTTTATATTAAAAGGTACTTTTATATTAAAAGGTACTTTTATATTAAAAAGTACTTTTATATTAAAAGATACTTTTATATTAAAAGGTACTTTTATATTAAAAGATACTTTTATATTAAAAGGTACTTTTATATTAAAAGGTACTTTTATATTAAAAAGTACTTTTATATTAAAAGATACTTTTATATTAAAAGGTACTTTTATATTAAAAGGTACTTTTATATTAAAACGTATTTTTATATTAAAAGTTCTTTTTGTATTAAAATGTACTTTTATATTAACAGGACCTTTTATATTAAAAGGTACTTATATACTAAAATGTACTTTTATACTAATAGGTACTTTTATACTAAAAGGTACTTTTATGCTAAAATGTACTTTTATACTAAAAGGTACTTTTATACTAAAAGGTACTTTTATACTAAAAGGTACTTTTATACTAAAAGGTACTTTTATACTAAAAGGTTCTTTTAGATTATAAGGTACTTTTATATTAAACAAATTCCTTTATATTAAAATAAAAGGTGCTTTTATATTAAAAGGTACTTCTATACTAAAAAGTACTTTTTTATTAAGAGGTACTTTTATATTAAAAAGTACTTTTTTATTAAAATGTGCTTTTATATTAAAAAGTATTTTTTTATTAAAAGGTACTTTTTTATTAAAAGGTAGTTTTATATTAAAAAGTACTTTTATATTAAAAGGCACTTTTATATTAAAATGTACTTTTATATTAAAAGGTACTTTTATTGTAACAGGTACTTTTATATTAAAAGGTTCTTTTAGATTAGAAGGTACTTTTAGATTAAGAGTTACTTTTATATTAAAAGGTTCTTTTAGATTAAAAGGTACTTTTAGATTAAGAGGTGCTTTTGTATTAAAAGTTTGTTTCTACAAACTGTTACTGTGTGTGGCACATAAATTCTTATAAAAATTTGCTATGAAATATGTGCGCACGGAAGTGCATAAAAATATTTTTTAAACTGTAGCATTCTTGTAAAATCATATAAATATATTTATACTGAAAGAAAAGCTCTTGAAGCTCTTGTTAAGATCACCTGAAAGGAAAATAATAATGGGGCCATTTCTTTATTAAGTAAACTCAATGCAAGCGCCAAAGTTTTATTTAGCAATGAAATGATACACTTATTTCTAATATCAATCACGGCATTTTAAACACTTTCAAGAATCATATCCTTATGCAATGGCCTCTGTGGCTGTTACATTGCTTTTCTTACTCTGCCATATGATACATATTTCTCTTGGCAAAATATGGTATCAAAAACCATAATTAAAATCTTTATATTTTCCAACTAATTTTCCACCTTTAGTTGTTTCTTATTGTGTTTTATATGTTTTATTTTTTATATTGAGATTTCAAAATAGTAACGAAACCGGTACTAGTTAAACTCATTCATAAATTTCCACTTATATGTAAGCTTGATGCTTGATGATGTATTTCCAATTCATTCATTCATGCTCGTTCGTTCGTTTTCATTCACTTATACAGTGATTTTTATTAATAATTTTTTCGTATGACCATAATAAACTTTGTAAATGCCCGTATCTTTTTATATATTTTAATCATTTATATATATATATATGTATTTTTAATGTGAAATGTCTATGTTTGAAAATAAATAACAACAACTGGTTGTTTTACAACAAACCAAATAAAACTTAAGATGCTGGTTGGTCTGCCAAACTAAGTAAAATGCCATAAGTTGCAATATTTTAAACAAAGTGGAACATTTATAATATAGTAAGAAGAAAAAAAAACTATTTATGAATCTCATATTTTTCTTAACAGAAAAGAATAATGTTTGTTAGGAGCCAAAAAACATTGCATAGTTAAACAAGGATTTAAAAGTATTCAGAATATGGGAAGTTAAACCCTAACGCTTCTGAAAAAAGAGAACAACAAAAATAGAGTTTCGCAATTGTATGATTTATCACCAAGTGTTGATGGTAAATTTTCCATTGGCTAAAATTTTTACTTTTAATAAAAAACAATAGAAGGTTCTCATTTCATACCAGTAAAATAATAGATCAAATTCAAGTTACCAATAAATATTTTCAGTTACTATTCCGCATACAAAACTATGCAAAAGTGTGGTTGGAAAGCTTTAGTATTACAAAATTATTGCTGGTGCACAGTAGGGCCCAACGAAGTCTGTAATCATTTAAGAATAAATATAATCTCCTTTTCAATACTAATAATCTTTTTCACATTGTGTTTTTTTTTATTTTTGTTACAACTATAATATCATCTGTGATAAAAATCGTATGAAAGGCACTGATATCTTTGAGTTAATTCTATACAAATTTTTTAAACGATTCGTCTGGCGCACTAATTTTCAGAAAATGCAGCTTATTGCTATTCAACTTGGTTCTAGGATGAATAAGTTGATTAACTCGTTTTTTAATTCCTGCAAAAGTGTTGGTGAAATCGATTTTAGATATTCATTGATGCTTAGAGACTTAAAAATGAAATTCAGCATGTTTTATTGTAAAATAGAGATCACTGGTTCATATCAAGTTCGAAGGACCAAAAATTTTTCCCTTAATGTATAAAATATATTTCGTGATTTGAAAAATAAGATAGACTTTTTCTGCCAAAGCGATTTTTTATTTGGGTTCCGTACATCAAAGGTGAAAAAAAAAATTTCTAAAGAGCCAAAGCTAAAAAATATCGCCCAAATGAAAAAAAATCGTCAAAATGAAAAAAATCACCAAAATTTAAAAAAAAATCACTAAATTGAAAAACGCCAAAAAACGAGGAAAATCGCCATAACGCGAAAAAAGAGCCAAAACTAAAAAAATCGCCTATATGAAAAAAATTGCCAATATGAAAAAAATCGCCAAAATAAAAAAACGCCAAAAACCGAAAAAATCGACAAAACGGGGGAAAAAAGTGCCAAAACTTAATAAAATCACCAAAAACCGAAAAAACGCCAAAACTTAAAAACACTCAAAACCGAAAAACCCAAAAACGAAAAAAAGCCAAAACTATTTATTTTATAGGCTAAAGTTCGTGTTGAATTTGCTTGGCAAATATGGTTGCCTGTAGGCTGAAAGATTATATTTTACTCAAAGAATTTAATAGAAAAATATGATGTTTTATAAATTTTTTATTCATTTAAATAAACTGTTTAAACTGGCAGCATTTCCTTATGTATATTAAAAGTGGGTTTTAGAACTGGCAACACTGTTAACAAGTGAAAAGTTTAAAATTGTCAATTTCCAAATTGTTTTCTTCTAAAGTCGGATGCTAAAACACAACTATTAATTTTTATTTTCTAATTTCAACTTAAACAGGTGTAACATGTGTTTAAACATCCGAAATAGCCATAAAATAGACGATAAGCAGTTCTCCTAAAATCCGGTGCAAATGGGGTTTTTATAAGCAAGCGTCTCGAAAGTCTTCTCTTCTGGTATTACTGCAGCATTTGAAGTCCATGGCTCATCCTTTATAGCAACTGTAACCACTTTACGAGAGATTCAATGGGATAAGTTCCTTCGATAACAACTTCTATGGGCTCATACTCTTGGATTTCCAATGCGTAGTTTTCTAGAAAAACAATGTCCTCTTCATCCATACATATATGTGACGCGCAAAATAGAAAAGGACATAAGGGTAAAAACCGGTTTTGTTCAGGAGAGCCATTTTAAAGATTTAAATACGTGTATCTTTGGTGTACCATCACATCATAAAACGCGCATATCTCTGGGAGGGAACACTTTTGGGGCATGGGATCGGTCTCAGTCGATGCTCAGATGTTGTTCACACCAATCAAAAAAAAAGTGAAAATTGATTTTTACCCTTAGGTCCCTTTCTCTATGCGCTGTCACATATGTAGCAGCTTCTCCGTATTTGTCACTGGTGCTGCAAAGTAAAAGTTGCTCAATTTCATCCGGATTAAGGAAAAAGAAACTATCACGGACAGATCCACTCATTTTAAACTTGTTATTTACGAGTATAATAACTTCAAATAAGAATACTACAATAATACACTTTCAAATAGGAATACAGTTCGAAGGACCAAAATGTTTGACTGTAAAATATAACACTATTACGAAAATTGTAATATAAAAAATATAATAAGAATTTTTATAACTTTTGTGAATTGTGAAACGCTTGCCACTTAGAATATTGTTTGAGGAATTCGCAAAATCAGATTTCTTTTTAGCAACTCAAACAATAACCCAAGTTAATAAATTTAGGCTAACTTTTGGAATCAAGAAATTTATAGTTGCTTAGGGCCCTGGATTCAGATCATCTTCTTATGATTTTCAAGACAATTAAAAAATAAAAATAAATATCTTATTAATAAGGTAATGGAATGTATTAACTGTAGCAATCAGTGGCTTGTTTCTGTAGCGAAGGTTAGCTTCTCACAAGTAAAATGAACCTTAAACAACTCTGTATGGACAGTATATTAAATATAAATTTTAACTACAATTTTTAAATATAAATAATACATAAATTAATATTAATCTGCATAAGCGTCTTGTAAATTAACACAAGTATTTTTGTTGCTTTTATGGGAATTTTTTCAACTGATCTTGGAGATTTTTTAAACTTAATTTTTTCATAACTCATGCCCTGCTAACCTCGTACGATAAATTATGGGATGAATCAAAGGTTTTGCGTTATTGTCACCAAAAACCAGCTTACAGCAAAACCTTTAGGGTTCAACCATTAAGTTAATCACTTAAAACTTAATGCTTAACAAATCACATTCATTTCTTAAGAACTACAAACTTGAAAAGAAAAAAAAACAAACAAAAAAAAACAACAAGGCTCTCATATGGATTTCTTTCAATGACTGTCAAACCAAAACAAAAAATATTTCTTTTGGCCATTCTTTTATTTTTGGTTGACCACAAAAAAGTCAAAAAATCATGTGTATACGACTGTAGGCATGATCTAATTTATGAACGTTTTTGTTACCCATAATGACACTTTAACTTCTTTTTTTTTTGCGTGTTGATCCGCTTGTGTGCCGTTTTTTAAAGCGGTTTTGTGTACTTAACCTGATTCAGATCTGGCTTTGTTTTAGTCTTTTTCCCCCTAAACTTTGGTTTGTGCCTACAAGCAACAACAACAATAAAAAAATACTTTTCAGTCAAACGTGTAACAAAAGACCACAATGATTAACCTTAACATTTATCACCCAACAATAATCAGCTGGTTTATAATAAACTATACAACCCTGGAACATCATTTTCAAAATACATACACACATTCTTTTGTAACAGATAAGCTGGAGCAGCCTATACACTCACTCGTACCATATAGATTTGAGTGAAAGAAGAAAAAAAACACTAAAGCGCTTTTTTTGGGATAAATCGTTAAAGTCGTAAGGCCCGAGACAAACTTTAAGAAATAACAGACATACAAACACACAAATTGGCCAGAAATGCTTCCGTCATTGACATACAACATGACAATTGATTTCTGTTTTTGATATGCGCCAAAATTTACTACTGTCATCATTGTTTGAACGAGTATTCATTCCGTTCCGTATGCAATAAATGCTAAAACCAACTTTACCTAAACTTAGTTTATAGGACAAACGCGTCAAGCTGTGCTTTTTTGTTTCATTCTTTTTCATGTTGCGGTTTTACACTCTTTTCTTAGAGATTTTACCAACAGATGATAGTGTAAAATCTACCAGTTAGGCTGTAAAAGAAAAAATAAAACATCTAAAGTATTTTATGGAGTTTGAAGTTGAACTTCTATTTGGTTCTGTGTGTAGAGTAAAACAAATGTGAGTCACAGTTACTTATGTGTGTGCAATTGTCGTAGAAAGAAAAGAAAAAATTAAAAATTAAATCATGTCTTCTGCTGAAAATAAACATAACTCTGGGGACTAGAAGGTAACAACAGTTAGGCAAAAGAAATCAAACCAATACCAAATTATGTACATTATTTTGCAGCAAGTAGCTGCAGAAAAATTATATTATACAATAAATAAAAAAGAAACTTAAAAGTCTCATACTGTCTGGCGTTGTAAGAGTTCAATAAAAAAATATAACTATTTTGCTTTACAAAGAGTTTCATAAAGAAATAAGAATAGGGTTAAAACTTTTCCAAAGCAAATTGAAAATAGAAAGAGAAGTAAATTAAGTTTTGTAAACAGTTAATGGGACATAAAAAAGTAAGATTCAGAAATAAGTCCAAACATTTTCCTCTACATATAGATAAACATATATAGAAAAAAAATAATATAAAATTAAATAACAAAAATTAAAAATTTTAAAAACCTCCGAATATTTCTAGAAAATAAGTGACATCTTCTAAGCGGCTGGACCGATTTCATTCAAACATAGCTAATAACCTTCTCGATCCAGTCACCTTTCAAACAAAAGAACTAAATCAAAATCGGTTCAGCTGTTTGGTCTGTACGAGTACTTGTACAGACCCACAGATACACAGACACACACTACAAACTTATAACACCCCTTCTTTTTGGTCGGGGGTTAATAAAATACAATTAAATATAAAATTAAATTTAATAAAAAAAAATAAAATATTAGAAAAATTAATAAAATTAAATAGCATAAAAGAAAAGAAATTAAATTTTAAATAAAATAAGATACAATAAAATAACATTATATAAAAATGTACTTTTTAATTTTCAAGCTTTAAATGCCGAATGATTTTTAATGCTTCGGGGGTACAGTCAGCTACCTTAATTGGTAATTAGAGTTTCCCTTACTTGTCCTAAGACGGAAATTTAGGGTGTCCATTAAAACTTGGATTTTTTAACTTTTTATGAATTTAACGCTATATTTATGTTAACGGCTACAAAATCAATGTTTTTATATTTTGCATAGTTAGTTTGGGTAGTAGTCTTCATTAAAAAAATCGTGTTTTTCACTTTCATTTACATATAACTTTTGAAGTAGCAATGTAATCTTCAAGCACCACCGCAGAATTTTAGATATTATAGTTATTAACAACTATTTTGAATTTCAAGGCATAATATTCAACCCAATTTGTGGCGTACAAAAAACATTAAAGCCTATTTTCGGCAAATTGTATTCATTCATTACAAAAATATAGTGAATATTTTAATAAAACGGGAATTTATTGCTAGTGAAATGAATTAATTATACATTTGTAATTAAGACCATAAAAACTGCTTTTACTTTAGGTAAAAAAATTCCTTTCCATGGGTTAAGTAAATATACTTACATTTCATTCACTATTATGATAAGGAGAAATGTAATTACGTACAAAATTTTAATGAGGAATTTAAGTTACATACATATTTTAATATAAATTTGAAACTATCTTATAGCTCTTCCCTTTCACATTCGGTTATTTTTCAACCGATTTAAAAATTTTTTTTAATTTTTTTAATGAAAAGGAATTAATGAAAAGGTATTCAAATTACCTTTCAAATTGCTGAATGTAGTTAGTACAAATTATTGCAGATAGATGGCGTAAAATTCATTTTTATTGAAAAATGTATCAAAACACTTTGTATTTGCAAATACTATGAATTCATATGTTCAGCAAAAATACTCGGCACAGGATTTTGTACAAATTCGTTAAACATTATTTCGTCGAATTCTGGAAATTTAAGGGTCAAAATTTTGATTTCTTCAATGACCAAAAGATAACGGTAATTTTGTAAATAACGGAATTATGAAAAAATCACAGAACAAAATTTGCTGCTGAAGCCCTAAAGATCAATTTTCAACAATAAAAAAGTTCTTTTTCGCAAAAAGTCGATTTTGGCATATTGCTAATTATATATAAAATCAAATTTGATAAAATTAGATAAAATATTAGAAAATTAAAATAAAATGAAATAAAATAAAATAAAAAGAGTAAAAGTAAAATAAAATAATATAAAATTTGAATAAAATAAAACATAATTATGTTTTGGCTTAAAAAGCGATACGAACTTTAGCCCGTTCAAATCACAAATATAGAAACAAATGGAGTTCGAATAATAATTAAAATTAACTAAAAATTAATAGCCATGGGCCTGTGGCAAAAATTAAATAAAAATATACTTAATAGTAACAAACCAAAAAAGTTTGTCTTAAGTAGAACAAAAAATAAGCAAATTAAGTAACATGTGTATAATTAGTAAAAAGAACAAAACGACAATGGTAAGACTGTTGTAAATATAGTGATGGTAAAATTGAGCTTACAATACAAAAAAGCTTTCAGCAAATTGAAATACGATGAATCAAAACAATTCACATATTACATTTGCAATAAAATGCTAAGTATATAAAGCAGAAATCTACATCAACTGACACCACACACAGTGGACCAAACACAAAAGAACGCTGATGATGAAGGTTTAGTGGCCTTCGAAAACGGCTGGCTGTTCCGTTCAACTATGTGTTGTTAGTCAGAATATTTACAACAGACTTTGGTGTTATTTGTTCATTAATAATTATCACATGTAATTTGGCTTAAAAAGCGATACGAACTTTAGCCCGTTCAAATCACAAATATAAATTAAATTAAATTAAATTAAATTAAATTAAATTAAATTAAATTAAATTAAATTAAATTAAATTAAATTAAATTAAATTAAATTAAATTAAATTAAATTAAATTAAATTAAATTAAATTAAATTAAATTAAATTAAATTAAATTAAATTAAATAGTTAAAAAAAATAAAATTATTGTATGAAAATTTAATTTAATTTAATTTAATTAAATTAATTTAAATTAAATTAAATAGTTAAAAAAAATAAAATTATTGTATGAGAATTGAAATATTAAAGAAAAATTTATTGAATTATATAAAACTTGGTTTAGAAATTTTATTTTGGTTTTTTATTAAAGAAGTTGTTTGCAGAAATGTTTTTTCTTTCGTTCAGTATTTTATTTCTTTTTTTTTTTTTTTTGCTTTGTTATATCTTTTGCTTTAGCAAAAACTTTTTTGCTTTTCTGTATGCCAAAACATACATCCATATGTAAGTTTTTATCTGTTCAATTGTTTATTTTATACTTTGTATCTTTTAGAATACATACATATTTGAACACACAGAGTATAAAATTCTATCTTTAGAACTTAAAATAATAAACAAAAAAATGAAAAGAGCAAAAAATTTTGCTTTACTCCTGGTTGACAGCCTGTTTAGTTAGTTCAGTTGGAAGTGACCGGCAATAGTGATAAGAAGTTCAAGATATTATAATCGATTAGAGGAAATTGTGCAATTGTCGTACTCGAAGAGGAGGAGTTCAAAAGGCAGAAACTGAGAGGGATATGTCTAATACTATAATACTTACTACTGTCTACCAAATCACATCTGGAACCAATAAATAAGCACAAACAAAAAATTACACAAATATTTCCTGGAAAAACAAAACAAAAACTTTTAAAAATTCTTCAATCGATTTTTACATGAGCAAAACCAATGGTTAGTTCGGTTTACTACTTATAACATTACTGCACTAAGCCGACGAAAATCGGTATATTGCGCCGATAGCAGAATCTCGGATTTACACATATAAAAATATATTATTGAATCATCGCAGTAAACAGTATATCATTTTAATTCAAAGTTGTGCAACTTAAAGAACAACAATCATTATTTCAGCGCATAATTATAAAAATGGCAAGTCGGGTATTTTAAAAATCCAGTTTTTCTTTTTTTATCTTGGTGTTCTTTGAAATACTAAGGGTCTTATGCAAAAAAACTTAATAAAGATTTGCCAAGCAATGTTAAGTAAAGTTGTATTCAAAAAAAATTATTGTATCAAAATTCTAAAGTAGGCACCCACGTTTGTTAAGGCTACTTTAAGTTGATATTTCCAAAATGTGTATTTTGTACCTCAAATATTTTTCTTAATATAGCACATATTGATTCATGTTACATCTGAAAATGAAGCTAGAAGTGCTAGCTCTTATCTTAAATTTATTATTTCTGTCATGTGATGGAAAATATCACTAAATTATCCAACTGCTTCGAAATACATAGCAAAATCCATAAAAAAAAATATTAAAATAAATACAATTATACAAAAATGTTTTAGTGATGTACATACAATCAAAATAAATCGAAAAAAGCTGGATATTCAAATACTCGTTTCATTCGTATAAAACAAATTGTGATAATTTTTCACATTTTTTTACTTTTACTTCATGGTTGTGTTTATCTGTTTTCCTATTAAGTCAGAAGCTCATATTTTTTAAATTAGGTTGCTTTACTTCAAGATAATAAAAATTTATTTAATAAAATAAAAAAATATTTGAATACCCGAATGAAATTGTATTCTATTTTGTACATCATAAGCTGTGAAGTGGTTGTTGAACACGGTGGTGTTACCAGTATTTATTATTAAATCACAAAATATTTAAAGTTGTCTTTTGCATATGATTTTTTAATAAAGCTATGTTAGCCTTAAAGTGCTTATCAACTACTATGAACTTTAAAGCTAAAGTAAAATATTTTTTTGCATAAGGGGGTAAGAGTTTCTTTTTTAAATACTGTTAAATTTAAAGCGCAAGATTCTTTCTAACAATTACAAAATAACAACCGATTACTTTGGGACAAAAAAAAAATACAACTCTAAAACTTCATGCTCTTTTTGTCATGATTGCATGTACATATGTACATACGTACGTACGTACGGCGTTTAATGTTGTTTTTGTTATTTGCTTTTAAAACAAAAATGTTTATTTTTGGCTTAATGCCAAATAAAAGCTGTTACGTGCGACAACGGCAAATAGCGCAAGCTCAGCAAATGTAACCGCAGCAACAACAACAAACAAATAACATTACCGTTAAATGGTACAATATTGAAATTTATTTTTATGTTGATGATCATTTGATGAAAATTTTACGATGTCGTACATATGCAACGGCCAAATTGAATAAAAGAAGAAACTTTTTATGGCGCAACTCTTGGAAGTTGAACAAATCAAAACAAATAATCAACAAAAAAAAAAAAACACGCAGAAAGAATTTGAACTTTATTTTTTTTTGCAATTGTTTTTGTTTAAAACGCATTTATTTTAATTTATTTAGTTTTAATTTTTTTTTTTATTTTTTTGTGTATTTTTAAAACAAGTTGTTTTTGTTGCACAATGTTTCTAATGCAATTTTTTTAAGGTTCCGCTAATTTGTTTTAGCAGTACGAATGTTTAAGCGTATGCTTGAATTTTAAAAGAGATTTTCTTTTCTATCTACTTTGCGCTACCAAAATTAGAACGAAATTTCAGGACAATTTTATTTGGTCTGTCATCGTACGGTGTTCTATTTCGTTTTATTACATCTTACAAATGTACAGTGGCACAGAAAACTACATATGTATACATACATAACATTTCAAAACAAAAAGGAAAATTTAACAAATTCGCTATATTTCGCAAATTAGAACGTATAATGATTCAAGAATTTGCACTAACGATAGTTATGCCAGAGGCATCATTCGTACAAAGTTTCATTAAAATCCGAAGCGAAAATTTTCAAAATATTACTTTTGTTAGTTGGGTATAAATGTTTTTACCCAACAAAAAGCTTAAATTTTTATGCCTCTCGGCGGGAGCTAGGTTTTGATTTTAGACCCATAGTTTCTTAGGGTAATATTCTTAAAACTTTGTGTAGATTTTATTTTTGCTAGACACTTATTGCTTTTTTTCTCACACGAACAAATCGACCCATGTTAATGCTTATTGAAAGTGTATTGGCAATGTTAACTATGTTAAAATATACAGAAAATAGATTTAAGCGTGTTAAGCCTAAATTTTTGACATACAGACACACACATATATATTCGGCAATAACAGCTGACACACTCATGGGCAACCTCACGATTTTACTAACTCACATCCAAACTTAAAGGATACGACAACTTCTAAAGTAAAACGATACGATTTGATTAACCAAGTCATCGTATGTATGTATTAAATTAAGTGGGAAAAACAAATCCAGAACAACGTCTGTTAATGTAGCAAGAAAATGGAAACAATGTGGATTTACACTATATATTTAAAACTATGACCCACTATCGTACACAATCGAATGACCTTCGAGAAAATACAACCCTGATCTGATGAATTGTTTTTGTATTTTGAAAATGTTCATCATACTAGGGTTGTATTTTCTCAAAAATCGCACGATTGTGCAGGATAGAGTATCACGGCCTTTATAAATATCACGCAGTGGGAGTTATCAGAAATAAAAGAAAACATTCAATTTATTTGCATGCGATGGAAAACAAAAACTTTGGCCTGAAAAGAATGAACAGCTGCGTCCTAAGAACGTCATGCCCACAGCGAAAGATGGAGGTGATTCAATTATAGTTTGTGGTTGGCAATTTAGTTTTTATTGAGTAGACAATGTATCGATTTATGTGCTTCAAACTATGAAGGAGTAATTTAAACGCCTCAGTATAAAAAATAGGTTTGTTTGGAAGCTGTCGTTGTAAAGAAAAGATTGTTGTATAATGTACCAAAACAACTGCATTCACCCCCCCCCCCCCCAACCCTGTCGAATGATCTTATAAAATTTATAGGACGAATTGGACCCCAGAATAAAACAACTTCCATAAAATGCTTTCATCAAAGAATGGTACAAAATTTCTTCAGAAATCATCGGTTAACTTATCTATTCCTTGAAAACTATATTAAAAGCCATGTAAGGAAGCAAAGGACGCACAAAAAAATATTACTAAGTTAACACAATTTTTTAAGATACAGGTATGTTCTGACAATTACATGGCTTTAGGTTAGGTTATGTTGGGAAGGGTGGTGCTATAACGCACCTCTACTCAAAGCCCCAGTTGGGTCCATTATTATTCGCATCTATTGCCCGTTAAAAGTAATATCTACCCCCCCTTTTTGAGACCAGAAGTGACTCTATTATCCGTCATTAAGATACTAAATTCCCATGACGAAAACCCTGATACCCTCCAGTTTACACTTCCCTATATCAGTAATGCTCTCATGGAAACGTCTGGTCAGCCATGTAATCCTATGAAGTTGCAGCTTCGGACAATGTCAGATAATATGTTCAATGGTTTCTGGTTCCTCTTCATCCCCGCACATCTTACAGTTTCCCAAATTCTGGTTCTTTCTCTGACCAAGCAGTGACTAGTCAACGTGCCTAGCACGATTCTCATCGCTTTCGTATTCATGGCCAGTAGCAGTTTGGCCACATAGCCTTCGAGACGCTACAATCCTCCCTACTTCGCCATGAACTCTTGGTTCTGCTTTATACCCAATTACTGAGTTCCCTATAGTAACGACCTATCGGTAATTTCACCGATGTGTCACACATTCCCTCGTCCTTCAAAGCCAGGAACCCAACATAGTACTATCTTTGTCCATAAGCAAGTTGAGAGCTCTTCTACAGTCACTAACAAGTTTCGATTTGACATTGTGTCCCTTCAAAGCTTTTAGTGCTGCCGGGCTGTCGACGTAGAAGGTTACCTTCCCACCTTCAGCTACATTCCTGGCCACCAGCTCCGTGGCCCTGAGGATCACAAGGATCTCAGCTTGGAAAACGTTGCATTCATTCGGCAGTCTGAAAGAACTACGAATGTTCATTCCCAATATATAGACACCAGCCCCTATGCCTTCTCCCATTTTTGTCAAGTCTCACATGGCTTTAAATCACATGTGATTTTAAAATAAATTATGGCAACGCAGATATATTTTTTTTCTATTGTAATGAGAATTGAACATCATTTCTGAAAGAAAACTATCATACATGACTTTAAAAATGTATGCAGGACAATTATTGATTTTAAGATCACATGGATTTAAATAATTAAATTAGATTTATTTTGAAAAACTTTATTTTTTATAATGATTGATGCACATACATAATTATTATATGAAACTTACTTTCACAAAATGTTATTTTTTGGGCGGAATGTTTAACTTTGTGTGTCACTGTACGTATGCAGTGTGTAAAGGTACGGTCACACTTGTCAAACATTTGCCCAAAAAAGCGTAACCAACAAACACTAATAAAAAAGTTTTGATCCAGACACCTGTTTCGAATACAACTAATGCAAAATGTCATAGAATCCAACAATATTGGCTACTCCTTTTGACAAACTTTTGTCTGAATTGAAAGATTTTTCATTAGCATTTAGTGGTTACGCTTTTTTAGGCAGATATTTGTAAAGTGTGGCCGTAGCTTAAGAATTTGTGAAAAATGCCTCTTCTACCATAAAATATGTTGTGCCAGATTTGTTGGTTTTTTTCTTAACTTTCCTAATCATGGCGCCTTAAAAATATCCCTTAAGAAAATCAATTTTTCAAGCGAAATTATTTGCGTTTACTAAAAAAAGCTGAAATTAAATTATATACTATATACATAAAAATATGACATTCTGTTGTATAAAGCCCAGCAATTATTTAGAACTCCAGCTACAAGGATACATAATAGCATGGCATACCCTGCAGGCCAATATATCCGCCATATAAATTGATTATTTAAACATCATTGATCAAATAAAAGTAAAAGTCAGTAGTCAGCAAAACATTTATTCATTGAATTTCTTGCGCAAAAATTAAAAAAGAAAAATGAAAAGAAAAATATATAAAAAAAAATAAATAAATCGACTATATAACAATTGTATTTAGTAACCCACAGCAACAACATGAATGTCTTACAAACAATAAGGGCAATAAATGATTAAGATGGGTATAAATTAAAGTCCATTTGAACTCTTGAACCGCCCATGCAATGTTAACGCATAATAATTTTTACTTAGCATTCAGCCATACAAATTCAGAAACACCGAACGAATGAATGGCTTTAAGGCCACAATCGTGGTATGTTGTCTGAAAGTAACAAAAAAATTGTTTTGTTTCTTCCAAAAAAGAAAAATATTTAAAAGTGCCTGTTTACTTTACACAGCTTTTCCATACAATGTGGCAAAAAAAAACAACAAATAAAAAAGGGTCAAATGTATAAAAATGTTTTTTTCGGCTTTTAGAGGATCTGAGACAAGGAGACAAATATAATGCTTGCATTGTTACGCCTGTCTGGTGGTGCATTAAGATGGTAAGTAGTGTGTTGTTGCTAAATAAAATTTATATGATAGTTGCATAAAAATTTTTGCTTTGCACGCTACATTAGGCACAACAGCCGAGGCCACGAGAAGTACTTCTTTTGAGACCCAATTTCTAGACAATTTCTAGCATCCATACTTATATTCAGCATTTTGCTGGCTAAAGAGCAAATATTCCATTTCGTCTTTAGCCAATAGCATGGTTTCCATAACTTACAATTTTCTATTATAAGCATATTGCAAATGTTTTGATAGATGATACAATTTTTCCTGCAGCAAGTCTTACGAATGCATTAATCAAATTACCCGTCCTGACCTAGAGATGGCGGCAGTAATTAAAAAAATACTTTGGTAAAAAATTACAAGTTTCAAGGCGTCTCGTTGCTTATGCTTTTTTTTTCGAGTTATAAAAAATTAACGATATCTGTGAATGTGTAAATATGGAAAGAATTCCTTATCTTTACACATACACAGAAAAATATGATTTGTAAATACAATTAATTTTTTTGATATATCAATTAAATAATTAATTGATTTTGAACCTACAACAATTTTTTTAAATACAATTAACGAAATTATAAGTTAAAGGAAAATCTTAAAAATATTTTCAATTAAATATATCAGCAAATACTTTGTTGAATTTTTTTTTCAACATTTATTTTTGTTAGATTTCTAAGTTATTTCAATTAAAGTTATTGTTATATTAACAATGTGAATTGTTGAATTTCCGTATCATATTTATATTTCTTTTATTAACAAGGTTTTTATACACAATCACAATACTCGGAACGATTTTTGCTTGTCTGCGAAAAACACTAAATGTCTTTGGGGTGAGTTGAACCGGCAACCTCAGGATCAGCGTGGCCGTTTGACCGACTAAAGTGGCAAATTGCCACTTTTTCAACTGCCTTTCCCCTTTTTCAACTGCCTTGCCACTTTTTGTCCCCCTGTGAGTTATGTGTGTTTTTTTTGATAAATCCCCTATTTGGTGCCACTTTTTGAAAAATGTCGTCGGCCACCCTGCTCAGGATTAATAAACTAACTCACTTACCTCTCAGCTAAAGAGCAACACTTTATTGGATACGCAAATAATGAATACGCACAAAATATGATTTTTAATAATAATTTAACAAATAATTTTGTTGAGTAATTTAATTGACTACAAAAATTAAAATTTGTTATATCAACAATGATCATTGTTAATTTTTAAATTAAATATTAATAATTTGTTTTGTTGGTTACATTTCAATGATATTTTTTTCTGTGTAGAAAAATTTTGTATTAAACTCAACGAAAAAAACGTTAAGAGTAATTTAAATTTAACATTTTCCGGCAATGATTTTGCTTTGTATGTGTTTCATGTTAATTTAACATGATTAACAGTAACATTCAAAGAAAATTTTTCTTTTAAAAATAACTTTATTTCACGTTGTTTTAATATTCCACTGTTGGTAAAACAAAATGAAGCATCATGTTGAATCAAAATTATTTAGAATTCGCAACAACATCTGTAATAAGACGCAGAGCCAAAATCGAAGCTATTTCTAGATGAAACAACATGTATTTAATTTAATGCAGTCATTTAATTTTTTTTTTTCAGTTATTTAACCCCCCAATGGTGACGCAAATTTGACTTTGATCAATGGTGACGCCGGTATCACGCACCGGAATTTTCAACTGAAGATTTTTGCAAATTTGTTATTAATATTTTATGTTTTTTTTTTAATTTATGCTCTTTGGGAATAAAGCAAAGATATTTATTTAATCAATTTAAGCTCTTTTATTTCAATATTAGCATTAAAAAAAATTGTTTTATTAGAGCATTAAGAACAACAGCGATTTTAGTAATACATGTTTCAAAATTAAAAAAAAACAAAAAATCACATATTTATAAAGGAAGATAATGTTTTTTAATCTTTCGACATTAGGAACTTTTACAAAATAAATAAAAAAATAAAAAATAAAAAAATAATGAAAAATATATACTTGGTTATTTTATTCACATACACGGTGACACACGGTCTCATGTACCGGATTAGTAAAAAAATATACAAAGTGTGCTCACGAAGCAGTTTCGTCATTGGCTAATAGTAGGAGATGGTCAATGAGGCAGCTACTCGAAATTGCAACCAAAAATAATAACAGGGAATAATGTTATTCGAATTTTTTAACACGCCCAGTCTCACAGACCAATAGGACACCAATGGCGGGTTAAATGACGTGTTTGTATGTATGAATAAAATGTGTGAGTACTATGTGTACATATATGGCTTCTCCGGCCAGGATTAAAGCTCAAAGTCATTGCGTGCAACTCATCGCACTTACCGCTGCAGCCACAGTAATCTTAAATATTCTTTATAGCGTAGACAGACGAAAGCGTTAATTTGCATTAAAATTTCACTAATGTGAATTAAAAATCTACCCTGACAGACGACAGTATTTGTATTAAGTAAACAAAATCTGTGCATCCCTTTCGTACCACACACTTCCATTATTTCCTTGGAAATATTAAAATGGAAAAAATTTGTCTCGATTTTAATATTTCCTTGTTCTTTCTCAGAAAACAATTAAAATAACTTATATTTCCTGACTGAATAGCATTTTAATTTTGAAAACGAAAACAATTTGCCAACATTTGATTTATTGTTGACTGTGTTACCATATAAGGACGGTGTTATCATATAGCTAAATTCAGTACAGGGTGACCGATGGCATTTTTCAAAAAGTGGCACCAAATAGGGGAATTATCAAAAAAAGGGGCAAAATTAAAAAAAAAACGAGAAAACTGCACTAAACTTTTTATTTTTAATGAATTTTCATATAACTCACCCTAAATAAAGGGGGTAAAAAAGTGGCAAGGCAGTAAAAAAAGGGGAAACGCAGTCGAAAATGTGGCAAATTGCCAATTTAGTCGGTCAAACGGTCACACTGATTCAGTATTAACTCACTCTCATTTAGTGCATTTACGGTAAATCTAATACGCATCGGGATGAGGATAATTCACAAGTTAATTTGCATTAAGACACTTAATGCAAATTAACGCTGTCATGTGTCTACGGTATTAGATACTACACGTATAATAATTTATTCGTCCTTTTTATTTATTATATGTATGTACATTTTATTCAAGCTTTAGGTTTCTTTTTTTTTTTAATAGATAACATTTTTATTTAATTGTGTATATTTAGCTAAAACCTTGTTTACTAAATAAAATTATAAAAAATTAAAAACAATCCCTAAAGGTAAAATAAAAAATAAAATATTTTTTATATACACACTAAAAAAAATACCTTCATGAATTCAATTTTAATTCAACACGACTTATTTAAATGATTTAACATTAAATTTATTTGAAATTAAGGTTATAGTTTCTTCTTTATATTTTTTTTTTAAACACAAGCTGCGAAGAGACTTCGGCTTATCTTAATTAACACCCAGAATCAGGCAGGAATAAAAATTTTTGCATACTGGTTTTATGTAATTTTATGCTTTTATTAGAAAGGTCTTAGTCCAACCAATATTAAAGTCGAGTTAAATTGTACTCTGGGTACTCGCTGCATCGTTGTGTAGCTTCCTGAAGAAGCATCCTGTAGCTTTCTGAAGAAGCTACACAACGTTGGAGCGAAATATCGATAAACTAATAAAATTGTTATAAATTGTTTACAAAAGGACCTAAAGCTTAAATAAAACTTGTATATTTATGTAAAATTTTTTCTTCTGTAGTGCACCCGAAAGTCCTACATAACTTGCATGTCTTTCATATTAAGTTTAAAGTTGTTATATGGTGTCGGTCGATCGCCAGTGATGATGGTGGCTACTTAAGTTATGGATTGGCTTTTTTTTTATTTATATTTTGGGTTTGATTTTTTCTGTATAGCCCGGGTCATAAGGCTATCAGACATGTGTGTAAGAATAATAAAATGTTGTTGCACAAAAACAATATTAAGCATCATGGTGATGATCATAAAGCTCATCTTTTTCTTTCTTTTCACTCTTTTTTGATAGTAACGAACTTTAGCTTTTTTTAAGCATATTTTTTTCACTCAAACTTAAGACTCTTTGTTTCATAAAAATGTTGGTAAAAAGTGAATTGAAGATTTATGATTTCGATAATCATCATATGTATAGAGAAAAATAAAAGTTTGGCTTTAATAATACCTTCTTCACCTTTGCGAGTGCCTTAGTTTGTACCCTGCTGCTATTGTCAATATAAAATTAAACTTAACTTTTCATATCAAGCATAAATACAAACTCATTCACATCTTTTTGCCAATATTAGAAACTCGAGTTACCAGTTTTGGCTAAGTACTTACAAGCACGTTGATCTATACCAAATACCAACTTGTCAATCAAATAAATAAAAAAAATTATATATAAAACAGGCAAGTGGAAAAAAACATTAAAAAAGCACAGAACTTAACAAATGCAAAATCTGATTTAGCGATTTTCCCGCGGCTAACAACAGTTTTTTTTCTTTCTTTAGTTTCGTTTATTCTTTTTAGTAGGCATTTTTATGCTGCTGCTCTTTTGCGAATGTGTGGCTATACGAAAGCCACCTTCCCTCCCACAGAGGAAGGGGTATGTTATATGGTATGATCAACAATTGGAACAGAGACAAGAAAAACAGTACGAGTACAAACTATCCACTTTGTTTTATATTTTAGTAGCTTTAAAATTTGTTGTAAAATTAAGAAAATTTCAAATAGCCTGTTGTCCAGCCAGTAAAGAGATTGGGAATTGTAAAGACGAACGAATAGTACCCTGCCTGTCACCGAATAAAATTAAAAATAAGATATATTTGATTGAAAATTATAATATAAATTATAATATAAATTATATAATATCAAAAGAGTTTTTTTCAACACATACATACATACATATATGTTTTAAGAGGTTGTAAGATTGTCACAATTCTTTCTTACAAATATTTTTTTATATAAAAACTTTTGGGCCTAATTTTGTATAAAACGCATAAATTCAAAATTCAAAAATTTTCTATGGGAAAATTGTAAATTACAAAAACAGAGTACATATAAAAGTTGTCAACGCTAAGCGTTGCGTTTTGCAAAATTAGGCTCTATATAACAATTTTATAAGGCTAAATAAAAAAAATTTTCTTGACAAAAAATCGATTAAAAAAATTATTTTCTCACAACAATTTGTTTGGCTAGAAAGTTCTTTTCTAAAAAAAAGAAAGAATGTTGTCTCTTAAGACAAGGAAAAAAATTCTATACAAAAAAATTCAAAAAGACCTTTAATTTGAACCAAATCTCGCTTGAAAAAAATTCTCATATAGATTTGTTCGATAAAAAACATTATTTCTATGCTAAAAATTTATCCTGCACAAAAAAGGGTTATTGTCCAGTAAATTTGATTGCTTGCAAATATAATCCTAAATTTTTTTGTCACAAAAAAAATTATATTTTTTTTTGTTAAAATTATGAAAAGTTTTTTTGACACAAAAAAAGTTTCAGAAAATGTCGTTTGTAAAAAAAATACAAATTTTTGTGTAAAAAGTTTTGTTTGTCACAAACTTAAGTAATTAGTACTTTTTTGTGACAAAACTAATGTATAGAAACATTTTTCATTACAGAAAATTTTCTGCAAAAAATTATCGATACAAAATATAAAGAAAAATTCTTTAAAAATATTTTTTGGGACAAAAATTTTGCATGCTACAAAACAAAACTCTTTATGTAAAATTCAGCTTATATAGAAATTTTTTTCACAATAAAATTTATATACATACGTTTGGACATATGTTTAACGAATTGTTTTCTTTGTTACAAAAACGTTTTTGTGTCAAGACAAATATTTTTGCTTTAAAATAAGTTTCATATATAACAAAACTAGTTTTATATGTAAAAATTATGTTTAATAGAAAACATACAAAAGTTATCCAATGTAAAAATATTTCCGTCCCAAAAATAATTTTCTGCATTTAAAGCTTCGCCACCACAATAATTTTGCATAAAAATTTTTGTATACAGAAATATTTTGTTCTTTTACAAAAAATATATTTAAAAAAAAATTTAAATTTAAATTTATGTATATAAAATAATAATAATAAAAAAATTTTGTTTGTTATAAGTTGTCACAAAATAAATTATCTCTTTAGAAAAATTTGTATTTGTCACAAAAAATATATTTTCAGACTTTTTTTTAAAAAACTTATTTTGATGCAAAAATATTTTTTGCTGCAAAAGTTTTTTGTACAGAAAATTTTATTTTTCACACAAATAGTTTAAATAGTGGAAATGTTTTTCTATTTGGAAAAAATAATATTTTGTACAAAAAAAAAAAAAATGTTTTGAGAAATAATGTTATCTGTATATAAGTTTCTTCTATAGTAAAAAGTAAATTACAAAAATAAGATACTTGTGTCACAAGATAGTTGATTTTTAAATTTGTTTGCCCGAAAACATTGTCCCTTCAAAAATTGCAAAAAAATTATATAGAAAATATTAAAACGTTTCTCTATCAAAACTATTTCACGGCCGCAAAAATTTATATATATATATTTATATTTATATTTATATTTATATATATAAATTTTTTGTCACAAAATATTTTTTGTATAGAAAATCTCTTAAAAAAAATTTATTTAAAAACTTGCTTGTGACAAATAAATTTTTCCACAGAAAAGTACGTTTGGTACAACATCTTTCTATTTAAAAATTTTACATGTTTCTATAGAAAATTTACAACAGTTTTTGGGAAAAATTGTCTTATTTGCAGACAATCCAATATGTATAAGAATATTTTTGTCCCAAAAATTTTAAAAATATATTTATTAAAAAAATTTTGCTTGTCACAAATAAATTTTTGACAAGATATTTATGCTTGATACAAAAACATATTTTTATTTGGAAAATGTTCTTTGTCACAAAAAATTTCTATATCAAAAAATTACAGTTACAGTTGCAGTTTGAGCAAAAATTTTCATAAAAGAGAATTAAATTTGGCCTAAAAATTTTTCCTCATAGAAAAAAGAATTCGTACTAAAAATTTTTTTGTGCCAAAAATTTTTTGTACCAAAAATTTCATTAGTGAAAAATTTCATCCTTATAGAAAATTATGTTGGAAGCAAAATCAACAACAACAACAAATAGAAAGTATTTGGAAATTTTTGTGTCACAAAATAATTTTTCTATATATGTATGTATGTATGTGTTCGGTAGAAAAATTTTAAAATTTTTAAAAGTTTGCTTATCAAAAATGTTTCATCCTAGAAAAAATTTTTGTGCTGAAAGATCAAGAAAACGATATTATTATTCGCTACAAAATTTTTTTAGAGAATGCTATTTTTTATTTATTTGTGACCTGCTAATAAATATTTCGCTTTTAACGAAATATCTTTAACATGATTATGTCAGCTACAGAATTTTATTAATATTATTTAGGTTGAACGCAATATGACTACTTGATTCTATATTGCTAATGTATTCTACACAAGCAGTAAAAATTTTATACTTCATAGTTGTACGCATTATTATTTACAACTTCTTCTACTTGTTACTGTTTGTTTACTCCTACTTTGTCTGCACAGTGCTCTTAACATATTTATAGGAATTTCTGGTTGCCAGTTGCTAGCAGATTCCTGGTTCAAGTATCTAAGGGGAGTGAGGCAGTATAGGAAACGACTCAAATGCTGATGCTGATGATAGTAGACAACAGCAGCAGCAAACGAAATATGTATAAGAGACAAACAGTTTCCTAGCCAAATTTGGTAAACGTGGAAATTCCGATTTTCAATATAAGTTAAGATATGACGTTACAAATATAGAATGTGCGTTATTTTTCCTCTTTTTATGCTTTGTCAAGATCCACTTATAAGTCTTAAAGAGAAAATAGAATTTATAAAAGACATTGTTAAAATTGCAACAGAGTCGTGGTCGTAAGTAACGTTGCAGCTGAACAGTTTAAGGCAATGCACTTGATATAAAATTAATGAAACTTTAAGAAGTTTTAAAGGTAGTTTTTATTAAAACAAAAATTAATTAATACAATTGAAATAATAACAATAACAATTTATGTGGGAATAGAAATAATTTTTATATTTATGATTTTTAACAGGCTAAAGTTCGTATCGCTTTTTAAGCCAAATTACATGTGATAATTATTAATGAACAAATAACACCAAAGTTAGTTGTAAGTATTCTGACAACACATAATTGAACGGAACAGCCAGCCGTTTTCGAAAGCCGCTAAACCTTCATCATCGGCGTTCTTTTGTGTTTGGTCCACTGTGTGTGGGGTCAGTTGGTGTAGATTTCTGTTTTATATACGCAACTTTTTTGCAAATGCAATATGTGAATTGTTTTGATTCATCGTATTTCAATTTGCTGAAAGCTTTTTTTGTATTGTAAGCTCAATTACCATCTCTATATTTACAACAGTCTTACCATTGTCGTTTTGTTCTTTTACTAATTATACACATGTTAGAAATAATTTTTATAGTGCAATTAAGTAATAAGCAAAATATTAAATATTTATTGCATATGAAATCTGGTTAAGAAAATTATTGCCATCAATATTAATTAACTAATTTGTGGAATTAGAGAAAAGTTTAAATAAATATGACCAAATTCAAGGCAAATAAATGTCCCTTAAACTAAAGTATGTTTTAAAAAAATAGATTAAAAGGTTAGTGTCCTTTTGAAAAAATTTGCAAACAAATAAAGTCTTGAGTTTGTAGAAGAGTAGCAAAAGGAGCTACCATTATCTTCTTTTCCTCTCCTATAAACTCAAGACTTTGCAAAGTAAACTTTACGTTTGGAAAAGCTGTCTTACTTTATAAAAATAATTACTTTTTAAATTTTCTAAACTAAATCGTTCAGGTTTTTTGGACATGACTCAAGTTGTTTTTTATTTGGCTGAGAAAATTCATAATTTATTTGAGGTTTTATTTTTGTTAGGTCAAGTGCTCGTCAAGATCATGTTTTAATAATTGTGTTTTAACAATTTTAACAAATATATCTAGACATTATTGAACGCACATGTATATTTATGGTTCATTTTTATGCTTGTATTGTTTGTAATTCTCAATTGGTTTTTGGGAGCTTTTCTATAAGGAAAACATTTACCTATCTGGTGAAAATAAATTCTTCATTATATGTTCTCAGTTTAATATTTCTATTTTCACTAAGTAGAAATAAGTAATGTGATGAAAAAGAATAGCTAAACATACTAAAATACATATACTTAGGTAGAGTGATATATCTCCGTGCTAAAATGGATAGAAAATGGAAAAAAAGAAATGAATAGTGATACTTATAAATTTATTTACCAAAGTGCGTGGCTGCAAAGAAAAATGAGCATTTCCCCTAGCTAATAAAAAGTCTAGTTCAATTTTTCATCTCTTCTTTAGAAAATCACATTAATAAATAAAAATACTTCCGATTTAGAAATTATTCCTGATTAAAATCCACTCTAGTTCAATTAAATTTAATATGTACCACTAAACCTTTTTTTTCTAAAAAAATTTCATTTTATTTCTAAAATATTTTAATTCATTTATGTAATTGGATTTTAAAGTTTTTATTCATTTGTTCAAAAATTCAATATAATTTTTAATTATGTAATTAAAAATATTTTAATTAACGTTAAAAATTTCAAAAATTTCTGAATTATTTTTTTAATAAATTTTTTGATTCATTAATTTTTTTTTTTTTTTTTTTTTTGGTTAAAAAATAACTAATATTTTTTTCTGTAAAAGTGTCAATTGATACGACTATCGTGATAGGTTAAACTATAGTCAATATTTAAATTTTTCTGCATTTAATATATTATTGAATATAATTGTTTCATAAGTAAAAAGTCACCCATTCCTGCTTAGTAATAAAATAACATTTGTAGAAGTATATTGTAAAAAATTGTATCCCTTTAAAAGAAAAATATTATAAAGATATTTCAATAGAAAAAGTCTTTACTTATTAAATATTTTTATTAAAGCTTTTCATTACTTCATTGCTTTCTTTTTGAAAATTAATCTGGCATCTCTGTAAAGCTAATAAAGTCTTTTTAGCTTTTTTTTGCTGTCATTCTTGCTATTTATCTTTTCGTCTCTTGAGTAATTACTTTATTTGAACAAACCTCTTTTTTATATAACCCAAATGCAATTAATATTATTTTCTTTTTCTTTCGCTCATAAAATTTTATTAATATCTGCACCTCCTAAATGCTGAATATATAATTAAAATAAAATTAATTATGTGTATCCCAAAATAAGATAATATTTTCAACAGCATTTGTATTAATGATAATTTAAAAACAAACTGTCAAAATTCATAATCGGTGTGGAGCTTAAGAGGGGTAAAAAACTTTCGAGTTGAAAGAAATTTGAATATAAAGATTAAAATGTTGAGGAAAATTTTCAATTAAGTGAAAAAAATTTAAGTTGTATTTTAAAAATAAACGTTGCTGGTAGAAATTAATCTTTAGGAGTTTTAACTTTTAAGCGATGATTGTTTGGGGGAAAATTAAACAGCTTTAAGAGGTTTAAAAGGAGAGGTGGTAATAGTTCAAACTATGGAAATACTGTCACATGTATCTGTATCTATATAACGACTTTTCGGGCAACACGAAAACATGAACTATTTATGACCAAACATTTGGGATAACTTGGTGGTTTCAAAAGCTTTTTGAGAGCTAAATAAAATGGACAAGATACTTTTTTCCCAAAAAGCTCGAGCAACGAACGAAAGCTTTCAATTCGGAAGTAGTCATAAAAGATGAAACAAATTTGCTTTCCTAATGCACTTAAAATTATAACTTAAGACATAAGGGCTATAAAATAAAATTATTTCATTCTATAAAAAGGAAAGAAAGAAAGAATTTTTACTACAGTCTGGTTACAAAATTTCTCGTTTCAATAAACGAATGTGCTTAAAACAAAAGCATTTTTTTATTTTTTCTAAGAGATTAACAATTTAACAACGCAGGAGATATTGTTCAAAAAGTGCACAAATAAGGAAAATTTATCGAATTTGCTATTCAGTAACATTTTTAACGATATTCGCTGTAGGTTAATGTCAGCTGTGTCGTTATTTAAGTGACAATAATTTTTGTGCTGTTAATTTTATCGACGAAAATCAACAGAAAATATCAGATGCATACTGTCGTTAAAAAGAAGTTACGGAATCACACAATCGTTATTGCAAGCGACAAAATGCATAGACAGAAATTACGATTGTCGTATCGTTAAAAGTTACTGAATCGCACTACAGCTAAATATAATTGAAAGCAAAGTTGAAACATTTCGTATTGTTCTTATATTCCACCAGGGTTTCCCCATACACATAGAGCGTCAAATTTGCAATTATGGTATTGTTTATGGTCCTTCGGAGTAGGATACAGTAACAGACTGTTAGTAACTATACACCCAGAATATTTTATTTCGAAATCTTTATAGTTTAATAACCGAAAGTCGTTTGCGCTTGCTAAGAGTTCAACAAGAGACAGACAAAACGTGAGAAAAATTAATTAAAATCTCTTTCCTTTACACCTGGACTTAAACAAAAAATTGTTGAAAATTTGTCAAACAATGAACACAATCCCTGTAAATTATACTGCAAACAATTTACAAAAATAAAAAAACTATGGTATTGAAAACAATAACATGAGAAAGTTTTGAAAGTTTCATACCTTTGACAGAGTCATTTTTTTTTCTTTCTAATATTATTTCAATTTTCTTTGTTTTATTTTCATTGAAAAACACGACAATACAACTAATTGTTGCAAAAGAAAATTATTTTTTTTTGTAGCAATTGTAGCTCATTTAACCAAATATGGTTACAAATTGTTATTGCTTGTAATAGTTTTAATTAGATTAAACAAAAGTATTTGTGTTAGACAAAAAACTAGTTAAAACATTTGTAACATTTTACCAAATTTTTGTTTTTTTTGTAGTTGTCAATGCTTTTTGGATTCTGGTGAAACAAAGCCTTGAAAGTACTTGTATTTAAGCGATTTTGTTTTTCGGAAGAAACAATTAATGGATTTTTTTTTATAGTAAAAGTAAAACTAATGTTTACTTTCAGTTACAAATTTTTTAGCAAAATAGAAAAAAAACTTGGAATTGCAAAAGTCAGTTGGATGTAAGAGACATTTATTGTGGCATGGAGTTGCTGTAATTTAGGTTAAATTTTGCGCCGCTGAATTTTAAATGCAAGAAAAATATTAAAAATGTGACTTATTATTTTATATGCATTTTACGTTAAAAATACATGTTTGAAATAGGTGGAATTTTATCTATAAAATAATTTTTTAAGTTGATCTAATATTTTACAATATTGGAAAAAAAAAGATATTCAGCAGACTTGTTGGAATAAATTAAAATCATATCTGGCAACACTGATGACATGTCACATATTGTACACTTTCTTTATCACTTTGCTTTGTGCAAAGTTTCGTTGGAACCGGTTTATTTCTCACAAGTATTATGTTAACTTTCAGTGGTCGTGCTGCCGCCCACTTTTCTAAACACCATATTGGATCTTATCGTGGTCGGCGTAATTTGAATTCGTCTACAATAACTTGGTCCTAGATTAAAGAACAAATACTGCTTTTTTTTAATCTATTACAAAAACGTCGTAGTCGCAGTCGAAATACGCCAACCACGATAAGGAGAATTGTGTCATTAATTATAAGAACTCAAGGTGAGGCCAATGTTTCATAAAAATTTAAAATGTTTTTAAATAGAGATTTGATTATTTCAGGAACACAAGATGAAGAAGAAGTTTCATGGGAATCTTTGCTTTGTTAGAAATATAAAATTTAAATTACATAAATTTTAATGGGCAAAAATGCAGCAATATGAGCAATCAGCCGTTAGGTATACCTAGGCCAATTGCAATGAAATGCATTGAGTATAGGGCATGTCAGAAGAGTATTGAGCACATAAGCTTGTGGACGAAATTTTATATTATAAAATTCAATAAACAGTCATAGTAGATATCGTTAACGCAATGTACAAAAACACTAACTCGTTTTTTTAATCGATTTTTTTTTGTATATTTCGATAGCAGAACATATAATGTATCAAAAAATCTAACAATCTCGATTTCAAAAAATAATGAGTTAGGGCCTTTCTATATTAAGGAAAGGATATGGTGACTAAAGGGTAAGAAATGTAATACAAACATGAAAAATTTCTATTTGATGTTGGTTAAGCAACATTTTATACTTAAGAAGAGTCGGCACAGAGAGAAAAGGATGTGATTACATTGGTAGGAAATTTTTAAGAAAAGCTCGATACGAGTATCATTTTGAACCGACTTCAAAAAAAGGAGGAGGTAAACAATTCGTCTCTTTTTTTTAAGTGTGTTACTTCATAACTCGGTACATTTTAAACCGATTGTAAAAATTCTTTTTTTTTCTGAGAGGGAATAGCTTCCCATTGGTTCCATTTTAAAACAAGTGTGCGGGGACATGCCTACTTATTTGATAATTTTATTGCTGCGAAACCTAGCAAACACCTTTGGTTCTTGCAATTACACAATTCTAAAATTGAAAAAATGGGTGGGGTTACGCCCATTAAAATTTATTATAATATTTCTCGCGGTTCTACCTAACCGATTTTTACGAAACTTACCACTCACCTTGATCAATAAAACAGACACAATCCTCCTTTTTTTAAAATGGGCGGAGTCACGTCCACTAAAAGTTAATATTTTATTTTAAGTGGTTCTACTTTACTGACTTTTACAAGACTTAACACGCACGCTGAGCTCTCAAAAACACACAATCTTGCGTTAAAAAATGGGCGCAGGCACGCCCATTAAATTTTAATTTTATACTTCACGTACTTATTCTATCTTTTAAAGTCGGTTTTTTTGGCAGCTATCAACCATTCTTGTTTCTAAAACACAAACTGTTTTTTTCTGTTACCAATCGTTCTTATTTTGATACCCTATCCGTCTTATTTTGTTACAGCTTGTTCTTGATTTGATGGTTCTTAATTTATTAATTTAAATGTAGTATGTATGTACGATTTGTTTACGATTTTACTACAATTCGTGCTTGACTTATTAATTTATGGTATTTTTGTAGAGCTTGATCCTAATTTGATAACGCATGAAGCTTGATTTGATACCGAAAATTAACAAAATATTGTTTACGATTTGCTTGCCCCTTTTTCCCCTCTAAGAATGGTAATGAGTACTCAAAAAGATGTACATAAGTAAATAGTCTTAATTTTAGTAACTGCACCGCTAACAATTTGTACGATGGCATATTTTCTCTCAAGCAACTATGAATATAGCCGGTATAAGCGCATTGACTCTCTCTCCATCTCTCTCTCTCTCTCTCTCTTAGTTATAGGACGAGCATGATTATACTGAGTATGCTTATACTCAGGCTATGGATATTTCATCGGACGAACAAATATACGCATGATACTCGTGATATTTATTCATCATTCGCCACCGTATACATACGTTTGTATATAGAAACTGGAGTGAAAAATGTGTGGGTGTGTGTGTGGCTGTTTCAAAACATGCTTCATTTTTGTGTATTAATAAAATAGCCCTGTATACATGCACGTATAGCCGATTAAAAGCCAGATTATTTGTATACTCATGCATACAATTGTAGCTCATACTGTCTATAAAATTGAGTTGTGGTTACTTGTGGATGCGTAATTTAAAAAGTCTGTATAAACATAGTTTTTGGATGTTTATAGTTACATATATGTATTCATTTTAAAATTGTAGCGTGTGTTTTCTTATGAGCATGTTTTTTATTTTTAATTTTACGAATTTATAGTTGTGTGACGACCAAAACTCAAAGAGTACTTAAAACGATACTTTTGTAATTCCCCTGTTATGTATTGCGAGGGTAACACTTTTATATTCTAGATGTTGGATGAATTAATAGTTCGGTTGGTCAACTGCATAGGAACAGCCCCAGCACTAGAATCGGATGCTTAAGGCGAATCAAGATATTTTAAAATATTTGATTGAGGAAACCTCAACAAATTATTTGAGTATATATGCTCCTTGTAGAAGCCTGATCTGCTAGATTTTTTTTTTTAAATTCGAAAAACATACAATTGAATTGTGATTAGGATTATATTTATTTTTGTTTTTAGCTTTTTTTTTGTTCCTTGTTAAGCCATTTTTGTATAAAGAAAATATGTGAAGTAAATATTTAAATCGATTGTTTTTAAATTACAGATAACCAGAAGTGTTAAAATAAACACCTAAAAAACAAACATCTACTAGAGCACGTAGAAGCAAGAATAAAATAAACTACAATAAGGCTAAATGAACCAGACAATAATTACATGAAAAAACTAAATAAATAATTAAATACGAAAGAAAACTCATACACTGGCAACTGCAACATTTGACAGATAACAAATTAAGAAAGATACTGAATTTCTTTCAAACAAATTAAATATTCAATGGATATAAATACACTACTCAGGCGTACGGTTGAAAGATTCACAGACAGATAGACCAACAAATTTGTATTAGTACAACAAAAAAAAAAAAAAAAACTCATTTCAAATCACGTCGAAGCAGATGAAACAAAAATAGGTACACAGAAGACAAACACAAAAATATGTTTAAAGATATTTACAAGTACTAAAATTAAGATGATCTTCAATATTTATAGACTACAAACGAAAGAAAGAGGCTACGCTACGGAGACTGTCAGAAAAGATGCACAACGAAGAAGAAGTTTTATAAGAAATATAGACAAACAAATCGACATAAAAAAACTCAGGGTTGAATGAACTTATTATAAAAAAAAATAAACTCTAAAATACAAATGCCCAAAACAGAAAAGTAACACAAAGTTACTTCGAAAATTTTGTTTAAAAAAATTTTGTAAATGTATAGATAAATATTTATTTCATTGAAAAGAAGAAGGTTTACAATTTAGCTGCTTTGTGTGTTAAAATTTTTAAATTTTTATTCATTTAGTATTCATGTAATAATAACTTTTTTATGAAGTTCATATTTTGGATTTGAATTATAAATATTTAAATAAAAAAATCATCTAATCAAAGGGATGTTTGTTTTATTTAATAATAATGTCTAGCCTAGGGATTGCCGTTCGGTTTTAACCGAACATGATTATATTGTTTAAAAATACAGCAAATACTGTACCTTGAAGACTTGTATACATTACTAAGCATTCTGTAACAATGAAAGGTAAGAAAATTGTAAAATTTTAAGAAAATTATAACAATTCTTTGCAGGAAGAATTGTAATTTGTTATCAGAAAAGATCTAGCAGATGTAAAGCAAAAAGACTATAATTTTAACGTTCTTCGACAAGAATTTGTACTTTATACAAAATTTGTACTTTGTACAAAACAACCAACCAACCAATAACACAATAAACAAACACCTCTTCAACTGAATGCGAAATAGTGTTTTCTGGTAACTTCTGCACAAAAATAAGATTTCGTTTAAACGACTCTGCATTGAGCGCTTGAACGTTTCTGAAATTTTATTACTTGAATAATTAAAATGTGTGTGAAGATAAATTCATCGAGTTAAATTCATTTTTCAAAAATATCGCATGCGATATTTTTTTTGGGTACAAATTTCGTACTGAAATTAAAGGGTTTCTTCATAAAAACGTTCACTTTAGCCAAACCCTTCTTCCTCAGCGAATCAAACCTAGTGGAAAATGAAGACAACAAATCATACTAAAAAACTGCATTTACAGTAGATCTGAATTGTATTTGTGAAATTTTTTAGAAAACTTTTAAAAATATTACTTAGTAAAACACTCTTATTTCTCGAGTTCTATGAGGGAAATGACCACTGTGGCCAAACACTACTTCCTCAGCGAATCAAACCTAGTGGAAAATGAAGACAAGAAATCATACTAAAAACCACATTTACAGTATATCTGTAAATTTCACAAATACAATTCACTAGGTTTGATACCAAAAAAAAAAATATCGCATGCGATATTTTTGAAAAATGAATTTAACTCGATGAATTTATCTTCACACACATAACGGGTGTTTTTTTTATAGGTATAGAACTTCGAATTGAAATAAAACACAAGAAAATCGTTTTAATGTCCATCAATTTGGCTTTATTGGAAGGATAATTTTATGCCATTAATGTTTAAATATGATTTCGGGCATGTGGCCGCCGCGGCTGGCTCGAATAAAGCCAATTCTACAGGTCCAATTTTCAACCACTTTTTCGAGCATATGGGACCGTATGTTGGCAATAACGCCACGAATGTTGGCTTCCAAGTCCCCTAACGTTTCTGGTTTGTTGGCGTAGACGAGCGACTTCACATATCCCCAAAGAAAATAATCCAATGGTGTCAAATCACACGATCTTGGTGGCCAATTGACAGGTCCATTCCGCGAAATTATGCGCTCATCGAATGTTTCCTTCAATAAATCGATTGTGACGTGCGCTGTGTGGCATATAGCGCCGTCTTGTTGGAACCACAACTCATCCACATTCATGCCATCCAATTCGGGAACAAAATAGTCGGTTATCATGGCTCTATACCGGTCTCCATTAACGGTAACTGACTCTCCAGCATTATTTCGGAAGAAGTATGGCCCAATGACTCCACCAGCCCATAGAGCACACCAAACAGTCAGTTTTTGTGGATGTAATGGCGTCTCAAGGGTCTCATGTGGATTCTCTTCACTCCAAATGCGGCAATTTTGCTTGTTGACGTAGCCATTCAACCAAAAATGAGCCTCATCACTGAACAAAATTTTGCGATGAAAATCAGCATCGAGATCAATCTCATTTTCGGCCCATACACCAAAATCACGACGCATTGCATGGTCTCGCGGCTTTAATTCTTGCACAAGCTGGATCTTGTAAGGTCGCAAGCCAAGATCTTTGCGCAAAATCTTCCATAAAGTTGATGGACAAAGCTCCAATTGCTGTGCACGGTGGCGAATCGATTCATTCGGGTCCTCTTTAACACTTTGCTCTACAGCGGCAATTGTTTCTTCGGTGCGCACTGTTCGACGTCTCTGCGGATGCGTATTATCACATAGAGTGATCGTAGTGCGAAAACGATCCATGGTTAACCGAATTAATTGCTCTGATGGACGATTATGTCGACCATAAAATGGACGGAGCTTGCGGTAAACTTCGCGAACTGAACCATTATTTTCGAAATAAATTTGCACGATTTGCAAGCGTTGTTCTTTTGTCAACCTGTTCATGATGAAATGGCAAACCAAACTAAATATTAATCACTTGACACCTGACAAAATGGCCGCCAGTTAAAAAAGTGATGCCAACTTAAAGTTATATACCTCAATAAAAAACACCCATTATAATTAAATATAAATTTTTTATTATTAAGCTTTTTATACACATACTCACTACTAAATGTTCCTTTTCTAATATAAGTACCTGAATTGAATACAAACCAGAGAAACTCTATCACCCCTATAGTAACAATTTTTTGCCTCGAAAATTTTTTCCCAGAAATATTTTCCCTGTTTTTGTTCCTGTTAACATGAATAAGGCAGAATGTTTTTCACGTGAATTTTTTCACTTTTCCCTTGGTTTTATTTACTTTATTTTTGCAGGCCAACTGAATTATTACATCGAATAATTTCGATATTTTTCTTCGAATTATATATTGAAAGTAATAATTATTTATTTTTAGGACAATAATTCCCTACAACACATTTTTTCATAGAGTAGGAATCTCTTTGGTTCATAGACAGTAAATTTCATGGTGGTGCACCACGGTGGTATACTTAAGGAAAAAATAGCTAAATCAATAGAAACACCTCCATGAGTACAACTTTAAAGTAAATAAGTTTCGTTTATAACCTAAAATTTGTGTGATTTTTTTATTCAACTTAAATTTATTCGATTTTCAATTAATTTTTAAGCTTTACAAAAATTCTTCCCTTTTTTATATTCACGGGATATTCAAGATAGCATTTTGCTCTTTGAGGGGAATGAAAATTTCACATGAAAAAAAAAATCCATTTGTTTTTCACGATAGAGATGATTATTTTTAAATCATCATTTAACTTTCCAGCATACATACCTACTTATATACATGCATATTTTTAAAACCGAAACCGAACCGAAACCAACCGATTTTAGTAGCTTAAAACCGGAAACCGCGGTTTTCTAATTTTCACGGTTTTTGGCTTACCCTAGTCTAGCCCATTGTTACACGTGTAAAACATTTAATTTGATAAAACAGAGGACTTTAAATAACAAAATTAAAACGTTTAATTTTGAAAATGTTATTCATTATTCAACCAGTTATTTAATGCATACAAATTTAAAATTTACAATTAAATTTCTTTCAGCTCTTACTCTTACTCTTACTAAATAAACCAATGACAAAAATTACAAAGTAATAAAATAAAACCTTTTAAATACAAAAGGTTTAACAAATGTCACACAAATAAGTTTTAGTTTGAATATTTATGAATATTTATGACCAAACTAACTGGCTTTATTGTGATTATCTAAAGTTAGCAGGTTAATTATAACAGTATTTATAAAAAAAAGGTTTGAACCAAGATTTACATACATTAAACTGCATCGGAAATGTGTGAATATGTACTAATGCTTCGTTAGAGAGTTTGAGAAAGTCGAAAGATAAAAAAAAATCGTTTCAACTTTATATGGCTCCCAAATATCATAACCATGTAATCTTAAATGTTTTTTTTTTCAAATTGTACCCAAACTTCTCACAGAAAATTATAAAAGTAAATGCTAGACTTTCCTTCACAATGTATATGCGATACACCAGAACACTATGTACACAAAAATTTCTACAAAAAAAATAACTTAAACGCAGAAATTAATTTGCCACCTGACATAACTTCTCTGCTGTTAAATCAAACAAAAGGTTAGGAAATATTCTGACAGCATGAAATTTGACACTAACAAATATACAAAGCGAATACGCAGAGTTGCAAATCGAGACCACCTGGTATCAATTTGCATTGGCTACCAATCTAGATAATTCTTTGCACTGACCCTGTAGGAATATTTTTGCGTAGCACTTGCATTAACCATGTTGGAATACTTCTGCGTAATGCTGCATTATCCCTGTCGGCGACCATTTCCGTAACAAATATTATATAAAAAATATATGTATACATACAAGAGCGGCCAGGGGGGAGGAGATATATCTGCCTCTCCGACATGACATTATACAGACAATTTTTATTCCAGCAATTTTTATGTCTTAGTTTTCCAAAACTAACATCGAGAGGACGGTAGAGGGCAATTGTTTGTTTTTCCAAAACTATCTAACCGATTTCGATAAAAAAAAAATAGAACATAGATAGATACAAGTCTAAAGTGACTCCCAGGCTTTATATTTGAAGGCACACTGATCTAAAGGATTTTTTCAATTTGACGGTTTTTGCCATACATGATGATTTGTATGTGTTAATGAGTATTTAAAGCAATTTAGAATAACAGTTGACCTTTGAAAAATTAAACAGCGATACGAAATGCTACATAAACCAATACAACTCATACATTGACGAATTTATTTAATAGGGTATTTACATTACCTCGAAATCTGGTACTTACGATATTTCGAGCTAAATCTTGCTTCTTTTTACTAGATTTCCAATACAAAACAAAATCTATTTTGTCAGTAGATTTGTAGGAAATCTAATAAAAATCTAATATTTTTATTTATTTCTTACTACCCTGTACAACATATTTATAAAAACAAGATGAGTGAAATAGCTACGGTCTGCTTAAAAAGGTGTGTGACTTAGCTACATTTCAGTTATTTGGTTGTAGTTTTGGAAATATTTTAGTTAAAGGGTTTTGTTTTGGATAAAAAAAATATTGATAAATGTCAAAAAAAAAAGTTGGTCTAAACGGTATAGATTTTCATAAAGATTTTAATGAAAATCTGCTAGATTTTGTGCTGGTGTAAATGGCCTATAACACAGCAAATGATATTTTCCATTTTTATACCCTTTACCAAAAAAATGGTAAAAGGGTACCTATATATACCCGTTCCGTTTGTAATTTCCAGAACATTAATAACGAGATATAAAGTATATATATTCTGGATCCTTATGCATAGGGAGGGAAGACGAATAAGCGATGTCCGTCTGTCCGTCTGTCTGTACGTGAAATCAGTTTTCCGAAGCTCTCAGAAAAGAAAGAGACTTTGTTCTTGGACTGGTGTGTCAGAAATGGTCCAGAGAAGATTGGTATTGAAAATCAGCAAAATCGAGCAGACGGGTTCAGAGCTGGAAAACTTAAGCTTCATTTTGCCATACATTATTATTATTATTTTTTATTAAATAAACTTATTTTATACTTCAGTATGAATAAAATTGACATTTCTAATTAAAAAAAAAATTAAAAAATTAAAAAATATTAAAAAGACGTTTCCAGGGTTGGAAAACCTTAACTTTTTTTCTTATACAAAAGCAACATACTAAAACAAATTTTTCCTTTTCTTTACAAAATTAAACATATCTTATGTTCTTAAAAGCAAGCAATTGATGTAAGAAATAAGAAAAATTTAAAAGGATGATTCCGGGGTTGGGAAACCTACAATTTTTGTGATATATAAAATTAACTACCGAAAACTAATTTTTATTTATTTTTTTTAATTAAATAAACTTATTTTATACTTTAGTACGAATAAAATTAGTATTTCAAATTAAAAAAAAAAGTTAAAAACACGTTTCCAGGGTTGGAAATCGTTAACTTTTTTATAAAAAAAAGTAACTTACTAAAACAAATTTTTCCTTTTTTTTCTATATATTAAACATATTTTAAATTCTTAAAAGAAAGAGATTGGTGTAAAAAATCAGAAAAATCAAAACGGATGATTTCAGGGTTGGTAAACTTACACTTTTTGTGATATATAAAAAAAACTAAATCTAATAAATTTTTTTCTTTTCCTTTATAAATTATATATATTTTACGTTTTGTAAAGAAAAGTTTGGTGTAGAAAATTATAAGTATAAGAACCAAAGCTCCAGAGCTGGAAACTTTGAACTTTTTTTCTGGGTATTAAAGAAACTAAATAAAACATTTTTTTATATTTGTTTAAATTTCTTCGATCTTTTTGTTTTTTAATTTGTTTTTATATTTATTAAGCTTGAGATCTTGTTTTTTATAAAAAAAAAATTAACAAATTTTATTTAGATTCCAATATTTCGTTGCCACCCACAATGGGTAACTTTTTCAGGGAAAATATGTTTGATGTTTGTATATATATGTTTGTATATATATATATATATATATATATATATATATATACAAACATATTTTCCTTGAAGAAGTTACCCATTGTGGCAACGAAATATTGAAATCTAAATAAAATTTGTTAATTCTTTTATAAAAAAAAAGATCTCAAGCTTAATAAATATAAAAACAAATTAAAACATTTTCTTTTACTTTCCTTTTTTCTTTTTCAACTTAACACACGTTTTATATTTTTTTTAAGAACAACTAGATTGATATAAGGAATCAAAAAAATCTAAAATGATGATTCTACGGTTGGAAAATTAATGTGTCTCTATTGTACATAAACGCACTTTGGTAAAGGGTATATAAGATTCGGCACAGCCGAATATAGCACTCTTACTTGGTTTCATTGTCATCATCATATGTTTGTTAATACGTATCCATACATACCTAGAAAGAAAAAGAGGTTTTTTTTTAAATTAGTAAAATATAAAAGTTTATTAATAAAAATAAGAGTGGAGTATGTACTTAAAAAAAAACTCTTGCAAATGGATTTATGACTATGAATGGTGTCCAACACCTCTTTTGAAATAAAACAAGACCGGTCAAAAAGGTCAATGTAAATGGTCACTAGTTCATTTTTGCCACAAACCAGTAATCAAACCCATGTAATTTAAATGGGTTTGATCATTGGTTTGTGACAACAATTAACTAGTGAACGAGTTCGACCCAAGTCTAAGTTTAAAGCAACTTTTTCGAAGGCTAATAAAAATTGCATTGACATGAAAGTAGATTTTTTGTAGATTTTTATATGAAATTTTTCTGTGTGTTTATACATACATATCAGTGATATGCAATGAATAATTTTTTTTTTATTCATACTGACACATGAAATTTTAAATATAAATGCATAGACATCGTTTAAGCTGAACTACTCTGATTTACGCACACTCACAATAAGATTAATTTATAAGTATAGGTTGCAATAAGTATGAATGCGACGTGGACATCATAGTCATACTACAGGGTGGGCCAAAAGAAACCAAGGGGTGTAAAAGTTTAATAACTTTTTTGTTTATTAACTTTTTTTTATTTTTTCTTTCAGATTATATAATATACAAAATGGAAATTTTTTTACACTAAATATGAAAAATAATGTCTCTTAAATGACCACCGTTTTCAGCTTCGCACTGATGGGCTCTTTTTAGAGCATTTTTCAAAACTTGTGGCTGTAGCGTTCGAATTTCTGCAACAATGTTTGCCTTGAGTTCAAGGATTGTCTCTGGCTTGTTCACATACACTCGCTCCTTCAAAAAACCCCAAAGAAAATAGTCGGGTGCTGTCAAATCTGGCGATCGCGCTGGCCAAATAATTTCCGAATTTCGAGAAATTATTCGCTCTCCAAAAATTTGACTTAAAAGTGCCATTGTGTCTCGGGCAGTATGGGCAGTGGCTCCGTCCTGCTGAAACCACATACCAGGTCTGTTTTCAAGAGCAGGACGTAAAAAATTTTCTATCATAAACCGATACCGCTCTCCATTTACGGTTACAGCACTTCCATCTTCATTCTCGAAGAAGTAGGGCCCAATGACATTTTCAGATGTGATCCCACACCATACTGTACACCTGATGGGGTGCAATTGGCGTTGATGAATGGCTCTTGGATTTTGAGAACCCCAGAACCTACAGTTCTGCTTATTAACAAAGCCATTCAAATGAAAATGAGCTTAAAATAATTGATCTCTGGTTTAAATAATAAAATTCTATTGTTCTGGTTCTCTGTTCAGTTGTGAACCTCTCCATTATAAATTCTCCAAGTGTTGTCTATATAATCTGAAAGAAAAAATAAAAAAAAATTAATAATCAAAAAAGTTATTAAACTTTTACACCCCTTGGTTTCTTTTGGCCCACCCTGTACACTCACACTCATATATCACCTCAGTTTGATTTCTAATTTCAAGAAAACGCTTATACTAGTCATATTGATTCAGCTCACTTAACTCCTGCATGTATGTTTATTTAAAAGTTTAGTCAATAAACAGTTTGCAAGTGGTATACAATAGTAGAAAATAGGGTTGTGTTTGAATTCCTGAAAAAAAACACATAATCTCATAATGAGAACTTTAGTGTTCATATGCGAAGTTCGCATTGTGAATCATACGTATTTTGCATTGTCCATAGGCATTGAGTTAAGGAGAGTCGAAATCAATAACGTCATAAATGTTGCTTAGTATGAGTTAGATGCGCACTTCAAACGTTCGAGTGAATCTGATTCATATATAACATTGCAATAAGTATGAGTGTACATAAATACAAGATATTATAAGTCATGATTCAACTCTACTCACTATTTCACTATTGATACATACATATATACAACATTAAAGGGAGTTTGGTTCTTTGTTTACGTATTTCGGTATATAGAAATAAAACTGGGAATGTTTAAAAAAAAAAAAACTTTTTTTCATGTTAAATTTCATGAGAACAAAAGCTACAATTCATTAAGAGGAACCTTATTAAAAACTTAGATTTGCTGCTTAAATTTTATTTTATTGTTTCTAAAATTTTTCCATTCAATATCCTTATTTATGCAATTAAGATTATTTTGTAAATCTTTAAAGTAATCAAAACCCATTTTATGGTAAATTAAGTGTAAAATTTAGAATTATTTGTTAACATAAAGATTTCTATTTTCACTTTTTATTGGTAGACAGGTAACATTGCGTACAGGCAACAACCAACAGAATTGTTTTTCCTTAACTCATTAAAACTCAATAGCTTTTTTTCCCTTATTTGATATGGAATTATTTGATATGGAATTAAAAGCCAAAAAATAAAAAAAAACCTTGTAATAATTTTAAATCTTTTATGTGTGGCAAAGGTCTAAACGACATGAAGATGTATATGGAATAAAGAAAATTTAAGACAAAACATTTGGTTTCTAAAAATCTCAAATCACAACACATTAATTTTTTAAACTCTTATATCCAGCTATAGAGCCCTGTATCTTATTTTATTTGTATTTTTTTTTTTGTATTTCGTGTGGCTTTGAGAAAAAGGGCTCCGAGTGAATTAAAAATACACAAGAAAATATCGGTTTGCCTGGATAGACAGACGTTCATAGACAAAGACAACAGCAACTACAACAATAATAACAATAGGTTGTTGTACAACAACAACATCTCCACTTTACAATAATCATTCACACAACAAAAAAATTGTTGTTGTTTTGGTCTGTTGAATACAATTGATTGTTTGGTTTTGGCTTGCATTGATTCATTCACCTGCACAACCTTCGGTGTATTGCTTTGAATTGTTAATTTCTTTTTATGCGTTTTTTATGTTTTTATGTAGATTTAATTTTTTATTTTTTTTTTATTTTTTCTGTTTTATTTATTTTTGTTATTTCTTTAAATAAAAATTTAAAATACCAACCAGTTTTTTTTTGTGTGTTCAATTTGTATGCGTGTGAGTTTGTTTGTGGAAAGCATTTGGATACTTGTCTGACAAGCAACAATGAAGTTGGTGTTGGTACAAGGGGGATTTTCTCTACATATAATATAATATAATTATTTTCTTTTTCAATATCACAATGAATGCTACACAAATATGCACATTTCCATGATGTCGAACGTGACCATCGTAGACATTTAAAGTGAAAAAAGTCTAAATAAAATGGATTTTTATTTTGACATTAAGCTTAATTTACAGCTGTAAATTAGTCCTTTATTAGGCGCTAAGTTTGATTTTGAAAAAAGGATAATTTCAAAAAACTAAGGCATTCGCATGTGACAAAAACTGAAGTTTTTTTTACAAACAAGAACTAAAACGCTGATTTCAGCGAAACCTAAAGAAATATTTTATTATGAGAAAACCGATTTAAAGAATGCTTTAACTTTAGCAATTCTTTATGAATACCGGTGTATGGCCGCCAGCTTTTTAGAATATAATTTTCTATTTGGGATATTCCTTTAATTAACTTAATGATTTATACCTCTCAGCTCTCAAATAAACTTAAGGTTTTAGAGTTATAAAAGTCATTAAGAATATTAAACGAATATCGCTATTAAATTAATCAAACAAAATACTAAGATACAGAAAAAGTTAATTGACTATTTTTACATATTATCTGCCTGCCTTTAGACATAAATGATTAATGAACAAAGTATCAGCTAAAAGCTGGTAAAAAAAATATTCTACAACTTTTGAAAAAAACGGTATTTTTTTAATTAAAAAAAGTAAACAAACACAAAGTTCTAGGCTGTTAAAGCTTGTTTTTTTATTATTATAAAACATCTATTAGTCGCGTTCATCAATATTGATATAACCTATAGCCAATAACAATTCAAATACAAGCCAGTAATAAAAAATAAAAAATCTCATGTTATGCATATGTAATTAATTAATTCGTGTTAATTTCAATTCACACAGTCTATCAAATGCATTAGGCAGTAGAAGCGCTAATGAAATGCTGTGATACGGTAAGTACAAGGGAGCGCCACTACAAGAGAAAGTTTAAATTGAAATATAAAATACAGAGAAAAAAAGGTTAATAACCCTATATTAAAAGGGCACCTTCAAAAGCAGGCAAATGAGATTTGAAATCTTGTAATCAGTAAGCAAATGTAAACTACTACCAAAAATTTTATATAATAATGATTGCAGGTTTTTTTTATCTATTTTACTATAGACTTGTTTGCACTGCTTGCAAGTCTTCATTGAACCGATGCTGTTTTTTTCCTTTAACTAATTTATATAATTCAAAAATCTAACACTCGGACCAAATTTTTCCATATAACAGAATGTCACGCTAATGTACATAAACACCATGTGGTCGTATTAAAAAGAATTTCGTTTAATTCATCCATTTGTAGCGGACAAAATTTTTATTCGAACAAATTTTACAAAAACAAAAGCGCATAGCTATACAATTGTAAGTGTAATCTGAATCGGATTGGCTAAATATTTAGTGGTCCTCTTTTCAGTCTAACCTAAACTTACATGCAAAAATAAACTCTGTACGGACAAAAATTTTATCTAAAACAAATGGGTTGATTCAGCTCAGCTTACCAAAGAAATAAATATGTTAGAATAATATGTTAGAATTCTCATTTGGTTTATATTGAAACAAATATTGTTTACACAAGCTGTCTTAGGAGAAACTATATATTTATTAAGTTTGCTGAGTAAAGGAAGCGTAATAAATATTACAAAGAAATTTTTTCTAAAATTTTCCTCATTGAAGGAACCAGATCATTTCGAAATAGACCTATCTATATATATATATATATATATATATATATATATATAAGGATGTGTGTATGTATGTAACGTATGGACTCGAAAACGGCTGGGCCGATTTTGATGAAATTTTCAGGGAATCTTCAGAATATTCAGGCGGGTGACATTATGAAGTCTGATTTTTGATTTTCGGCTTGGGGGGTGGAGGGGCGTGGCAAAATCCATTTTTCATATGTATATATCAGAGAACGACAAAATCTGATTGAAAAAATATTCATACGTAATCAATATCCTAAAAGCATGCCTTTGTGTTCATACAATCAAACTGGTTCCAACATACATAATCGTTGCTGCTTTTTAATCATTCCAATCATACGGTTGTTGTTGGCTCTACGACTTTAAACATGTAGACTTGGGTCGAACTCGTTCATTAGTTCATTTTTGCCACAAACCACTGATCAAACCCATTTAAATTACATGGGTTTGATCATTGGTTTGTGGCAAAAATGAACTAGTGAACGAGTTCGACCCAAGTCTATTCAACATTAAGTTTTGTTGTATGATTAAATGTGAACAAAAGTTTAATGTATGATGAATGATGTGAATAAAACATGTTCGATCACTGGACTCACATTTACTTAAATGAAGCGTTCACCATTACGACGATGATTATACTCAATGTTGATTTATTTTGCATGATTAAAAGTGAATAACAAATTTATAGTATGATTAAATCAGGAAATACGTGATTTTTGTCGTTCTCTGGTATATATTAATTTTTTTTTGCTTTTTTTTTATTTAATTTTTTTTGAAAGCTGTTGGCATGTTTTTCAAAACGAGATATCAAACTCTTAAATCGGTTATGTAGTTCCGAAGATATTTACAAATATCCAATATCAAAAATTTAAATCTTTCGAAATGTTGCATTAAAAAATCCGAGTTTTCGGTTTATTTACAAAATATTTACATCATTCGATAACACGATGGGGATAGCGAAGCACATCGGGTGTGTCTAGTCTTTTTATAAAAATCAAATTTGAGGCATTTTTTCTCAAAACTAGAAGAAGAAAATTTATCATGCCACCTTCAGATATGGCACGTTTTTAAGTATTTCTTAAAATTTTTAGGGCACCCGATGAAAAATAAGAAGAATACAGAAAAATAGAAAAAAAATCCCATTTTCGGGATTTTATGAAATGTTTTTGGGAATTGCCGGGAACTCCACACACACACACTTTATGTGCATGACTTTCCACCTAAGAGAAAATTTTCAGCTAAAAATATTGATAAATGCGCGATTTATATATCTATCCCTTGTGTAAGACCTCTGTCTTCTCGGAAAACTCTTATATTTATTTTAAGCACATGTAGGTAATTATAACAAGTAAGAGCGCTATATTGGGCAGTGCCGAATCTTATATACCCTTTACCAAAGTGCGTTTATGTAGTATAGAAACACATACATAAGCACATACATAAAGTATAAACAAAAAGAAAAAAATAATTTGACCTAGTTACTTTTATGTACAAAAAAAAATTAATTTTCAAACCCTAGAATCATCATTTTAGATTTTTCTGATTCCTTATACCAATCTAGTAGTTCTTAAAAAAATTATAGAAAGTGTGTTAAGTGAAAAAAGAAAGTTAAAAAAAATGTTTTATTTAGTTACTTTAATATCCCAAAAAAAAGTTCAAAGTTTCCAGCTCTGGAGCTGAAATTTTTATTTTTATAATTTTCTACACCAAACTTTTTTTCCAAAACGTAAAATATATATAATTTATAAAGGAAAAGATAAAAATTAATTAAGCCTAATTACTTTTTTATATCACAAAAATATTAAGTTTCCCAGCCCTGCAATCATCCTTTTTGATTTTTCTGATTTATTACACTAATCTCTTTCTTTTAAGAATATAAGATATATTTAATTTATAAAAAAAAGGAAAAATTTGCTTTAGTAAGTTACTTTTGTATAAAAAAAAAAGTTAAAGTTTTCCAACCCTGGAAACGTCGTTTTAGTTTTTTAATTTTTTGTTTAATTTGAAATACCAAATTCATTCGTACTGAAGTACAAAATAAGTTTAGTTTATAAAAAAAAATTAGTTTTCGGTAGCTAATTTTTTATATCACAAAAATTGAGGGTTTTCCAACCCTGAAATCATCCTTTTTGATTTTTCTGATTTCTTATACTAATCTCTTTCTTTTAAGAATATAAAATATCTTTAACGTATAGAGAAAAAGAAAAAATTTGCTTTAGAAAGTTACTTTTGTATAAGTAAAAAAGTTAAAGTTTTCCAACCCTGGAAACGTGTTTTTAATCTTTTAACTTTTTTTTCAATTTGAAATATCAATTTGATTCGTTCTCGGTAGTTAACTTTTTATATCACAAAAATTTCAAGTTTCCCAACCCTGGAATCATCCTTTTTCTAATTTCTTACACCAATCTCTTTCTTTTAAGAATATAAGATATATTTAGTTTATAGAAAAAAGGAAAAATTTGTGTTAGTAAGTTAATTTTGTATAAAAAAAAATTAAGTTTTCCAACCCTGGAAACGGCTTTTTAATTTTTTTATTAGAATTACCAATTTTATTCATACTGAAGTATAAAATAAGTTTATTTTATAAAAATATAATAAAAATTAGTTTTCAGTAGTTACATTAGTATGGCAAAATAAAGTTTGAGTTTTCCAGCTCTGAAATCGTCTGCTTGATTTTGCTGATTTTCAACACCAATCTTTTTCAGATTCTTTCTGACACACCAGTCTAAGACCGAAGTCTCTGGCTTTTCTGGGAGCTTCTTAAAACTGATTTCACGTACAGACAGACGGACATAGTTTATTCGTCTTCCCTATACATAAGGATCCAGAATATATATACTTTATGGCTCGCTTATTAATATTGTGGAAATTACAAACGGAATGACAAACCTATATATACCCTTTTACAGGGTGGGCCAAAAGAAACCAAGGGGTGTAAAAGTTTAATAACTTTTTTGTTTATTAACTTTTTTTTATTTTTTCTTTCAGATTATATAATATACAAAATGGAAATTTTTTTACACTAAGTATGAAAAATGATGTCTCTTAAATGACCACCGTTTTCAGCTTCGCACTGATGGGCTCTTTTTAGAGCATTTTCCATAACATCTTTCAAAACTTGTGGCTGTAGCGTTCGAATTTCTGCAACAATGTTTGCCTTGAGTTCAAGGATTGTCTCTGTCTTGTTCACATACACTCGCTCCTTCAAAAAACCCCAAAGAAAATAGTCGGGTGCTGTCAAATCTGGCGATCGCGCTGGCCAAATAATTTCCGAATTTCGAGATATTATTCGCTCTCCAAAAATTTGACTTAAAAGTGCCATTGTGTCTCGAGCAGTATGAGCAGTGGCTCCGTCCTGCTGAAACCACATACCAGGTCTGTTTTCAAGAGCAGGACGTAAAAAAATTTCTATCATAAACCGATACCGCTCTCCATTTACGGTTACAGCACTTCTATCTTCATTCTCGAAGAAGTAGGGCCCAATGACATTATCAGATGTGATCCCACACCATACTGTACACCTGATGAGGTGCAATTGGCATTGATGAATGGCTCTTGGATTTTGAGAACCCCAGAACCTACAGTTCTGCTTATTAACAAAGCCATTCAAATGAAAATGAGCTTCATCACTCATAATCAAATTTTCATCTCTGGTTTAAATAATAAAATTCTATTGTTCTGGTTCTCTGTTCAGTTGTGAACCTCTCCATTATAAATTCTCCAAGTGTTGTCTATATAATCTGAAAGAAAAAATAAAAAAAAATTAATAAACAAAAAAGTTATTAAACTTTTACACCCCTTGGTTTCTTTTGGCCCACCCTGTATAATTTTTGGTAAAGGGTATAAAAAAAAGTTTATAACTAGCTCAATTTCATTTTTAATTGATTTTTTTTTTTTTGTCAATTAAACGTGTTTATTGTTCGAAATTTTTTTTCCGTGTTTCCGTTTTCCGTGTTTTTCCGGAACACCCGTACTTTCTTTAAACTTTGCGTTAATTTGAAGAATTGAATATTATATTTCGTTAACTTAATATAGAAAGGCCCTAACTCATTATTTTTTTGAAATCGAGATTCTTAAATTTTTCGGTACACTAGATGTTCTTCTATCGAAATATACAAAAATCTCGATTTCAAAAATAAAAAAAAATGAGTTAGGGCCTTTCTTTATTAATGTAACGATATATTTGTTTTCTTTTTTTTTTTAATACATATGTGCCCTAACCCGAAACGTCATCATCGTTTATTTTAAAATCGTTAGTACGAATGTATGTTTAAAAAATTTTATGTTTTCAGTGAAAGTTTTGTTTTAAAAAGTATTTCTGTTAGTTTATTTCTATTATTTGACTTTGCTAATTATTTTATTTATTTTATATTTTAATGGAAACAAATATTAATAATAAAAATATTTATTTAACTTACTGCAGAGATTTATTAGTTTGTTGTTTCAATTGTTTGAAGTTATTAAAATAATTAATATTTTTTCATAATTATACTTTCGAATTTACAGTGTGCACATGACTAACTTTGAAATAACTATTGTATTCGTATGTAATACAATTGGGTATTGAATCAAAACATCTGTAAGCTACATTTCTCTATGGCAAAATTATGTTTTATTGCATTTCATTATGCAAAGCACAAAAGGCCACCTGCTAAAAAAAAGCTTGTATGGTGCAAAAATAATTGTTTAATAATCGCACACGTACATAAATATAATAATAATGAGGGTAAAAATATATTTTTCACAAACTAAAACACTTGATGGAGCTGACTTGAGGTTAATTTTGCTTTCTTGCAAAATTTTAATAAATTAATTTTAATCGCAGTGTATGAGACTTTCCAAAAAACTTTTGCAAAATGTAGGGTTGCTGAAGCAAATAGTTTCGTAATTTTTAGAAATACTCTTGAGCCCTCAAAATCGCAAATTCTCGATACACTAAAGCTATGTACAGACGGTTGTCAGATCTTACAATATTGCCAGTAAAATGTGCTAAAAATTTCTTACAACCGTGTGAACTGGCAATTTTTGTCAGACGACGTTGCCAGAAAAAGCATTGTAAGTCCATTGCAAGACTTGCAACTGACAACATATTGTCAGACATCTTACAATCGTGTGAACACATTATAAAATTATTGCCAGATATTTGTCAGACATTTTAATGTTGTCAGATGTGCGAAGTTCATGCATCTGACAATGGCGTCATTGTAAGATAATTCTTTCTATGGGCAACACTGTACACGCTTGATTTTAAAGAAAAAGTTTATAATAAAATATATGCAGACAAAATCATTGCAATTGCTTCTTTATGGTCCATAATAATTTATACTTTCACTTTTTACATTTAACACAAACAGAAACGATAAATATTTAACAATGACCAACAAATGGTTTAAGTCTGGCAACACATAACAACAGATCGAATAATTTGTGCATATGACAAGCGTGTGAACTGACAATTTTTCTACTGACGATTTTGTCAGATGAATTTATTGTCATACAACCGTCTAGCAATAAATTGTAAGATTTTCTGACATCCGTGTGAACTGACAAGAAATATTGTGCTGGCAATTTTCGATTGCCAGTACATTGTCAGCACATTGCCAGATCTGACAATATTGTAAGATCTGACAATCGTCTGTACATAGCTTAAGACTAATTTTGTAAAACAAAATAATTCTGACGTCATCCTTTTTGCAATTATTTTAAAGTTTCAAGCATAGCTGTTAAGTAATGGTTAGTAATCGTACTTATTACTAATTTGATTACATTTTTTGAAAGTTTCGCACGATTACTAATTGATTATGATTACTACTAATGGAAAAGTAATCTGAATTACTTGAAATTACAACAAAATAATCAAAAAGAATCAAAAGTAACCAAAAAATAATCAGATTATATTTAAAGATTACTTTTAATTCCTTTTGATTCTTTATTAATAATTAAAAGTAATCTTTGAAAGTAGTCAGATTATTTTTTGATTACTTTTGATTTTTTTTTTTTGATTATTTTGTTGAAACTTCTAGTAATTCAGATTACTTTTCGGTTATTAGCAGGGAAACCTTGCAAATATGCAATTGCATGTTTTTACTTGTGTGACATATTAATGCGGGAATAAGATATTTATCCGTTTCAGAACTTTCTATAAATTTTGACATGGATTTGTTAGTGCATATTTTTGCATATTTTACCCTTTAAAGCATGTTTTTCCATATTTCAGTCTAATGTACATATTTTTAGCATATTTTCGAATTTTTAGAGCATAATTTACGCTTTTAGAGTATATTTTGATACTTTATAGAATTTTTTACTTTAATATGCCTACAAGCTATCTTATCTGTTGGTTAATTTTTTTTTAGCCATCTTATTTTCACTTCTAATGTTCCATGTAGTGTATACATTTTTCTTATATATTACGCAGTTATTACGGACATTACTTTCAATAAAAATTTTATTTTGCTAGTTGTGATGGGCTGCACCTAGTAGATGTAATAGGGAACGATTTTTATTTCAAAATCTGGATCAATAGTTTGTTGGTTTTTGTAATAAAAATTATAAATAAAAAGCTTGTCTTAATCATCCAAAATATAGATCCAAAGTTTTAATTCTGATATCGTGATCTCTTTTGAAGTTGAAGTTAAATTTTTACGGGAGTGTCAAAAAAATCAATTTTTATTGTTTGTTTTAGTCAAAATTATTGTGGCACTTTTGTTTTAAAGTACACTTTAAACCCAATTCTTTTTTATTGTGTAATTATTTTGTTTATTTTATTTTTGTCTTATTTTGTATGCAAATTTTGTTGAATTTTTATATAAAAAATATATTTTCATTTACAAATAAATCAATTTGTTTTATTTTTAAGAGCATATTTTATGCGTTTTTTGCTGCATATTTTGAAGTTGTTAGTGCATATTGAGTGCACATAAAACACTTTTTTTAGACGATATTTCTGGTTTCCCTGGTTAATAGTAATCGTAATCAATTATTTATCAGAAATTCTTTAAAAGGGAATTATATAATCAATACAATTCTTTTTAAAACTTGATTTAATTGATTTCTAATCGTAATCGAAATTTAACAGCTCTGGTTTTGATAAACAAGAAAATTAAAATAATTTTTAATCTATCAACTTATTACGTAAAAAAAATTTTTGAAAAAAATATTGGACAAAAAATTTTTGTTTTAACTTTTCCAACTTTGGCGTTAATTTCTTGTTGTGAATATTTCAGGAAGATCGATCCAGAGGCCTAGTCTCCTATATGGTACCAACAAACAAACACACATTCAATTCTTTATATATATGTAAAAATCAATCTATATATATATATATATATATATATATATATATATATATATATATATATATGGATTAATTTTAGGTGGGCGTGGTCCTGCCCAAGTTTCTAAATTCAAGATTGTATCATGTTGAACGACTAGAGACTTTGCAAAGTTTCGTATTTATAGGTAGGACAGAAGTAAATAAAATATATAAATAAATGGGCGTACAACGCACACTTTTACAAAGGCAAGATTTTGATGTCCTAAGAGACCAAAGTGTCTGTCCAATTTCATAGGAGCAAAAGCGCTAACAGGACGCCAAATTTTATATTATATATTAACGGGTGTAGCTTAGTCCACTTTATCAATTTTGTGTCATTAAACAAGCCTTATTTATACGTTAGCCGGAATTCAAAGATATTAGAGGAGTAAAAGCTCATAAAATTATAGAACAAATTTTTAAGGGCGTGGTTGCGCCAAGTTTTTTTTATAGCAGCTATACCCTTTTAGACAAAATATAATAATTTTTTAAGGCGGCTAACAAATAACGGCGTTATGAAGTAACACAAATAAAAACTATACAAGCGACTGGAGCACTTAAAACTTTTTAAAAGCTTTAAAAAGCTTCAAGTGATTTAAAGTAGAGCAAAATTTTACCACTTGCAATGATTTCAATACAAACTTGTCATTACGTTTAGATTTAGTAAAGCAGCTGAATCTAGTGATCCTAAAGTAGAGCAACATTCTACCACTTTCAATAATTCCCAAAGAAACTTGTCATTACGTTTCCATTTAGTAAAGTAGCTGATATTCATAAAAAATTATATTTTCCCAAAAGAACTATTATATTTTTAAAATTTTTAAACATAAAAAATATCTAGCAAATTTAACTGCACTTTAAAATAATGTTTTTCATTAGGGAATATTTTTACCAAAAAAAACACAAATTCGTGAGTACCTCAAAGCCATAGTAAAAAATGTTGCCAGAGGTAAATATTTTGTTTTTATCTGTGTGTGTGTGTGTGTGTTTGTGCACGCTTTGTTAATAATCTCTTTGCAATTGAAACCCTCTAACGTTACTTAAAGTACAGGTGAATTGAAGCGTTACAAATTTGTATCAAATTATAATTGAATGTTGTGATTGCAAGTTTTGGCTATCGGTAATGTAATTTTTTATGTGCAATCTTATGAATGCTTTTAATTTTTTTATAAAAAAAAATATATATATATATATATATATATATATATATAAATAAATATTTTGTACTCATTTTAATGTGAATATGAAAGGCGAAAGCATTTGTTATGATTACAATCGATTTTTATTATATTTGTGTTTTACTTTTCCTTCATTAAAATGTAACCATAATCTTCCGTTCACTTTAGTTTGACTACAATTTGTTAAAGAAAAAAATTAATTTTTTCAACGTTTTCAATACGAAGGCTGTTTCAAAAACAAAAATGCATTTGAATGCTTGTTTTTAAAAAGAAAAAGAGCAAGAAAACACTCTAAAAGATTATTTCCTAAATTCAACATTACTAAAATTTTTATATTCTTTACATAGCTCAGAATCAGTGATGCCAACTTTTTTGGCTCTAATAACACATCAGAATTTTAAAAAAGCACTAAAAAGCGTAATTTTGAAATATAAAAAGCGTAAAAAGCACTAACGTAAAAAACGAGTGAAGTTTAATAATGTTTTCTAAGCTATTCTCTATTTCGGCAATATTATCAACATTTTTAATGAAATATATCAGACGAAAAAGGTATGCTTTACCCTAAACAAATAAATACACCAAGTTTTTATTAAAGTAATTTTAAGAAATACGCAAATTTCTTAAAAGCACTACTTAGTGCTTTTTCTTAGTTTGGCACTAACACTCAAAATTTGGCGTTTTGAGTCTTCAAAAAGCACCAAGTTGCCATCGCTGCTCAGAATATATTTGAGTAGCAAAAAGCTGACAGTTTCACGAAGCTATAAAAAAATTTATAATTTTGCGAAGCGCTTCCGCAGATGCGCGAATCACCGACAGAGATTTTCTTATTCGTTTTCGCAGATAACTACCGAAGTAAGCCGGCTGACTTGACATTTACTTAACTCATTTATAAAGTTTATATCTATCTTTCCACAGCTGCATTTGACCAAGTACAAAAACGAGCGTTATGTTAGTGTTATTGAATATTTATTGGTATTTTAGAGCCTTATGTACCCTGGAAACGATCAAAAAAGCCCGTCAATCAGTGCATATTAGAAATATATATATATATATATATATATATATATATATATATATATATATATATATATATATATATATATATATGTATGTGAGTGTGTATTTTGTCGCTCAAAAGGAGATGTTTGAACAAACAAGTCAATCATAATTTGTATTTTGACTTCGTAGCGTTCGTATCAATGCAATTCGGGATTTGGTACATCAAAGGTGAAAAGGTGAAAAGGAGTCCTGTTGTTCTCGCGGCGATATCTGTCTGTTTGCTTGTCTGTAGCTAGTTGTTTTCTCGCAAAAAAAAAAGAAAAAAGCAAAGAAACACTAAAAACCGAAAAATTCGTAATATTTAAAAAAATCGCCAAGGAGAAAAATTCAAAACTTAGAATAACCGAAAAAAAATCGCCACAGCGAAAAAAAGCGAAAAACTAAAAAAGCTAAGCTAAAATCAAAAAAATCGCAAAAACCCCAAAATTAAAAAAAACCGAAAAAAATCGTAAAGACGAAAAATAGTTAAAATCAAATAAATTAGCCGAAAAAGGTGCTAAGAACTGAAAAAATCGCAAAAATCTTAACCGCAAATTTAAAAAAATCGCGAAACCGAAAATAACGCCAATAACCGAAAAATTCCAAAATAAAAAAAGTCGCCAAACCGAAAAATATCGCAAAGTTAAAAAAAAATTGCCAAAGAGAAAACCCGGAAATAATCGCCACAAGGAAAAAAAACGAAAGCTACAAAAAAACCCTATAAAAACCGAAAATATCGCAAAAAAAACAATTTTTTAAGTATACATCGTATCGCTATAACAAATATAACGAAAATTTATCCACTTTGCTATTCACTAATATATTTTAACGACATTCGCTGTCGGTTTGAACAAAAATTAAGTCACAACATCAAATTCATTGAGTTTTTCTTTATTATTCTTTGTGCTTTTCGCTTATTTTCACATTTTCTATACAGAGATACCACATAATCCCCCTTATTGTGAATGGCGTCGTCGACGTCACATCAAGACCACTGTAAAAATTATCACTTATCTAGTTTTTGTCGACAACAATTGACTACTATGAACATGCTCCATTAATTTACAAAGCCTTTGAGTTTAGTAAGATATTGTCAATAAGAGCCAACTGTTGCCGATGAAGAGAAGATAAGTGACAATATATACCAGCGTTGTCCACAAAAAGAAACAGCTTCAAAATGTGTGTGTAGTGGTGAGTGCACTGGGAGAAATTTGCTGGTAATTGAATAATGTTTTCGTATACAACATTTTCTATGTTTAATTAATAACATGAACTGAAGTATGAATGAAGCATTAAAAAAATCAAATAGTACCTATATCCATGAAAAAGATTAAGTGGAAATAAAAAATAAGTTCAATTATGAATGATTTTTTTACGTACTGTAAAACATTTGCTTTGTCGAAAACATTAAATTTTAAATAAAAATATGAATTCAAATGTGAATGAACATTAAAAAAATAATATATGTATGTATGTATGCATACGTAACATATTCAGCCATGTCACAGCTTAAATCCGTTCGGAATCAGAATCCGTGTTTTTGTGCTATAGAACACAAAACAAAAAAATTTTACGGAATAAAATAATTTATAATTCCTTAACCGACCAAGAAATTAAAAATTATTTCATTCCGTAATATTTTTTTTGTTTTGCGTTCTATAGCACAAAAATATGGATTCCGATTCCGAACGGAATTAAGCTCTGTGACATGGCTGATTTTATTAGTTTGAATTTGCCCACATAATAATAAGTTTGCGCATATAAAATAAGTTTTTTAAGAATGAGTTCTTAAAATTTAAATAAGTTATTTATTAGAATTGACGAAATCAATAAGTTCGTCTATGAGTATTTCTTCTTCATAACATTTTATTTTTAACAGAGATTCTAAATAACAATCTGTTAATTTGTTTCTATATTTGTTTTTTTATATACATACGTCATTACCGAAAACGTTTGCTCGCATATGTATGTAGTAGAAAACATTGAAAAAACTTTTAATATTAAATCTCTAGTAACATTATATTTATTTGGGCAAATATTTTTCCAGAAATTAATACCGGTTTCCATTGGAATTGTTAAGTCAGTACGCATTAGCCATAGCTCTTGTTTTATGTTTTCAGGAACGTTGTCCATTGAACATGAAATAGGATTTTGGTAAATATTGATCGCATATTCAATTTCTAGCATATCATGAAATCTTTTACCAAAGTTTTTTTAGCTCTTCGCTATATATATTTAATTTTGCTGTGGTTTTAACATTTTTGATATATTTCACTTGTGTTTGGAAAATTTTGCAAATCCTATATTTGCAAATCCTGTTTTTCAAGCTGTTTTATCAAAATTTCTAACTTACTAGAAAACTCTTTTACCGCAAAGAATAGATAATATATATTTTTGTTTTTGCCTTACAATACTAAATTTAAATTATTAATTTGAAGCGTAATGTCGGAAAGAAATGCCAGGTCAAACAAAAAATCGGTAGATGTTATTGAATTTAATAAATCGATGTCTTTAGGCAAGGCCAAGTCTTTAAGGAATGATGCAATTTCTCTTAGGTAAAATAGGCGCTGAAGACATTTTCCATGACTGGACGAACCATCGTACCTCAGTAAACATCAATACGTCATCATAACACGCCTCTACCTCTTTCAAAAACGCCCCTTTCATTATGCCCCTCTTTTAGACGATTTATTATTTTAATTGCGATTTTCATCGCTTCATTAAGGCCAATTGTTTTTGCAAATAAAGCTTGCTGATGAATTATACAGTGGAAAGCAGGCACATTTATTCCAGCTTTAATTAATTGTCCAACAAAACCGTTCGTTCGACCAAGCATAACTGCGGCACCATCGGTGCAAACGGCAGAAAGCTTGCTTTTATCAACTAATGACAGCACATTTTTATTAAATGAATTGAAAATAATTTCACCTGTTACGTTTCCGTAAAAGGACTCAAGTTTTAAAATTTGCTCATATGAATTAAATGCGTTGTCCACAGTTCTGATGCAAATTATCTTTTGACTAGTGTCAGTATTGTCTACACTTTCATCAAAACAAACGGAAATATAGTTTGCATTTATAATTCGGTCATTTGTTTTTTTATTTAGAAAAAGTCCTATGTCCTCAGTTCTTCTAGTTATTGTAGTCCGAGACAGAGGCAACTCACTTACCATGATTTCAACCTGTTGTCCTGCTTCACCAAATAAAGACAGAATAGCAAACACATTTCCTTGAAAAATACACCATCTTCAAATGGCCGCCCCTTTTTGCTAAGCCTAAGGCAATTAGGTATGTAGCCTTCAGTTGGCTGCACGTTGCGGTATTTGTATTTATTTTACAATTACTCAAAGCTTTATTATTTTTCAACTCCAAATTCTTTTTTAATTTTGTTATAAGCCTATCTCTGTCCTCCCCTGACAAACTACACAGTTCTAAATGACGACTTTCATAATGACGTTTAAAACTGTATGCACTTATTCTTTTTAATTTTTGATTGCATACAAGGCACTCAGCTTTATTAAATATGTTTAGTGAAAATAAAAAATTTTTTTCATAATGTACCTTCTACATTTCAAAATAATAAAAAAAGGTTAATATGTAAACATAAAATTATTCCAAGTGTATTGAAATGCTGAAAAAAGTCATAAAAATACTCAGTTGGGCTTCTCTTTTTCTCTAACTTGCAATCTCAAGTGTGTATATTTTTTTGTTGTATCATAACAAAACAAGCGACATCAACCTGCTTGCTTAAAAGTTGGCATACAACTGAATAAAATTATAACTTTTGTACTCTTTGTAGTGCGCTTCGTCAATATTCGTGTTGTGTATGTGTAAATCGCGAAAAGTGTTCGACCCCCGGGGGCATTGTGTGCGCATCACTGATATATACTGTCGGGTTGATGTGAAGTCGACGACGCCATTCACAATAAGGGGGAATATTGAATTCAATTGTGAGTAGGATAAAGCTGGAGATTATCGTAAAAAAGAAATTACGGAATTACATTATCGTTACCGCAAGCGAATTAATATGTCACCAAATATTACGATTTTCGGTTCGCAAAAAGTTACAGAATCCAGGCACAATTAAAATATTCGATTATATCGGCTAAAGTTCGTATAGTATCACGTATTTAGTGTCCTTTCAGGACGCTTCGTGTGCAATTCAAAGTCGCACTTTACTAAATTTATTTATTTTTGGTTACTGCTTAAGCATTCAATAAAACGCAATATATGCTTTTGTTAATTCGCGCACTTCACCTTCATTAACAGGAATAACAAAGAAGTTGATGTGTTTTGTCTATCAGGGTGAGAGGAGATCAAATTATCGACCGTTAAATATATAGGAAATAGTGCTTAAGTCCAACTTAGCAATTTTGCAGAGAAACTGTTTAAAGTTGAATCCATTTTTTTTTAACTTTTTCTATTGCTATAAAAGATAATACATTCTTGCAGGATGATATTAACTGAAATAAATGTATATATATAAATTTAAAATATATCAGATAGTAAGTCAAGTGAAGTTATTATTGCAAAAGAAATCGCCTATTTAAATAAAAAAAAGTAAGAAGTAATTTTTTTGTAACTTTCTTAAAAATCACAAATCTAAAGTGAAATTTTGCACAGGCGCAGTTTTAAAATTGAAAATTATGATCGCATCATTATCTCAATTTTGAACTTAAGACGACTTAAGAACTTTTGGCCACAGATATATCGAGTTATAACCAGTAAAATAGATTGACCCACAAATTTTTTGGACTTTCATTTTTTTTTGGCAAATTTACTATTCACGATCGGTAAAATAGATTAAGCGACACATTTTTTGGACTTTTATTTTTTTTATTGGAAAATGTACTATTTACGATCGCAAATAATAGATTTTGGTCGTAAAATGAAAACCGGAAATTTTTTCGCTTAAGCTTTTATGTCGGTTATGGTACGATATATATCAATACTTTTTGATTTATACAATACGCACACGTATAGTGCGCACGCACCCAACTAATTATGTGATTGATGACTTTAATTGATCGTCTCCAAGCTACTTGACTCTAAACAAGACAGCTCAAAAATGGAATGTAGTGCACGCAGCACTCTTAAGACAAGGATAACGCTCAACTCTCGCTTACAGACCCGTTACGGAAGAAGCAACAGTTTCTGTAGGATATAAGAGCTCCACTGAACTGCATGATAGCTATATATATAAGTCTTAAGTCTCCTTCTTTTTTTGCCCCAGAACCGACCTCGTATGTACAAAAAGTACAACTTTTGATTATTGTATTGATTTCAATTTTTGTAGGCTCTCTTTACCTTTAAAAAAAATTAATTTTTTTAGTAAAAATTTTTAAGTGCTTTTGCTCATTGCAAGTAGATTTGTAGTTTGTTAAACTCACGTTTGAGTGCGAAATAAAAACTTTTATTTCTGTAATTTAAAACACGTCTCGTCTTTTTGTTTAATTTTTATTTTTTTTTTTTTTTTTGCTTATTTTGATCTGAAATTCGTTTTGCTGTTTCAATTATAGGGTGTTGTTTTGTTATTATTTTATATTTATTTTTTTTTTCAGCTGCTTTCAACTCAAACTGTAACATTCTCCTTTTTTCGTATTTTAGTTTTTGGTTGAAAAAATATGAAAACCTTGCAATTGTAATGAAACAATGTTGCCCAAACTTTGCAGTTATAAATGGTAAATCAAGCATTAAATTAACGCCTATTTGCGTCATAATAATACAACGTATTTCGGTTACGAATGTGCCCCATTAAAGCAGACCAAACGTAACTGTAAGTCAAAAGTGTAGACAGATCGATTTTCCCTAAACAAATTATCTACTGGTCAGTGGTTTTTTATTTCATGGAAATTAAAGATAATTATATGGAAAGTAAAATTGTAGTGGCCATGTTTTTTTTTCTTGTAAGCTATTAGCCATCAGGAGAGAAATTGATATTTTTATAGGATTTTTTTCCTAGAAAAAAAGATATACAGCATCAGTTTAGTTGTGCTAAAATTTTAAATAAGTATAAAAGTTCAATTCATTATTGTGTTCTTACTATATATACCTCCAACTAAAAAGAAGATGCGCCATACGTTGAACGCATTAATTTATGTATCTGGTGTTGAACTCTGATTTGTAAGTAGAGAACAAAATGCAAACTGCTCTCTTTGCAATATAAAAATTTTTCCATCAAAAAAACTTATTTTCATCTTGAAAGTTTATGATTAAATTGTTTTTTATAAATGTTTGTTTGCAGAACTTTCAAATCTTATTTCACTTTTTTTCAATCATTCATGTAATAAACTTAAATGCTTTCACCACACAGGATCATCTTTTTTATGTAGACGCCCATGCATGATGCAGTTTGGAATACAATTCACTTGATTACAATATAATTATCTACCATAAATTTTTGGCCCACATATTTTTAAATTAAAAATTATTTATGTATTTTAAAGTAAAATTGGTTTATGAAATGTACAAAATTAAACAACAAGTTAAAAGCAACTGAACAAAACAGTTACAAGAACCAGACGCAATTTATTTTTTTTGTGCTAAGAGTTAAATTATTTTGCGTAACAGTTTTGTTAAGCTTTAGCATTCTGATTAGCGTAAGGCACTGAAAAATAAAAAAGGTAAAAAATATAATCCACTTTTTTATAACTATACTAGAAAAATCCTTCGCATCGCTATGTTTTACATTGAAATATCAAAAAAATTTAGAGAATAATCTTACATTATTATTTTTTTCAACAATACAATAAACCCTAGTATTCTTTTAACCTTTTTTCAGAATTTCGAAATTAAGTTCGAATTTTCGAAGATGCTTAAAATTTAATCAATCATATGTAACTCATGACATTTTGAATTTTAATGCGCTATTTGGGTAAAAAAGATAACTTTTTAGTATATTTCCATGTTTATCTTGCATTTTTAATTTATATTCAAAAACTTGGAGTGAAAAACTGATATTATGTAATCATACTTCTGAATTTAACTTATTTTTTATTTTTTTTTTATTCGAAATTAATTTTGAATTATAACTTTTAAAACTTGTTATTTTAAATAAATACATTGTATAAGCATGAACTAATTTTTCAGCAGTTACAAAAATTTCTTAAGGTACGGTCACACTTGTCAATCATTTGCCCAAAAAAGCGTAACCAAAAAACACTAATGAAAAAAATTTTGATCTAGGCACTTGTTTATCATATTAAAGAGTTTCGAACACAACTAATGGGCAATATCATAGAATCCAACAATATTGCATACTCTTTAACTTGACAAACTTTTGACTGAATTGAAAGATTTTTCATTGTCATTTAGTGGTTGCGCTTTTTTGGGCAAGTGTTTGACAAGTGTGACCGTAGCTTTAGAATTTTAAAATTTTCGAACCTGCTTCAAACTTGATAACTTGAACACATTTCTTATCTACTGCAAGTTTAATGCGAGGTTGATCTTATAAATTACGTTTAGGAAAAATTTTATATTTATTTAGATTTTTTTTTAATAATTGTGCAGATACCCAATCAAAAAAATTGGAAGTATTTGTTGCGCAACTACTTTTTCTCTACTGCCAAAGTAGTTATCAAAAAGTGTGTATTTTAGACTTTTCAGTAAGTGATTATTAACAATATCTAGATAATTAATTTTGAAGTTATTTCTAGATTTCTTAAGCAAACTAATTCACAAAATGTATTGATTTAAACAAAATTGTTGATATCTGATCTTTCTATGGTTCTACAAATATAATGAAAAATTAGTTCCTTAGCATTCCTTAAAAAAATCATACAAAAAAATCGAAGGTACTTAACATCATGAAAATGACTTCGGATTCACTGATTAGGTATCAAAAGAGAAAACTTATTGCAATGACATCGCTTTATAAAAATCATTAGAAACTATCCAAATTTGCCCTACTTCATGATCACAAGTTCAAGATCTTATTGACTTCCTTGGAAGCTCTTTTCCTACTGGAATATTAGTTATCTTCATAATTATACAACAATTCTGTAAAATTAGTATTTTTTGTTTTCTTGTTACGCAATTAAGAAGTTTAAAAAGGAAAGAAAAATTATTTAAATTTATTCCTAAGCAGCCCCACTGTACCATAAAAATATCACGATTTTCCCACAATAAATTGAAAAATTTTGTTACAAAATTAATAATCATTATTTTGACTGTGTAAACAGTAATTACTGGCAAATTTTGATTTAATTTTCGGAAGTTCTATATTAATTTCGAATTTTCGAACATGACCAGAATTCCATAACTTGAATGTATTACATAATTATTGACACTATACTACGATATTTAGCCCATTAAAACTAATTTGCATAGAATTTCGAAGTTTATTTCGGATTTTTGAAGGAAGTTAGTTTAAGAAAAACAGGCAATTGACCCAAATGTGAAGACAGAGGGTCCTCGAAATGAAAGAAAATACGTTCAAATTTTGTGCTAATTACAGGAAAATTTGAAAGCGTTTTCTTTCGTTTCGAATTGCAGAGTAGACCTCTAAAATTGTTTTTACTATACATAATAATGGCGTTTTCTATTTGGCAACAGTTTTGTAAAGCAACCCAGCAAAAAAAAACTTGAAGATTTTGTAATGGGTAGTACTCTTTTAATGGCTTACAAAGTAATGAGTGGTACTTATTTATTTGATTATTTTATGTGTATAATAATGACTGTCTAGTAATAAATAAAATAACAAATTATTTAAAGCATTAGGTGAAAGTACTTATTGTGGTACTTTCTAGATAATAATGAAATCTATCTAGAAAACTATTTATTGATCGTGAAAGTGAGCTTCGAAAACAATAAAATAACATTGGTTTGCTACAATATTTATTACAAAATCTAATTATTTTCGAATATTCTTCAATATACGCATTCATATATTTGCTTTGTAAGATTATGATTTTTAACAATTCCATAAAATGTACAAGTTTAATAATTATGCCACAAAATGCTATTTGTTTATAATTTTAGGCTATTCTATTAAATTTTGCATTTTTGTGAGCAAAAAATAACCCACACACGACTGGAGAGTACATACACTTTTTTGCCTTCTGGTAGGCAAACTTTTTTGCTGGGAAGTTTCACTTTAAAAAATTAAAGAGCCACAAACTGTATTTAATATTATTTATTAAAAATCTAATATTAATTTAAACATAATAAAAATATACAATAAACGGATAACCATTACTTTAGTTCAAATAACAATAGTCATTGCCTGGTTTAAGCAATTTTTCGAAAGTTCGAAATTAATTTCGAATTTTCGAACATACCCAAAATTTTAATACTGAATATATTTCACAATTATTGGAAATAAATCAAGTCATTAGCATCGAAAAATTACATTTCGTGAAGTGTGCATTTTTATTTCGAATTTTTAATAGAAATGGTTTCGTGAAATTTAAGTTTCAAATACATTGCCTTTAAACGCAATCTATCATTTAGGTTTTTTTTAATTTAAAACTAATTTCGAAATTTCAAACACATTTAAAATCCTTTCGATATGAATATGTATATATCATAAACATTGGCATAATATAAAAAAATATTTGTAAGGTAGATTTACTTTTTGTGAAATCTGAAGCTAATTACCATTTAAAAATCAATTATGTATTTAAAAATTTACTTCCAAATTAATATTCCTAAAACCCAAGTTTTTATTGTTTCTTTATGTTTTCGTTTTCTCACAGCCTTATTTATAAAGATTATTAAGGCTTTACACAGGCTTAATGAGCAAATTTTTTGCATAAAAAACTGTTTTAAAAACCTTTTGTAAAGACTTAATAATTTTTATAAATAAGGCTGTTAGTATTTATTTATTTCTAAAATTAGATTCTAAGTAGAACAACAAAATCTCAAATTATATATGCAAAAAAAACAATTGGGGGACTCAAACGCTAGTCCTAAGTATCATAGTGTCATACGGCCATGTTCTGAAAACCATTTCGTTTTGAAATCGCAAAGTTTCAAAAACAGAAAACACTGTTCTCTTTATCGGATAATTTAGTGCATTCGATATTAAGTTCGGATAAAATATCTCAAGGATATGAAATCTTAAGACCAATTAAAAAGCTGCAATAAGTGAGCTCTTTTGTTGATTTTTTTCCTGAAATTTGTCGGTTTCAAAACGAAATAGTTTTCAGAACCTGGCCGATAATGATTTAACATTTCTGTTAAAAAACAACAAAAGCAAGAATAATTATATTAAAATTAAAACAAAAATTTAAATCAAAAAAAAAATATTTTGAAAAAAAAAAATTAAAACATTATGACACCGTTTGAATCCCCCAATTGTTTTATAAATTAATGCAAGGAAATCTTAATTTTTAGAGATAAAAATAAATATTAAACTCCAGTCCGACTAAAAAAATTAGTAGATATATTAAATAAGAATATAATCTCGTTTTTAATGAATAAAAATTCAATAGCTCACTTCGTTAACTAAACAAACTTATTACGATTGACTTATATAATTTTTTTTTCTCAAACATGTTGGAAAGTTTATTGAACTTGCAGTTTGAATATAAACTAAATGGCTTGATTATTATTGCTTCTAATGGAAATACGAGTATGTATTCTCTACTGGGATTTCGATTTCTTTATTTAATTTGTTCTTTGTTTAGTTTTAATTCATTGCAACTTTAAAAAAAAAAAAACTTAAAAATAACAGCAAAAAAAGTATTACACAGAGCTGATTTATTGATTTTTACTTAAAGATAATGTGTGAGTTTTCCCAGAGGTTTTTTTATATACTAAAGAAATACAGAGCCAGCAGTATTTGTTATAATGAAAACCTTTGCGACCAATACAATTGATTATTTATTTTTATTTTTTTAGTTTTTGTTTAGTGCTTGTTTTTCTTATTTTATTGACTTGAGTACAACTATTTTTTTGACGTAGTTGCTGTAATTGCAACAAGTTGTATGGTATAATACTAGACATAATATTTTTTTTAGAATTATGCAATCGATTTCTCTCCCCCTTTTTTGCCAGAAAATGTTGAATATTTTTACTTTAAAAAAATATATATATATAAAAACTGTAAATAATAAATATGTACAATCTTAGGTATGTATGTATATTTGAAGTTAAAAAATGTGTGGCATTATGTGGAATATTAAGTTTTTTTTTTTAACTTGTTAATTTTTTTTTATTTTTGCTTTTGCCCCAGTCAATGAAGTTTGTCTGTATGAACTGTAGCCACATCAGTAAAGTCGTTTAGTAGGTAATCGTTATAAGACCTATATTTTCCTTAAACCGTTTTTTTTTTGCTGTTGTTTAAGTTTATGTTGTGCTAATGCTATTTTTTAGTATCTTTGTTGCATTGTTCAAGAAGTTAACAATACAATACTAACAGAAAAAAACCTATTGTTATTTTTATATATATATATTTTTTTTGTTTCTCTTTTTGTAATATTAGTAGGTTGTATTTATTATATCTTTTTATTAAAAAAAATATATGTATTTTAAGCACTTCTTCAATCGGTATGATTAGTTGGATGATTTATTGGCGAACAAGGTGCTCGTTTATGAGGCGTTAAACTAAAATATAATAATAAGATAAAGCAAATTTTTTTCAGAACACTGCGCACTAAATAAAATCTGTGTGAAGATAAATTCGAATTGAACTAGCAGAGACTGAAACCACAATTACTAACATAGCACGTTTTACACATAACAGAGCAGTGTTAAGTACATAGCAGTAGATGCTTAATATATCGCTCATTTACTACAACAATATCACAAACCTTTATATTTTTAAATTTACATACAACTTAATGGAAAAATAAAGTTTTATTTTGCTTTCAAGAGTTGAGTCAACAAGATAATTGTATGAAATTTTTACACAATATGAAGAACGATATGAGGATAAATTCTGAACCATTAACTCAAAAATTCCATTCTGTTTTTATTTATGACGTTGTTCGGATAAACGAGCACTTCCGAAACCTTGAAATTAGGACGAAATCAATAAAAAAAAAATTCAATCGAATTCTCACTACGAGGAATTTAATAAAATTATAACCAATGTTAAATATTTGTCTGGTTCAACTAATAAATTAGATTTAAAAAAAAACATTTTCTGGAGAAGAATTGTGGTAATTTTGGTAAAATATGGATTTTTTCAAATTAAACCGTTAATAATAATTCTATATACATACACCCTTAACCAGGTTTTACTGACGGCTTTACAAAAAGGTAAAACACATAATTCAGTTTTATTATCACTGTATTCCAAAAATCTTTCCCATCGCTCTGTTTATATTGAAATTTTAAAAAAATGTAAAGCATAATCGCACATTTATTGTTTTTACTAAACATACATTAGCCCGTATAATTTTTTTTTAGCTCTTTTCCAGAATTTAGAAATTAAGTTGGAATTTTCGAACAATCTTCAAACTTAATAAATCAAATATATCTCATGATTTTTTGAATTCTAATACGCTATCCCGGTATTTTTAATTCTTTCCCGAATTTCGAAATAAAGTTCGAATTTTCGAACATTCTGAAAACTTAATAAATCAAATATATTTTATGAGTTTTTGAATTTTAATGCGCTATTTGGTTATTTTTTAACCTTTTTTTCAGAACTTTGAATTTAACTTCTAATATTCGATCATTCTCAAAACATAAAAACCAAATATTTCTCATGAGTTTTTGAATTTTATTTTTAAAATTTTTCAGAATTTCGAAATTTAATTCGACTTTTCGGACATTCTCAAAACTTAATGAATCCTAATTTTTCTTCTATTCTTTAGAAACTCACATTAATTAATAAAAATATTGCATTCAATAAAAATTGAAATTACTAAACTTAAGCCGGATTAAGAAATTATTTCTGATTTAATATTTTAATACGGCATTTGGATAATTCCATATGTGATGTACTATATCTTATGGGTTCTAAATATAAGCCAATCTTGAGTAGATTATTGGTCATTTTGGCTAAATCGAGCCATAACCATGAAAAAATCTTAAGCGACACATTTTTTGGACTTCGTTTTTTATGACGAAAATGGATTATTTACGATCTTAAATAGTCGATTTTGGTCAGAAAATGAAGTTCGAACACTATGTCAATTAACCTTTTTGGCGGTTACGGCAGGAAATATGGATATTCATAACTTCCACACTATAAAGGTAGTGCAGTCTTAAACGTCCTAATTGCAACCCATAAATAATTTTGAAAATGTAAATAATCGGTTTCGAAAGAATACATCTCCTATATAGTTGATTTAAGTCAAGGTTTCGTTTCATTTAACAACAACTGCTAAGTAACTAAGAGTGTTCTATTATATGCAAAATATTCTATGTTAGAAAATTTACTTTGAACTCGAAAATATATCATTATTCATATTGCACAAAAATTGCATACAAATATAGGGTTATCCACTTCGTGATTTGAAAACCTCCGGTCTGGCAAGGCTGTCAGCTGTTAAATATCTGCCATCTGAACTTTCATTTATTTAGTGAAATGTTTGCCATTTACTAATATGGATCGTTTAACAAATGAACAATTCTTCTTTGCTTAAGTCGACTTATAGCGATTATTCCATATTGCTACGTTTTAAGTTAAAATTTTTAAATCAATTAATTCTCGTATATACAGTGTAAATATTTTTATATTGGGTAACAAATCTATTTCTCTTTCTCTGACATTAGGGTACTACTAGATCGCATATAGCCTTCAGAGAAAATGCTATACTCTTTTATACAGTTGCCACACAACCTTTATATTGCATTTACTTATACATACGTACATATTATTTTTCTTTATACTACAGCATGTTTTTTAGATGTGTCTTCTATTATTATTATCATTAGTATTGTACTAAAAGTAACTATAATTTTAATGTTGCTGTAGGTTCAAACTATTAACCTATTGATCTAATGAAATTTACTCTCTGTTTTATTGTTCGTTTTTTGCTTTGTCTCACAAATGGGGGAAGTCATCAAACTTTTATAGTGTCATACAAACACATATGCTTTCAAACATACATACTTATTTTACAAGTATATACATACATACATATGGTGAAAAATCTATATTCGAAACTAACAATATGCTGTTGCAATAGAAAATACATAAAAATAAAGTGACCTCACATGTTATGTTGCATGAGAATATAAACTTATGAAAATAAATATTTTAAAGTTACACAAGAAACATTTGACAATTATGTGTTTATGTTGGAGTGGGTTTTAAAAAAAATTTATGAGCCATTTATACCTGCACTATGCCCAGATTTCGTATTCATAACAAAAACCATTGACTGAAATTTTTTCCTAAGCTACAACCAAACAACTGCAATATAGCTAATTCGCACAGCTTTTTAAGTACAGAGGCTTACGATTTAGTACAATTTTGAAGAAAAAAACCAAAGTTGCCTCACTAAATTCTACTAGATTTTGCGTAGATTTCCACAAAATCTAGTGACGAAATCCACTAAATTTTGCTTGAAATCTCGCAAGTACTAGATTTTGCCTAGTAAACGCACTATTACTTAAAATAAATAATTTGATTAGTTGAAGAAAAAAAAATGTTTTAACAATTCTGTATGAAAACTTCATACTTTGGATGTCAAAAAGAAATGTACTGACGAATATATGTTGACAGCTGAGGGATGTTCAATTTACAAGTGGCGAAAATAATCAGCTGGGCAGTTGAGACCACTTGATATGGATTCGCCTGGGTTTCAACTATTGCTTTTTCAAGAAGCTGTTGGTTGAAGTCTAATCATTAAATGCCTAAGCAGGAACGAAATGCAATCATTTGGACAATTAGACTTAAGTCTAATTCTTATATCGAATATATCGAGAGCTTATTCATATTCGAAATAGGTCAACTCAAAAAATCAAACTTTTCAGTAGAGCCAAAAAACGAGTTAATTCGCTCATTATTGTAACAATAAATGATGTGCCTTCCATAATATGGTTTAAATATTCTAACTTATTTATAGGTCTGCAAAAAATATTTTATTTTACACTGGTTTGCGTATTTTTATGAGATAGAATGTTTTAGTCGATCAAAAAACATATCTTTTTTTTAGAGTTAGTCGGAAAAAATATGCTTTTTTGGATACATTTATTTTCTAATCAATTTGTGAAATCTTTTACTCAATACTAGATATAAGAATTGAAAAGCTGCAAGAAAAAACTCAAAATACCATAAAAAAATAACTTAAGCCTGACTGAAAGCCTCTTCTATCTCGAGGTGATCAGCTTTAGCACTCTCTAAATCAATCTCACTCATAATTTTCAATTTCGAGATCTTATATCATTGACTATAATCGGTGTACAAGAATATTTCTATTTGATTAACTGTTAAAAAGATATACTTATATTACCAATTTTTCTATCGGAACCCCTATGTACTAGTATGTTAAAAGTGATCATATCTCAAAAACTAGCCATAGCATATCAAAATCCTGTTCAGCATGCCAAGTGCAATGAGATATGACGTGGATTTATAATAAATTACTTATTTTTTAAATATTTTGGAAATGAAACCAGTAAGAGTGATATATTCGGCTGTGCTGAATCTTATATACCCTTTACCAAAGTGCTTTTATGTAGTATAGAGATACATACATAAGCACATACATAAAGTATAAACAAAAAGAAAAAAATAATTTGACCTAATTACTTTTATGTACAAAAAAAAATTAATTTTCAAACCCTAAAATCATCATTTTAGATTTTTCTGATTCCTTATAGCAATCTAGTAGTTCTTAAAAAAATATATAACACAATAAGTGAAAAAAGAAAAAAGGAAATTAAAAAAAATGTTTTATTTAGTTACTTTAATATCCAAAAAAAAAAGTTCAAAGTTTCCAGCTCTGGAGCAGTGGTTTTTATTTTTATAATTTTCTACACACAAGTTTTCTTTCCAAAACGTAAAATATATATAATTTATAAAGGAAAAGATAAAAACGAATTAGACTTAGTTACTTTAATATATCACAAAAAGTGTAAGCTTCCCAAGCCTGGAAACATCTTTTGTGATTTTTCTGATTTCTTACACCAATATTTTTCTTTTAAGAACATAATATATGCTTAATTTATAAAGAAAACGAAAAATTTGTTTTAGTAAGTTACTTTTGTATAAGCACAAAATTTAAAGTTTTCCAACCCTGGAAACGTTTCTTTAAATTTTTAATTTTTAATTTTTTTTTTCTTTTTTTTTTTTTTTTTTTTTGAAATACCAATTTCAGTCGTGCTGAAGTATAAAATAAGTTAATTTAATAAAAATAAATAAAAAATTAGTTTACGGTAGTTAATTTTATACATCACAAAAATTTGAAGTTTTCCAACCCTGGAAACATCCTTTTTGTTTTTCTGATTTCTAACATCAATCTCTTTCTTTTAAGAACATAAGATATGTTTAATTTATAGAAAAAAAAGTAGAAATTTGCTTTAGTAAGTTACTTTTGTATAAGAAAAAAAGTTAAAGTTTTCCAACTCTGGAAACGTCTTTTTAATTTTTGTCATTTTTTTAATTTTTTTAATTAGAAATATCAATTTTATTCATACTGAAGTATAAATTGAGTTTATTTAATAAAAAAAATAATAATAACTACTTTTCGGTAGTTATATTGTGTGGCAAAATGAAGTTTAAGATTCCCAGCTCTGAAACCATCTGCTCGATTTTGCTGATTTTCAATACCAATCTTATTTCGACCATTTCTGACACACCAGTCTAAGAACGAAGTCTCTAGCTTTTCTGGGAGCTTCGGAAAACCGATTTCACGTACAGACGGCCAGACGGACAGACGGACATCGCTTATTCATCTACCCTATGCATAAGGATCCAAAATATATATACTTTATGGCTCGCTTATTAATATTCTGGAAATTACAAATGGAATGATAAACCTATATATACCCTTTTACCCTTGTTTTGGTAAAGGGTATAAAAATAACGTGTGTGATTTTGACTAACTTTCTTAGGCTTCTTAAATAATAAATTTTTGTATAATTCGTACTCGCATTCGTACTTGCATAGTGTAAACTAGGACCTAAGGCTGAGGCTATTTTTAATTCGTTCATAACTTTTGGTGTGCACCGATGCGCAGCATAAATTATTCTAAAATTTCTCGTTCAATATCTAAAGCAAAGTTAAAATTTTAGCCTAATTGAGCCCAATTTATAACTTTATGTCCATCAAAACTGAAAAAATACATTTATTTTATTGCACTGACAACATTTTAAGGCAGCTATGTCCAAGCCATATGCACAATGTAAAAACTTTTACAAAAGAACTTTTGAGCTTTCACACCGACGAGAGCACAACGACGAATCAGATTTTTGCAAAGAAACAATAAGAAATTCAAGGGCCAATTTCACCAACTTATTTAAATATCAATTCATATTTAAATGTAATTTTTCCATACAAAAATTTACGTAAATAAATATTTAAATATGAATCTATTTAAATTTATTTAAATATTAATTCATATTTCAAATGAATGAATGAATTCATATTTAAATAGAGTTGGTGAAATTGACCCCAAAAGCTTTCAAAGCTGTTTATCTCAAATGGAAATAACATAGTATGTGTATTTGGAGTACCTGAGCTGGATGGTTGTATGGTTCACTTTATTATTTTTTCAAAATGACTTGAATTAAATAAGATTTAATTACTCAAAGTTTTTAACTTTTTTGTGCTTATTAGTTCACTTTTCTCTCACAATTTTCAAGTTTAACGCGTCATTAAAAAAAGCACCATTACGTATATGACAGTTAGTTTTTGCATAGTGATGTAGAATTTTGTGCACTTTTAGCGAGTACTTTCAGTTTTCAGGGTACTTGAAATTTTGTTTTAAATTCATTCCCAAAGTCTCCATCTTTGGCCCCCATGTCCACCGATTTATTAGCCCTTAGCAATATATAAGGGCTATGAAAATTTTTTTAATACCAATTAAAATTTGGCCATATCAATTAAACAATGAATTGAATTTTTTCAACAGTAAAAAACTTTTTGAATTTTAAATTGAAACTAACAAAAATTAAAAATTTTAAAAGCCCCCGACATCTTTCAGAAAACACATAGCTAAAAACATAGCTAATAACCCTCTCGATCAAGTCATCTTTCAAACAGAAAAAACTAAATGAAAATCGGTCCAGCGGTTTGGCCTGTACGTGGACACGGACAGACACATAGATACACAGACACACAGACACACACTATAAACTTATAACACCCCTTTTTTAGTCCGGGGTAAATAATAATTTGAGAAAAATTTTGTTTGTGTAACTTTAGTATGCTGAACTTTAGCAACTTTTTTGCTGTCACTGTGAAATATTTGAAATGTTAAGTTAGGCCGTTTTACATTTTAAGTATCCATATATATTTTATTTATCAAAGGAATTTATATTTGTATACATATATCGATTCTTACTACTGTAATTAGTCACGCGACTAGTTTTGTCTGAATTACTTTCTTTTTAAGCTTAAATTTTGAGATACCTTTTACTATATCACTCCATGTCACTCCACTCCATGCTGCCATTTACCCATACTGAACCAGAAGGAAACTGCAAATTACTGTTGAATAGTAAAAGTGAATGAAAATATTTTTTAAGCAATCACACATTATTACCTTACAGAGGAAATGCCTTAAAATCTACCCCATACTATGGCGCAAGTCTCTAGCAATTATAAAAATCAATAGCTTAAATTCCGCTTCAATTGAATTGTATATGATAACATATCATAAAACATTTCCTTGGAAATATTTTCCTATGCATTCAATCAAAACACACGCTCATTCAAATTCCTATCGTTGTGATCTTTTTTCTCCTTTTCCTTATAATTTAATTTATGAGTATTTTTAACTTCATTAAACACATTTTCATACATTTAAAATTACAAATTATGTATGTAGGAGTTATACGAGTGAGTGCATTAAACCCTTTTTGAAAAAGAAAAACAATGTTTTTGTTTTCCTCCTTTTACTGCCAACACCTCTATAATTCATTCATGATGAAGCAATATCGTTATACCAGCAAAATGTACTGAGTTCACATGCATGAATGAAGTAAGGCATGATTGTTTATAGTACATTTCCAATAATTAAACAGAAATAAACTATTCATAAATGGAAATAAACTAAAAGTTTATAACACAGTATAAAGTTATTACGTGAAAAATAATCATGCATGCAAAAATTAAATGATAGACAACAGAGTTTAAGTGCTTCGCTTAAATAAATCAAAGTGGTGGTGCTGGCGAAGGGAAAATGGGATGATGTGACGGTCAGAAGAAAAAACCCTAACAGGGAAGTCTCAGTTAAAATTGTTTAAAGGATCCATAAAGATCGTATTTTTACACCACTTCTGAAATTCGGGATCGTCAACCATTCTACCAGAAACTTGATCTGCAGGATATAACAGATATAACTATATCTTACCATTAGGCTCACATGTGTCTTTTGTTTTCCCAAAAAAAAAAAAAAAAAATACATTAATGAAAAAAAAATTTATGAAAGTACATATTTTTAAAATTAATATGCAAAGAAAACCAAACAACCAGGTATTTATAAGCATATACAATCATGATTTGAACAACAATATAAAGGGTGTCCCAACAAGAACACAAGATTTAAATTTGGCGCCATTCGAAGTGTCATTGGTTGACATTTGAACAATTCTTATTGTTTGCTAGTAGAAGGTACGAGGTTAGTAAAAATGGAGCGCCACACGAATGAACAACGCATTCTCATTGTGAAATTGTTTTACCAAAATGGTGAAAGTTTTGCGGCTACAGTTCGAAAATTTGCGATCAATTTGATAGCTTCGTTAATAGGCAGAATTGTCGCATTTGGGGTGAGGAAAATCCTCGAGTGATTCACGAGAAGCAAATGCATTCTCAACGTGTCATTGTGTGGTGTGGATTTTGGGCTGGAGGAATCATTGGACCTTTTTTTATGAAAATGAGGCAGGTCAAGCGCAAAGTCAATGGTGTTCGGTATCGTGCCTAGAATTGAAGAAATGAATATGGAGGGCATGTGGTTTCAACAAGACGGCACCACATGTCAGACAGCCAGAGAAACAATTCAATTGCTGCATCAGTCATTTCCCGGTCGTGTTATTTCGCGTTTTGGAGACTAGAATTGGCCGCCTAGATCGTAAGATTTAACACCATTAGACTTTTTTCTTTGGTGTTTTTTGAATAATAAGTCGACGACGACTCAAGCCTTAAAAGAGGAAGTTGGACGCTGCATTAATAAAATACCGCAGCATATATGCAAAACGGTCATTGAAAATTTCATTAACCCATTTTTCGTCGACCAGTGATTATAATTACCAGAAGTTCTAATATTCATAACCGACAAACAAAATAGTTTTTATTCGATAGACTTTTTTAACCCCCGACTAAAAAAAGGGGTGTTATAAGTTTGTAGTGTGTGTCTGTGTGTCTGTGTATCTGTGTATCCGTGTCCACGTAGAGGCCAAACGGCTGGACCGATTTTCATTTAGTTTTTTCTGTTTGAAAGATGACTTGATCGAGAGGGTTCTTAGCTATGTTTGAAAAGAATCGGTCCGGCCGTTTAGAAGATATAACATCTTTTCTGAAAAAAGTCAGGGGTTTTTAAAATTTTTAATTTTTGTTATTTAATAAGTTATTCGGGGACTAGTTTGTTTATTAAATACTCAGTTAAGTTCCTTTCGCTACTTAAATTTCTTATTTTTGGTAATTTTAGAGATTAGTAATTAAGGGAATTGAAAAACATGGGGATAAAGTACCAAGACTTTATTATATCTATCAATTACACGTATTTTTATAAAAATAAACGTTTACTTTTATCTTTGGTATAATATTTACCAAAAATAATATTCATTTATAATGTAAAAGTTCATTATGAATATTGTGGTAATTATAATCACCACTGGCGAAAAACGTATACAAGTTATAACTAGTACGTCTTATTCACATGCCTTGTTGTATACGCTCTCTCTGAAGAAGTGTATAGTGCATAAATTGACCTCGGTTCTCTCGTGGCCTTAAACTTGATCGAATATGTGAAGCATCCTGAGCGTCTGTCTACTATCTGAAATGAAATTTAATGCAGTTGGCTCAGTGTGCAAAAACAGATTGCCAGCTAATTAATCTAGAAATTAAATATGTCAACCGCTTACCAAAAAAGAATACAACTTTATGTTCGAACACGCAAATGAGATCTATATTGCAAAATAGCGTGATAAAGTAATTTTTACCTTAGCAATCGGATTTTGATAACATCGATCCTTCTATAACTGACCGACGCTACCAAAAGTTACATAAGTATATAATGTTGAATAATCTAATGTGATACAAAATTATAAATTGCATATGGGGTGGTGGTGGGTGTAGATATCGAAGGTAATACAGCATCGAACTACCGCATAAATGTTAGAAGCAAGAAGTGGTTAGGTTAGGTGAGGTTAGCAGACTGCTGGTAGGGAAGGGTGAAATTTACAGTCCAGCTCGCTTGGGTCCAATACAATGATCCCTTTGTGCTACCTCTAAGTGAGAGGGTGATAGAGAAGGGATAGTGACAGAAAAGACAGGTGGTGAAGGAAGAGATAGAGGAAAGCTGCATTCTTTTACAATTCTGATTTTTGCACGTTTTTAAGGATGCAGTATTAAATTTTGAAGGTGTATTAGCTTGCCATTTTTAATTTTTACTTTACTTCTGCTACACATTACCGACGAAGGAGGGTGTTCTGATGTTAGCGGATTAGCATCCGCTGAAACCGATGTAGTTCAATAACCAGTGTCTTTGCCTTCATCGAACCTTCCTACAGATGTGCAATCGCTTTACGTGAGTACCTGCCGTTACGGCCTTATCTCACGTGTGCCAAAGCACCGGGTGTGGGTTAGACGCCAGACCAACGCCCCCATGCACCCTTTTAGAATGAACCTATGGCCCACTCCATAAGACACATAGGTTGCAATATTTGAATATAGTTATCCCTGTTCTATATTCAAGTACCTTGCTGAGGTACTTTGAGCTATCTAAACTATGCTGCTATGTCCGTGCCCATGGCAGCTCTGTTGAATGGCAACAGCACCTAGAACAGTGCTGACCGCGTCAGACCAACCACTAGCATTGATTTAACACTGGGAAGCCAAGACTATTCTCCTAGCGATTTGGGTAGCAACCACAACCACCATGATAATTCTCCGGCTTCCACGCTAAGGTGTTGTGTATACACCTAAGCGAGGTCCCCAAGGAAATTCCTCAACCATTGCCGGCACAGCTAACCACTCATCCATAAGGAACGCATGCCTGTATCGCCAAATAATCAGTGCCTACTCCACACTTACCAAAATCATCCCTTTAACCCCGTAGGGTATACCCCATTGGGGTAGGACGAACTCGGCATTTAAGCAAAGGAAACTGACGACCGCTACATGCACTCAGAACTTCAGAGCAGCGAGGACCACTTACGCGAGAAGAATGCAAGCACGCCACCTAAGTTTCTGTGCCTACTACGGCAAGACACTAAAGAGTGAAAGAGTCCTGGGGTCGCATCCAGGACAAAAGCCATTTTGGTCCAGAAATTTCCGGCAACCGCAATGCATTTATCTCTAAGCAGCCCAGCTGTCGGGCAACCGGCACCCGTGGTACCAGAAGTAGCCTCTGGTTAGACGTCGAAGTTCCACCACAAGGGCTTCACCTCTATCGTCTTTTGAACTCAGGGGCAGTTCTAGGTGACGCTGCACCTAGCTGACAACAACGGGCGTACAATATTTGTTTTCCTTTTATAAATAGGTGCACATCCGTTACTCTGTTTATATTCAGAGATTGGATAGTAACACATAAGTTTCACGGGTTATGAGCCAAAGGTCCGTCAGCGGAAAAAGCTACATTACCCTAGCTGGGGCCCCGGGATTGCCACACCCGTAGTCAAAAATAGATTCCCCTGGGGGTCGAACTTTCCTACAACAACTGACACAAAGGGACAATAATACAGTGACCGGGCTCGAACCCAGCACCTTCGGTTTTGTAGTAAACGTGCTAAGTACTTCAGCCAACTCCACCGTCAGCAAGAAGTGGTGATGGCATCTTTTTTCGAAAGTAGTGAACTCGGTTGTTGTGAATGCTTGTAAGTTGAAAATTTTTTTGTGCAACATTAGAAAAAATTGAGGGAAAAACCAACACCAACAACCAACACGGTCGGAAATTACTAGAAATCATCTGGTATGCGAGGATTCCGACGAAAAGTAAATGGAAACAGAGGTACCAAGACCAAAACGCATGAAAGTGACCCAATACGTTATTGTAAGTCAGATGAAGGCGAAAATATCGGTGCAATAAATGCCACATGCGCACCCCATTTGTGTGTAAAAAATGTGAGGAGCACCGCATACAAATTGCTTTAAAGTTTACCATAATAAAAACATTTTATCATTAAATAAAATGCTTTCTAGTTACCTTTGAAAAATCGTATACATGTATACATATTACGCCGATGCTGATTATAATTACCACTTATTTTCTAGGAAACGGGAAAAGCCACTTAGTCCAAAGTTGGACATTTTCTTAATTAGTATCAGAATATGTTCTATACAAAATTTTATTCAAATCGGTCAACAGGAACTTGGTGCGGCGAAAAATGGGTTAAAAGATCGTGTGTGTGCCAGCAAAGCCATCTCCCCGATATGTTGTTCTATACATAACCTCATTCTGTCTACTTTACGATATAATAAAGTTTGACGATTTTTTTTTTTAAATATCTGTGTTTTATTTAAAATTTAAATCTTGCGTTCTTGTTGGGACACCCTTTATAAGAAACAAAAAATATTATTACAAAATCATATTAAACAGCAAATATTCAATGGAAAAATGTCTATAAGAAAAAAAATTAAATCGTAGAAAAAATTTCGTATTACAACATAATTGATTTCTTAAAATAATTTTAATGCAACTAACGACGTTAAGTAATTTTAAGAAAAAAAAACAATTTCAAAACCTGCAATAGAAAAAAAAATTTAATAAAACCAAAAACAACGAATACTTTGCTTACAAAACCACATAATCTCAAACTTTTTAACAGCATTTCTGACCATAATTGATGCGTTTAAGTGCGCTTAAAAACCTTTTTATATATGTAGTAAATATAATCATACTTTGCAGCATATACTCGTATGCAGACATTCATTGTAGTGAGATGCGGAAATCGGGCATTTAAAATCTTATAAATGAGTCTAGACACATTTCATGTAAAAGTTGTGTTAGAATAAAATATAAAAACGCTTGAATAACATTAGCCAAATGTTACAAGTCAATTTTTTATTTTATTTTATTTTATTTTAATTTACTTGCAGAGCAACAACGTCCTGCATAATTACGAGAGTGTCATTGTCAACTGCTTTAGTTGTCTTGTTTAACTTATTGTGCTGTAGTCAAAATGTGTTTTTTGCAAGTAAGAAAAATACAACAACATGTGAAGATGTTAGCGAAGATGTAAGCTAACCATTGTTGCCATTTTAGCATTTTCACTGCCAGATCTGGCATTTTCATTAGTTAAAAAGCAGTCAACTTTTTAAAAATTCTGCTAAATGCTTTCTGGCAGAATTTGTTCACAATAAAAATTTTAATTTTCTTAAAATATTATTCTGTGTATTGGATTTTTCTCATAAATATATGTGCATTGCAGGCTAAAGGTTCCACGATGATCTGCATGGGAAAAAGTTAAATGCGCATAGCATCCAGAGGAACCCCTCAATAACCAATTTCAATGTATTTTAAATAAAAAAATATTTTACTGAATAAATAAAATAATATTTTGAGATTATTAGTGTGTTAAAAAAATTTTAAACGTAATTTAACATATCCAAAAATTGCCAACTATTAACTATTTTAAGTTTGTAAGTGCTGTAAAAATATCTGTAAATACTAATAAGTTTGTATTAACATGAAATTAAGAGCTATTTCAATAATTTTCTTCATTTAAATCTGGAATTATACTTTTATCCTGTAGAACATTTTGGCAGAATTTTTTTACCGAGTTAGCATTCTCTCATCATCATCTTCTGGCAACACTTAAGCTAACTAAGGGACGGTAGACTAAAGCTAACCATAGACTGCGCAATATTATTGAGTACTTTATTACTACATATTATTAGTGTATTTTTGCTTCACACTATTCAATGAATTGTATAATATTAAAATAAAATATATATATATACAGGGTGGGCCAAAAGAAACCAAGGGGTGTAAAAGTTTAATAACTTTTTTGTTTATTAATTTTTTTTATTTTTTCTTTCAGATTATATAGACAACACTTGGAGAATTTATAATGGAGAGGTTCACAACCGAACAGAGAACCAGAACAATAGAATTTTATTATTTAAACCAGAGATCAATTATTTTAACGGCTTTTTTTTAATGGCTTTGTTAATAAGCAGAACTGTAGGTTCTGGGGTTCTCAAAATCCAAGAGCCATTCATCAACGCCAATTGCACACCATCAGGTGTACAGTATGGTGTGGGATCACATCTGAAAATGTCATTGGGCCCTACTTCTTCGAGATTGAAGATGGAAGTGCTGTAACCGTAAATGGAGAGCGGTATCGGTTTATGATAGAAAATTTTTTACGTCCTGCTCTTGAAAACAGACCTGGTATGTGGTTTCAGCAGGACGGAGCCACTGCCCATACTGCCCGAGACACAATGGCACTTTTAAGTCAAATTTTTGGAGAGCGAATAATTTCTCGATATTCGGAAATTATTTGGCCAGCGCGATCGCCAGATTTGACAGCACCCGACTATTTTCTTTGGGGTTTTTTGAAGGAGCGAGTGTATGTATGTGAACAAGCCAGAGACAATCCTTGAACTCAAGGCAAACATTGTTGCAGAAATTCGAACGCTACAGCCACAAGTTTTGAAAGATGTTATGGAAAATGCTCTAAAAAGAGCCCATCAGTGCGAAGCTGAAAACGGTGGTCATTTAAGAGACATCATTTTTCATACTTAGTGTAAAAAAATTTCCATTTTGTATATTATATAATCTGAAAGAAAAAATTAAAAAAAGTTAATAAACAAAAAAGTTATTAAACTTTTACACCCCTTGGTTTCTTTTGGCCCACCCTGTATATATATATATGGGCAAAATTTTTCTTCCTGCCTACACACACATATGCTTTTAAAAAATTTTAAAATTGATTTTTCGTTATACATAGATGCTAAATATGTACAAACAAAATCCTTAACAAATTAAATAATTTTTAATTAAGTAATTTAGAAAAATAGAAATTTAATGTTTAGTAATGCACCTGAAAATAGTTATTGTACAACAATACATTACAAAATAATTTTTAATGCTCAATATAAATAAAAAAAACTTGATTCCATACAATATATTGTGCAATATATCAATATAATATACACAGACACCCAATTTTATTGCACAAAATCAATTATAGCACAATATTATTGACAAATTTTGGATATATTAAAGAAATGAATAAAAATTAAGATATATATTTTGAAAGCTTAGGTAGAATAATTTATTATATGATTTATTAGCTTTTAAATTGATTTGTACTTGCACTTACACCATTGCAAACTAGGCTGCCACCAAATGTCTGATGATATAAATGCCTGATGATATAAAATTGACCCAAGTCATTATTTATATTTCAATAACATAGAAATGTCCAAACCGGAAAGCTCTCCAAATAAATATATTAAGAAATTTCATTCGATATCACATGCTATGATTTGCCTCCAATTTTCTTCTATATCGCTTTTATTGGCCTATTATTTGATTCACATTAATTTGTTATGCAAATAGTAGAGTTACCAAACGAGACTAGTGTTTTTAATCCCTGGATTTTGCGATTTGAAAATGTCCAGAACTTAAGAGTTATTTATGATTCTCTTGAGGGTTTTGCACTGTACTATGGTGATCCCGAAAGCATAAGGATTTTTCATGATCGCGAGATTTTTCGAGATTTTGGGATTATTTATCATAAGAAAGAAACTAAATTTTGTTATGATTTTTATTTTATGAAAAGCAATTAAAATTTTAAATTCATACAAGAGTAAGTTGGCAAAATTAAAATAGAAGAAAAGTATTCACTTGTTAAAACTTTTTAGGGTGCAGTCCATCAAAGATGAAAAGAAACTCTATTGTATTCGCTACGATGTCTGTTCGTCCGTCTGTCTGTCTGTCGCAGACTATTTTCTCGAGAACCGTTAGTGCTACGGATCTGAAATATTCACAGAATATGTAAAACTGTGGCTGCTACAACAAATATATGACAACTAAAAATTGAAGGGTGTTCTAAAGCGAGCAACGAAACATATTGAAATCGTAGTATACAAACAATAATACAGGGTGTCTGGTAGCAGATTTATATTTTCAAACTTAAATAAAAAACGTAATAATTGACAAAAAGTTTTATGAAGAGCATTGAACTATATAATGGAAGTGCGGATTTTATTTTTTTAAAGAGTATATTATCCAGATGCCTTTCATCGAGTTGAACAAAATATTTTTCAATTGGGCTGATTTCTCGACGAATATTTTCCTTTAAAGCCTCAAAGAAATTAGAGATTGTCATTATAAATCCTCTTGTTTAGGTAGCCCCATAAAAAAAAATCCATGGGAATTATATCGGGCGACCTCGGTGGCCGTGGGATGTCCCTAAAGCGACTGACCAGTTTTTGGGGGAGATTTTTCCGAAGCAAATTCATCGAAGCTCTGGCTGTGTGTCCAGTCGCCGTATCCTGTTGAAACCACATGTGTGCAGAGTACGATGGCCAAGCTCGCACGTTTGGCAAAAAGAATTCCGTAATCATGCGTCGATATTTTTAACCGTTGACATTCGTCGCCCGGCATCGAGAATTTTCGAGAAAAAAAATGGTCCAATTATCTCATGCTTGGATACGGCACACCAAATAGTTACCCTGGGGCAATGCAATGGTTTTTGATATTTCAATCGAAGGTTGCTGGTTCTTGTGGACCAGTAACGGCATTTTTGCTTATTGACGTGGCCGTTTGAAAGAAAATGAGCGTCGTCGCTTCAAAAAATCGGATTTACAGCACGAAAACGCACCAACATCGTTTTACAAAAATTTTTGCGTGAATCAAAGTCACTTGCTTTCAGTTCTTGAACGATTTGAAAATAAAAAAAAATATATTTTATTACAAATTTTCATTGAAAAGTACAATATATATAACATTTTTTCCTAGAAAAGTAAAGAACATAAATTTCTTTTAATATTGTCCAAATTTATATTATTCGCACCCAGATTAGGCTTGCCTTCCTTCCCATTTTATGACGATATTTATCAATAACTTTTAATACATAGACAAGTTGATACATGACTCTAGAGTTATTTATTTAGTCTCGAAATACAAGTGAAAATTCTGTTAAATTTTATAAATATTTTCTTATTCAACTTGTTTAAATTTTTTTACTTACTTACAGTAAATTCCGCTGAACTAATTTTTCAAATATATAAATTTTTTATGGAAATTAACTAGGTAAATAATTTGTGATAATCTGCTAATCGATTCTTTAAAAAAATTAAAATATTTCTGTTTAATCGCATTAAAAGCTCATCTTCCTTTTTTTAAATAATTTTTAATTTGTATTTCTTCATAAATGCGTCATTTTTTGACTGACTTGGAAAATTCAGTTTTTTTTTTAAGAGTAGGGTATAGTTTCCATTTGGTTCTATTAATAATTCTTACTGCCAAAAAAAAAAACGACTTCAATGCAAAGATCTGATAGAAGAAGATAAGAAGAAGTACGTGATATAAAAATTAAATTTTAATAGGCGTGCCTCTGCCCATTTTTAAAATGCAAGATTGTGTGTTTTTCAAAAAATTCGGTAAAGTAGAATCACTTAAAATAAAATGTTAAATGTTAATGGACATAACTTCGCCCATTTTTTTAAATAGAGGATTGTGTCTATTTTGGAGCTCAAGGTGTGTGGTAAGTTTTGTAAAAATCGGTAAGGTAGAACCGCGTGATATATAATAATAAATTTTAACTGGCATAACCGCTGCCATTTTTTCAACTTTCAAATTGTGTAATTACAAGAACCAAGGGGTTTTTCTAGGTTTTGCAGCAATCAAATAATTAGAATATCATAAAGTTAAATAAAAAATTTGTGGCCGTTCCCCGCCCAATTCTTTTTTAAATGGGACCAATGGGAAGCTATACCCTCTCAGACAAAAAAAAAAGAATTTTTATGTTTTTATGTATGTTTTTTTTCCATAAATTAACCCAAGCTCAAGTAAGCAGCAACTACTGTATTTGAAAATTGTTCACATCTCACTTCAATTTGTCAGCAATAAACAGTAGTAGAAATGCAAGTGCAAACTTGAAATTTAAAACAACTGCAAAATATAAACGGGCACAATAATTTAAATATTTTTTTTTTACTTTTTTTATGCAAAATAAACTTGAAAATTTACTACATTCAGCATTTTTTTTCAAGCCGCTTAATTCGGTGAGAATTATGGTGTGTGTACATACGTACGAGTATTATTTTAGTATTTTAAGGCTACGAGTATGTTTACAAGTTTTAAATATTTGTAGAAAAAAATTCTGTTTACTTTTTTTCAATTTTATAAATAATTTTGTATTAGTAGACACATCTAATTTGTATGTCATGCATTTTAACGGTTAAGATGCGTGATCAAGGTTGATAATTTAAGAAATGACTTTTAAATACTCATCAGCATTTATTTTCATATGACAGATTGCGTCCACTTTAAAGTGTCTGGTATTAAAGGAATTAATTCGTTCTTGATACGAGTATTAAGCAATTTGGTCATGCTTAGAAGTAAGTAAATACAAATATTTTGTTAAGCATAATTGAAATTTAATTGTGTGCTTATAATACAAATAATTCTTAAGGTGAGCTAACACTTTTCATATTTTTTACATCAAATATTTATATAAGAGAACTTTATGTAATTTTTAATTGAGCGTTCAAAGCCATGAACAAATCACATACCACAATACTAAGAGCGAGAAGTCAATACAATTGAATAATAATTCAAAGATCTTAGTTAGATAAGGTTTAAAGCATACATTTGGCGAAGATGTAATATTAATGTTCTAACCACAGAGTATAACAGAGTTGCAAGAAATGACTTATTAAAAAATTTATATCAGCTATAACGCAGGTTCTGCGAGAAAGGGACAATTGTAGTATGCATATGAATTTATAATTAAATATTTAGTACAATAATCAACAACAACAGTAAATATATAATTAATGAAATGAACAAGTGAATCCTTAATAATAATCGTATTATAAATGTGCCCTTAATTATGAAAGTGGTATAAGTCATATATATATTTGGTCGAGATTGCATTTGAAAAAATCAAAAAAAAAAAAAAAAAAAAAAAAAAAAAAATTATAGTGTGCAATATTTTAATTCAGAGTTGTACTAGTCTCGATTAATATAAATTTCTTTAATATTTGTTGAAGTTTTCTTAAGATTTATTTCATATGTATTTCAAAGCAAAAATGATTATGACTTAGACCACTTTCAAAATTAAGGCACAAATGTGAAAGTAAGGTGGCTTGTTTTTTTGCTACGCTATGATTTTAAAAGTTCTTTCACCAATAGAAAGGTACATTACCAGCAGCAAACATCGCTTATTTTTTATCCGGTTGGAAACCGGTTTTTATGTTTGGTACGGACTTTCAAACCTCCAAACCGATTTTGAAAGCTCTTTCACGAATAGAAAGTTACATTAGCAGAGGCAAGCATCGGCTATTTTTTATCCGGTTCGGAACCGCTTTTTTATACTTAGTCCGGCTTTTTTCCGAAAACACATTTTTGGGCTGCTTAGTAAAATTTTCGCTTCAGGTTTGATTGTTTTAACACTTATAAAACCGGTTTTTATTTTGTTTTTATAGCTATGCTATTTATTGCGCGATACAGGAGTTGGGACGTGATTTTCGTAACAAAAATAATCAACATTATTACAGTTATAAATTTATTTTTGTTTTGTTTTAATTGTACTTAAAATCAGATTTTGTTTTTTTTCGTTCATTAAAGTGAGTGAAACAAAAACAATGAGAACGAACCAGAAAACACGGCCAGCCATTAATTCAGAAAAGAAAATAATGGGAAATGAATGGAAAATTGTTGAAATATTTGCAGAGAATTTGACATCATCATATAGTATAATTTTATTGCATTGTTATTTCACACATGAAATTTGTTTTATCGAAGCAGCATAGCTATAACCGGGTGTTCTAAGACATTTCTCTACTTTTTAATTTTTTTATGGCTTTTCTGTGGATTTTTACCGTTTTTGAACATTATCAGTGAGTAACAAATAACAACATAAAATCAAGTATAGTTTTTAAAATATCAGATCAACGCGAGCGTAGCCACGGGTAAAAGCTGGAATTTTAATAAAATTAAAAAAAATATTTTGTAGCGCTGAACTAAAAACCACAAAAAAGTGTTAAAAAACTAGTTTCCAAATGATTGCATACTCCATTTTAAGCATTTTCATTTAAAAATATTATCAAGCAGCGATGAAGTTCCACTCTTCAAGTGCCTATAGTGACCCTGCTGAAAATTTGGTGACAATTGATCCAAACGTACCCGTCCTATGGCTTGAGAAAATGCGAGTGTTATCAAAAGTACGAAGAAGTGTATGGTGAAAAAAATTACATAATGTGTAAATGGTTACATATTCACCATTTTCGTGATATATCGTCTTGATCTTGAGCCAATTTAATTTGGACTCGGTATAATATTGTAGTAAACCCATCCTAAGCCATTCCCATGTAAAAGTGACTGGTCCGCTTCATAGAAAGTGTTAGAACTCGGACTAGTCTCTATCACTTGGGGACCGGTCACGTGACTAGTATTGTGTCAGTTCAATTTCCTGAAGGGGAATCTCTGGTTTTAATGTCTACACATGTCCCCAAAGGGAGTACCTCGTCAGTAGTAGCATTGTCTATAGTGAACGTCTGGTTCCAATGTCTACACTATACCCAATTGGAGTACATAGTCAGTAGCAGCAGTGTCCATTGTGAATCTTTGGTTCCAATGTCTACATATGTCCCTAATTAGTGTACTTAGTCAGTAGTACAATGAAAGAAAGAACAATGCGGAGCAGAGCTAGAGGGTTGTAATGTTCCACAAATATGTTCCTTGCATGATCTTGCATAGAAACAAACATCATACAAATCAAGAGTAAAATGTCTGTGCTTTCGTATGCTCATTAAAGACAAAAGTGTGTAAAACGTTAGAGTAAATCTTAACGCCCTTTTAGAATAGGTTCAAAGATAAGCTTTCAAAATGCCTTTTACGTCTATTTCTCCCTCTCTATTCTATCAGAATCGTTTGTTAGAACATTGTTATTTTGCAAGAAGAAATCTGGATAAAGAGGAAACTTTTTAAATTAATACCCAAACAAAGATGACAGCGTCTTTAAAATTATATTAGGAGCAATTTCAAACATGATTTGTTTAAAATCGGTTGTTTTTGATTTGATTTAAAATTTTTCATTAATTCATTAAGGGCCATTATTACAACTTAAAGTTAGTTAAAATAGGATTTTATCGGACGTATAAAGAGCTTTCCATTATTGCAAATTGGATTTAACTTACCAGGTAGAATAAAATTGCCTGCAATTTATTGCACACTTTAGGTTAAAGTAAAATTTTGCAAACGATAAAGTTTTTATATGTCCGATAAAATCCTAATTTTAACTAACTTTAAGTTGTAATAATGGCCCTACATTTTAAATTCTCAAGGTTAAAGTTAGAATTCTTTTAACTTGTTAATAATTATTGCTCTAGAATTCGCTTTATTTGACTTGAAATTATTTACAACTTTTATTGAATTTTGAACACCTAATGGTAAACACAAAAACAACATTTGTAATAGTTTGAAAATTTCTTGAAAAGATATGTAGTATCGACTTCATCAAGGCTGTAGTTGTAAACCAGCAAAAAAAATAATACGTACGTACATATACTTGTATGTATATAGAACTGTACACGTACACACACACACACACACACACACACCAATAAAGACATTTTTATTTTGATAAATCGTTGTTACAAATAATGCTCTAAATTTGTAATCTTTATTATAAGGGCGACGTGTAATTAAAAAAAATAGATATTTTTACAAAACTTGAAGTGAAAATGTGTTTGGGGCTTCTTCTAGATTTTCCTATTTTTAAATTTTTTTGTCTTTGCAAAATCTATTCTAGTTCCAGTTAAATGTCATGCGAATTTGAAATACCATTTATAAATACAAAATGCATTCAAACGTATTTATGACACTTTCCATTCCATTCATGAAAAATTATTTATTATTAATTAAGTTTGACATACTTTTGATTTATGTACGAAAGGAAAATCTCGATTTAAAAAAAAAGTAAGAAAAAAAATGCAAAATTATAATATGCGAGTCTATTGAAAATATTCAATAAATTTGCACATTTATCAAATCTGGAACTCATATAAATTTTAACGATTTTTTCTGCTGCTGTCTACGAGTCTGATTGCAAATCTATCTCTATGTGTCTGTATGTTTGTGAGTGTGTGTGTGTGTGTGTGTGTGTGTGTGTGTGTGTGTGTGTGTGTGTGTGTGTGCAAAGCACTTTTTTGCTATTTGCTCTAAAGGTTTTTAGATGCCAAAATGTCAGGGCATAAGAAAAAAAAATTAATTGAAAATATTTAAATAAAAAATGGTTTCTTTGTTATTGGAAGAGTTTTGTTTTTTTTTTTGCAGTATATTAAAAATATTTATTTATGGTAAATTTTTGATTGGCAATTGTATAAAGTTTTATATTTTTATTATAGTTAGATTTGCTATCAGGTGTCTAACCTTGGGACAATTTTTCGCTTTCAAAAATATTGCTTTATCGAGTAGAATTATATATTTTACGCCTTACTTCAAAAAACAAATGAAAGAAATATTCCTTCCTTCAAAAAAAAAAAAAACCTTTTAAGGTTTCCTTTTGTCCCCTTTTTCCCAAATTACCATAAAAGACCCATACCCAGTAAATTTAGAGTATTTAAATCTTTTATGAAAATATTGCTTGCAAAGTTTTGCAGAAGTTCTGAACACATGCTATACCCAACGTGCATGGCTTACGTGTCTTCCGCCATTGATTTTCCACGACGCACAGTGGTGTGGCGTATATTTTTGTACAATAACTACTTCTGATTGAAAGCTGACACCGAGCACTATGTGGACCAAATTTGAACAAAATTTAATTTGAATTCATCAAAGTCGGCACCGCCCACCACAGTAGAGCTGCAAAACTATCGATAGTACTATACTATGATATTACTTTGTTGTAAATGAAATATCGATAGTTTTTTCCACTATCGATACTATCGGCAAAAAAACAAGTAATTAAAAGAGTAAAAATAATCGAAGTCAGTAAACAGTAGCCGGCAGCTTTGAAGCAAATTATCCGTAGTTGATTTATGCTTTTGTACAGCGATGGAAAAGTTGGTACAATTGTATAATTTTAGCGCTATTTGAATGCCAAAAGTACCGTAGCACCGCAATGACCCATTTAGCACTACTGGAATCTCTTTATATTATATTACATGCCAAAAATAGCATTAAAATATATTAACCCCCTTATGCAAAAAATAATGCGTGCTTGAAGTGTACATTAAAAAAAATTTCCATAGAAAAACCGGTTTTAACGTTCACTTATTTTTTTACACAAGGGGGTTAATCTTTAGCTCGAAGGTATTAGAAAATTAAGTAAATCAAACGATGTTTTCCGGTACTTAAAGAAAGGAATGTTATTTATTCCAAATTCATCTGCAAATATGGAAATTTTATTTTCCTACCAAGTAGAGAAGCTGACTATTTGCATCGACTGTGAACAATCGAATAAAAAAAAGGTTATAAACGTAGTATATCGTAAATGTTACTTTTATATTCAGATCCCAGCAACTAATATTCTTTGTGCACCTTCTGGCGTTTTGTTAATTGATTTTTAGTTAATTAATAAGTACAAGTATTAAAAAAATATAAATAAAGAATTAGGTACAATCGTACTGAAAAAATTAAAATTTTTTTTGAAAGTTAGTACAATTTGTAAATATGACATCGCATCCCTGCTTCTGTATACATAAGTACTTAAATACATATGTATGTATATGAATTTATTTATAAATCCAAGTGTTATTCGACAAATAGTAGTCACAAGTATCTTAATAAATTCAACATCGTTGACACAAAGATAAATTTTGGTGGTACTGATATCGCGACGGCCGCCAATCGTCTCTTACGATAAAACTTTACAGTTAGTGTCTTAAAAGTTATCAACAATTTTCGCATTTTTATAATTCTAAACCATGGGTAGGATCATAAAATTTTAAGTTCAATAAAAAAGTATATTTTCGATAATATGGCGCTTACGATAAAATCGAAAAAAAGGCTTGATATATTTTTATATACTAATGAAAATGTTGAGGACTCTGGATTTTTTTTCGAGTCAAATGTAGGTTATGTGTCAACTTTTATAAAACTATTCGATACTATCGATAGTATCGATAGTTTTACATAAAACTATCAAAACTATCGAGTGGAGCGACTATCGATAGTTTTGCAGCTCTACTGCACAAGACCATTTATAAGACCTTTCAAGACATGAGAGATTTTCCAAATGCTTTACTATAGCGAAATATTCTAAAACAAAAGCTAAACAACACTGTTAGCAAGACAAATAACGGAAACAAATGTCTTGCCAACACTGTTGGCTGTATTAAAGCATTTGAAAAATCTCTCATATGTTGAAAGCTCTAATAAATGGTCTTGTGCAGGATTTTAATATATATGTATATGGTTACCTTAATATAGAAAGGCCCTAGCTCACTATAAGTTATGGCTTTTCTATATCAAGTTGACGATATGTATAAATAGAGTTCAAAATACAAAATATGTAATTTGAAACAAAAAATTTATATTTCTGTAGCCAACTTAAAAAAAAGGAGGAGGATTACCAATTCGTCTGTATTTTTATTTTTATAATGTTTGTTACTTCATAACTCACTGCCTTAAACCTATTTAAATTTTTTTTTGTGCGGGTATAGCTTTCATTTGGTCCCACCCACTATTTTTTTATTTTTATTTTTTTTATTTGATATTTTACTTATCCGACTGCTGTGAAACGTTTGCAGACACAGTGTGTTTTCGTAATGGCAGAATTTCGAAGTTGAAAGAATGAGCAGAGCCACGCCCATTACAATTTCATATTATATTTCACGCACTTGTGCTTAGCCGAATTTTACTAAGCCTGGCACACAAGTGCAGCTTTAAAAAAAACGTAACCTGGCTTTTAAAAAAGTGGGCGGGGACACGCCTTTTAATATTTATATATATACGGTCTAATTCATAAAAAATATTTTAGGTTTATTACAGGCTTATTTGACAAATTTCCCATAGAAATATGTCAAATAAGCGCTTAATAAACCTGAAATATTTTTTATGAATAAGGCAGTTAATATATTATATTATATTTTAGGTGCTTCTACTTAACCGATTTTTACGAAACTTAACACACGCTTTAACCTTTTAGAAAACCACAATCCTGCATTCAAAAAGTGGGCAGGTCACACTCATTAAAATTATATACAATATTTAACATGCTTGTACATAAACGCTTTTTACAAAACTTGAGACACAGCCTGAAGGCTTATTCTGAATTGCGATGCGAAAATCAATGCGATGCGCAAATGAAATGCGATGCGAAAGAAAATTGGTATTCTATAAGGCTTTCGTAATCGCATTCGAGTTTTATTTTAAATCGTGACAACGCCGGTCAAAAATAACAACGCTGGCCAGAAATAACAACGCTGGTATAAAATAAACGTCAAAGTTAAATTTACAAAAGAAAAAGAAATTTGTGATTGTGCTTGCAAAATAACATTAATTTATATATTTGTGTAATTTACCAAAAATGGATTCTGTGGCACTATGGTTTGATGATGAAGAGGCACATGACCAAAATGAAAGGGTGCAAAGAAGATTGCTTAGAAGCAAATCAGATATTCTAAGCTTGAATGCAAAAAGGTGATTTATTTTGAAGCATTGAAAACAATTAATTATGCAAAATATTTCTCTTCCAGCTTTATAAAAAATTTTAGATTGAGCCAAGAGGCATTTATATATGTTTTAAATAACATTGGCTCGGAATTGAATGCCACAAAATCAAGTGCGATTCCGCCAGTTATCAAATTAGCTGCTGCGTTAAAATTCCTTGGTCAAGGTGGCTACCAACATCAAATTGGTCAAGATCATCATCTTGCAATATCTCAGCCAGCAATGTCCCGATGTTTGGCAGAAGTTCGCGTTGCTATAGAGAAGATTTTATGTCCGAAGCATATTAAATTTGATATGTCCGAAGACGAAAAGAAAGAGGCAAAAACTTTCTTTTTCAGAAAATTTAATTTTCCTGGTGTGATTGGGAGTGGTAGATGGAACACACATCCAGATGATACGACCCAGTGAAAATGAGCATTTGTATTTTAACAGGAAACTTAAACATAGTATGAATGCTATGGTGGTGAGTAAACTTATTTTTCAAATAGAATGTTTTTAATAATTATTTAAGCCGATAGCCATTGTTGCTAGTGCTTTTAAATTAAAAATAAATATTTTAAAATAAATTTTTAAATAAATAAAATAAAATATTGATACATTTCAGATATGTGACCACAAAATGATAATTAAAGCTGTCGATTGTAGGTATGGAGGCGCAAGTCATGATTCCCATGTATGGAACCTGTCTAATGAAAGAAAAATATTGAAAACACAATACGAGAATGGAATGAAAGGGACCTGGATTCTTGGTAAGCGGTATTTGTTGTTGCTTTTATTGTAATACTTTTAAAGTTTGAAAAATTTTCAGGCGACTCAGGCTATCCATTAGAACCATGGATCTTAACACCATATCGGAACGCTGCAGAGGGTTCTTCTGAAGCACTTTTCAATGAAAATTTCAGTTAAGCCAGATCATTAATTGAAAGGGTGTTTGGTGTCTTGAAAGGAAGATTTCTATGTTTGTTAGCGGCCCGGGAGCTGCATTACGATCCACTAAAGGTTGTTCGAATTATGAATGTTTGTTGCGCTCTTCACAATATTTGCTGCAAATTTAAAGTTGAACTGTCAACGGAGGAAATTGTGAATGCCGAAGATCTGCCACAATCTATTACTTATTCACCCAGCTATAATAATAGTACTAGTGGTAATAACAATTACACAAACATTGCTAGAAATATAAGAGACGAAATAAAAAACAACATGATTTAAAAACTAACAGCCTTTTTTGTATTTAAAAACTTAAAGTCACTTCATTGGTTATATATTACATTGATTTTGGTTAAACAAAAAAATTACAAGCTATCAAAAAATAAAATCATTGGTTTCGGTCAAAAAAAAATTTACAAGCTATATAAAAATATATATAAAAAACCCATTATTTCAAATTAGTGCGATTTGGTGGTCTTGTTTGTTTCCCTGAATAATTTTAATAATTAATGTAAGAATAAATAAACAAAACAATTATTTTTCACTTACATTTTTGTGCTTTGCGAATGCTGTTTTGCCGTCGAATATATTTTGCGATTTTCGTATGTATCTGACATTTGTTTTCGCAATACAGAATACCGACTTGCCACATTTTCGCATTTTAAATGCGAATAAAAAAAAGTACTTTGCGAACATCGTAACACAGAATAGGAAGTGTTCGCATTTGCATGTTTTCGAGTCGCATTGACTTTCGCATCGCAATTCAGAATAAGCCTCCTGAGCTCTAAAAAGAACACAATCTGCCTTAATGAAAGTGGGCGGGACTACGCCCATTAAAACTTAATATTATACTTCACCTGCTTATATATGACCGATGTTTGAGAAATGAAGCACATACTCTGAGATTAAAAAAAGACACAATATTGCAATCACAAACTGGACGGTGTCACTCCCATTATATTATATTTCACGTGTTGTACTTAACTTTTATTTACGACACTTAACACGCACCCTGAGCACTAAAAAAAGACACAATGTTACAATCAGAAAAGTGGGCGCAACCACGCCCATTGAAATTTAATATTGTGCATCCCGTGGATGTACTTAACGAATACTTAACAAACTTGGTGCACACTTTAAGCTCTAAAAAAGACACAGTCTTGCAAGCACAAAGTGGGCGGCGTCACGCAGATTAAAATTTAATCACCCTTATTCCAGTTGTCGGCATCGACGTCATTTTAACAAAATACCAAAAAATTGGGGCTTGTGTATCCGTTGTCGAAAACAACTGACTCCTGTTGGCAGGTTTATCCTATTTTCTAAACCGTAAGGAACGGAAATAGATTGTCAGTTGCACAAAATTATTCTCGAGAGCGAGTAAACAAGCCCCAATTATTCGGTATTGTGTTAAAGTGACGTCGATGCCGACAACTGGAATAAGGGTGAATATTGTATTTCACGTGGTTCTACTTTACCGTTTTTACGTAACTTGGTTTCGTGAGCTCTGATTTAGTGAGCTCTGAAAAATACTTAATCTTGAGTTTCAAAGAGTGGGCGTGGTTAAATAAGTTTGTGCTTTAAGAAGTGGGCGGAACCATGCTTATTAGAGATTAATATGCTATTTCACGAAAGCTGGCACACACCTTGAGTTTTGAAAGTGACGCGATGTTAAATTGAGACAAGTGGGCGGACAGTTATATTAGCCAAATTGGTGACTCTATAAAAGTGACCCTATAATTACAAAATTTAAACTAAAATTTAAAAAACAAAATGTTTAAAAACAAAATTAAACCGAATTCAAAAAAAATAAGCACAAAAAAGTTAAAGATCATTAAGATTTAGTTAAAGAAAAAAAATCGTATAGTTTTTGCATATAAAAATGATTAATTGCATTTAAATTATTTTTCACTTTTTAGTGTTTATTTTTGAAGTGTGTTTCATTTTTTTTTTAAATTTATTTATTGTGAAGCTTAAATTTTTTAGGGTTTTAACTTATTTTTTAGCTTAAAAAATTTTCTTCCTTTTTCTATTCACTGAGAACTGATGGCAACAAAAATATTTCACGAGAATTTCAGGATATCAATTTTCTCTTCAAGATGAAAAAAATTCGTATGAACCTTTTAGTTCGCGATAGGGATATATATTTCATTATAAATTCTCATATTTTTATTTAGTTTTATTTATATCAAGAAAACTAAATTTATAAAGAAAATACTTTGTCACCTGCAATTTTGGGCCACCTTTTACATAATGTCAGCAAGCCTTAATGTGAATTTTCAATTGCTTGAAGCTAATGCTTTAGTTTCTATTTTTAATTTAAAAAAAATTAATCTACATTTTTGGAATTTTAAATAAATACACGTAATGCATTTTACTAGTTGCATATGTTTATTTAATTTGTATATGCAAAGTTATTCTATTATATATTTATTCAAATTATTTGCTATGTGTTTTGTATTTTAACTAAGTGAAATCCTCCTCATTTCCTTTGTTATAAAAATGTCACACTTTTGATGGAATAGAAGAAAAAAATAGCTATTGCACTGAGTCACACTTGCCTAGATACTAGAGAATACTAGAGATACTAGAGACATTTTTTAAATAAAAATTGGCTTGAAATTTTAATTGAATATTTATTTCATCTAATTTATGTATATAAAAACGCTTTATAATTTTAAATAAATATGTATATAACAAAAATTAAAAATTTAAAAAACCCCCGACTTTTTTCAGAAAAGATGTCATATCTTCAAACGGCTGGGCCGATTTTCTTCAAACATAGCTAAGAACCCGCGCGATCAAGTCATCTTTTAAACAGAAAAAACCTAAATGAAAATCGGTTCAGCCGTTTGGCCTGTACGTGGACACGGACAGACACACAGATACACAGACACACACTACAAACTTATAACACCCCTTTTTTTAGTCGGGGTTAAAAAATAATTAAAGGACACTTTATCGTTCACCGTAGCTAAATTTAAGTTTAACTATCAGGAATCTTATCTTTAACTTGCACTAATAGCTGTAAATACATGAAAATAATTTTTATTTGTTGAGCTTGCGTCCATGGGTTCGAAGGACCATAAACAAAGAAAAAGCTTGTTATCATCTTGCTTAATCAGCCTTAGTTAGCTTGTGGAGTCCGGTGTAAGAGTGATTTATATATAGCCATAAGACTGTTAACGAAAAATGATTAACTTTGACTTTCAAATTATCATTATAATTAGTCCCATATTAATAAAATTTACTTCTAAATTATAAATTTTAAAATAAAACTGATTAATTTCTCTCTGCTACATACATAAATAGTTTCATACACATATGTTAGTCTACCAAAAATGGTTCAATAAAAAGTGTCTTGAAAATTTTGTAAATATGTGTTCTTATAAATAATTAAATAACAAAAATTAAAATTGTCAAAAACCCTCGACTTTTTTCAGAAAAGATGTTATATCTTCTAAACGGCTGGACCTATTTTCTCGAAACATAGCTAAGAACCCTCTCGATCAATCTCGAGGAATTGTAATTCTTAGTTTTTCTAAATTTGTTTCAGCTAAATCGGACTAGTGGTTCTCGAGTTATGTCAAACAAAAGAGCCTAAAACGTGAAAAATTCCCCTATACGATAGTTACTAACTTCAAATCGATATTAAAAACATTTTAGCAGGTAAGAAGACAAAACGAATGATGCACACGTTCTTCATTTTGGGCCTACTTTCACGTGAAATTGTCAGAATTGAGTCCCGAATCAATGACTTCAAAAATGTTGTACTGTGATAGAATACATATTAAATTTTTTTCATATTTTGTATGATTATGGAGGATTGAAAGCTTTTGCCAGATTTGCTTCAAAATGTATTGTAGGCCTACGTAATACTTTTATTTCAAATTAATGGAAATCATCAAAAGAAATTTCGCAATCCTTGTTTATGTTTACCTAAATCATAAATTGTACATATTTAATTTACTTTTCATGGTCAGAAAAAATTCACTTCAAATAGTTTGGCAATAACCATATGTTACCATTATTATTAAATTAACTGAAATTAAAATAACCCATATCATCACATTTTGATAAACGTTGCCATACATTTGCATAAATGTGAGATGTACAAGTTCAACTCCCACGATTTAATAATTTTTTTTCTTTCTAAGCGTTTGTGAGTCATGCGAAGCAAGTGCTTGCATACAAAATGTCTAAAACAATTTGACAATTTGTCAATGATTTTTAAAAATTAATACACTTTAACAATAACAAGAACAAAAAAAAAACAAACAATAAATTAAAATACATAAATGTTATAAAATATACTAAGCGATTTGCTCTTTTTTTTGAGTCGGAAAACAAAATATACTGTAAGAAATTTGCATGCACTTCAATTAGGAAAAAGTTTATATTTTGGCACAATTATGTCAAGATGTAAATATGTCATGCCATAAATATATAATGACCCTGCAGAAAATTTGGTGACAATTGATCCAAACGTACTCGTCCTATGACTTGAGAAAATGCGAGTGTTATCAAAAGTACGGAGAAGTGTAGGGTGAAAAAAATGACATAATGTGTAAATGTTTACATATTCACCATTTTCGTGATATATCGTCTTGATCTTGAGCCAATTTAATTTGGACTCGGTGTAATATTGTAGTAAACGGCACTGAACATGTTCGATGTGGTTGCATACATGGACCTATCAAAAAGTGTAAATATAATGTTAATTGCTCCCTCCAATGTGACTCTGGAACCAGTCCCATAACTATACTGAGATACTAACCTAAGCTTAACTAGTATTTAGACTTTTGAAACATGAGTGGCCCTGTGGTTGAGTGGGTAGTGTGCAAGCCTGTCATGCGCGAAGTTGTACGTGCGAATCTCAAAAACTTTTCTGCTTAAAAATAAATTATAATTTTATTTGTAACAATAAAATAAAATTACAAGTTTTCATTGTTACAGTTATATGTCGGAATGACTTTTATATATAATTTATATTATTCTACACCGAATAGGTCCCTATGGGATAATTCAGTGACAAGTCACAAGGTGCATAAAAACTATCAATTAACCCCATCCTAGGCCATTCCCATGTAAAAGTGACTGGTCCGCTTCATAGAAAGTGTTAAAACTCGGACTAGTCCCTATCACTTGGGGACCGGTCACGTGACTAGTATTGTGTCAGTTCAATTTCCTGCAGGGGACATAACTTTTTTAAAACTAACAATAAATTGAAATACACAAGTAATATAAAATACATTAATTGCTCGATTTATTAGTCGGAAACTAAAATACACATTAAAAAATTTGCATGCACTTCAATTAGGGGAAATTCCATGTTTGAGCATAATTATGTCAAGACGTAAGTATGTCATGGCATAAATTAATTGTGACGTAAATATTTTATTATATTATTTTGACACAATTATGTAATGACATGAATATAATTATATAATTGTGTTGTGACACAATTGTGTTATAACATAACTGCGGGAGTTCCAAAATTATTTCAGAGACGCTACTAAATTGCTTTGTAAGGGAGCACTATTTCTATAAAGTACACCCAGAGGAAAAACAGCTTAAAAACAATAAAAAACCATATTGAATTAATAAGAAACATTAGAGAAAGTCTAGTCATGTTGAAATTTCTTATTTCAATATGAAGCAATATTAATTTAAATTATTTATTTATTAATTTTATTTATTTTTAAGTATCTCAACATACATTTTCTATTATATTGAAAATTATTGAATTAATGTGACGCGTTCTTATTTTTAAGTAGCAGCTTTTCCCTGAGTGTAGGATATCTGTAGAATTCTCTAGTGTCCTACAACGACTATTAATCCTTCCAAAGGAATAACTTCTTCAAAATTAAGTTTGTTTATTATTTATATATTTGGTATTTCCCATTAATCATATCCCTAATTTACTAAAACAACGTTATAAGTCGAAAAAATATAGTTTACCAGAAAACACGTTTAAAGTTTTCAATATGTCTACAACTTAATGAAAAAAGAAGATTTAATTTTTCTCTCAAGAATTAAGTCAACAAGATATTTTTATGAAAATTTTAAACAATGTGATTAAAGATATGAGGATTGATTCTGCATCACTATTTTAAAAAAAATGGAATTTTTGAGCTATGACGTTCATTCAGTAAATGAGCGATATGTCGTGTCATATTTTCCATTGAGAGGTTAATATGATCCTAATCGCTATTTCTATATTTAACTAAAAATTAATATTCATTAATTTTCTACGGTTTTTAAGAGATTAACAGTGCACTACAGCAAAATAGCATCTGCTAAAGTGTTTGGTTTTTGTCTCTGTAATGATTCTGCATAAGCATGTTCATTTGTTCTTTTGAAGTTGTGATAATGACACAAAATATTTGTATTTTATTTAAAAATCAACAGTATATTGAAGCATTTTATTGGAGAGAAAAAAATATGCAGAATCAAATAAAATATTTTTAATTTCCAAGTCGAATATTAAAGAAAATTTTTTTTTTTTTTTTTTTATTTTTAAGAGAAATAACACTCAGGCATGGAATGTCTACTACTAGTACTAAGTATTACTTTCCTTAGGAAAGGGATAGTGATAGATAAGACAGGAGGTGAAGGCAGAGATAGAGGAAAGCTTTATTATTCTTAAAACTATGCTTTTTGCATGTTTTTTTGTAATGCAGAGTTGCAGCGCCTCTGGTGTTAAATGACACGTATTAAATTTTCAAAGAGCTGTGTTAAGTAGCCATTTTATTGGTTATTTTACTTCGCCGATAATTCTGCTACTCAATACCGAAGAAGGAGGGCGCTCTGATCCTACATAAGGATGAGCATCAGCTGAAGACATATTTCCATATTTCCCTTTCAATTGAACTTAAAGCAGAATTAATTGAGATTTCTATTTTTCTCTGTGTAGACAAAATATGTATGTATTGGCTAGCAGCTTTTATTTAATTTATTGCTCTTTATTGCTGCTCTTTGCTGCCAACTTTAAACTGTGTCAAAATTTTAATCACTTCTTTTTTTAACAAATTCATCAACTTGTTATTCTTGTTGATTTGTTTTTATGATTCTGAGATATATAAATAGTATATGTACATATGTATATGTATGTGCTCGTATGTCTTTCTCAATAAGCCATAAGACGTTTGTATATATGTATATTTTAATTTAAGCGGTTTTCGGTTTTTGCTATTTGTTTATTATTTAATTTTATTTTTATTTTTTTGCCAGCATTGTTCAAATATTATCATGTGCTTAATTTAAAGCAATTATTCTTATTTGTTTGCGCTCTTTTGATTTAAACAAAATACGGTAAATTTGTTGGTATAATTTTTTTTGTTGCAATTTCGTCATCTCTGCACTTTTGATTAATGATTTTAAACGGAAGGAGCATTAAAACTAACGTTTACATATAGAGTTAATTTTGTAAAGTGGGTTGCATGGCCAGAACAGTATCGCTTTCACAATAAGCCTTTCAAATCATGCCTACACAGTGCCACTACTGAATTTAGTGTTATTACGGAAGCTCATGAGTCATGGCGAAGAGCAAACAGAGCACCGGTACTAAGGTACATATATTTATATTGCATATTTTGCACCAACCGTTTCAGATTTTTTTTTTTCAATTTAATCATCTTTTAAGAGATGCGTTTTATGAAATGTTTACATACCATAGAAAAAGCTTAATTTCAATAAATATTTCGAAAAATGAATCATGAATGATGTAGTAGCAATGAACTCTTAAGTTACATACGAGTATTCACAACATATTAAGCTTGGATTACACGATCGACACAATGTACCAATTTTCGTCGGCTCACTGCAATAAAGTCATAACTAATAAGCCAAAATGACATTATTACTTAATTAATTCTTGAAGAAGTCTATATGGCTTTATTATTAATGTAGCGTGGTGCAGTTATGTAATTATATTTCAATTAGTTGAGAAATAAGGCAAATTTACTTTGCTACTTATGAATTTATTTCAGTGAGCCGACGAAAATTGGTACATTGTGCCAATAGTGTAATCCAAGCTTTAGACTTGTATCGAACTCTTTCAGTAGCTCGTTTTTGAAACAAACTAGACATGTATCGAACTCCTTTAGTGGCTCGTTTTTGACACAAACCAATGATCAAACCCATGTAATTTAAATGGGTTTGATCATAGGTTTGTGTCAAAAACGAGCTACTGAAAGAGTTCGATACACGTCTAAAACAAACCAATGATCAACCCCATGCAATTTAAATGGGTTTGATCATAGGTTTGTGTCAAAAACGAGCTACTGATTGAGTTCGATCCAAGTCTACAATATATTCAGTAGAGCTGGGTCGAACTCGTTCAGTCGTTCATTTTAGAACAAACCTTTGTTATTTAAATGAGTTTAATAAGAAGTTTGTAGGATCTAGCTCTAATACATATTACACCAGCTTGCCACACAAGTAAAATTTATCAAACTTCAAGCTTTTCTGTATTCAAAAGACTTTTAGTAGAATTGTATGATACCTGTAAGATTTATGGTTATAATTCTTTAGACTTGTATCGAACTCTTTCAGTAGCTCGTTTTTGCCACAAACCAATGATCAAACCCATGTAATTTAAATGGGTTTGATAGACTTGGGTCCAACTCGTTCACTAGTTCATTTTTGCCACAAACCAATGATCAAACCCATTTAAATTACATGGGTTTGATAATTGGTTTGTGGCAAAAATGGACTAGTGAACGAGTTCGACCCAAGTCTAGGGTTTGATCATAGGTTTGTGTAAAAATCGGGCTACTGAAAGACTTCGATACAAGTTAGACTTGGGTCGAACTCGTTCACTAGTTCATTTTTGCCACAAACCAGTAATCAAACCCGTTTAAATTACATGGGCTTGATCATAGGTTTGTGGCAAATATGTACTAGTGAACGAGTTCGACCCAAGTCTCATACAAGTCTATAATTCTTTGACTTAACTAGACTTGTATCGAGCTCTTTCAGTAGCTCGTTTTTGACACAAACCAATGGTCAAACCAATGTAATTTAAATGGGTTTGATCACAGGTTTGTGGCAAAAACGAGCTACTGAAAGAGTTCGATACAAGTGTAGACTTAACAGAAATGCATTCCACATTTCAGTTGGGTCCAACTCGTTCAGTCGTTTATTTCATACACAAACCAATGATCAAACCAATATAATTTAAATGTGTTCGATCACAGGTTTGTGTCTTAATTGAACGACTGAACGAGTTGGACCCAGCTCTATCAAACATCGAGTATTTCTGTATTCAAAAACTTTTGGTAGAATTGCATGATACCTGGAGGATTTATAGTTAGGCTTATTTGACTTTAGACTAGACTGGTATCGAACTCTTTCAGTAGCTCGTTTTTGACACAATCCTATGATCAAACCCATTTAAATTACATGGGTTTGATCATTGATCAATTCGACCCAAGTCTATTTGATTTGACAGAAACACATTCCACATTAGAGCTGAGTCGAACTCCTTCAGTCGTTTAGTTTAAACATTTGGCGTCTAACATTAACGACTGAACAAATTGGTCCCAGCTCTATTCCACATGGCAAAGGATTTTCTGGCAGCTAGACTTGGGTCGAAGTCATGCAGTCGGTCGTTTTTTTTTTTTGACACAAAACCTGTGATCAGGCCCATTTAAATTACATGGTCTTGATCACTGTTTTATATCAAAAACTACCGACTGAATGAGTTCGACTCAAGTCTACTGGCAGCCTACATATAAATTTAATTTTAAAAACTATAAAAGCCCGTGAAAACATATGCTTTCCTTTTCTAAAATACAAAATTTACAAATTAAATCGAATGCGTGGAAAATGGAATTAATCAATTAAAAAAATACCCAAGCTTTCAATTTTCCATGTTTATAAAATATTTTTTTTTTAACTTAAATAATTTTTAAATCTGCATACTGACCACAAATTACACAGAAATAAAAGTGTGTATTCATAAATTAAAAAATGATTTGAATATTCAACTGATTGACATTCAACGTCAATCAATAATAATTTTTTTTTATTATTTTGAAATTTTTCTTCCACTTGTCAGTTCATTGAACATTTGGAAAAAGAAAAATATTATAGAAATATTTAATTTTACAGTCTATTGTTTTTTCTCTCTGTCTTGCTTTTTGTTAAACAACAAATTGCTTTTTTAATTCATTCAATTTTTTTTCTGTTGTAAATCATTCCACACATGACAATACATATGTATATTATTTAATGAAATTTTTATTAGTGATAGTTTTTGTTGAACTTTTGAAATCTCAATGTTTTTACTTTTCATTTATTATTTAAGTTTTATACATACATTAATACATTTGCGGTACTAATTTCTCGGTTAATGGAAACTTTAAAAAGTTTTTTTTTACATACCTGAAATGAAACAGAAATTAAAAAAAAAATCATTAGATGATTATGCATAATTTTTTTTTTATTCAATAAAATAGTTTCATTGAAGCCGATGATTTTTAAAATAAAATACAAATATTTTGCCATATTATTATGCCACAATATTAAGTATCATCGAACTTAAAAAGTACAAATGAACATAGATAGATACGTTGCACACTTCTAGCTGAGACAAAAACCAAACATTTTAGCAGTTCCTATTTTACAGTTAACAGAGCACTTCTTAAAAGCGCTAGTAAAATTAATGAATATTATTTTCATGGCGAAAAATGGAACTTTTGAGTTAATGATGCAGAATTAATCCTCATATTGTTAACCATATTATCCTAATTCACAACCTTGTGCAAATGGTCTTGCATTGTGGAGTGTTCAAAATCATATAGTAGATTAGCCCAATTCATAATCTTGTGTAACCGTAGCATGTGCAAAATGGTATAGTATATAGATACTCACCACTTAACAATTACTAGTGGTGAGTATCAATATACTATACCATTTTGCACACTCTACGATGCAGGACCATTTGTAAACTACTTAACTCTTAAGAGAAAAATAAAATTTTCTTTTTTTATTAAGTGTGAAAACTTTTAGCACGTTCTCTAGAAAACTATTTTTTTTAGTTATGGCGTTTTTTTTAGCAAATGAGCGATATCATTAATAGGATATAGCAGAAAAATATATGTTTAAATAATAAAGAAATAAGATTTTTTTCAAGTTATTGTAGGGCACTAGAGAATTTTGCAGAAAATCCAATTTATAGAAACAGTGCTCATGATGGCTGTTTAAAGAACAGTTTAGGGGCATCTAAAAAATATTTCTAAAACTTTCGCAGGCATAGTGATTTGTGGCAGAATTATGAATAATGACATAGTTATGTCATAACACAAATATCGTCACATCATAATTATGTCATAGCATAATTTCGTCAAAATAGTAATATATATAACAAAGTTATGTTATCATATGTTTATACCATGACATATTTATATCTTGACATAATTATGCTCAAACATATTTATAATTAACTTCAAGTATATCCTATACTGTAACTTATCTTATGCCCGAATTTAGTAAGAAGATTTAGGATGGATTTGTTTGAAAATAGTTTTGAGTCTTTGTTTTTAAATTTTCTAAATTATTGTCTTCCAAAATGACTGTTGTCCATGATAATGAAAAATAAAATATTAATACCATGATTTTAAAATACAAACATTAAATCAAAGTATTATACGATAGTTTCAAAAATAAGTGTTAGTTATAATGGTTATGAGCTATTTCAGTCACGATATGTATTTATATATACATGTATGCACATGATGACATCATTATTTTATAACACATTTATGTTATGGCGTTATTATGTGTTGTCACGTAGTATAGAAAATCTTAAATACAATATGACATTAACATGGTATGACAACATTTTCTGCAATGACCAGTTCTGAAGGAGACTCAAGAGAAGTAACATTCAGGCAATGAATGCCTACTACTATTATTAGGTGTTATTTTCTTTGGGAAAGGGATAGTGATAGAGACGACAAGTGGTGAAGGAAGATAAAGAGGAAAGCTTCATTCTTTTATAACTCTCTTTTTTGCACGTTTTATATAATACAGTGTTGCAGCGCCTCTAGTGTTAATGAGGCTTATTACTTTTTCGAAGCTGTGTTTAATAGCTATTTTATTGGTTATATTACTTCGCCGATAGTTTAAATACATAATACCGACGAAGGAGGGCTCTGATGTTAAACTACGATTATTATCCGCTGAAGTCGGTATAATTCAGTGACTATTTTTATTACTTATGTTACTTCGGTTGAAAACTGTCACCACATCTACTCTTTAAAGGGCTACTAGCAGTACAATTTCTATATATTGGGCTGGTTTATATGGCTGCCCGCTCATCACAGGAATTTTGTAGTATATAAATGATTGCTTTATAAACAAATTGGTGAGATATATTTCAGAGCTCTCTAGTTTCCCGCAATAATCACTAATCCTTCCAAAAAAAATATTTTTTTTTTAAATAAAATTTCTTTATAATTTTAATATTTCAGTTGTTTAGGTATAATTTCATTAATGTTATCTTAGACAATATTTCCCCTTAACCAGTGGGTATGATCCTAGGCACGATTCCTAAATTTCAGCTACAAAATAATAATCCAATATAATTGCAAAATAAGCTCTCCTAAAAAATTTTGGTTTTTGTCTCTGCTAAATGAATCTATTAGAAATTATTCTTATACTGCCAAGCCGAGCATGAAAATTTACAGTTTTTAAAGCTCAAAAGGTACCTTAAAATAAAGTGTAAACAAACACTTTAAACTTTAAAGTTTAAAGCACTCTTAATTTTATATAGATAAATCCGCTGAATACTTTATGAGATGTTGTTGTAAAAGCGTTTCGAAGCTAAATTCGAAAAAAAAAATTCACACAAAATTTTTATCGGGATCAGTTTTATCCGCTCTTATCTTCCCGATAAAAAGCGTCAATTTTGTTCACTTGAACTATTTCTAGTGAACAAAAAATGGTGAACAAAATTAGAAATTAATGAGACAACAACAACACAAATATTGTCGATCACAATTTTAAGGAAAGGGATTTCACGCGAACATTTATGCCCCATAAGGGTGATTATGTTTTTTATGTAGTTTTTTATATACAAACAACTACATAAAAGACATAATCACCCTGTTTGAAATAATAAGTAAATTCAGCCATTTTCTTTTTTTATGTCGCACAGTGTAATTTACTCACACATACATACATACATACAGAAGCATCATAACAGTTGGTATTATTGCATTACGAAATAATTCTTTGTCAATTAAAATTTTAATTGAATCTTTAGTTTGACACGCAGCTACATACAGTTGCTCCTCTTTTATGCAAATTAATTTTTTCCCCCTTCAATTATTCATGTTTTTTTTGTAAGGCTTTAAATTTAGCAATAAACCTAAACGCTTTTGCAGTATTAACAAATTTTAAGAAAATATTTTCTATGTGGGTGTATAGTAGTGAATAGATAATTTGCTGCTTTTCGATATTTTTAAATTGAATTTTGTTAAAGTTTTTTTTAGCTTTTTTTGTTTGTATAAAAAGCGTGCATGTTTGTTGATGTTATGTGCACACCTCGAAATGTTTAAACAATTCAATGTGTCTATATGTTAAAGTATTTTGTTTGTATTAAAAATTCGGTACTCTAAAAATTTTAAAGACTTTTTGGACAACTACTTATTTGCGGGTAGGTTGTATTGTTGGTTTGTTTAGCAGTTTGAAAAGAATGTTGCTTTAAAGTAGTTTGTTTAGTGTGTTTCCACGCTTAGTGTATTTTTAAGTCGTTTTGCACGTTATAACTAATATGATATAATATCCAAACAGTTGCTTAATAGTCTTATTCGTATATTATGGCCTTTTTTCAGTCAAATAAAATATTAACAATCAACTATTAAACATGTGTTATTAGACTTGACCAAAGCGAGTGTAGAGCAGCAGCCATAAGATATAAAATCCATTTTGAATTTAACCACATGAATTTACTTATGTTTGTTTGAAAATTTTTGTGTATGTAGACCAAATACTTTTCAGCAATTGTTAATGGCAGCAATATTTTGTCTTGTTTATTTAAACGCAAAATTGCAAACAAATATCAAGAACAAATTTTAAACAATAAACATTTAACATATGAGCCACAAAATATAAACATTATGGGGCAATTGTTTAATTTGCATTTAACAATACAAAATTCACAAATTAAGAATTTGCGGCATGCACTGAGAGAAAAAGTGTTGTGAAACTATTTAAACAAATGGGATAATTTTTTTTTTAACTTTTGTTAATAAAAATTTAATTTAGTATGTAGTTTTTGTCGTGCCATAACCGCCAAAAATAAACTTAAGCGACATATTTTTTGAACTTCGTTTTTTTATGAAAATCGATTATCTCCGACAACATTCAAGTTTTTCTTTGGTAATTATGGCACTTTATGTATATATATAAAGTGAGTTATATCCAGCATAAGTTTTCAGAAAAATTTTTGTTACGTTTACCAAAAGCTTCGAGATATTTAAGACAAATTTTCAATTTAAACCGGAATTTCTATTAATTCTACTTTTGTTGTTTTTTTTTATACCCTTCACGAACAATGATATAGGTTTTTGATTCCGTGTGTAATTTCCACAATATTAATATCCAACACCTGAAGTATACGACGGATGTTCGTCTGTCCCTCTCTCCGTCTGTCTGTCCATCCGTCTGTCTGTAAGTGTAATCGGGTTTCCGAAGCTTCCAAAAAGCTATACAATACGGACTTGAAGTGGTGTATCAGATATGCTCCGAAATAGATTGGTATTAAAAATCAGCAAAATGGCAAATATGATTTCAGGGCTAGAAAGTTTAAACTATTTTTTGCCATATAAAGGTAGCTGAAACTAAACCCCTCAATAATCAATTTCAATGTATTTTTAATAAAAAAATGTTTTACTTAATAAGTAAAATATTAATTTGGGATTATTAGTGCGTTTAAAAATTTTAAACTTAAATTGCAACAATTCCCATAAACAACACTAATTATTAACTTGACTGCACCCGGTCAGAAAAATACTTGTGTGGCAACACTATATTCTTAAATACATACTCTTACGACTACAATTTTAAGCTGAAAAAAAGTCAGCCAATGTAGCAATGGTAAAGTAAGAAAATAAAATACATGTTGATTATTGCGTTCTTGTTTCAACTTTGTTATTTGTTATTGAGCTTCTCATTTGTTTAAATGAAAGTTTATAATATAATAACTATAGTTGTTCTAAGAAGCTTTGGGTAAAGGTTCCCTGATGATCTGCATTAGCAACAGTGAAATGCGCATAGGATCCAGTTAAACCCCTCAATAATCAATTTCAATGTATTTTTAATAAAAAAAATATTTTACTTAATAAGTAAAATATTAATTTGGGATTATTAGTGTGTTTAAAAATTTTAAACAGAAACTAATTTTATTTTGTAATTTAAAACTATTTTATATTTCAGTTGAAAAAGACAATTCCAGGTTTGGAAAATTTAATATTTTTTTGTATATAAGGTAACATACTTAAACAATTAAACAATTTTTTTCTTTTTGTCTATAAATTAAACATATTTTGCACTTAGAGAGAAATATTTTGTACAAAGAAATCAGAAAAACTAAAAGAATGATTGCAGAGTTGGAGAATTAAATTATTCTTTTGGTATATAACAGTAACCTACTAAACTAAAACAATTTTTTTCTTTTTCTCTATAAATTAAACCTATTTTACACTTAGAGAGAAATATTTTTTACAAATAAATCGGAAAAACTAAAAGAATGATTCCAGGGTTGGAAAATTTAATAACTTTTTTGGTATATAACAGTAACCTACTAAAACAAATTGTTTCTTTTTCTCTATAAATTAAACCTATTTTACATCTAGAGAGAAATATTTTGAACAAAGAAATCAGAAAAACTATACGAATGATTCCAGGGTTGGAAAATTAATTTTTCTTGCATATCAAATTGGTAGGCCAGTTAATTTTTTTCTTTTTCTTTAGAAATTAAAAATTACTGATGTCTTAGAAAGAAAAGCTTCGATACTCGAAATTAGGAAAATAAGAAGCACAGCTACAGAGCTGGAAACTTAAAACTTTTTTTTTGATATATAAAAGTAACTAAATAAAACTAAAGTTTCAACTTTTTTTTTATTTTTTGCAGATAAAATAAACTTTGTAATTAAAAATATTTTATACACAATTAGAAAGGTCTTTATTAAATTTGTATATGAAAATATAATTTTACCATAAACAATGGCATTCATTAGCTTTACGAAGCTTTGTGATATATTACGTATTATGTACAAATGCAGGTGTGTTACAAGTTAAGGTGGCTTGCAGATGTTTTAAAATATAAATTTGTTTAAGCGCCATTATGAATAGTTATTTAATTCAAAGAGCCTTTACGGCTTTCAAAATTTTTAATTTATTTATGTATACGTGTGTGCAAATATATTTTGCTTTAGATGTGGGTAAATAAATAAATTCTCATTAGAAAGTGTTGATCTGTGTTAAAGTCATCTCTAATTAATTTCACCTCATGCATTTTAAAAAGAGGAAACATATTAATAATATAAACTAAAATTTTAAATATAAAGTGCAGAATAAAATACTTAACTATTGTTCATGCCGAAAATAAAATCTTTACAACAACAAAATCTTTACTCGAAAAATACCCATGGGTTACTATAAATTGCACCACAGGAAAAACTATATGTATTTTTAATCGACTTCAAAAAAAGGGGGAGGTTAACAATTCGTCCCTATTTTTTTTGGGGGAGTGTTACTTCACAACTCGGTACATTTTAGACCGATTGTAAAAATTAATTTTTTGTTTGAGAGCATGTAGCTTCCCATTGGTCCAATTGTAAAAAATGGGCGAGGACACGCCCACAATTTTTTTATGTAATTATATGATATTCTACTTATTTGATTGCTGCGAAACCTATAACTACACAATTTGAAAGTTGAAAAAATGGGCGGGGTTACGCCCATTAAATTTTATTTTAATATTTTACGCGGTGCTATTTAACCGATTTTTACGAAACTTATCACACACCTTGAGCTCTAAAATAGACACAATCCTCCATTTAAAAAAATGGGCGGAGTCACACCCATTAAAATTTAGCATATTATTTTAAGAGGTACTTCTTTATCGATTTTTTTAAGGACTTAACACGCACCTTGATCTCTGAAAGCACAAAATATTGCATTTAAAAAATGGGCGGAGGCTTGCCCATTAAAATTTAACTTTATATTTCATGCACTTCTTCTTATCTTCTTCTACAGATCTTTGCATTGAAATTGGGTTTTTTGGCAGAAAGAATTATTTACCTTGTGTATATCGTCATATAAATTCAAAAAAGGTGTAAGTTGCATTTAAGATATATTGCAGAAGAATCAAAATACATTATAAGTTTTAATGTATTTGGTTCTGTAGTCTTTTGAATTTCATTTATAACTTTAAAACTTTTTAATAGATGGATTTTATTTAATTTCGTCATAATCAATCAAAATGACGATTTTGAACTTTTTGTAAGTTACGCCCTTTTTGAATTTATATGATGTTATGTACTTCGCTGAAAGCGTATAAAAGATCAGGCACAGCCGAATATAGAACTCTTAATTGTTTTTTAATATTTTAATATTTTTTTGTTTCATTTTTTTTTAATTTTTTTAATTGTTTTTTAATATTTTATTTAGTTTTTTATTTTTTTTTACTTTTTTATTTTTTTTATTTATTTTTTTTACTTTTTTTAGATTTTTTTTTCTTCATTGAGAAAGTACTTTATTAATTATTTTGCGAAAAAATTAAATATTTTTAACTATTTCTTTTATTATTATTTCATTTTAATTTTCTTGTCTGTCATTGCCATTTCGATGGGCGTTAAATGCTGCCAATATGCACGTTCAGAATATTTCTCAACACCTGAGTATTTAACGTAAAAAACCTTGTTGTTTGAGAAAAAAAATTAAATATTAATAACAAATAAATAAAATTAATTATTTGTGCTTAATCGCACACAACCAACTGTCTTTAACATTTCAAAGCTTATAATTTTCTACGCCAATTTTATATACAAAGTACAGTAAAAAATAAAATTTATGTATAATTATTCATGGGTTAAGAACAGCATTCTAAGCTGATAATTAAACAAAAAAAAAAATATAAATAAAAAGCTGTCTAGTAATACTATAATTAAGCATAAGATATGAATAAATGTAAACTAATTAAATAAATTTCAATTTAGCAATATTGTTGGCTTAAAAAACTATAGAAAGTTTAATTAATATAAAGCTAAGAAATTGTCGGTATCAAGTAATAACTCATAAAGAATAAAATATATAAAATGACATTATTTTCTCTGAGCATAATAAGCAATTATATATCGATTTCTCTAAAGCTTCTATTTATAATTTAAGTTCAACACAGTTTTGTTTTGTTCAGCACTTAAATACTTAACAAAATCATCATTAATTATAAAAAGATTTTTTTGTTAAAAATAAATATTCATATTTCGTGCCTCAAAGCCATAATTTTTTTTTATATGTATATAAACAAATTATTTTTGCCAAAAAAAGATTAAAACATGAATGTAAAGTTTTTTTACTTTTAATTAAGCTAAATCTTAAAAACGTGCTTAAAGTGCAGCCATATTACTTCTCTTTTTTTTCAACAGACATCTAAAAAACACCTCAATTTTTAGTTTTTTTAAATATAAAGGGTGACTTTTTTAAGGGTTTTTGGAAAAAACACACTTCATAAAAGCCATTACACACTATAATAAATTAATAATTTAGACGAAAATACATCCCTGATTTAACAGCTGTTAGGTAGCAGTGTTGCAGTTTTCTTAAAACTAAGCATATCGTTACTTTTTTAAAGAAAGGTCCTAAGACATTATTTTTTTTTCTAATCATTGAATATAACATCTTAGAAATTTTTTTCTAGAGATATACACACATACAAAAATTTTCTTTACTCTTTGATTTCTTTGTAACAATTTTGCAAGACGAAGCATAAACAAATATAGACAGCTGATCCACGGTTTTACCAATCGCTATAGTACATGACATGAAAAATGACATTTTTATACCCTTTACCAAAAAATGGTAAAAGGGTATATATAGGTTTATCATTCAGTTTGTAATTTCTAGAATATTAATAAGCGAGCCATAAAGTATATACATATATTCTGGATCCTTATGCATAGGGAAGACGAATAAGCGATGTCCGTCTGTGTGTACGTGAAATCAGTTTTCCGAAGCTCCCAGAAAAGCTAGAGACTTCGTTTTTGGACTGGTGTGTCAGAAATGGTCCAAAAACCATTGCTATTAAAAATCAGCAAAATCGAGCAGACGCTTTCAGAGCTGGGAAACTTAAACTTCATTTTGCCATACAAAATAACAACCGAAAAGTAGTTATTATTATTTTTTTATTAAATAAAGTTATTTTATACTTCAGTATGAGTAAAATTGACATTTCTAATTAAACAAAAATTAAAAACTAAAAAAATTAAAAAGACGTTTCAAGGGTTGGAAAACTTTAACTTTTTTTCTTATACAAAAGTAACTTACTAAAACAAATTTTTCCTTTTTTTCTATAAATTAAGCATATCCTATGTTCTTAAAAGAAAGAGATTGATGTAAGAAATCAGAAAAACAAAAAGGATGATTCCAGGGTTGAAAAACCTAAAATTTTTGTGAAGTATAAAATTAACTACCGTAAACTAATTTTTTATTTATTTTTATTAAATAAACTTATTTTATACTTCACCACGAATAAAATCGGTATTTCAAATAAAAAAAAATAAACTAAAAAATTTAAGAAGACGTTTCCAGGGTTGGAAAACTTTAACTTTTTCTCTTATACAAAAGCAAATTACTAAAAAAAATTTTTCCTTTTCGTTATAAATTTAACATATCTTATATTCTTAAAAGAAAAATTTTGGTGTAAGAAATCAGAAAAATCAAAAAGGATGATTCCAGGGTTGGGAAACTGAAACTTTTTGTGATATAACAAAATTAACTACCGAAAAATAATTCTTATTTTTTTTTTTTTTATTAAATAAACTTACTTTATGCTTCAGTACGAATAAAATTGGTATTTAAAATTAAAAACTAAACTCAAGAAAATTGAAAAGATGTTTCGAGGGTTGGAAAACTTTAACTTTTTTTATACAAAAGTAATTTACTCAAATAAATGTTTCCTTTTTTCTATATATTAAACATATCTTATATTCTTGAAAGAAAGAGATTGGTGTAAGAAATCAGAAAATTCAAAGAGGATGACTCCAGGGTGGGGAAACTTACTCTTTTTGTGATATAAAAAATTAACTAACGAAAATAATTTTTTTTTAAATAAATAAACTTATTTTATGCTATAGTACGAATAAAATTGGTATTTCAATTTAAAAAAATTTAAAACACGTTTCCCGGGTTGGAAATCTTAACTTTTCTTATACGAAAGTAACTTACTAAAGCAAATTTGTCTTTTTTCTCTGTAAATTAAAGATATCTTATATTCTTAAAAGAAAGAGATTAGTATAAGAAATCAGAAAAATCAAAAAGTTTGATTTCAGGGTTGGAAAACCCACACTTTTTGTGATATAAAAAATTAACTACCGAAAACTAATTTTTATTTTTTTTATAAAATAAATCTATTTTATACTTCAGTACGAATAAATTTGGTATTTCAAATTAAAAAAATAAAATAAAAAAAATAAAACGACGTTCCCAGGGTTGGAAAACCTTATTTTTTATACAAAAGTAACTTACTAAAACAAATTATTCCTTTTTTTCTTAAATTAAACATATCTTATATTCTTGGAAGAAAGAGATTGGTGTAAGAAATCAGAAAAATCAAAAAGGAGGATTCAAGGGTTGGGAAACTTACACTCTTTGTGATATAAAAATTTAACTACCGAAAACTAATTTTTGTATTTTTGTTTATTAAATAAATAAAAATGAAATTGGTATTTCAAATGAAAAAAAAAACAATTAAAAAAATTAAAAAGACGATTCCAGGGTTGGAAATCTTAACTTTTCTTATACGAAAGTAGCTTACTAAAGCAAATTTTTCCTTTTTTTCTATAATTTAAACATATCTTAAATTCTTAAAAGAAAGGGATTGGTGTAAGAAATCAAAAGGATTCCAGGGTGGGAGAACTTACACTTTTTGTGATATATAAAAGTAACCAAGGCTAATTAATGTTTATCTTTTCCTTTATAAATTATGTATGTTTTACGTTTTAGGAAGAACACTTTTTTGTAGAAATTTATAAAATTAAAAACGTCAGCTCCAGAGCTGGAAACTTTGAACTTTTTCTGGATATTAAAGTAAATAAATAAAACTTTTTTTGAGTTTTCTTTTTTTCTTTTTTCACTTAACACACTTTCTATATTTTTTCTAAGAACTACTAGATTGGTTTAAATAACCTGAAAAATCTAAAATGATGATTTTAGGGTTTGAAAATTAATTTTTTTTTTTTTGTACATAAAAGTAACTAGGTCAAATTATTTTTTTCTTATTGTTTATAACTTATGTATATGCTCATGCTTACATAAAAGCACTTTGGTAAAGGGTATATAATACTCGGCACAGCCGAATATATAGCACTCTCACTTGTTTTAGTTAGAACAACTATGGCTGCATTTAAACTTAAGGCTGGGATCAGTAGAAGAGAAGATAATGAAGAAGGTATCTCTCTCGACCTATTATGCAAAAACGATTGTTAAACTTAAAGTTGGTTTAACAAACGAATTTTGTATGGCGAAACCGGTTTTAACACATGCTTTAACTTTAACAAACGATTTTGCATAAGGGGTATATCTTTACTATTTCCAACTGTGAAAAAAAAATCACCCATTATATTCGTATATTTGTTTTGGCATAAATTAAGTTAAGCTTTAATTTAGCCTTGGATTTTTATGTAAATATAATCGTACACCACACATATTTACGACACAAATAAAAATGCAAATTTTATTTATAAAAAAAGCCTACACTTTACATACTGGAGCACCCACTAGTTGAAGCCATGAAAGATATTTACAGACAAAAAATTATATTTAAGAAAACAACGTGCCACAAAGAAGTTTGCCAATAAATCAAATTTATTGAAGTTGTCAAAAAAAAATATATTTTAAAAATATTTATCTTTTTCATCACGTAATAAATTTTTTAATTAGATTTCATTTGGGAGACTTAAATAGAGAAAGGTATTATGTATATTAGTTTGCAATTTTTGAAGAAAATCGTACAGAATATTTTTTTCATTAAGTGCTTATCAGAGAACTGTATGAGTTGGTTCAATTTCGCTGTCCACTCACTTTTAAAATGCTTTTGTTTTGTTTTTTAACATCAATATGTAAATCATATTGCTTGCAGAGTTACCTCTCTAACAACAGACTGTCATTAACTCACTCTCTTTTTTTTTTGGTGCTGTTATTAAAAATCAATAAAAATTCTTACTGTTGTCTGATTGTTTTGTATAGCAATCAAATAACTCACAAAAGCATGTTGACTAGATGAAGTCTTAAGTTAATAAAACATGCCGTAGTAATTAATAGTTTTGCTCGTATTAAAAAAATTTATGAAATAAAAAGGTAATCGAGTTTGGATTTAAGCATTTACTGGATTACCAACTTAATGATTTTAACAAGGCGTGAGACTAAAATAATCGATTCTTGAGAAGTAGTTATATTGTTTATTGTAGGAATTAATTATATTTTCCGTTGTGGGAAATAGTTATTTTTTCTTGATTGAACTACTTTTTTTAAATATGCTACTGTTTGAGTAAATGGAAGGTCTTGGTTAAAAACTCAGTTTGATTAAATATACATATAATAACTTTTAAGAAAAATTTAAATAATTTAAAAAAACACCATTTTGTAAAATTTCTTTTATAAACTCAATTGAAGTGGCTTATATTTTATTCGTATCAGTGTCTCTATTGCTAATTATAAATACTATATTTAGAAAAATTTCAATTGCTTTCATTGATTAACTTTTATTAAAACCTTAAATGAAAAAAAAAAATTATTTAGAACTACTTATATTTAAATAAATTTTTTCCAAAATGGTAAGTACTTATTTTTTAGTTTAAAATAAATAAGTAGGCAATTTAGAAATATTTATAATTTATTTAAAATAACTACTTATTTTGGCAATATTTTCACGTCTTCTTTTAAAACCCAAAGAATATGTTCAACTTCTGCTTCCTATTTTTAAAAATTTGCGTGATGTGTTTTGTCAGCGAGTACTTCAATTTGGCAATCTAAAAAGTAAGTCATTATATGGCAAGTAGTTCAGATGGTAATGTGTAATTTTTTGCTGGGTGTTAACTCAATATTCATTTTAGAAAATGCAAAATTATGCCGTTTGATTCGTAATCATGCAGATCACTGGTGCATATGTATTAGACCCCTGCACAAGACCACTTTCAAGAACTTTTAAGACGTGAGGGATGTTTCAAATGCTTTACTACAGCGGAATCTTTTAAAATAAACGCTATATAACACTTTTGGCAATATATTTGTTTTAGTTATTGTAGGTATAGAAGTAAAGCAAAAAATACTTCGTGAAGGAAAAATTTGTTATGCTTGCTTCTTCATACACATGGACGTACTCGTCATGCATATACTCGCAGCGATGTCAATTTAGCGCGTTTCGCGCTAGATTTAGCGCGTTTTAACTATGTCAAGCGCGCTTTTTTCCGTCTTAGCGCGTTTAATAAAAAAAAGCGCTAAATTAGCGCGTTTTGAATAAAGTCAATAACACCATTTCAGTTCAATATTTTTGAAGTTTTTTTTGTATAAATTTAACAATTTTCTAATGTCAAAAACTCTGATAAAATTTTTTAAATTACTTAATGATTCAGCTGTCGCAAACAAAATTCTCTCTGCCTTGGTTGGAATTAGAAACGCATTTTAATACTGCAATGGCAAATATTTTGAAATTTCACAACTAAAAATACAATGACCCAAGAAATTTACATAAATTACAAAGCATCTACTATAGCTGAAGTATAAAAAGAATTTGAATCGCAAAGCTATTCCACAATTTGTATGTTGTTACAAAGTTTTAAAAATAAATTAAAAGTAAAAACGAAGTATTTCGATTATTTGGAAGGCGATTCTGATTCTGTATTAATGAATTTTAGTTTATTAAAACAATATTGCAAAATCTGAAAAATTAATTGTGATACGAGTACTAATACATACATCGACTTTTATTGAAATTTAATTTAGCGCGTAGAAAATAGCGCTTTTTTGCTATAAATATTTGACAATGCTGTAACTTAGCGCGTTCTAGCGCGTTTTAAGAAGGGTAGTAGCGCGTTTGGATTATAAATAGTTGGCATCGCTGTGTACTCGTACATACACACACGCGATGTGTGCGATCTTTTATTTTCCTGCGCACATACAAACGCACACATGCATTGACATTATTTGTGTGCACTTGCTTTAAAAAAAACCTCCCTTAAACACATAATAGCTTACCACCGTCTAGTCAGCCTAGAACCATATGTCTCTATGTCAATACTCTTTCTCCAGCGACAATTGCACTAGTTAAAATGTCGAAAACATTCCTTTTATGCGCAAGTAGAGATGCGTTAGTGACAACAGTTCTAGTGTACTTCTGGTGATATTGTCAATGAACGCGTCAATAGTTTGTTATTCTTTTTTATTATGTTGTGTAATAATATTAAATAAATATATGTAGACGAGACGTAGACTAAAATCTACGAGTGAATCTTCGGTTCAAATATCTCCATATGGTCGTAAAATAACTACCTTCTCAATAGTGCTAAAGTCTACAGATAGGTTTTGAATGACAACCCTATGTGATTTGTCAATAGGCATTTGCATTGGCTTTGGTACACCTAGTCAGATGTGCAATTGCTTTACGTGAGTACCTGCCGTTACGGCCTTATCTCACGTGTGCCAAAGCACCGGATGTGGGTTAGACGCCAGACCAACGCCCCCATGCACCCTTTTAGAATGAACCTATGGCCCACTCCATAAGGCACATAGGTTGCAATCTTTGAATATAGTTATCCCTGGTCTATATTCAAGTACCTTGCTGAGGTACTTTGAGCTATCTAAACTATGCTGCTATGTCCGTGCCCATGGCAGCTCTGTTGAATGGCAACAGCACCTAGAACAGTGTCTGGCTGACCGCGTCAGACCAACCACTAGCATTGATTTAACACTGGGAAGCCAAGACTATTCTCCTAGCGATTTGGGTAGCAACCACAACCACCATGATAATTCTCCGGCTTCCACGCTAAGGTGTTGTGTATACAACTAAGCGAGGTCCCCAAGAAAATTCCTCAACCATTGCCGGCACAGCTAACCACTCATCCATAAAGAACGCATGCCTGTGTCGCCAAATAACCAGTGCCTACTCCACACTTACCAAAATCATCCCTTTAACCCCGTAGGGTATACCCCATTGGGGTAGGACGAACTCGGCATTTTAGCAAAGGAAACTGACGACCGCTACATGCACTCAGAACTTCAGAGCAGCGAGGACCACTAACGCGAGAAGAATGCAAGCACGCCACCTAAGTTTCTGTGCCTACTACGGCAAGACACTAAAGAGTGAAAGAGTCCTGGGGTCGTATCCAGGACAAAAGCCATTTTGGACCAGAAATTTCCGGCAACCGCAATGCATTTATCTCTAAGCAGCCCAGCTGTCGGGCAACCGGCACCCGTGGTACCAGAAGTAGCCTATGGTTAGACCTCGAAGTTCCACCACAAGGGCTTCACCTCTATCGTCTTTTGAACTCAGGGGCAGTTCTAGGTGACGCTGCACCTAGCTGACAACAACGGGCGTACAATATTTGTTTTCCTTTTATAAATATGTGCACATCCGTTACTCTGTTTATGTTCAGAGATTGGGTAGTAACACATAAGTTTTACGGGTAATGAGCCAAAGGTCCGTCAGCGGAAAAAGCTACATTACCCTAGCTGGGGCCCCGGGATTGCCACACCCCTAGTCAAAAATAGACTTCCTGGGGCTGGTACACCTAGTAAGTAGCACTATTGACAATGTCACTAGAAGATCACTATAAGTTTACTATTGGCAACGAGAGGATATAACGATATTGTAGACTAGAGCCCCTAAAATTTACTAGTGAATATTTGGCGCCAATGTCTCCATGTGGCACCGAAAGAACTATTAAGTCAGTAGTGCTATAGTCTAGTGGTGGATTTTCAATGACAAGCTAATGTTAAATGTCAATAGATGATACCATTGGCTGGGGTACACATGGTCAGTAGTGCTACTGACAACGTCACTAGTAAATCACCACAATTTCACTATTCGCACTTTGTGCAGGGTAGCTTACCATCTACATCTTACACACACACACACACACACACACACACACTCAAACGTAAAATATGCAAAATAACAAGCATGCACGCATCAACACTACTTCTCTTGAGTGTTTGTTACGAACAAGAAGTCTTCGCGATACACTTGAAAACACTCATATACGCGTACACCAATACATCCATACTACTTCGCTTATTAAACGACAGCATTTATTATTGATTTGTGGCGTTTTCTTTTCTGAGCAATATGCTGCATTTATGTTGCCTTTTACATTTCTTTGTGTTCTTTTTTGAAAAGTATGTATTACTTTAAAAATTGAACGCGTTCTTTTCCCATGATGTTACCCTTAAAAGGAAGAAATATGCTACATGTTCAACCCTCATTTTCATTAAAGGGGCATGAGTGCAGCATTATATTAACAGTTGTGTTTGTTATTGTCTGTGAAAAAAATAAATCATTTTCTAGTTCGCGATTGTTTTATGCCGAAACTTGTTGGAAAATTCTTCTTTTGTAAACGTAAAATATGCAACACTTCTTAAAAATCAGGTGAGCATTTAACAATATTGCCAAATCACATGTAACATATATGTTACACTTTTCTTTTAGAAAAGAAAACACCATTAGTATAACACATGCTACAACAATTTGTTTGAAAAACAAGACGTATTTACATTTCAAGACTGTTTACGCAAGTCTAAGTAACAGCCTTGTTCACATCGTGGTATTTTAGCAGTGAATTATTTAACATTGTGTGTTTAAAAGTTCTTGATATCGGTATTGATCAAATAAAGTATTTTCATTAAATAGAAATCCTCACAAAAACATAAATGTGAAAAAAGGCCAAGTTCCTATCAAAAATTTCGGCCATCAAAAGCAGTGAGATATAAATTTTGAACAAGTTCTTGTTTGGAACAACACCTTTCACTGACGTATGCTATGCATTATATTCATTTGTAATCGTAAGAGTGTCATATAATTTTAGACTACTTTTTGAAAAATTTTATATCCCAATTTACAGTCTTATGCAAACGGTCTTGTATCGTTGCATGTGCATAATGTTATCGTATATTGATACTCACCACTAGGAATTGTTAAATGTTGAGTATCAACATACTATACCAATTTCCACATGCAACGATGCAAGGCCATTTGCACAAGATTGTGAATTGGGCTTATATGATAAAACTTTTTAAACTTAAAATTTCTAGTGTATTTTACTTCTATTCATTATCACTGTGCCAGTTAAAAATAGCATAGATGTATTAAATAATGGATTAGAGCTTGATGGGTATTGGATTATACACCTTAAAAATGCACTATTGTGTCATTACACCTGGTCGCCGATGTGTACGCAATTTGGTAAGAGTAGTCTGAAAAGAAATATATAAAATACAGCGTAAATTTTACTGGGCGTGACCCCGCCTATTTTCTCAATATATTTACATATTAAAGTCTGTTTAGCCGAAGTAAATAACTCACAAGGATGTGAACAATGTGCATGAAAAGTTTTAATAGGGTAGCTGGTGCTTTAACTTTTGGATTTTCCGATTGAGTAAATCAATTACAATTTGTCTACAAAATGTCAGCTCTCTACAGTATATTATTAAGTAAAATTTTTATGGGCCTGGCCCCGCCGAATTTTATATCTGCTAGTAATAGCTAATGGGAAATACATGAGTAATAGACTAAAAACTGCTAAGCCGAAGTATTTACATGAAAGAAAAAGCTAAGATTTATGGGTGAAGTCTCACGGCCGCTTTTCAAAACAGGAAATTTTTACTTTGGATAAGTGCAATGAGTATGAAAAGTTTCAATAAAATTTAACTTAATTAATGAAAATTGGAGTTTTACAGGATAAAAAAAAACTTCCTGGTCTTAAGATTTTCCCATTGGCTTACTCATCTACACTTGCTTGTGTATTAAATTTCTGCTGTCTGGAGTGAACTATACCTTATAATTTTATGAGCATTACCCTCCCACTATTTTAAACTCACAATATTGTTGTGAGCAGCGCTTATAATTCATGCTAATTTTCTTCTAAAATATGCTAGACCGAAGTAGGTTAAACACAAGGCTAAAATTTTATGGGAGTGATCACGACCACTTTTTTAGGTGATAGTTCAAAGTATTGTATACGTGTAACGTATATGCAAGGTTTCACTAAAATAGCTTAAGTTAAAAGCTGTATGTTAACAGCCTAATTTATATAACTTATTAAGGCTTTATAGAGGGGTTTTAAGGCAAATTTTCATAAAAAATTTTTCTTAAAAAGCCTTAATAACTTTTACAAATAAGGCTGTAAGTTTTCAGGTTCAAAGAATAGTAGAGTGGCCCATTTTAGTCAAATTTTTTGGTTTTTCAGATTTTTCTACTTGGTCTCTCACCTAGACCTTGATACTTGTGTATCAAATTTCAATTCATAAGTGCAACTTTTAATTTTAAATTTTTATGAGCCCCTCTGACTTAAATTTCCGGGTTTTCAGATTTTTCTAGTTGGTTTCTCACCTAGACCTACTCGTATATCAAATTTCAGCTCCTTAGCGCAACTTTTAATTTTTAATATTTATGGGCGTAACCCTGCCCACTTATCCAAACTCAAGATTTTTTTCGGCCAGTGTTTATTATTTGTGTCTAGTTTCGTTACAAACGGATAATAATACATACAGAAATAGTATATCTAAATATGCTGAGCCGTAGTACACGAAAATGAGGTTGAAATTGTATGGGCGTGTCAACGCCCACTTTTTTAATGGAAAATTTTTAGGCTTGCCCTATCGCAGTATGTATACCGAATTTCAATAAAATAGCTTCCATTAAGCGCCTTAGATTTGCTTTTTTAATTGTAGGCTTTATGGGCGTAGCCGCGCCCTCCTGGCCAAAATTTTTGGATTTTAAACTCTTTTTTATTTATTGCTCACCTAGACTTAGCTCTGTACCATGTTTCAGCGCACTAGCACAAATTTTAAATTTTATGGGCGTAGCCCCGCCCCCTTGTTTAAAATTTTCGGGTTTTCAGATTTTTCTGGTTCATTGCTCACCTAGATCTACTCGCGTACCAAATCTTAGCTCTCTACCTATAGCAGAAGTGCTTCATCAATTTGATGAGTGATCAGTGAGTATGTATGTCTTAAAATTTGCACTTTTTGCACCTCCATATCTCCAAAACCTTTCACTGTGGTTACATGAATTTATTCTAATTATGATTTAAATTTCATAATTTTACGCTTCCGGGGAACAAAGTTATGAGGGGGGTAAAAACAGCTCGAATGGCTTCCTGTAAATATACACACTGCATGCATTGGCCAGAACTTGGCCTGGCGCACTGCCGTGCGCCTAGATTGTACACTTGTGACTTTTATATAATTGCAAATATTAAAATCTACAAAACAATGTTTTAAAAAATTACAAACGTAACAATATTCTTATATGGAATCACTTTGGTGTCATACAAGCTGAAATGAGGACATGGCAACGAAACTTTAAACCAATATTTAATACTAAATAAGTATTTTTATGGTTCATAAAGGGAATTAGTTTTCATAGGCTGCTCGCCAGGCTTTTGTATTTCAATTATTTCCAGTTTGCTTATAATTTTCTAATAAATCTGTATTATTAAAAAAAACTTATTAAAAAAAAAATTATTAAACTATAACCTGTTTCGCAGAATTCTTATTGGGTTCCTTTTATTATTATTATTATTGTATGTATTTAAGGTTTGTAATAAAATATTGTGTTGAATTTCAATGATTTTATATACTTGATAACCTTTATATATCAAAGTTGTTTTTAGTATAAACACCATAAATATACATACATACATAACAATAATAGAGGACAGACACCCATTATGGTGTAATAAGATGAGAGGGGAAGAAATCTAGAAATCTGGCCAAAATAAATACCACCATAACCCAAAATAGTGAAGCAAAAAAAAAAAACCATTTTGATAAACAAAAAGAAATACACACACCAGAAAACAATAACTCTCATTGTTTGTATTTCTTTTTTTTTACAAAAAATAAATACAAACACGTTCTTTTTTTCATTTATGCTGTTTATGAATGTCTGTTATGGGTAGACAACCAGTCTATCTAACTTTGGCTAAGACAGTTGTTTAAAAAAATCTTTGCTGCTAATATGACTTTGTGTTAAGAGAAGGAAACACTACAAACATGTATTAGATAACTTTATTTTTGGTTTTTGGTTAAGTGAACATTGGAGGATCAATACGACTTTAAGGCACTAGGAATAGTAATTAATAATCAGTAACTAGGCAAAAGACTTAAGGGTTTTAAACTTAATTTAGATAAATGGATTTTTAGTCAGTTAATATAAAATATAAAATGTTTAAAAACAGCTTGATTTTTTATCGTTTTTTTTTTTTTTTTTTGTTAAATATAAGTTATTTTCTTAATAAGTCTTCTTTCTAGACAGACAAAAGGCTTTGCTTGGCTTGGAAGGCTTTGCTTGACTTGGATATGCCATTGTGTTATTACATTTAGAAAGCTAATGAATGAAGAAAGCTCTTTTGATGCATGATCCTATGCTCTATATTAATAAACAAATGAATAAAAATATTGTGATGCTTTAAAAAATGTTACTGATTTTCAGAATTTTAATCTAAGAAATTTGTTAAATTTACCAATGTGTGTAGTGAAGTTACCATAAATTTTGTAACTTAAACACAGAAATTGTTATATAACAAAATTTCGAGTTGAATTTTATGTAGTGGTGCAATTTCAATCTCAAAATTTTTTTAAGATTTTCTTCTAACTTTTTTCCTGTGTAGGGTATCCCAATACCCCAACTCTTATGTTGCAACTTTAAAAAAATGTTCGCAACCAAAAATACTCTCAAATAAGAAAAAAAATAGTAGAGGTAAATAAAGAAAATGCTGATTTGTTCATATTGTCAATTGTTATTTACTCATACAATAATTTTATTTTTGGAAATTTTTGCAGTTGAGCATATTTTGTCTATGTTTTAGAGGTTTTCTATAATTTTCGTTTTCATATTTGTGAGTGTTATGGAAGTTCATGACTTAACAGCTGGGGCTGAAATAAAAATTCAACCACCTCTAAGATTTCTTCTTTCGGTTTGATTTTGAATTTTTTTTTTTGCCTCTTTTTCTATTTTTATAAAAGTTGCATATGAAAAATAAATTTTTTGTAAGCTTTCGTTATTGTTTGAATGCTGCCAAGATGCATTGCATTATTTGGTAAATTGTATACTCATATAAATGGTAGAGACAAAAAATAATACAAATAGTTGTTATTGCTGGTATGTCTTATGCAACTTTATGAACAAGGTCAATTTATTTTGGCTGGTTAAGATAAAATATTCATTATAGTGAAAAATATTTAAGAAGTAAGTTTTGGATAATTGCATATATGTACACTTAAATATGTTTATATGTATAACGTAAGAAGTTTTACAGAAATAAAAATTTATAGAATCAAGATACGATCCACATAAATTTTTTTGGCACAAAAAATTATTAAATCGAAATTCCATTTATGAAAAAAAAAATTATATAAAAAATTTTATTACAATAAATAAAATTTTTTGAATATTAACTAAAAATTAATTAGTATATTGTCACTATTTTTATTAAGAATATTAATAATATCAATTAAAAATTTATTTGAAACAATTACAACTTTAATTAATCGAATTAAAAAATTACTTAAATCATTAATTGATTCAATTAAAAAATTTAAATTTAATTGTAGCAATTAAAAAATTTAATTACAGCAAATAAAAATTTAACTGGAGCAATTAAAAATTTAATGGGAGCAACTAAAAAATTTAATTACAGCAATTAAACATTTAGTTTAATCAATTCAAAATTTAATTGCAGCAATAAAAAATTTATTTTGATCCATTCGAAATTTATTAAAATCAATTAAAAATTTATTTAAATCAATTAAAAATTTAATTGAAACAATTACAAATTTAATTAATTGAATTAAAAAATTACTAAGTCTTTAATTGGTTCAATTATAAAATTTAAATTTAATTGCAGCTATTAAGAAATTTAATTGCAGCTATTAAAAAATTTAATTTTTTTAAATTGAATATATGAAAAAATTAATTGCAGCAATTAAAAATTTATTTAAATTAATTAAAAATTCATTTAATTAAATTATAAATCCATTTAAATCAATAAAAAATCTATTTAGATCCATTAAAAATTAAATTTAAATCATTTAAAAGTTTAATTGCAATAATTAAAAATTTATTTAAATCAATTAAATTTTTAACTAAATATATTTCATTAACTAGTGCATGCTTCTTTCTGTACAAAAAACATCTAACCCTGTATAATATTAGACCAATATCATAAAGTGAACGCTAAACATATAAAATACATATCGCTCCTGTTCCATTAAACGGGGTCATTTCAAAATTTATAAATTTTCAGTTGAGACAAAAAACTGTTTTGTTTCTTATATATTCTTATACATTTATATTTCTATGCTTTCTGTGATAGTTTGTTTTAGTATTTTTGCTGTATTCTTCTTATCTTTCGCCGGACGCAAAAAATATTATTGGAAATATTTAAGAAACATATCTTGTCTTAAAACGGCTTAATAACTTTTTTTTCAGCTTTCGAATTTGTGTAAAAAACTAACACTTAAATTTGATATTAATAACATAAATAGGTCTATTTCGAAACTAGTGTCCTGCACAAGACTATTTGTAAGACCTTTCAAGACATGAGAGATTTTCAAATGCTTTGCAACAGCGACATATTCTAAAACAAACGCTAAGCAGCACTGTTGGCGAGACAAACAACCGAAAAAAATGTCTTGCCAACAGTGTTGCTTAGCGATTCTTTTAGAATATTTCGGTGTAGTAAAGCATTTGAAAAAATCTCTCATGTCTTGAAAGGTCTTATAAATAGTCTTGTGCAGGACACTATGCGAAACGTTTTGGTACCTTCGGTAAAGAAAATTTTGAACAAAAGATTTCTTTGTAATATTTCATAAGGTATTACTTTTTAAATAAATAAAATATGGCACTGGTATTTTTGAAGAAAAAATTTTATAATAGCGAAATAAATTAACTTACTTTTTTTTCAATGATTCTACTAAGAAAAAAAAACCAACTTCAAGGCAAATATCTGATGGAACATTTTCAAAAAATGTATGGGATATAAACTTAAATGTTAATGGGTGCGTCTCCGCCCTTTTTTTGAATGCAAAATTTTGTGTTTTTCAGAGCTCAGGGTGTATGTTAAGTTTTGTAAAAATCGTTACAGTAGAACCACTTAAAATGAAATATTAATGGGCCACACCCCGCCCATTTTTTCAAATAGAAGATTGTATTTATTTTTGAGCTCAAGGTGTGTGGTGTTTCGTCAAAATCGGGTGAGTAGAACCACGTGAATTGTAATAATAGATTTTAATGGACGTAAGCCCGCCCATTCTTTCAACTTTAAAATTGTGTAATTGCAAAGATCAACGGTGTTTGCTAGGTTTCGCAGTAACCAAATAAGCAGAATATCATAAAATCAAATGAAAAAATTGTGGGCGGGTCCTCACCCATTTTTTTTTTACAATGTGACCAATGGGAAGCTATACCCTCTCAAAAAAAAAAAAAAAGAATTTTTACAATCGGTCTAAACTGTACCGAGTTATGAAGTAACATCTTAAACACATGGAGACGAATTGATAACCTCCTACCTCTTTTTTTTTTTGAAGTCGGTTAAAAAACGGCAAAAAATCTACTTTTTCAAAATTTTTAGTTAAATTACGTGTAACTTTTCACATAATTGTGAGGCCGGGTTTATATCTGTGTGCCGTGTGCCACACAAGCGTAAAAAAAGCGTAACCACTAATTACTAATGAAACACAGTTTGATTCAGACACGTATTTATTAAGTTAAACAGTTTCATACATAACTAATAGACCATTTTATGGAATCCAACATGATTGGAAACTGTTTAATGCTAGGAACACAATTGGGACGAACGACGAATTTCGTCCACGTCGACGAATTCGTCGATAAGAATTCGCTGCGTAAATTCGTCGTGTGAAGCACAATAACGACGAGTTTACTCAGCGAATTCAGCTCTTATATAATTGATAAAGTTGGTTATTGTCAGTGTGACCATATTAGTAATTATGGGCTAAATTTACCTTATTTCTTCTGGATTTAGCTTTAAAACTTTTATTAAGCTCTTAGCTTCTTTTTTTTAGCTCTTTTAAAAGCGGATTTAGCTTTTTTAGTCCAAATTGAGTATTCTGTAAAAATATATTAGACATACGTGATTTAGCTTAATTTTATTTTTAATTCTGGTCACACTGTTTATTGTGTATGTAAAGAGAGTGAGTGAAAATTGTTTTTTCGTCGTTCGTCGGAGTACAAAATAGAAATAAATCTATCTCAGAGTTCGTCATGCACGACGAATTTCGTTCTACGGCGGTGTTGTGTTCATTTTCATATGAACAAATGTGTTTTATTTTTTATGACGAAAGTTCGCACCGAAAAATTCGTCGTTCGTCCCAGTTATGTTCCTAGCATAAATCAATAAATACATATGTATATGTCTGAATCAAACAGTTTTTCATTAGTAATTAGTTGATTACGCTTTTTTGGGCAAATGACACAAGAGAAATGCCAGATGTAAACTCAGCGTAAGTTTGACACCAAATTTTTTTTTTAATGTTGACTTCGCCATTAGCACAACAGTGGGCCAAGGTTAAAAACCCCAACATTTTTATTTTTTCTGGAATATTGCCTAAGCTGTAAGCACACTTTTTTTTAGCTCTTGGATACAGAAAAAAATTCACTTGAAAAAAACATTTTTTAATCAGATCAAAAACATCAGCTTGCAATCGGTTCTAATTTTTAATTAACCCAAGGTTGTCCGCTTTGTTGGCATTGTGGCTTCGCCCCCTTTAAAGATATATAGTCCAAATTATACAGTAAAGGTCTGTGACACCTCTTCAAATGCTCTAATTTCATTACAATCGGACGGCCTATTTAGAAACTGCAGAATTATTTCAATTTTTTTGAACAAAACCCTCACTGTGTATCAGCTACTTTAGGAAGCAATAGGCACCAGAAGGCACCGTCGCACAGTGGGGTGAACGGTAGAGAAAGTGGCGATTAATTCATAGAAGTCGTAATTTTAAAGTGTTGCTATTTTTTATTGATGAATATTAATAAGCATTTAAAAAAAAATTAAAAAAAAAAATGTTTAACCTCTTATGGGCTTTTTTGTATTTTGGAGAATATGGTCTTATTTGACTATTTTTGCTGTAACTTTGGAATGAAAACAGAGAAATTAGTAACTTAAATTGTAAATTAGAGCATACTTTATGTGCCTTTAAAAAAAAATATTTTTTTTTTTTAATAAAAAAAATAAATATTTAATATGTATTTTTTACATGGATTTTTAGCAACTGGAATTCTCTCACAAAAACCTTCATAACTCAAAAATCGCACAAATGCGCAAATAGGTATTCTGGGATGTATTAGATAAAATTTATATTTTAAGAGCATAAAAGCATTTTTCCCTGCACTCATCCGCAAAGTTGTTGAAACTCAATGTATATATCAAAAACACCACATTTTTAGAACAATTAAATTTTTTTTTAATATTTCTAAAACATTTATCTAAACAAAAAATAATTTTTTAAATGTTCATATACCTAAAGTTGACGGTTCCATTATAAAACTTTTACTTACAGAAGTCTTAACAAAAACTATAATCACTTGAAATACCAAAATTTTCTCTTTCAATCAATGCGCGCAAAAATAACTAAAATAATTGAACTTTTAACACACACTGCAAACAAAGTAAACTACCAAGAACTTTTATTTTTGCAGTTAGTGATGTAGAATTTTATCTACTATCATATGGTACCAAATACGGTACCATACGGTGCCACCATGGTACGGTACGGTGAAGGCTTTTACCCCACAGTGCGTCGGATCGAGCCAAAAAATTAAGACTGCATTTATGACAGCAAACCTCATATTTTAGATGAATTAGAGAAAAAATATTTTGGGACCAGTCTAGTGGATATATCGCTTTTTTTATAAAAAGTGAATATTGAAAAGTCTTGAGTTGTCTTCCTTTGCAGGTGCAAGTGCGATAGGTATATTATAATTGTTTAAAAAAAACTGGTTCAAGTAATTTAAAATATAAAGCTTATTTTTATAAAAAACAAAATTTCTTTAATCTATTTTATCAAATAATTATCTGTTGAACTTAAAGTTCAGCACAAGAAAAAAATATATACACAAATATATTGCAATGCATTGTTAAAATTCCTAGAACAATTTACAATGGAATTAAACTAAAGAATATGAAAAAAAGTGGAAGATAAAAAATGAGCATAAAACGAGATTTAATTGCTTAGATGAAAGGGTATCCGTTTTCAAATGCTTCCAACAATTTATCTTTCTATAAGATTTTTTTTTGTATTCATTTGTAAGTTGTTTTTTTTTATTTCGCCTCTAAGATTCTAAGTACTCATGCTGATAATTATGGTTGAAATGTGCAAGAGCTGAATAGCAAAAAATTTTAAAGAAAAAAAAAAGAAAGAAGAAAGAAGTACCTTTTGATGGATGGGATAGTTAGTGTTAGAAATAGTTTTGAGGGTTAACTAAGTTATGGCATCTTTGCACCTGCACATACAAACAGTTTTTTCTTTTTTAATTTTTACTTCACCTGATGAGATATTTCTTTCGTTATTTCATTATTATTATTAGATACTACTACTACTGCTGTTGTTTTTATTATTGTTACTGTTGTTGTGGAACATTTTTTTTCGGTCTTAGAAAAGTGAGTACTTCAAAGCATTAGTTGCTCTGTCTATCTGTCTTTCCTTTTATTCGTCGGTTTATTTGCTAAGTAGAAGAAATTCTTAAACTTGATGCTCTTTCCATGATTATTGCCATGAATTGTTAGGGATTTTCTTTATGCTTTTCATAATGCTCCAACTGATCTTGGTAGGTAAGACGAAAATAACGTCCGTCGTCTGTTTAAGATTTCTTTAATTTTTAGCATAGTTTAATAACTAAGTGTGCAGTATGAGAAGAGCAGTGAGCCAAGTGATCGAGTTTAGCGAAATATTTGCGATATAGTATGAATATCATCTTTATCATGCCAAGCATATTTATTATAAGAAAGTTTGTGAAAATCAAGAGAAAAACTTAATAATAAAACGGAATGAAGTCTTTATGTATTTATGTTGTAAACTGAAAGACACTGCAAAATAGAAATAATACATAAATAAAGTAGTCTTACGGTAACATTATTAAAAAAATAAAAGGAAATTCAATTTAATTATTCGATTAAATTGATTATATAAAATAAGATGCCGCTATAGCATTATAGTTAACATACACAGTAGTTTCTGCTTAATTGATCTTCATTCAATAGATTTGACCGCTTAAGTAATTACAAAACCTTGCAATTCTCTAAGCGAATCAATAAACACAGTATCAAGTAAATTGATTACCCGATTAATTAAATAAAAAAACATGGAATTTTAATAAATCAATAAAGTGGAAATTACTGTACAAATAAAAGTAAGTGTTTTATTTAATGGAAAATCAAATATTTAAACAGGCGCATGTACCACTTTTAAACCGACTGAACTTTCTCATTGAAACATTTTAAACAAATTTAATCAGGAATACTTTTTTTAATCGGCATTAAGCTCAGCATATTTCACTTCTTATCAAAGTCCGGCACAAGACCACTTACAAGAACTTTTAACACATGAGGGATTTTTCAAATGCTTTACTACAACGCAATCTTCTAAAACAAACGCTAAACAACACTGTTGGCAAGATATTTGTTTCACTTATTGTATTTGTATAAGTAAAGAAGAAAATACTTCGTCACAGAAAAATTTGTGATACTTGCATCTTTCTACTCACGGGCGTGTATACAAACGTCATGCATTTACATACGCACACACGTTGAGGGTATGAACTTTTATATTTCTGCGCACATACAAACGCACATATGCATTGACATTAGTTGTGTGCGCATAATACATGTACATAATAGCTCACCATCTTAAACACACACACACTCAAACGTACAATATGCAATATGCAATATGCATACACGCATCAACACTACTTCTTTTGATTGTTTGTTGCGAACAAGAAGTCTTCGCGACATCGCTTGTAAACACTCATATACACAAACATCAAGACATCCCTCGTGCTTCGCTTATTAAACGACAGCATTTATTATTAGTTTAATGCAATACATGCCACAAGAATATATTTAAAATATAAGACGTATTTACATTTCAAGACTGTTCATGCAGGCCTCTAATCCTTATAGAATAAAATATTTTGATTTATTAATATGATTTTCTTAAGAAGAGCATAATAAAGAAATTACTCCTGATTAAAATTCATTAAAGTTCTATATATATTACAAATTTAATTAAGATAAAACTTGCTTTTAAAAAATTTCTCGTTCTCTTCTTCTTGAATAACCGAAAACATAATTCTGCCAAAAAAAAGCAACTTCAATGCAAAGATCTGATATAGGACCAAAGTGAAAGCAAACTCTTTCAAAAAAAAATGTTTTGAAAATCTGTTGCTTAAGAAGAGGTAAGTGATACATAAAATTAGATTTAAATGGGCGTACCTCCACCCACTGTTTTAAATACCAGATTGTGTGTTTTTCAAAGCTCAGGGTATGTGTTAGATTTTGCAAAAATCGTTACAGCAGAACCACTAAAAATTAAATACTAAATTTTAATGGGCGCGACTCCGCCCATTTTCTTAAATGGAAAACTGTGTCTATTTTAGGGCTCAAGGTGTGTGATAAGTTTCGTAAATATATGTTAAATAGAATCGAGTGAAATATAATAATACATTTTAATTGGCGTTGCCCCGCCTATTTTTTCAACTTTAAAATTGTTTAATTACAAGAACAAAAGGTGTTTGCTAGATTTCGCAGCAATCAAATAAGTAGAATATCATCAAATAAAATAAAAAAAATTTTCATCGTATTCCCGATCACTTTTTTGCAATATGGAACTAGAGATGGACGCGTGTCGAATTTTTCCAACACGACACGCACAAACATGAATACCATGATATTCAACACGTACGAAACACGCACGCCAAAAATTTTCGCAACACGAAACTGCACAACACGCACGAAATCAAATACAATAACAAAAAATCGTTTTTAATTAGTGTTTTTTTATGGGAATTGTTACAATTTAGGTTTAAAATTTTTTTTAAACGCACTAATAATCCCAAATTAATTAGGCTTAAAAAGCGATACTAACTTTAGCCTGTTCAAATAAAATTAACTAAATTAATATTTTACTTATTCAGTAAAATATTTCTTTTTATTATAAATACATTGAAACTGATTATTGAGGGGTTTAGCGGGGTCCTATGCGCATTTCACTGTTGCTAATATGTTGCACGTAAATCGTTTCGTGTTTTTCGTGTCAATGTTGCTGAACACGATAGGAAACGAACACGCACGAAATCAGGGGGCAAATTACGGCACTCGTTATCGAACGAAATTACGAAATATTTCAATAGAATTTATATGGAAACATTTTAAAATTTCGAAACGTATCGAATGCCGTAATTTGCCCCCAGATTTTCTGACATGAACACTGCATCTTGAATCGTGCGTGTTCGTGTCACGAAAAAAAAACACGACACGCGCCCATCTCTATATGGAAGCAATTGGAAGCTATACTATCTCAGACAAAACAAATTACAATCGGTATAAAATGTACCGAGTTATGAAGTAACAATGTCAAAAAAACCAAACGAATTGATTCCTTCTTTTTTAAATTCAGTTAAAAATCTGGCAGCGCTTGAAATTAATAATTTCACATGACGTCTTTTTTTTTCTTAATCATAGAATATATGTAGTTTCGTAGGAATTGTTTTGGTAGAAGTCTTTATAAAAATATTTTTATTTTAATGGGAGTGCCCCTCGCCTACATTTATAAATGCATATAAACTATAAAAATAAATTTAGTTTTTCCATATATTATATTGTGTCATTATAAGAGCCGTAAGGTTTGTAGCGTTTTGGGCACAAGTACATAATATATGTATTACTTAATATTAAGAGCATGGCCACGCCCACTTTTCGAAATGAAGATCATTTTATCTTAGGAGAACAAGGTGTGTGTTCAGTTTTCTAAGAACCAGTTCAGTAAAATTACGTGATATACAATATTAATTTTTAATGAAAATAGTTACGCCAACTTTTTTAAACTTTATATTCTGGAATAACATTAGTACTAGCTGTTTGTCAAGTTTCATAGGAATCATAAAAGAAGGAGCACATAAAGTTTTAAAGTATGTCACTAAGGATATGTCAGTTCTCAAAATTCAATATGGCGGCCAACAGACGCCATTTCGAGTATACGAAAAAAAATAAAAAGTCAGCGAACTATATCAAAATGGGTATCATTCGACAGACATTTTAAAATCATCTTTAGGTTTCTCCTATGGTTTTTAATTTCGAATGAATATTTAGGATCTTTAACGGTTAAAAACGGTTTGTATAAAAAACTTCCTGCTTTTTTTGAAGTTTAATAAAAACATTTTTTTCTTTATGATTCGATTAGGATAAAGTTCAAATCGCTCTGTAAGCCAAATGTCATAATTTTTAAAGAAAAAATAACACCGAAGTTAATTGTAAATATTCTGATCAATTTTAGAAGAACGTAACAACATGCTGCTTTCGATGGTCGCCACTAGAGATAGGTGAGTGTTGTTTTTTTTTTGGGGGGGGGGGGGGAGGGGGTCATCAACACGCATGACTCACTACAAAGTGTTCGTAACCAATAATATGATTTCGCGCGTAGTCGGCTCGTTGCGACGAAATATACTAACCGATTTATGGGTCTCTTAAAGTTCTGAAGTTAAACAAAAATATGTATTTAGTTGAATACAAAAAAAATATTTTTTGTACTTCAATTTGATCTCGTGCCTATTGTGCACTATCGCGTTGAGAAAACTTTTTGCGTACGTATTTCCTACGTTTTGGTCATCTTAGTGTTCGGAACATGTCTTGTTGAAAAAAATCACCACGCGCCCACACGTCGCCACACCTTCTCATCATCAGCGTTAAAGTGTTTGGTCTACTCTGTGTGGTGTCAATTGCTTTAAACTTCAGCTCTGTGTACATATTATTCAATGCAAATAAATTATGTGAATTGTTTTGATTCATTGTAATGCAATTTGTTGAAAGCTTTTTATGTAATGAAAGCTCAAGGTCAACATTCCTAATTTTCAACAGTCTTGACAGTGTATTATTTTTTTTATAGATCATGTCTGTTAAGTTGCTTATTTTTGTGATTTATGACTCTATTGCTGCAAAGGCTCGTAGTTTTATATGCATACTCAGTTTTCTGTACAAAATCTTATACTACTCCCAAAAAAAATTGTGTATAAAACAATTACTTTTGTATCATTTTCCACCTCTGCCATCTTCTGTCTAGTTTTTTTTTCAATAGAATGTCAATTTACTAGTATATTCTATCAACTATATATTTATTGAAATAAAGAATATCTTGGGTTTCACTTTAAACATTTTAAATTATTATTATAAATCAATGCCTCTCCTTAAAAAGCTTTTAAAATTTTTTTCTTTAAACTTATTAACATACAAATTAACAGACATAAAACTAACAATAAAACAAACGAACATTATTTATGTGAAACTTAACAATGAATGTGAAAAAGTTGACCTAATGAATGAATATTGTTTGTATGTTTATTATTAGGACTAGTGTGGCCATATTAAGCCCTACAATAGCTGCAGGTAAATTCATTGATATATACAGTAGTTTCCGCTTAATTGATTTTCAAATAATAAATTAAAAAGTCATGAAATTGCTTTAGTGCATCAATTAACATAAGCATATTATTATAAAAATATATATAAAAAATTTTTGCTTATAAAGTTTTAACAATACAGCTAGTTAATTTTTCGTTAAAGTGCTGATTCAACAACTAATTTTGGTGTAAAATTATTACTGGAGTTTAAATGCAAACAATGTTTCGCATTTAAATTCCTATAAAAAGAGACCAATCGCGAAAATTGAAGATATTATTATACAACGCCAAAATGGTTTTATTTCTTAACATAAAAGAGAACTTCATGCAATCACAAGCCTACATAAAAATTAATAGAAATGATCCAAATTTGCACTACCTCCGAAACGATAACTCTGCGTTTTCATGACTTTTTGAGAGAATTTATAACCAGACAAAAATAAATATTCTTTTCTTGTTGTTGTCTTCAATTTTGATTCCCAAATGAAATTTAACTTCAATTTTCTAAAAACAGACATTAAAAGTAACTTTCGGTATTATTTTCAAACTCTGGTGTAGGGTATGAAAATAAATTACGATTTACAAGTTTTATAAAATAAACAAAAAATAAATACATACTAGAGACCTGCGCAAACAGTCTTGAAACGTAAATACGTCTTGTTTCTTAAATGATGTCGTTTAATAACCCTCTAGTCAACCTAGAATCATATGTCTCTATGTCAATACTCTTTCTCCAGCGGCAATTGCACTAGTTAAAATGTCGACAACTTTCCTTTTATGGGCGAGTAGAGAGATACGTTAGAGACGACAGTTCTAGTATATTTCTGGTGATATTGTCAATGAACGCGTCAATAGGTTGTTTTTCTTTTTTATTATGCTGTGCAATAATATTAAAAAAATATATGTAGACGAGGGTTACTAAAATCTACTAGTGAATCTTCGGTTCAAATATCTCCATATGGTCGTAAAAGAACTACCTTCTCAATAGTGCTAAAGTCTACTGATAGATTTTTCAATGACAATCCTATGTTATATGTCATAATTTTACTATTGAAAACGAGCGAGAAAATATCGATGTTGTATACTAGAGCCCCTAAAATTTACTAGTGAATCTTTGGTGTCAATGTCTCCATATGGTACCGAAAGAACTACTTAGTCAGTAGTGCTATAGTCTAGTGGTGGATTTTCAATGGCAAGCTAATGTTAAATGTCAATAGATGATACCATTGGCTGGGATACATCTGGTCAGTAGTGCTACTGACAACGTCACTAGTAAATCACCACAATTTCACTATTCGCACTTTCTGCAGGGAAGCGAAGCACGATTTATGTATTGGTGTACGTGTATATACCCTGCAGAAAATGTACTGAGTCGCTTTTGACTTTGTCACCAGTACTACTCTACAATTATTCCCTATACAATAATTTATGCTATAGACATTTAGCATGTGCTTGTCATTGAAAATCTACTAGTAACACTAAAACAATTGACTAGGTAGTGAATTCATAGTTCTTATGGGAACATGGAGATATACCAAGCAGACATTTACTGGTACATTTCTATACCTTAGGTACATACAAATTTATGTATATTGACAAGTTATTGCAAAATCCACCAGAAATACACCACATCTGTTTTCTCTATTTCTTTTATACTGACGAATAGAAGAGAAATTGTAGACAAAGTAACTACTACTAGAATTTTAGTGTTAACATAGAGACACTTGGCCCCAGTCTGACTTCAGGGTAATGTCGCGAAGACTTCTTGTCTGTAACAAACACTCAAAATAAATAGTGTTGATGCGTGTCTGGTTGTTGTTTTGTATATTGTACGTTTGAGTATGTGTGTAGGATGTAGATGATAAGCTATTATGTGTTTAAGGGTGGTTTTTTAAAGTAAACGCGCACAACTAATGCCAATGCATGTGTGCATTTGTATGTGCAAAATAAAAGATAATGCGTATGAAGAAGCAAGCATCATAAATTCTTCCGTCACGAAGTATTTTCTTCTTTACTCCTATACCTATATAGTGTTTGTTTTAGAAGATTTCGCTGTAGTAAAGCATTTGAAAAATTCATCTTGTCTTAAAAGTCTTTGTAAGGGGTCTTGTGCAGGACTTTAACACATACATATATATATATACACATAATTACATACATACATATCTGCACTGAGTCAAGCAAATAGTAGTATTTTTGTTCAACTAGACTTGTGATTTAAATAACAATTGAAAATAATAAACAATTAATGACAAAACAAAAAATAGGAGGCCGTATCATAAATTTGCATAAAGTTTTACATTTGTAAGCAAAACATGAACCAATCTATTTAAAACAAATTTCAAACTGGCTCATGCTCAACCTGAGAGTACATATAAAAAATGTTCTACAATTAAACCCTCTGTTTCCACAACACGTAAGCTCCGCTTGAGTAGATAATTTGTATGAAAATCACTCAAAAAAAATTGTGCTTTTCATACACATATTTTAGACTAGTGGCAAAAAAAATATGATTCGAGGGAAATAAAAATATCGCTCAGAGTGACAAACTATGTCATTCATTTTAATACAATAAGGCCCTTATTACAAGCAACTTTCGATAATTCACTGCAATCGAAAGTGCTAATCGCACGAATTTTCATTTGATATTATGGCGAGCATTCGACAAAGAATGTTGCTTTCGTGAATTTTACTCACTGTGATTTTTACAATTTTCAACAATTTTAAGACATTAAGCTCAAAAATCATGCAGAGTTATGACAATTAAAACACACTTCATCCTGCACAGCAAATTGTGGAGTTTACTCCATAAGTGGATTCTTTCGAAATGTTAAATTCTTCTTCATTTCGAATTGGCGCGAAATACAAATAAAATATTCAAACAAAACTAATATTTTTGATTTAACTTTTTGGGTAACTATTTTAGAAATAAAAAGAATTCATTTTCCTTTTAAAGACATGTAAGAAAAATAAAACACTTATCGCTGCCGTCCACGATTTCATTATCTAATCTCTATGAGTAAGTCCTTGAGTTCACATACGACGCATTATGTTTTGTTGTTTCCAATAATTGAAATAATTTTTAAAATCTAACACTGATAACAATCTCATTCATCATAAAAAAAAACAAAATACTTTTGGTTTCCAAAACAAAAATATTTTTATTAATGAAATGCTTTTAATGACTAACAAATGCTAATGAAAGTTTTTTTCAAAGCACTTACATGTGCATTCAACTTAATTTTATTTTAATAAACACGTATAACATAAGAAACTTACACAAGTTCTAACTAACTCATAGTGATAGATAAAAATCAGTGATTGGCAATCGGACTTGTGTCCAGTAGTTCTTTTTGAACTAGTTTCAGAGCGTTTGAAACAAAAATTGTTTCAAACCCACTTAATTTTCATTAATGTTTTTGACCGGACTTGTGTCCAACTGAACGAACTAGTTCAAAAAAAAACTGTTGGACACACGTCTATCGCAATGAATCGTTTTTTCACTATGCATACTGAATCATGAAATTTTTACATTGATTTATAACTATAGGTTGAAATAAATATGAATGCGACGTCGACATCATAGTAATACCACACTCACACTCATAAATCACCTCAGTTTGATTTCTAATTTCAGGAAAATACTTATACTACTAACATTGATTCATCTTACGCAACTCATACATGTATGTTTATTTAAAAGTTTAGTCACTAAACAGTTTGCAAGTAGTATACAATAGTAGTAAATAGGGTTGTTTTTCAATTCCTGCAAAAAAAAATTAAAAAAACAACAGAGAAACACATAAAATCATAATGAGAACTTTAATGCTCCTCTGTGAAGTTCGCATTGTGAATCATACATATTTTGCAACGTTCATAAGCATTGAGTTAAGTAGAGTGAAAATCAACAACGTTATAAATATTGCGAAGTATGAGTTCGATGTGCACTTCAAACTTCCGAGTGAATATGAAGTTCGACAACATTGTAATTAGTATGAGTGCGCATGAGTACAAGAAATTATAAGTCATGATTCAACTCTACTCACTTTTTCACTACTCATTGCTGTTCTCTGATAAGAATTAATATCTGTAGAAATAAGCTTAAGTCAAATTTCACTGTTTTGCATAAGATCACTTTTAAACGTTCAAGTCGTTTTTCAGAAATGTCTTAAATAGACAAACCGCAGGTCTTTAATATATAACACATTCATATGTGTATTCCAGGATTGCAATTAACAAGCAACTTATCTCGACTTAACCCCTTTTGCTTTTTGCCATATCAAGCCATAACCACTAAAAAAAAGCTTAACCGACACATTTTTATACCACGTTTTTGGTAAAAAAAAAATTAGTTCGAAAATTGTGTTTAAGCGACACTTTTTTGGCGGTTATGGTACAATATACGTTAGAGCGACTTAAGGCTCAATCAGACGTGACATAACCATAGTCATAGAGAACCGCCGTTCGAACCTGACTAATGGGCAACACTGTACTCGATTATACGTGACTCGCCATAACGCCATAGAAATCAATTGAAGTTTGGTTTGGTTATGGCTATTGTATTATGTCTATGTCACGTCTAATTTAAGCTTTACCTTGTATGAATGAGAAAAACGAGAAACGAGTTTTAGTTAAGCCTCTCAAATTTAAGCTGGATTTGTTTTATGAAGATTTCAAAAACACTTCGAGAAGCTTACGATAACCCATCAGCACACCATCAATAGGTATTACCTTCTTTAGGAAAGAATAGTGATAGAGAAGACGGCTGGTGAAGGAAGAGATGGAGGAAAGATTAATTTTTTTACATCTTTGCGTTTTGCACGTTATTTTATCAAGAAGGCAGTGTTGCAGCGCCTCTGGTGTTAAATGAGGTATATTAACTTGTTCGAAACTGTGTTTAGTAGCAATTTTATGGGTTATTTTACTTCAGAGAAGGAAGCTCTGATGTTACATAAGGATTAGTATCCGCTGAAAAAGGTGTAGTTCAGTACCAAGTGTATGTGACTTCATCACTTGAACTTTCCTACAACAACTAATACAAAGGAACACTATTGCGCATCAGAAAATTTATTTGAAATTCATATTTTACATTTTCAAGTGGAGCATAAAAAGATTTAAAATGTTTTACAGAAATGTTGGTCACACAATTTTACTAACGAGGTTTGCAATAGGGACTACCAAACTTTGATACTTTTGTATTTCCGTGCAGTAACCAACAATTATACAAACAACATAGACGAAGGATATATATTTCAGTCCAAACACTTTAGTTTCTGATATCAAACCATAAGCCAAAATGCTCTTATATATTTAGAATTTTAGTCTCGTCCATTTTTCGCCGACCGGTGATTATAATTACCAGAAGTTCTAATATTCATAACCGACAAACAAAATAGTTTTGATTCGATAGACTTTTTTTAATAAGTTATCCGGGAACTAGTTTGTTTATTAAATACTCAGTTAAGTTCCTTTCGCTACTTAAATTTCTTATTTTTGGTAATTTTAGAGATTAGTAATTAAGGGAATTGAAAAACATGGGGATAAAGTACCAAGGCTTTATTATATCTATCAATTACACCTATTTTTATAAAAATAAACGTTTACTTTTATCTTTTGTGTACTATTTACCTAAAATAATATTCATTTATAATGTAAAAGTTCATTATGAATATTGTGGTAATTATAATCACCACTGGCGAAAAACGTATACACCTTATAGTACGTCTTATTCACATGCCTTGTTGTATACGCTCTCTCTGAAGAAGTGTATAGTGCATAAATTGACCTGGGTTCTCTCGTGGCCTTAAACTTGATCGAATATGTGAAGCATCCTGAGCGTCTGTCTACTATCTGAAATGAAATTTAATGCAGTTGGCTCAGTGTGCAAAAACAGATTGCCAGCTAATTAATCTAGAAATTAAATATGTCAACCGCTTACCAAAAAAGAATACAAGTTTATGTTCGAACACGCAAATGAGATCTATATTGCAAAATAGCATGATAAAGTAATTTTTACCTTAGCAATCGGATTTTGATAACATCGATCCTTCTATAACTGACCGACGCTACCAAAAGTTACATAAGTATATAATGTTGAATAATCTAATGTGATACAAAATTATAAATTGCATATGGGGTGGGGGTGGGTGTAGATATCGAAGATAATACAGCTTCGAACTACCGCATAAATGTTAGAAGCAAGAAGTGGTTAGGTTAGGTGAGGTTAGCTGACTGCTGGTAAGAAAGGGTGAAATTTAGGGTTCAGCTCGCTTGGGTCCAATACAATGATCCCTTTGCGCTACCTCTAAGTGAGAGGGTGATAGAGAAGGGATAGTTACAGAGAAGACAGGTGGTGAAGGAAGAGATAGAGGAAAGCTTCATTCTTTTACAACTCTGCTTGTTGCACGTTTTTAATGATGCAGTGTTGAAGCGCCTCTGGTGTCAATGAGGCGTATTAAATTTTGAAAGTGTATTAGCTTGCCATTTTTAATTTTTATTTTACTTCTGCTACACATTACCGACGAAGGAGGGTGTTCTGATGTTAGCGGATTAGTATCCGCTGAACCCGATGTAGTTCAATAAGCAGTGTATTTGCCTTCATCACTCGAACTTTCCTACAACAACTGACACTAAGGGACAATAAAAAAATGCCTGGAGTTATAATTGAATGACTTCGTCAGCGACCGGGCTCGAACCCAGCACCTTCGGTTTTGTAGTAAACGTGCTAACTACTTCAGCCAACTCCACCGTCAGCAAGAAGTGGTGATGGCATCTTTTTTCGAAAGTAGTGAACTCGGCTGTTGTGAATGCTTGTAAGTTGAACATTTTTTTGTGCAACATTAGAAAAAATTGAGGGAAAAACCAACACCAACAACCAACACGGTCGGAAATTACTATAACTCTTCTGGTATGCGAGGATTCCTACGAACAGTAAATGGAAACAGAGGTACCAATACCAAAACGCATGAAAGTGACCCAATACGTTATTGTAAGTCAGATGAAGGCGAAAATATCGGTGCAATAAATGCCACATCCGCACCCCATTTGTGTGTAAAAAATGTGAGGAGCACCGCATACAAATTGCTTTAAAGTTTACCATAATAAAAACATTTTATCATTAAATAAAATGCCTTCTAGTTACCTTTGAAAAATCGTACACCTGTATACATATTACGCCGATGATGATTATAATTACCACTTATTGCCACTTAGTCCAAAGTTGGAAATTTTCTTAATTAGTATAAGAATATGTTCTATACAAAATTTTATTCAAATCGGTCAACAGGAACTTGGTGCGGCGAAAAATGGGTTAAATCAAATATCCTCAGCACTTTCTGACCTTTTAAGCCACCTTCTTTTTAACAAACTTCAACTCAATTTAATATTTTAGATTTCTCAATTTAACATCTTTACAGCTGAGTAGTAAATAATACAAAACTTACAATGTTTTAAGATAACAAAAGATGAATTATCATTAAGCAATTATTAGTGACACACTTTCTGGACAGTAGACAAAGTTCAAACAAAATTGTTGTCGCATTTTGCATAAGAAAACAAAACCTGTCAACAAACAATTGTTTAAACTGAAATTTAGCAAACGAAAAATAAAACATAATTTTACAGGTAATTTTTTTTTTTAATTTTAATTTCTGTTTCCTACAAATTGCAAATCACTACTGGGACTAAAGGCAACCTACATTCCATATATAGGCAAATCTCGGTATAACGAATCACCTTTTAACGAAAATCCGATATAACGAACGTCCAAATTTTTTACATTAACAACCTTATATAGCGAATACTGCCTTAATTTTATACTGGATATAACGAATGGTGAAGAAAAAATCGCAAAATGAAAAATAAAAACTTGCTAAAAAGATAGTTCTAACATGTAGCTCGACTTTATTTACGGAATGTTTTGATAAATGTCTGCTCTGTATAACGACAGACAAAAAAATATTAAACAAAATTTACGGTAGCAATGTAATTACAAAAAAAGTGCGATGCCTTCAGTTTGTATTTGATAGCTTATTTGAAAACAAATTGCCCTTATTATTTTTTTTTTTTGTATTTTATCATGTCTATAAAAATAACACTTGAAAAAACTTTGCGATATAACGAATTTTTCGACATAACAAATGGGCTTGACATTATATCGATCGTTATACCGGGATTTGCCTGTATAAGCAATTCCCAATGAAAATAACAGAGAAATATATATGTATGTATATACCTTATGGTATCTTATTTTTTTAGAATACAAGTAAATTGCTAATTTTTTTTTTCATAAATGACAAGGCTAATTCATAGAAGCGAATATGCCCGGACGTGCTGCTGATAATTAACATATGCTCTTAGTCTATACTCTGATGAAGTTAAGATTTCCAGCAGACACTCATGGTACGAATACATACTAACAGTTAGACAGACAAGTAGTAGTCTAACAGACAGGCCGTCTTTTTTAATAGATAAAACTTTTAAAATCAACAACAGCAACAACAACAAGAAAATAATACCAGTGTACATCAAGATGTGTAAACAGTGATGCCAACTTAGCCCTTTTAGGGCTAGATTTAGCCCGTTTTCAGTCAGTCAAAACCCGAAAAAAAAAATTTTAGCCCCAAACTAAAAAAGGCGCAAACCTAGCACTTTTTACAATAATCTTTCAGCCCTTTTAGCCCCTTTTTAGTTTTTGTTCGATATGGCTACATTTATGCTGACTACAGAGTGGCCGCTAGAAGCGAAGCGATGATAGAAGCCATAATATTTTGTGCTATGCCATGCTATAAGATATCAGAGTGAACGCTATATTGAACAAAGCGATTTTTCGGTATCCACTTCCATTACGTCAAGATTTTTTAACACACAAGTTTCTTATAATGGGTGTTTTTTATTGAGGTATAGAACTTTAAGTTGGCATCACTTTTTTAACTGGCGGCCATTTTGTCAGCTGTCAAGTGATTAATATTTAGTTTGGTTTGCCATTTCATCAAGAACAGGTTGACAAAAGAACAACGTTTGCAAATCGTGCAAATTTATTTCAAAAATAATGGTTCAGTTCGCGAAGTTTACCGCAAGCTCCGTCCATTTTATGGTCGACATAATCGTCCATCAGAGCAATTAATTCGGTTAACCATGGATCGTTTTCGCACTACGTTTACTCTATGTGATAATACGCATCCGCAGAGACGTCGAACAGTGCGCACCGAAGAAACAATTGCCGCTGTAGAGCAAAGTGTTGAAGAGGACCCGAATGAATCGATTCGCCACCGTGCACAGCAATTGGAGCTTTGTCCATCAACTTTATGGAAGATTTTGCGCAAAGATCTTGGCTTGCGACCTTACAAGATCCAGCTTGTGCAAGAATTAAAGCCGCGAGACCATGCAATGCGTCGTGATTTTGGTGTATGGGCCGAAAATGAGATTGATCTCGATGCTGATTTTCATCGCAAAATTTTGTTCAGTGATGAGGCTCATTTTTGGTTGAATGGCTACGTCAACAAGCAAAATTGCCGCATTTGGAGTGAAGAGAATCCACATGAGACCCTTGAGACGCCATTACATCCACAAAAACTGACTGTTTGGTGTGCTCTATGGGCTGGTGGAGTCATTGGGCCATACTTCTTCCGAAATAATGCTGGAGAGTCAGTTACCGTTAATGGAGACCGGTATAGAGCCATGATAACCGACTATTTTGTTCCCGAATTGGATGGCATGAATGTGGATGAGTTGTGGTTCCAACAAGACGGCGCTACATGCCACACAGCGCACGTCACAATCGATTTATTGAAGGAAACATTCGATGAGCGCATAATTTCGCGGAATGGACCTGTCAATTGGCCACCAAGATCGTGTGATTTGACACCATTGGATTATTTTCATTGGGGATATGTGAAGTCGCTCGTCTACGCCAACAAACCAGAAACGTTAGGGGACTTGGAAGCCAACATTCGTGGCGTTATTGCCAACATACGGCCCCATATGCTCGAAAAAGTGGTTGAAAATTGGACCTGTAGAATTGGCTTTATTCGAGCCAGCCGCGGCGGCCACATGCCCGAAATCATATTTAAACATTAATGGCATAAAATTATCCTTCCAATAAAGCCAAATTGATGGACATTAAAACGAGTTTCTTGTGTTTTATTTCAATTTGAAGTTCTATACCTCTAAAAAAAACACCCGATATTTTGTTTAATTTAATTTTTATTTGATTTTAATACACAAAAGTTTATTAAATAATCAAAATTTCACAAAGAAAAGAAAACGAGAAAATGCCACGACAGAAAAACAAAAACAAAAGGGAAGAAGCTACAACGTGCTAGAAACCATTACACAACCTGCTTTGTAGCACACACTCGCATCTCGCTTCGCTCGTACTCTGACATCATTTGAGCGATCACATAAGCAACCACAGGCGGTGGTTTGTAGCACATTGTAGCGCCATCTTATAGTATAGCTTCTAGCGGTCACTCTGTCATCAGCCTTAAACTTTAGCGAACTTTTCCTTCCTTTACTCTAGCAAAATAAAATGAGTAAAAAGTCGATATTGCTTTACCAATTTAAAAAAGAAGAATAATATCGAGTAATATTTTATTTCTTCCTAATTTTTTATGCCTTGAAAGTTATTCAGTACAGCCTAAAACAGATAATGTATGTTTTTGGAGGAGCGAGAAATCGAAATTTTATTTAATAACGGCCAATTTTAAATGTATCTACTTATGTATATATGTAGATATATGTATATATATATATATATATATATATATATATATATATATATATATATATATATATATATATATATATATATATATATATATATGTATATATATTTCTATTATATGAACTTTAAAGAAAATTTATTATTTGACATATTGTCAGAAGTGTACATAAAATAATTGAAATTTATTTGCTGGTAGTTTAGCATGTACACTTCTGACAATATGTCAAATAATAAATTTTCTTTAAAGTTCAATTAATGTTTTATTTTTCATTTAGGCTTGTAAATACTTTTATTGTTGTCCAATGGATTTCTAATTGTATAAGGAAAATTTTAGAAAAATAAAATGGGTTCACCTGGATATAAATTATTTGCCGGGGTTTGTATCAGTTTCAAAGCCTACTAAGCTTATTTTTTCTTTTATGATTTTCAAAAGTATTATTATTTTATAGATTCTCATATAGTTTTTGAAAGTCTATGCATAAAGTAAGAGGTTTGTGACTGTTTAAAATTTGTGGTTAAAGTCTACTGATGATTTGCTTCAAACGCCAATGAAATACGTATATAGACATGCTAAACTACCAGCAAATAAATTTCAATTATTTTCTATTATATGTATATGTATGTACATGCTAACTATTTAATCTACGTATGTACATACATACCTTATTGAAATGTAATATGAAATGTAAATGAAATATGTACAATATTGAAACTCTAAGGCTTTGTATGTGTTGATCCCATGATAGTTATTTATATTCTAATAAATTACTTTACAAAAATTTATTTGATGTTTTTATTTTCAACAGAAACATTTTAATACCAGCCCCTTTTCGCGCTTTTTCGAAAAATTTTACTATTTTTTTTATTTTTGAATATTTTTTCAATTTAGCCCTTTCTAGCCCTTTTTTCAAAAATTTTTACGCATTTTGAGTCTCAAAAGTTGGCATCACTGTTTGTAAATGATACATCCATCTATGCAAAATTATTTCACTTAATGCTGCTCTGGCAACAAACAATTAAAAGAGATGCGAGTATCAGCCACATCTGAAATATAATTTACTACTCCTACTGTTGTTGTTGTTTTCTTATTTAGTTTATTTTTTATTCTTACAACAGAACATGTAAATTATCATAATGATGAGCTTAAATTAACTCATTTTTTTCTTTGTCATTTCACACGTGTTTTAAAATATGTAATAGAATTTATTTATGCAAGAGTTAAATAATGAATATAACAAAAACTTGTGCAAGTGAACACGGCAACGCTATAAAATACGTAACATGCGTAGAAAGAAAGAAGTCTTTGAAAATTTTTGTCATAAAATTGTTAATTTTTTTTTCGTAAATTATACTTTTTGCACAATAAGGGCCAAATTTGCAGTCATTAGTTAATTATTAGTAAACTAAAATGATAATTATTGTTTAACTAATGCTTCATATTCACAGTGCATTGTTTAACTAAAGTTCTTAATATGAGCAAAGAATGGTAACCCTATCAAACTATTAAGTTACACTATTTTCAACTCTCCTATAGCATATGGTTTTTGTTTAGATTTGCTACAATATTTCTTAAAAATGGCTAAAACAGTGCTCGCTCGTCTAACTTTACCGTGCAAGATATTGAATTAGTTCTGAAATTGGTTTGTAAAAAGACCAAAAATAAAATAGAAAATAACAAAAAATAATGCGTTACCGCTAAATACAAAAAAGATGCTCGACAAAATATGTGTGAAATGTGTATAAACTTTTTCACAAAACAACAATACTAATAAAGTTTACAATGAATCAGCTGTTGTCTAATTATTTGTTAACCAATGACATTTGGCGGGTTAAATAATGGTAAACAAAGAGCTGTGAATCAAATATTATTGGTTAAACTTTTGCTATTAGCTAACTAATGACTGCAAATTTGGGCCTAAGTCATAAAAAAGAGTCACAACTCAATATATTCCAGATGTTCAGGGGCGACAAAAAACTGCACACAGAAAATATTATTGTTGTTCTTAGAAGAAAAAAATATACTTTTGATTAATATTTTAATTGAATCTATGGTAATTTTAATTGAATTTACTTCCCTATCAAAACAGTATTATCCACATAGTTAAGCTCAGTGAAATACCCACACGGTCTAGACAGTATAGGTCCGATAGTGCAGAGTGTCTGGTAGCAGATTTATATTTTCAAACTTAACTAAAAAACGTAATAATTGACACAAAGTTTTAATTAAGAGCATTGAAGGATAGAATGGAAATGCGGATTTTATTTTTAAAAGAGTATGTTGTCCAGATGTCTTTCGTCGAGTTGAACTGTTCAAAACGGAGTCTTGTGTTCTGCTCCACACGCTGCAGTAAACTTGGTTGAATTGAGTTGATTTCTTGACGAATATTTTTCTTTAAAGCACCAAGAGATTGGGGATGGTTATTATAAATCCTCTCTTTGAGGTAGCCCCATAAAAAAAGTCCATGGGAGTTAGATCGGGCGACCTCGGTGGGCATGGCATGTTCCCAAAGCGACTGATCAGTTTTGGGAGAAATTTTCCCGAAGCAGATTCATCGAAGCTCCGGTTGTGCTGTTTGATTATGGTTACCTCAACCATATATTTTCTTTGCGTGTATGATAATAATATAGCTAAAGACCGTGATACTCTATCATACAAAGTCGTGCGATCTACGAAAAAATACAAACCCTGGTATAATGAGGATTATGAACGTTTTCAAAAGACAATAACAATTCATCGAACCAGGGTTGTATTTTTTCCTAGATCGCACGACTTTGTATGATAGTGAGTCATGGCACTTTTCGTGCACTTTTTTCCAGATGCAAAGGAAAATAAATTTTTTTCACTTTTTTCAGAATAACTTCCAGGGACTGCTGATTTTTCGCTAACAATATTCAGCAAAGTTGTAGCTGCGGTTAAGGTGCAATTAGACGTGCCATAGCCATAACCAAACCAAAATTCAATTGATTTCTATAGTAATGGCTACGGCGTTATTGCGAGTCACCTATAGGGTAAATCCCACGATGTCGACAACGTTCGCGTTGTCGCACACTTACATTCAAAACCAAAACAAATTTTAATATTTTGTTGTTTTTTCAAATGTAAAGGTAGAATTAGTATAATCGTATCGTGATGTTGCGTGTCAGCTGACAAAAACCGTACCATATACAATGCATGTTACTAGTTATAAAATTGTAAAATATGTGGTGGTAGCACTGCTGACGTAGGAATCTGCAGAAAACAGATTTTTCTGTAGCGAATGTCAAAAACGCCGTATATAATGCCAGACAAAAAAAATTTGCTGTGCAAACTGTTACATTTTCTATAACTTGTGCACAAATTTTAACGATACGGCAAGCTGTAAAGTAGAATGATACGATTTTACTAATTCTACCTTAAGTGTGCGACAAGTCGAACGTTGTCGACATCGTGGGATTGGCCTATAATCAAATACAGTGTTGCCCATTATTTTGAATCGAACGGCTGTTTTCTATGGTTATAGTATAAGCTGGACACAAGTTGTGAACATATCAATATAATCTGAACATGTCCAGGCACCCTAAATACTTTATTAATCCTTATTTTCAATTAATCTTTTAACTGATTTTGATATTTTATGGGCGAGCAAAAAAAAATATACTAAACTTGATTTTTTTTTTAATTTATATTCATTTCGACGAACATTAAATAAAAGTAAAATATTAAATAAAAAATTTGAACTTTATTTTGTTCTCTTGCTTCTCATCAAGCAAAACCTTATAAACCAAACATGATGTTCGGTGTTCGATGCAAATGGTCTTGCGAAAGTGTAACTGGAAAACGATTCGAGAGTAATTTACATTAACTGTTAGCTTAACTACTGAAATTGCTTAGATTAACCTATGAGATTTTTTTCTGTTTTTCACATTATTTTGTAAACTTATGTTTGTAGTTTTTGAATAGCTTTGGAAATACTTGTGAGATTCCACAAGATTAGGTTGAGATTTTTTTGGTTTATTCCTTAGTATATTACGCCTACCGTACAGTAACAGATTAATTTGCTAAGCAAAGGAAACATAAGGCACACACACAAATATTTTTGATTTTTTAATCAAAATTTATAACAAGTCTTGAGCAATCAAATTATGGTGTAGGGTGCGCTTTTATCTTGCATAAGCTAGAGCATGACAATAGCTGCAAGAGCAATAATGTCAGTCAGTATAATTCCATAAAAACGTTTTGTGAATTTTAGCAATTACTCCTAAGTTTAGACGTAGTAGTCGTTCTTGTTAATGTACTTGGCAAAAGCAAAAAAAAAAAAAAAAAACAACAGCAACAAATTACAACTTAAGTGATATGCCTCGACAAGTATGCATTGTAATAATAGCAGCAGTATTTTAAAAACGTAAGCAATTTTTTATTTTTTACAAAGTTTTTAGCAGCTAAATTGTTTGTTTCTTTTTTTCTTCATTTACATTTAGATATTTTTTTGTTGTGTGGCTGCTTAAGTGCTGAAAAATAAATTGTTTGAATTTCAAAACGTTTTCATTTGTCTATTTATTTTTTGTTTACTGTACTTGTCGTCTTAGAAAGATAATTTTATATTGTTGTTATTTAAGGTTTTTTGTTTTCTTTTATTTTTTAGCTGTTAAATAGATGGAAATTATTTTATGACAGATCATATTAGAGTTGTGCAGCTTATGAATGAACTAGTTCAATTGAACGATTCACCTCACTGAGCGCTGTGAGCCGGTCAATCCACTGAGCGCTTTCAGCTCAGTACTGAATGGTTTCTTGATTTGTATCGAACTCTTTCAGTAGCTTGTTTTAGACACAAACCTATAATCAAACCCATTTAAATTACATGTAGACTTCCATCAAACTCTTTCAGCAGCTCGTTTTAGACACAAACCCACGTATTTTAGGTGTGTTTGATAACAGGTTTGTGTCTAAAACGACCTAATGAAAGCGTTCGATACAAGTCTTGTGGTTTTTAGCAATTATGTTTTGTCGTACAAGTACATAAAAAAAAATTTTTATAAATATCTATTTTGATAATATTAAAATATCTGAAACCTTAAATAATTTTAATTTTGGTTGTACATACATATGTACATAACATAACATAACAAATTCCACTCATTAAACTATGTACTCGTATTTTAGTTTTACTTATTTTTATACCCTTTACCAAAAAATTGTAAAAGGGTATATGTATATAGGTTTGTCATTCCGTTTGTAATTTCTAGAATATTAATAAGCGAGCAATAAAGTATATATATTCTGGATCCTTAAGTATAGGGAAGACGAATAAGCGATGTCCGTCTGTCTGTACGTGAAATCGGTTTTCCGAAGCTCCCATAAAAGCTAGAGACTTCGTTCTTGGACTGGAGGACGGTTTCAGAGCTGGGAGACTTAAACTTCATTTTTCCATACAAAATAACTACCGAAAACTAGTTTTTAATAATTTTTTATTAAATAAACTTATTTTATACTTCAGTATGAATAAAATTGGTATTTCTAACTGAAAAAAAAAAATTTTTAAAAAAATAAAAAAATTAAAAATACGTTTCCAGGGTTGGAAAACCTTAAATTTTTTTGTTATGCAAAAGTAACTTACTAAAACAAATTTTTCCTTTTTTTCTATAAACTAAACATATGGAATGTTCTTGAAAGGAGATTGATGTAAGAAATCAGAAAAACAAAAAGGATGATTGCAGGGTTGGAAAACCTACGATTTTTGTTATATATACAATTAGCTACCGTAAACTAATTTTTTAATTATTTTTATTAAATAAACTTATTTTATACTTCACCACGAATAAAATTGGTATTTCAAATAAAAAAAATTTAAAAATTTAAAAAGACGTTTCCAGGGTTGGAAAACTTTAACTTTTTTTGTTATGCAAAAGTAACTTACTAAAACAAATTTTTCCTTTTTTTCTATAAACTAAACATATGGAATGTTCTTAAAAGAAGGAGGGAGATTCATGTAAGAAATCAGAAAAACAAAAAGGATGATTCCAGGATTGGAAAACCTACGATTAACTACCGTAAACTAATTTTTTAATTATTTTTATTAAATAAACTTATTTTATACTTCACCACGAATAAAATTGGTATTTCAAATAAAAAATTAAACTTCATAAAATTAATAAGATGTTTCCAGGGTTGGAAAACTTTAACTTTTTTTTTATCCAAAAGTAACTTACTAAAACAAATGTTTCCTTTTTTTTCTATGAATTAAACATATCTAATGTTTTTAAAGGAAAGAAATTGATGTTAGAAATCAGAAAAATCAAAAAGGATGATTCCAGGGTTCGGAAACTGAAACTTTTTGTGATATAAAAAATTAACTAGCGAAAATTAATTTTTATTTTTTTTTTATTAAATGAACTTATTTTATACTTTAATACGAATCAAATTGGTATTTCAAATTAAAGATTAACCTTCCAGAATCAAAAAGATGTTTTCAGGGTTGGAAAACTTTAACTTTTTTTATACAAAAGTAACTTACTAAAGCAAAATTTTCCTTTTTCTCTATAAATTAAAGATATCTTATATTCTTAAAAGAAATAGATTAGTATAAGAAATCAGAAAAATTAAAAAGTTTGATTTCAGGGTTGGAAAATTCACACTTTTTGTGATATAAAAAGCTAGCTACCGAAAACTAATTTTTTTTTATAAAATAAACTTATTTTATACTTCAGTATTTCAAAATAAAAAAAATTAAATAAATTAAAACGACGTTTCTAGGGTTGGAAAATCTTATTTTTTATACAAAAGTAACTTACTAAAACAAATTTTTTCTTTTTTACTTTAAATTAAACATATCTTATATTCTTAAAAAAAAAGATGGTGTAAGAAATCAAAAGAAAACCAAAAAGGAGGATTCTTTGTGATATAAAAAATTAACTACCGAAAACTAATTTTTAACTATTTTTATTAAATAAAATTATTTTATGCTTGATAACGAACAAAATTGGTATTTCAAATAAAAAATAAAAAAACAATTAAAAAAATTAAAAAGACGATTCCAGGGTTGGAAAACTTTGACTTTTTCTACAAAAGTAAGTTACTAAAACAAATTTTTCCTTTTTTTCTATAAATTAAACATTTCTTAAATTCTTAAAAGAAAGAGATTGATGTAAGAAATCAGAAAAATTCAAAAAGATGAGTTCAGGGTTGGGACACTTACACTTTTTTGATATATAAAAGTAACTAAGTCTAATTAATTTTTATCTTTTCCTTTATAAATTATATATATTTTACGTTTTGGAAAGAAAAGTTTGGTATAGAAAATTATAAAAATAAAAGCCACAGCTCCAGAGCTGGAAACTATGATTTTTTTCTAGACATTAAAGTAACTAATTAAAACATTTTTTTTTTTTGAATTTCCTTTTTTTCACTTAACACACTTTCTATATTTTTTAAGAACTACTAGATTGGTATAAGTAATCAGAAAAATCTCAAATTATGATTCTAGGGTTTGAAAATTATTATTTTTTTCTTTGTACGTAAAAGTAAGTATGTGCTTGAGTATGTATCTCTATACAACATAAACGCACTTTGGTAAAGGGTATATAAGATTCGGCACAGCCGAATATAGCACTCTTACTTGTTTATACTTCATCTGCCTTGTTTTGTAATGTATGACCACACACACACACACACACACACACACACACACACACACACACACACACACACACACACTCACTGTATAAATCGGTCACTTTTTATGCTTCTGTTTTCGCTCTTTCTTTATGCGTGATAAAATGTTTCACTACAAATGAACTGAGCAAAGCCTATTAATAAATAAATAAATAATAGGCCTATTAATAAATAAATAGGCCTTGGAACTGAGCTACTGAGCCAACTGAATGAAATACTTCAGTAAAGTGAGCTGAGCTGAAAAGAGTGGTCACTCAAAAGAGCTGATAAGCACAACTCTAGATCATATGTTAATGAAGATCTAGAGATATCATCAGTGTGCACACTTAATTTTTTTAAAATTCGGTAGAATCGACAAAAAAATCGGTAGATTTGAATGAAATTCGGTAGAAATTTTTTTTATTCAGAGAAACCTAAAAAAATAACAATTCTTATCTCTAAAGGGTAAGTGAAAGGAGTATCAAACTAAACAGGTTCCAAAAGCGCATTTAAAACTTCATATGTGATTGGAAATTTAACTGCCATAAACAATGAAGCATTTCCAATACAAAAAAATTGTCATCCCCAGTTATTTGACCTTACCCTTTATATAGATATGCTATGCATATATAAAATATTATACCTAAATAACAGGAATTCAGTTTTTGTACATAGGTTTTATAAAGCTACTAAAATAACTTTTATTTGACAAACATTTGTAACTACAAAGATTATATGTAAGATCCATTTATGAATTTCAACTTATGTGCAAAAATTATTAAATCATTGGGAGGAATACATACATAGTTTCAGTTTTTAACCGATTTCTTTGTTCTGTTTTAATGGTTTTCATGACAGAAATGGCCGCACTGCTATGTGGCAAAATAGGCAATTTACACAGATATCGACTTAAATTAGTAAATAACAATATTAGGTAGATTTCAGGCCTTGTTCTGTAGAATTGGTAGATTGTTAAATTCTCAAACATATTTGGTAGAATCTACCGAATATCGGTAGAAGTGTGTACACTGGATGTCATCTCTATATATGGAAATTGAGTGGCTGTATCAACATCTTTTTATCTCAGAATCTTATTTAAACTTTTGTATTATTTTGTTTTTACTCAAAAAATTAATACAACTTTTCTTTGTTCAGTTTTTTTTTTTTTTGTTTTGTTTCCATTAAAAAGTCATAAATTTAATTTTAGGATTTCTTTTGTTAATTGTAAAGAAATTTTCACCTTGACTATATTAAAGCTTATATGCTAGAATAAATTAAAAAAAAAGCTTTATATATTATGAATGAAAATTCAATAAATTACATCTTTATACTATATATTTTATTAATTCATGCAAATACGTTTAACTAATTTAAATAGATAACCATATTTATGTTTGTATGTCCCAAGAGCGTAAGGTCATTTAAATCAAAAGATTTATTTGCTTAAAATTAATAAGTACGACAGTTATCGTATTCAGGCTTATCAAAAAGTTTGTAAGAGATTAATGGTACTTTTATTTGTGTAGAAAAGTTTTCGAACGAAACCAAAAAAAGGTTTTTCGTAAACTATTTCAAGGCATACAATGTCTTCCACTAAATTCATAAAATGTGTAACTCGATTCACAAAGGGCAACTTTAGTGGAGCAAGTTTTTATCTGATGGGCTCAACTCTTCATTATCTTCTCCTTTCTCTTCTACAGACTTAAAAGATGATCAACATAAACAGAGTTTTAGAAAACTCAAATGTTTGAGTTTTGTTAAAATTAAAGCAAAACCATGAAAAAAGCAAAAATCAAATCAATAAAAGAAAACATGAAAAACTTTTGACTTTGTAGGCCATTTATCCCTAAAACTTGCCACTTGAAATTTTATAAAACTTTTTTTTTTAATTTCGGTCTATTCTCGTTTCATTATCATTTTAAAGAGACAAACAAAAACGTCGATTTTGCATTGAAATGATAATACGGTGCTAGGATAACACAGTTGTTTTCAATGCTAAATGATCAATCGTTATTATCAGTCGTTTTAGAACGATACGATACGATACGATACAAATTATAATTTTTAGACAATGATAGATATCTCTTTAAGAATTTAACCGATTAAAATTGAATTTACACTATTCCATGTATTTCAGATATATACATAAATCAACTCTGTAAGTCCGCCCCAATTTTTTTCACGTTTACAGGGTGGGGGCAAGTGTAATTAACCCGGTTTGGAAAACACTATAACTTTGGGAAATGAAGTCAAATGTGAATCGGTTTACTCCGAAAAGCGGAATAATTTTTTTACATTTTTTACGCAACAATTTATTTAATGTGAAGGCGCAGCGTGAAATTCTTCGCGGATTTTCTAGCCGTCCGACACTAACGGGACAAACAACGCGGCGTTTGTCCATTTGTCTCGAAGAGACTGAAACAACACGAGATGTTCCCAAGGCTGGTCGGCCCCGGAGTAGCCGTTCTGCTGCGAATATCGCTACTGTTGCCCAAGAAGGAATTGCTTCTTCCTACGCATTCTTTCGTCACGAAGTATTTTCTTCTTTACTCCTATACCTGTAATAACTGAAACAAATTTCTTGCAAACAGTGTTGTTTAGCGTTTGTTTTTGAAGATTTGAAAAATCCCTCGTTTTAAAAGTTTTTGTAAGTGGTTTTCTGCATGGGTCTAATATGTATATACAAATATTTTGTTCGAAAAACTTCAAAATTACGAGTTGATACTATTGACTGGGTATTTTTTTTTTATCAAAAAGTTTATGCCGCCGACAAAATCACTTTTACAGGTAATAAAATTTAACGTGAAATGTGTTCCCTTTCCCAAAAATTGAGATCGCCAATTATTGCTTGGTCGTTGTGACAGTTTGCTATTGTCTAATTTAGTTCAACATTTTTTGTTCCCGGGAAATATTTCACGTGAACAAAATGTGTACCTTTTATTCCCGTAGAAAATTTTGCTTAATGGCCGGTCCCATGATGTCGACAGTGTTCGACTTGTCGCACACTTACATACATATGTACATTCAAAACAAAAACAAATTTTAAAATTTTGTTGTTGTTTCTAGTAACTGTGCGACAAGTCTAACGTTGTCGACATCGTGTGACAGGCCTTAAAAGTCACCAATATAGTCGACAAAAGTGGTAACTTGGAGACACGCAACCCCAAGCTTCATACAGGGTATGTTTCTCTGTACATACATACATACTTTTTAAGCATAATTGACAACGATTTTAAATGGGAAACTAAAACCAATGTTTCAGAAAGCAGAACGAAAAAAACACAACATTAAGAATTAATAAAACTTATGCAGCGCAGCCTACACTTTAAAATTAAAAAGATAACGCTGACTACAGCGACAATGCAACAAAAAGTAACGAAAATTAAAAAAAAAATTAACATAAATCTAAATTCCAAAAAACTAACAATGAAACAATATGCATGTGTATGCATGTAAGTATGTATGTAAATATGCTTGTACAAACATATGTGTGTATGTACATACATATTTACACACTTTTTATGAAGAACAAGCAGCCAAAGTTTCACTTACCCTATTGCATTCCAACGCAGCAGCACTGTGTTCTTCACGTTGACGAAAGCAATGGCTGCATTTGCTTTTGTTGAAAATATTTGGTGAAAATTTACGACAATCCGAAGTGCGTGTTGCTGATGGCGTAGTTGTTGTTGTTGTGTTTGTTGTTAAAGGAGGTGAGTTTGCGTTCGCAGCTGACGACATGTTGGAGCAAAATTACAGCAACAGCAAAAAAATTAAGAAAATAACGGCAGCAGTAAAAGAAGAAAACAAACTTTGACAACAACAATATAGAAATTTATGTTGTGTGTTGGGGGAGAGCGTAAATCAATGCACACTTGCATGCAAACACACACACACACGAAAACGACTTGTGTTTTTTTATGGCTATTTTAAATTTGTTTAAGTTTTATTTTATTTTCTCTAATATTTTTCAAATATTTCACAATCTTTTCTTTATTTTTTTTATTTATAGACAACAACTTTTTCCAAACCGTAAAAGAACTTTTTTTTAGGTTATTTTGTTGTTTCTTTTACTATGTTTTTATGGGATGTTTTACAATATGAACAGTCATATTTGTTGTTGCATTTGCATAGAGAGATATTATTATTTATTTTGCTTTTAGTGTTTTATTTATTTTTGCGTTTTCGTTTTTACTTTTTTTTCTATTATTTTAGGGCTTCAGTTTGTTCTGGTTGTTTGTTGGTTTCTGCTAATTTTGCAAATCTCAAGAATTTATGCATTTTTTCTTTTTTTTTATATGGATGTATGTATGTATATGGTTGTAGTATGTATGTATGTATGTACATATAAAGTTGTAGGTACACTTTGAACTGCCTCTCGTTGGCGTAGTTGGTTAATACTAGAGTTGACCACAAAGGCGACGTTGACGTTGTTGGCGTTATTAGCTTTTTTCAAACCACACACAGTAGGTACGTCATTAATGTATTTATGTAATTTTTTATTTAATTTTATTTTTTGCTGCAGACAGTTACTACGTAAGCACAACTTGAGAATTCTTGTTTGTTGTTGCTTAACAAACGCTTACTAATTACTTGAAAGATATGTATGTATGCATGATTAATACAGGTTGGTTCTGAGCGACATTTGTACTCGTATTATTTCTTTTAAATGAATTTTGGCTTTTAAAATTTATTTTACTTTATTAGCAGTTAAGAAGTGTGTTAAGATTTTTATAGTTTGAATTTTTATTTTTAAGTTTTATTATCGCAGTACTGAAGAACATATTTACATACATACATACATATATCTGTAGCAAAGAGGAAAAAGTGCTTAAGTCGAGATAAGCTAATTTTGAGTTAATGGCACCTCAGTAATCTGCATATTCGAAAGTACCCCTGTTGGATATCTCAATTAATTAGTGTTATTTTTCAGGAAGTTATAGCAATATGACTTGGGACTTATCTTTTTTAGACTTCCTATCTTATTTGGAATAATAGCTTAAATTAGCTTACATTTTGGTATACTTCAACTTAAAAATATTACTTATTGTGTGTAGAACGATGTTTGCTTAAAAAACTTAAGCTTACCAGAGAATTTCCCAATTTAACCGTAAAGTAAACTAATGTCTTAAAATCGACTTGAAAGCTCAAAAGTGCTCTCCTGCAAAACAGTAAAATATGACTCAAGCACTTTTTCCTTATTGCCACAAATATATTTGAATGTATGTTTGTACGTATGCATGTATGTATGTATGTGTATATATGTATGTACATATGTACTTAAGCAGATCCCCATACACAAAATTTTTTTTAAGTGTAGATATGGTTTTAATTTTTATGGTTGAATTTAAAGTGAGTCGTAAAACAATCGAACTAAAGAATAAAAGAAAAATTAAAAAACAATATACATATGTATAAAGATATGTAGAAAAAAATATCGAATAGTAAAGTGTACAAATAATTAAAATGATATTGTTTGTTTGTTTATTTATACATACATATCTACATACCCAGCGCGAAACTCAGAAGATCTTATTTAAGGCCTGCTTAGAATTTTTTTTTATTTAATTACTATTCTTATGTTATTGCTAAAAAATAGAATGCCTCGACTCTTACGCATAAAAATAAGATAAACATTAAACGCTCCCTACTAAAGGCTGGTACCCACTATCCTACACAATCGTGCTACTTTTGAGAAAATACGACCCTAATATGATGGAGTCTATGAAAATTTTTAAAAGACAATAACAGTTTATTACATCAGGGTCAAGGAAAGCTTCATTATTTTTGCACGTTTTTTTAATAATGCAGTGTTCAGTGTGTCAATGAGGCGTATTAACTGCCTGTCCCACGATGTCACTCGCAAACGTTCGAATGACAACTTGTATTGCAAACAACAATAAAATTAGATAATTTGTTGTTGTTTTCAATATAAGTTGTCATTCGAACGTTTACGAGTGACATCGTGGGATAGGCAGTAAATTTTCAAATCTATGTTTAGTATTTTATTTGTTATTTAAAATCGCCGATGATTCAGCTACACAACACTGACGAAGGAGTGCGCTCTGATGTTACATTTGGACTATTATCTGCTGAAGTCGGTATACCTGCAACAACTGATACAAAAGGACACTAATGCATATCAGAAAAATTTGCGGTGGTGGCCTAGTTTACTATTTCCCGTTTGTAAACAAATTTCTGCAGCAACCATGGTCATACTAAAAGAAGATAAGTCCGTAAGGCTATTCCCAATTGAGCTGGGTCCAACTCGTGCAATCGTTAATTTTTGCCACAAACCTATGATCAGAGTATCTGTTGGCTGCCTACATAACAAATTCCGCGAGATATTTCTCCCTTTTCCAATTAGAATTTTTTGTTTTCTATATTACTTGCTATTAGTTGGAATTTGTCCTCGGGAAAAATTTATCTTGCAATTTTATTCATAATTGCCCTCCTAATGTATTAAGCTAGTTTATTATGCTATCTATAGAAATTGGTTAACAGTATTTTGTCTCTCCTGTAAAATTTGGTTGAAGTGAGTTAGCAGTTTTAAGCTCTAAGCTAACGATGTGATTACTTATATTACAACACCCTGCTTAGTCCATATTTGCAGCAATAAATTGTAGGACAAGTGTTCAAAAACTAATTAAATGGCTACCAAGATGAATTCATATCAGGCGATCTAACTTCAGCAGCTGAAGATCAGCTGTTGATTATTTTTCAAATCAAAGCGTTCGGAAATTTACACAAACATATGTATGTATATACAAGACGCAGCATTGCAAATCGAGACCACCTGGTATCAATTCGCCTTGATGGATGCATAGCCTAAAGTAATGCGTCTACTTAACACCAGAGGCACCGCAACGATGCTATAACATTTAAAAAAAGTTCACAAGTTGTAAAATGAATTAGGCCTAATTACTTTTTGTTTCACCATCTCTTCTCCTTTCACTATCCTTTCCTAAATTAGGTAAAAACGAAATAGAAACTTTTTTTTGTACAACTGCTTGTAAAAGCGTTATTTTTTACAGTATTGCAATAAATTTTTGTGAGGAGGTGTATATGTGTAAAATATATTGGAATAACTGAAAAACTCAATTTCGTAAAAAATGAGAGTTGGGGCCTTTCTTGCCTGCCATTTTTTTAAGCTATTTAATCATATTGGAGTTTTCTTTGAGTCTTCTGGCGAAAAAAAAAATATATTCTAAAGACTATAACAATATACATATGAGGATTTTCACAGAAAAGTTAAATTTTTGTCACGTGCGACAGCAAGCAATTATTTCAGAAAAATGTCACCAAATTTTTCTGAAACTGTTACCTTATTTAGAGTTGCTGACGAACGACCTACAAAATAAAAAACTTTCGTTTTCTTTGAGAGATCAATCATATTTCGGTTTTTCCGCACGTGACGTTGGCATTCCTGTGGAAATGCTTCTGTGTAGATCTAAGTGGAGTTTCTTGTGGCTTGGAAAAAGAAATTGCTGATTCTTGGGGAAGCAGCCCAGATATTAGTCCCAATGTTCAAGAGGCAATTTTACTTGCGCAAGTCATAAAATTTTTTATTAAACTTGCTGTAGCGTTTAGATAGAGCAAGTTTACTTGACCATTTTATTTCTTTTTATTTGAAGCAAATTAACAATTGTTATTAATAGTCTCACAAAACAAACACTTCGAGCCACAATGAATTTTACAGGCGAAAAACTAGAACAGAAAACAAACACAAATGAAAAGGAATGTCAAATTTGATATAGAGCGAATGATAGCAAAATCAGAATTGCCATGTACAGGCAAGTCTGTACGGCAATTCTGCTGGTTTTTACACTCCTCACTTCTTTGTTCGTCAAATTCAAGACTTGCGCAAGTAAAATTGCCTCATGAAAATTGGGACTTACAAACCTTAATTGGAATTTGACGTCCGATTGAAAACCTATTTAGGACATTTAGTTATTCAAAACCTGAGTTCGAAGCCAGTCACCGAGAAAGTCCTGTTTTCTGATGTGCATTAGTGTGCCTTTGTTGTAGGGACGTTTAAGTGATGAAGGCATAGTAACTGGTCAGTGAACTGTAACGATTAAAGGAATACCTACTCCTAATGTAATATCAGATAGCCCTCCTTCGTAGGTATTGAGTAGTAGAATCATCGGCGTAGTAAAATAACTAATAAAAAATGGCCACTAAAATAAGCTTCAAAAATTTAATGAGCTTCATTGACACCAGAGGCGCTGCGTTCTTGCCCTTACAACGCAAGAACGTGCAAAAAAGCAGAGTTATAAAAATAACTGTTCCATCCCCATCTCTCTTCTGTATGACTATACCCTTTCATAAAGAAGGTCTAACTTTTACTTCTTGTACTTTTAGGCGGGATAGAAAATTTAATTTTGCTGTTTAAGAATCATCATTAAAATATCTGTCATCCGAGGGAGTGAGTCGACTCTGTCTAGCTTATGAGGTCACATCATTTCTAAGTCGATCATCAGAAAATTTTAAAATTCAAATCAATTAAATTTTAAATAATTACTACATACAAGAGTTTCTCAAACGTTACTATCAAAAAAAAAATAAATAAATAAAATAAAATTTTATTAAGTAAAATGCTTAATAGCTCTTAAAACAAATAACTTTCCAAACTATGCATAAGTGCTTCATAAATAGAAAAGATTTTAAATACATATTCGATGCCGAAAAACATTGGATGAAAATGCATTTTCAAATAAAAAAAAACTTTCTATTTTTTATTTATGGGCCTATTGAGAGACATATTTTTTTCTTTTCTTCTAAAAATAACAAAGTTTCACTTCGATGAATTTACAATAAAATGAATTTCAAACCTTTGCCTTTGCTATGCCATCAAATGGTGTAAATGTTTATTTTCACATAGTTAATTTTATTTTTTTTATGAATGTAATTAAAAATAACATTATTTAAAATTATAAACGTCTAACTTCATCCAATTAGAATTTTATTGAATATCTATCTCCACGCTCAAATTCGTCCCATATGTAGTAAAACCATTTCAAATGCTTGTGGGGGGCTTTGAAAAATTGTTAATTTTTTAGAGGTTATTCGAGATGATAATAAATCTTTTAATTTATGTTATTGTTGGTTTTAAGGTTAAAATTTACAAAAAAAAATAGTTTTCATGCATATTTAACTCGTAATTAATAAATTTGTAGTTTTTACTTGTTGATATTCAAAAATGTTTAATAACAGATAATAAACAATATTTAGCAGGTTTTAAGAGACATTAAGGTCTGGTAAATAAATACGTATGTATGTATGTATGTATGTATATAAATACACATGTACATAGCATACATATGTATATGTATGTATGTACATATGTATGTACCTAAGACATGTCAATATATACATACCTACAAGATACGTGTTTAAAATGTTTTATCACTTTACTAACAACAATATAGTAATTTATTATTTTTTTACATCCATTCAGGTAAATATATTTTTTTCTGAAGTAGGTATTAGATTCTGTTTTATTAAATTTATTTTTGTGTTGTTAAAATAGGTATTATTACTTGTTTTCACTATCACACACCTTCCAGAGATCTTACTTTTTCTGTTATTTATTCTCCTTTTCGTTTTACTTCATATTTTTTTTTTCTATTTGATTTTTTATTATTTATTTATTTCATTAATTCTAAAAAAAACACTCATACACACACCATTTGTTTTGTTTTTTTATTATTCGTTTTCTTCTATTTTTTGTTTTTTTTTTTACATAGAGCAAAAAAACCACACGTTATTTATTTAACCTCAACTGTTCCATTTTTCAGAAAATTTCATTCGCTGACACAACAACTCGTTTCGATTGCATTCACGTTACTGATTCACTGTTGTGTTCGTCAACAGTTCCAAAGTATCCAACACGTTTGTTTGTTGGGGTCGGTTGTAGTTGTTGCTACTGTTTTTTCTTTTCTTTTTAGCTCCACATTTTTCGTTTTGTTTATGTTTTACCATCAAACATGCTCGAGATGCAACTTGTCGGAAGCATGCTGAATCTAGTTTGTGTTTATACAGTACTTGTTGATATGTTGGCTGCGTTGCCATATTAAAAAATATTAAGCGTATATGGGACATGTAAAGGGTGTATTTTTTCATGTGTAATGTCCACAATATTTACAGTAGTTTTCGTTTATAGTCACTACCGCTTATTGTCACATTAATGATATAGTCCATATTTAATGTTTTTTCTGACTTTTGAACTTAATTTCATTCAAACAGTTGACGATATAGTCCATTTACGATATAGTCATATTTGACATACATATATGCACCAACTTTGTGGTAGTCAAAATCCAAATTGTATGCAAACAATTAGCGTTATAGTCACAAAAATTTTCAACAGATTTTTTTAGTTATTTATTTAAGTCATAAACCAAAAAATTTATCTAAATTTCAACCTCCATCTACTGTTTAGTAGAAGAACATGTCTTTAGAACAAAACACACAAATGTGCCTTTTAAATACAACATTGTTTTGTAATTGACATAATTGGATTGTATGGAAATTCTTTTATATACCTCTGCGTGGCATATAATAAAATTAGGCTTATAGTCACATTAGCGATATAGTCCACAATTTCTGTGCAATTTTAAATGTGACTATAAGCGAAAACTAATGTATAAGAACTATTTTTCACACTATGCGTTTTAAGCCTGCCTTGTATTGACAATTTTCTTTTAAGCCCCTTACGAAAAGTCACGCACATTTACATTAAGCCTTTTTTATTCCTGCCCTTTTGCCATTTATATACACGCTTAATGCTGACATGCTGAAAAAAAACAAAGAGAAATGTCATAAATCCTCTCGAAATTTCATTTCGGCCTTTTGTTTTACAGCACAAGCTTCTCCCAGAAAAGCTAGAGACTAGAGAAAATCAGCAGAAGCGAGCAGACGGTTTCAGAGCTGGAAAACTTAAACTTTATTTTGCCATATAAACTAATTTTTATTTATTTTTTGTTATGTTTCAGTACGAATAAAATTAGTGTTTTTTCCAGGTTTCCAGGGTTGGAAGGCATTAACCTTTTTTTGTTATCTAATAGTAACCTACTAAAACTAATTTTTGCTTTTTCTCTAAAAATTAAACATATTTTATATTCTTAAAAGAAACAGATTGTTTTAAGAAATCAGAAAAATCTAGAAGGATGATTCCAGGGTTTTGAAACGTATACTTAAAGTGATATATAAAATTACCTAGGTCTAATTAATGTTTTTCTTTTTCTCTAAAAATTATATATATTTAATGTTTTGGAAAAAAAAGTTCTATATAGATAATTAGAAAACTAAAAACCACAGCTCCAGTGATGGAAAATTTTAACTTTTTTGTTGATATTAAAGTAACTAAATATAACAAATTTTTTTCTTATTTCCTTTTTTTCTTAGTTCACTTAACATACTTTAAGTATATTTTTCAAGAAGATTGGTATTTGAAATCAGAAAAATCTAAAAGGCTGATTCCACGGTTGGAAAATTAAATTTTTTTATATAAAATTAACTAGGTCAAATTATTTTTTTCTTTTTGTTTACAAATTACATATACTTTATGTTTTAGGAGAAAATAGTTTGGCATAAAGATAAGAAAAATAAAAAACATAGCTCCAGACATGGAAAACTTAAACTTTTTCTGGTATATAAAACTAATTAAATGAAGCTAATTATTTCTTTAATAATTAAATATATTTTTTTTATTTTAGAAATAAATTAATTAGTATTAAAAATTATAAAAACCAAAATTATGGTTCCAGGGTTGGATATTGAAAAAAAAATAGTTGGTAAAAATATAAGCAAAAATATTTTTTTTCACTTAATATAGAGGTGCGTGTCCAAGCCTTTTATATTTATTATTTATATTTATTGGTCATAGATAGAGAAGACATGTGGTGAAGAAAAAGAGAGCGGAAAGATACATACTTTCACAACTCTGCGCTTTACACGTTATTTTGTTAATAAGACAGTGTAGCAGCAGTTGGTGTCAATGAGGCGTACAAAATTTTCGAATCTGTGCTTAGTAGCCATTTTATTGTACTTCGCCGATGATTTTGCTTTGTGATGTTACATTAGGAATACTATCCGCTGAAGTCGGTTGGACTTTCCTACAACAACTGACACAAAGGTACGCTAATGCACAACAGAAAAATTAGTGGAGTTGTTATTTAATGACTTTGTCGGTGACAGGGCTCGAACCCAGGATTTTCGGTTGTGTAGTCAACTACTTCAGCCAATGCCGCCCTCTAATGCATTAGTGTATTATCCGTTTTATGCATTATTATCCGCAAAATATGTCTACTGTCACCCATTCGATCATATAACCTCCTTATTGAAATTCTGATTATTTTTTTCTTGTATGGCAGCAGCTACGGCAGCAATAGTTACCTCTGTCCCACACTGAAAGGAAAACCTTCATTCAGACAATGAAATTCTTCATTGTATTAATGAAATGTTTCATTAAAAGTCAGCTAATGAAGCCCTTCATTGGATCAATGAAGAATGATTCATTGTAAAGGGTGTTTTTTATTGAGGTATAGAACTTTAAGTTGGCATCACTTTTTTAACTGGCGGCCATTTTGTCAGCTGTCAAGTGATTAATATTGAGTTTGGTTTGACAAAAGACAACGCTTGCAAATCGTGCAAATTTATTTCGAAAATAATGGTTCAGTTCGCTAAGTTTACCGCAAGCTCCGTCCATTTTATGGTCGACATAATCGTCCATCAGAGCAATTAATTCGGTTAACCATGGATCGTTTTCGCACTACGTTTACTCTATGTGATAATATGCATCCGCAGAGACGTCGAACAGTGCGCACCGAAGAAACAATTGCCGCTGTAGAGCAAAGTGTTGAAGAGGACCCGAATGAATCGATTCGCCACCGTGCACAGCAATTGGAGCCGACTAACCGACTATTTTGTTCCCGAATTGGATGGCATGAATGTGGATGAGTTGTGGTTCCAACAAGACGGCGCTACATGCCACACAGCGCACGTCACAATCGATTTATTGAAGGAAACATTCGATGAGCGCATAATTTCGCGGAATGGACCTGTCAATTGGCCACCAAGATCGTGTGATTTGACACCATTGGATTATTTTCTTTGGGGATATGTGAAGTCGCTCGTCTACGCCAACAAACCAGAAACGTTAGGGGACTTGGAAGCCAACATTCGTGGCGTTATTGCCAACATACGGCCCCATATGCTCGAAAAAGTGGTTGAAAATTGGACCTGTAGAATTGGCTTTATTCGAGCCAGCCGCGGCGGCCACATGCCCGAAATCATATTTAAACATTAATGGCATAAAATTATCCTTCCAATAAAGCCAAATTGATGGACATTAAAACGATTTTCTTGTGTTTTATTTCAATTTGAAGTTCTATACCTCTAAAAAAACACCCGATATTTATGAAGTTAATTTTGGCTGCTATGTCATAAATAGAATGAAACTATTTCATTAGTTCAATGAAACTTTTTCATGAATATAATGTATTTATTTCATTGATTTAATGAAGTTTTTACACACTATAAATGAAGTTTATTCATTAATATAAAGCAAATTTCATATATGTATATAATGAAATATAAGCAGTAAATAATGAAAATTTTCTATTAAAAACATGAAATCATATCCCATCCAAACATCCTTGTATTTTATGTACGAGAAACATTTTAGGCATCTAGCTCTACTGCGTATGGTTAATCTTCGGCCCCTTCGGGATAGACGTCCGTCCGACTTTCATATTTTAGATTGGTTAGGAATTCATTCTAAAGTCGCACTGTTTAATCCGAAGTACTCAATAAATACTCCATGTGATATATAAAATTCAATGGATCGTTAAGGTGACTATATCATCACAATGCTACTGCCAAAAATTACAATAAAATAGATTTGATGGTAATATCTAAAATAAATAAATGTTGTTAAAATAGCCCTATTATTTTTTCAAGGCATAGGTATTTCACTTAACTTAAATAAATCCTTCAAATTTAGAAGGACTGTAATAATTTTGTAAATTTTTTACCTTGACTAATTGAATACCTTTCATTTGATATATACGCTCAATTTAATTTATGTCAAAATTAATAAAATTTTAAAAATAACATTTAAATTTTATGCGTACCTATATATTTTTCCAGCACTGTATATGTATACCTGCATACTTAAGCATACGCACAAGAAATTTTAAGCCCATGGTTCCGTTTTAAATGCCGTTAAATTACAAGCTTGAACTGAGTTAAGCTGAAAAAAAATATATTAATTCAAAATTTATCTTTATATCAATATTTTTACTTCTTGCAACAATGTTGCTTTAATATTAGCCAAAAAAAAAATAATGGCTTATCATATCGTACAACCATAGATAATACAGAGGAAAGAAAAGAAAATGTGTTATTTCCAAAAAGTATAGATGTTAAATAAACATTTCGAAATATTTGGCAGAACGTAAACAATAAGCAGAAAAATTCAGCTTTTGTGCGACTGATGCATTAAACACATTCACCACAGCAAGCTACTGACTACCAAATGTCAAGGATAGAGTACACACGTTTATATGAGAATGATTCTTTTGAAGACAGCAAGGCAATAGGACAACAGGTTCTTGTCTATGCTGATTTTGTCGTTGTAGTCCAATTAAACTTATTTCTATTTCTTTGGCTGCAATGAGAAAACTCAGTGTTGCCAGTATAATACAAAATGTTGAATGAATGATTTTGTGCAATTATTTCATATTATTTAACAGAAACAATATCCAAAAATTTATGTAAAAAATAAATTGATTCGCTTTTGTACTTTTACGTGAAATAAGTACATTTTAAAAGAGTAATTAATTTTTATATATGCAAAATACATGAAAGTGGCAATACTGAACTATGTATTTGTACTTGAATATGAGGTGCAGATGGTGCTGCTGCCGCTGCTAGCGGCATTTCAAGTAGTGTGTTCGTGTAGCCTGCAGTGGTGAATATGTTTAATGCATAAACATTTACGATAAAATTTCTCGTGAACTAAAATGCAACAACTTTGAACAGTGTTGTCATCTAGATTTTTTTTTCTAAAATTCTGAGGTGAGTAAACTCTATTCCAGGCAGTTTAATAACTAAAGGTTTTTAAACTATTTTTTTTGATGGGGAGAAAATGGGATTATTGGACCAACTTGGGAATACCGCACTTAGCGTATCGCAGTCTTGCTAAAATCGAACATCAGGGATGTCAACACTCACATTAGCCGATTTTAGCCACAAAAATATCCCTCGTGTGCATATTAAATAAATTGATATAATATTGTTATTTTGAACTTTTTAATATACGAGTATATTCTTGAGCTATAAACATTTTACACAAGCTTTTTAAATAACCTATTTATTAACATAATCTGCAGTGAATTTTGTTTACTTTCATATGTACGTCTTTTATTTTTCTCTAAAATACGCAAAATTTTTGGTTTTCATTTTCAGTTTAAGATTTGATCTAACTAGTGCTCTTATTAGCTGACTGTGCTACAAGTACGAATGTGGCTAAATGTTATAGACAATAACCGATATCACCGACACCGTCAACTACCACCGCCACCACAATGTGGCACCATTGCTGCCAACGCCACTATCAAAAATAACAATGTTACAATAGACCAGACTAAAATGTTATCTTGTTTAGTAGATGCAATTGTTGCTGTTTTTGCTATTATTATAAGTATAGTTGTTGTTGTTGTTGTTGTTGTTGTTGTTTTTTATTTATTTTTTGTTCCAATTGCTGTTTAATATCGACAATAACTGCGATGGCGATAGCGATGCCGATGCTGATGCCGTTGACTGTTGTATGTTTGAAGACGGTTGTTTAGTGTCGGTGCATTTATCAAACTTGTTTAACTTTAGTGGGGCCATTTAAGCATAAAAACCAAAACAAAATAGCAAAACAAAACAAAAAAAATCTTAGAAATACTATACAAACAGACATGGGGAGACAACTACTTAAACAGCCGACCAGCTTAACAGTCATCCAGCCACCTGCATACCCTTTAGGGAGCCCATGACAATAGTTATGAGCAGACAACAACAACACTACCACCACCACCACTACCGACATCTGTACTACTGGTACCAGTACTCGTAGTACGAGTGAGTGCTCCCAGCAAGGCAATTGCATAAATGCACACACAACCACTTACTAGTTCATTTCAATAAAGCTAAATTTAAGCTAGTAGCAAACGTAGTATTTGGCTCGCTGCCTGCTTGACTGACGGGCTGGTACCAATTTAGTATTTTACAACTACCGCGCACAATTGTAGCGTGTTGCATGTTACGAGTACATATGGTACAAGAAAAAAATATAAAACAAAATACCAGCAACTTGCAATTGCTGTTAGGCTGTTATTCCTTTTGCTGTTGTTGCTGCTGTTTGGTATTGTTTCTGCCGCCGCTGCAAATAAGTACGTAGACCTTTTGTGAAAGTGAAATTTTTTAACGGTTTTTTGTTCGTCATCTCTTATTGCCAGAGTGTTTTGAATTGAATTTTGTGCAGTGAACGCTGTTGTCGTTTTTCAGGATATGACCAGAGTCAGATTTGCAAAGTTTTGTACATATTTATTGCAATGACTAAATCCTCGTATAGAATAATAGCAGAAAAAATATTTAAATTATGCAGCGGCAGCATTTGCGACAATAATAAGATAGCGCGAAATTCGTCAACTTAAATTGTTTTTTTTTTTTTGAGATTTAAATCGAAAAATATTTTATTAAGGCGACTGAGTTTGTATGCTACATAAAGAAACTCAGTGCATAAATAGTTATATAGTATTATCACATCTAAAGTTAAAACCCGATTTCAACATTGTAACCTTAAACAGCTGATATTGTGTTCACACTACAAATTTATTAAATTCAGATTTTAAAACACAGTTTGTCTAATAAATGTATTCAAAATAAAATAAATTTACTAAGGAAATAAGTGTTTCCGTTGCTTAACTTTTTTTTTACCAAAGGTGTAAAGGAACCCTATTGTTTTCGCCACAATGTCCGTCTCTCGGTCTCTCTGTCACAAGAAGTTTTTTCGAAAACAACAAAAAATATACTATTATGACAGTTAGTCCCAAATCACACTATGCAAGTCTTATTGCTAAGCTGATTCGTTTCAGGGAGAGAGAGACGAGGGGAACAGCAACGTTTCTTTTCCCCCCGTCTCTCTCACCTAACAAACTAATCAGCTTAGCAATAAGACTTGCATAGTGTAAATTGGGACTTAGAAATTATAGGGTGTTCCAAAAACCAGCAACGAGACATGTTAAGGTCATATGTAATATACAAACAATTATGTAGAGATACTTGAAAATTTTAAAATTATGAAAAATCAAAATTCAAGGATATTCTACAAGTTAATGTAATTTTGACAACTTTGCTGTATTTTAGAAATCGTGAGAGGCAAACTTTTGAAATTTTAAAAAATGATAAGACCAAAAAAAATCCCAGAATTAAAAAAAATAATTGCCCAAAAGGAAAAAACCGCCAAAACTAAAGAACAACCTAAAAAATCGCCAAAATGGAAATAAGTGCCAAAACTAAAAGAAGTGGATAGAAATAAAATATATACCAAAAAATAAAACTGAAAAAATCGCTAAACACGAAAAAACGCCAGCACTAAGAAAACGATGAAAGTAAAAACGCCAAAAATCGAAAAAATCCCTAAAAAAACGCCAGAACTGAGAAAAAGCACTAAAACAAAAAAATCGTTAAAAATGGAAATTATTATATATGTGATCTTCTCCGAGTAAAGGAACCTACTGTGTGAAAATGAAGTTCTGAGAAAAACTCATTTAAAGTTTCATAATGCATTATCACTTTGAACACACTTTCAGTTGGGAGATGCGATTTGGTATGGTTAGTTATGATTGGGTGCCGACTCTCGTTACATCTTATTCTACACCCTTTTAGGTACCAGAATCCACTCTTAAGTCCAAACCCATTTTTTGACACACTAGATCCCTTTTCATTTTGTAAATGAATTTTTTAAAATTATGGAACTACATTGTAGTTACAAATGAAATTGTTATACTTATATAAAAAATATAAGCGGGTTTTGGAAGAAAGTGGGGAAGTGGGGCAACTACTGTTTGTGCCGTTTCGCTTAAGTTTTGTGAAATGGTTTGACTTTATGTGAACTATTTTCCTCTTGACAAGAAAACTATAGAAAGTTCTGGAAACTTTTCCTTGCAACTCGGATTTCCACACTACTTGGAAGCTTTTGGTAATATTCAAATTAAATACACCCAAACTAAATATAAACTAAAACTTTTTTGTATCGGCAGCTGGATGACGGTCATATCGTCTATTTGCTCCTCCCTGAGGTCAATCAAAATATTTTTGCTAAGCGTATATTGATACGTTTCGTAGATATATGGAGTTGCTGCTACTTGTAGCAGTCGCGAGCAGTCAGCGATTTCAAGAAGAGAGTCTCGAAGGATCTTTCGAGTTCCCTAAAATGCCGGGTATGCTTATGATCCTTGGAATGTCATGGCGAGTAACCAGTAAATCTAAAGCAGGTCTGGATGCTTTAATTGGCCTCTGCATTATTAGGCTCGGATGCAATCGGCTAATTCCCGGTTCATATTAAACACCTTTTGTTAATTATAACACAAGAAAAGAAAGAGCCCTAAGATCCTCAATAGAACTCTAAGAGAATATATATTGCGCCATTTCGTAATCGTAGAATCCACCAAAACACACCAGAGGCCAAAGAGTTGTGAAAACAGTGGATGAATAAGCATCAAAGAAGATCAAATTGTGTTTCTGAGTCAATAAAGTCATAATGACCGTTATTTTGTTTTGCAAGCAGTATAATCCACAGTGATTAATTTCAAAAGGGTAAAACAATCAATAGAAAATATTATACCAACTTATTGGGTCGATTTAATGAGGATCTAAATAAAAATGTTCTTTTCAGCCAAGACAATGTGGATTTGCACACATGTGCAGTTTCCATATTTAAAATACATGAATTTGGCTACGAATTACTCTCTCATTCACAAATCTTATTTCTTGGAAGTGATACAAAAAAAATTTAAAAAAGGTGGACAAAGTGTAGAGAACTCAAAGAAGACTGCGAGCGAAAAATTACATTATTTCATTCAAAAAGTGATATTCTATAGACCACTTCGCAGTGACGTGAAGTGATAATTGAAAGAAATAAAAAAAAACTGAATAAGTTCTAGTATTCTGATGTTGAATATAAGCTAAAAAAAAATTTAAAAATTAAAAAGACGTTTCCAGGGTTGGAAAACCTTAACTTTTTTTCTTATACAAAAGTAACATATCTAATGTTCTTAAAATAAAGAGGTTGATGTGAGAAATCAGAAAAACAAAAAGGATGATTCCAGGGTTGGAAAACCTACGATTTTTGTGATATATAAAATTAACTACCGTAAACTAATTTTTTATTTATTTTTATTAAATAAACTTATTTTATACTTCACCACGAATAAAATTGGTATTTCAAAAAAAAAAAAATTAAAAAATTGAAAAAGACGTTTCCAGGGCTGGAAAACTTTAACTTTTTTTCTTTTCTTTTCTTTTCTTTTTCCTTTTCTTTATAAATTAAACATATCTGATATTCTTAGAAGAAAAAGATTGGTGTAAGAAATCAGCAAAATCAAAAAGGATGATTCCAGGGTTGGGAAACTGAAATTTTTTGTGATATAAAAAATTAACTACCGAAAACTAAATTTTTTTTTTTTATTAAATGAACTTACTTTATACTTTAGTACGAATAAAATTGGTATTTAAAATAAAAAATTAGCCTTCAAAAAATTAAAAAGGCAAAACAAAATTTTACGGTTAATAACATCGGCTCCATGGTACATCCAAAATTCTATTATACATCGTGATTTAAATATGCCACTAGTGACTGAAGAAATTGCAAAATACGCAGGCAAATATTTAACAAAACTCGAATCACATCCTAATCCGCTTGCTCGTAATATTTTGAACTTTACTGGACACGTCCGCACACGTCCGCTTAAAAAAGAGGGACACACGGGCTCTTATACCTAACACTCCAGATGGGACTACTTGAAAATACTTCCCCCCCTTTTTTTTTTGATTATCACTACTAATGTATTATTTATAACTACCACTAAGTTTATGTCCGACACTGGTCGGGCCTAATAATTTTTTTTTTATAGATTTAAGATTTGAATACTTATTGTTAGTTCATATATGAAGATACAATAAATAAATACATGCATTAAAAAAAAAAAAAAAAAAAAAAAATTAAAAAGATGTTTCCAGGGTTAAAAACCTTTAACTTTTTTTATACAAAAGTAACTTACTAAAGCAAATTTTTCCATTTTCTCTATAAATTAAAGATATCTTATATTCTTAAAAGAAACAACTTGGTGTAAGAAATCAGAAAAATTAAAAAGGATGATTCCAGGGTTGGGAAACTTACTCTTTTTGTGATATAAAAAATTAACTACCGAAAAGTAATTTTAATTTTTTTTAAAGAAATAAAATTATGTTACACTTCAATACGAATAAAATTGGTATTTCAATTTAAAAAAGTTTAAAACACGTTTCCAGGGTTGGAAAGCCTTACCTTTTTTTATAGAAATGTAACTTACTAAAGCAAATTTTCTCTTTTTCTCTATAAATTAAAGATATCTTATATTCTTAAAAGAAAGAGATTAGTATAACAAATCAGAAAAATCAAAAAGTTTGATTTCAGGGTTGGAAGACCCACACTTTTTGTGACATAAAAAATTTGCTACCGAAAACAAATTTTTTTTTATAAAATAAACTTATTTTACACTTCAGCACGAATGAATTTGGTATTTCAAAATAAAAAAATTAAAATGACGTTTCCAGGGTTGGAAAACATTATTTTTTATACAAAAGTAACTTACTAAAACAAATTTTTTTTGTTTTACTATAAATTAAACATATCTTATATTCTAAAAAAAAAGATGGTGTAAGAAATCAAAACAAAAAAAAAAATCAAAAAGGAGGATTCCAGGATTGGGAAACTTACACTCTTTGTGATATAAAAAATTAACTACCGAAAACTAGTTTTTATCTATTTTTATTAAATAAACTTATTTTATGATTTATAACGAATAAAATTGGTATTTAAAATAAAAAAAAAAACAATTAAAAAAATTAAAAAGGTTATTCCAGGGTTGGAAAACTTTAACTTTTTTTGTACAAAAGTAAGTTATTAAAAAAAATTTTTCCTTTTTTTATAAATTAAACATTTCTTAAATTTTTAAAAGAAAGAGATTGGTGTAAGAAATCAGAAAATCAAAAAGGATGAGTTCACGGTTGGGACACTTACACTTTATTGATATATAAAAGTAACTAAGTCTAATTAATTTTTATCTTTTCCTTTATAAATTATATATATTTTACGTTTTGGAAAGAAAAGTTTGGTATAGAAAATTATAAAAATAAAAGCCACAGCTCCAGAGCTGGAAACTATGATTTTTTTTTTCTAGACATTAAAGTAAATAATTAAAACATTTTTTTTTGAATTTCCTTTTTTTCACTTAACATACTTTCTATATTTTTTAAGAACTACTAGATTGGTATAAGTAATCAGAAAAATCTCAAATTATGATTTTAGGGTTTGAAAATTATTATTTTTTTCTTTGTACATAAAAGTAAGTATGTGCTTGAGTATGTATCTCTATACTACATAAACGCACTTTGGTAAAGGGTATATAAGATTCGGCACAGGCGAATATAGCACTCTTACTTGTTATTATTAGAAACGAGCACTGGACAGTCCTACTGAATTTTACTCTGCATTACTCAGCAAAAAACATTCCTACAATAAGCAATTTTAATTGAAATTAAAACCATAAATCAATTAAAAACGTATATATGTCAATTAAACTTTTGCTTAAAAATTAATTATTTTTACAATAAGCAACTGTAATTGAAAATAAAACCAAAAATCAATTAAAAATGTATTTAAGTCAATTAAACATTTGTTTAAACATTTTATTAATTACAAAGTTTAATTGATTCGAATACATTGATTTTTTATTTTTTATTTTAATTTCAACTACCATTGTTTATTTTAAAAATAATTACTTTTTAAGCAAAAGTTTAATAGACTTAAATTTGTTTTTCATTGATTTTTGATTTTAATTTCTAATGGGTGTTTTTTTTAGAGGTATAGAACTTCGAATTGAAATAAAACACAAGAAAATCGTTTTAATGTCCATCAATTTGGCTTTATTGAAAGGATAATTTTATGCCATTAATGTTTAAATATGATTTCGGGCATGTGGCCCCCGCGGCTGGCTCGAATAAAGCCAATTCTACAGGTCCAATTTTCAACCACTTTTTCGAGCATATGGGGCCGTATGTTGGCAATAACGTCACGAATGTTGGCTTCCAAGTCCCCTAACGTTTCTGGTTTGTTGGCGTAGACGAGCGACTTCACATATCCCCAAAGAAAATAATCCAATGGTGTCAAATCACTCGATCTTGGTGGCCAATTGACAGGTGCATTCCGCGAAATTATGCGCTCATCGAATGTTTCCTTCAATAAATCGATTGTGACGTGCGCTGTGTGGCATGTAGCGCCGTCTTGTTGGAACCACAACTCATCCACATTCATGCCATCCAATTCGGGAACAAAATAGTCGGTTATCATGGCTCTATACCGGTCTCCATTAACGGTAACTGACTCTCCAGCGTTATTTCGGAAGAAGTATGGCCCAATGACTCCACCAGACCATAGAGCACACCAAACAGTCAGTTTTTGTGGATGTAATGGCGTCTCAAGGGTCTCATGTGGATTCTCTTCACTCCAAATGCGGCAATTTTGCTTGTTGACGTAGCCATTCAACCAAAAATGAGCCTCATCACTGAACAAAATTTTGCGATGAAAATCAGCATCGAGATCAATCTCATTTTCGGCCCATACACCAAAATGACGACGCATTGCATGGTCTCGCGGCTTTAATTCTTGCACAAGCTGGATCTTGTAAGGTCGCAAGCCAAGATCTTTGTGCAAAATCTTCCATAAAGTTGATGGACAAAGCTCCAATTGCTGTGCACGGTGGCGAATCGATTCATTCGGGTCCTCTTCAACACTTTGCTCTACAGCGGCAATTGTTTCTTCGGTGCGCACTGTTCGACGTCTCTGCGGATGCGTATTATCACATAGAGTAAACGTAGTGCGAAAACGATCCATGGTTAACCGAATTAATTGCTCTGATGGACGATTATGTCGACCATAAAATGGACGGAGCTTGCGGTAAACTTCGCGAACTGAACCATTATTTTCGAAATAAATTTGCACGATTTGCAAGCGTTGTTCTTTTGTCAACCTGTTCATGATGAAATGGCAAACCAAACTAAATATTAATCACTTGACAGCTGACAAAATGGCCGCCAGTTAAAAAAGTGATGCCAACTTAAAGTTCTATACCTCAATAAAAAACACCCATTATTACAATTGTTTATTACAGGAATATTTTTTTCTGTGTACTTTAGGAAGCATGATTTCAAATATATATTGTCTTAGTATTATCTAGGCGCACGGCAGTGCGCCAGGCCAAGTTCCGGCCAATGCACGCAGTGTGTATATTTACAGGAAGCCATTCGAGCTGTTTTTACCCCCCTCATAACTTTGTTCCCCGCAATCGTAAAATTATGAAATTTAAATCATAATTAGAATAAATTCATTAAAGTTTTACAATGAAAGGTTCCGGAGATATGGAGGTGCAAAAAGTGCATATTTTAAGACATACTCACTGACCTACTGACTCACTCATCAATATTATGAAGCACTTTCGCTATAGCTAGAGATCTGAAATTTGGTACACAAGCAGATCTAAGTGAGCAATGAACTAGAAAAATCTGAAAACCCGAAAATGTTAACCAAGGGGGCGGGGCTGCGCCCATAAAAATTAAAATTTGTGCTATTGAGCTGAAATTTGATACAGAACTAGCTGCAGGTTAATCATCAACTAACAAAAATCCGAAAACTTGAAAATTTTGCCCAGGAGGGCTGGGCTACGCCCATAAAGGTCAGAATTAAAAATGCTAATCTAAGGAGCTAAATGGAAGCTATTTTATTGAAATTTAGCATATATACTGCGATTATGCAAGGCTATAAATTTTTGAGTAAAAAAGTGGGCGTTGATTCGCCCATACAATCTAAAACTCATTTTCATGTACTACGGCTCAGCATATTTAGATATAATATTTCTGAGGGTATTATTATCCGTTTGCAACGAAACTTGACACGAATAATGGCCACTGGTCGAAAAAAATTTTGAGTTTAGAAAAGTGGGCAAGGTTACGCCCACAAAAGTTAAAAATTAAAAGTTGCGCTAAGAAGCTGAAATTTTATATAAAAGTAGATCTAGGTGAGAAACCAACTAGAAAAACCTGAAACCCCGGAAATTTTAGTCAGAGGGGCGGGGCTGCGCCCGTAAAAATTAAAAGTTGGGCTAATGATCTGAAATTTGATACATAAGTAGTTATAGGTGAAAACCCCACTAGAAAAATCTGAAAAGCCAAAAAATGTTACCAGAATGGGCGGGGCATCGCCAATATTGTTTACGACTAAAAACTTGATATACACCTTTTAACTCAAGCCATTTTAGTTAAAATTTTGCATGCACATTGCACGTGTACAAGACTTTAGACTATCACCTTGATAAGTGGGCGTGATAGCTCCCATAAAATGTTAGCCTTGTGTTAAACTGCTTCGGTCTAGCATATTTTAGAAGACAATTAGCATGAATTATAAGCGCTGCTCAACGCAAAATTATGAGTTTCAAATAGTGGGAGGGGTAATGAACATAAAATTTAAAGGTATAATTCGCGCTAGAGAGCTGGAATTTTATACACACCTAAATGTATGAGTAAGCCAATGGGAAAATCTTAAAATCAACAAGTCTTATCCGTTAAAGCTTCAGTTCGTACTAGAGAACTGAATTTTGATACATAAATAAATCTAGATCAGAGATAACTAAGAAAAATCTAAAAAAAACCAGAAGAAAATCTTTATACACATTTCACTTATCCTAAGCAAAAATGTGCTCTTTTAAAAAGTGGCCGCGACTACACCCATAAATCTTAGCTTTTTCTTTCATGTACTTCGGCTTATCAGTTTTTAGTCTATTACTCATATATTTCTCAATAGCTTTTTCCTACGAAACCTTACATGAACTATTAGCACAAACAGATATAAAAGTCGACGGGGCCAAACCCATAAAAATTTTAAGTAATATTATACTGTAGACAGCTGACATTTTGTAGACAAATAGTCCTAATTGATTTACTCAATCGGAAAATCAAAAAATTAACGCACCAGCTACCCTATTGAAACTTTGCATGCAAAAAAATATTGTCAAGTTAGAAGATTATCTAGAAAATATATGACACCCATATGACTACAAATTTATATAATGCTTAGCATATTTCAACTTGGTCAAAATTTATATCTCACTACTTTTGATGGCCGAACTTTTTTATAGGAACTTGGCCTTTTTTCACATTTATGTTTTTGTGAGGATTATTATTAATACAAACACACGCATTCCAAGTAGCCTCCTTATGTACTTAACTGTACATTTAGGTTTTGTAAAATAAAGTATAATGTCTCTTAAAAATTTATAATTAAAAATTTTCCCTCATTGTACACACTTGCAAATGTGATCATTACAAAGTCAAATATCTACATATGTATAGCATTAAATATTCGGTGTTAACCGATCTGCCTCTACCAATTTGATAAAGCTTGGATGTGTGTTTGTGTGTATCCGCATCAGCACTTATTGCAACTGTTAGGAAGTCTATGAACAAAAATTGCAAGTTCCGCCATGTCTGTGTGTTTATATTTGACTTCATTTAAGATTTTTGTCGATACGTTTATATTTATTTCGTTGAAATGTTTTTTTTCACATTTATTTTCAAGTTAATGAAAGTAAATGTTTGTAATGGTTTTGGTCTATCTGTTTGAGTACGAAAAAAAAGGTATTGAAACGCTAAGGCAATCTTTTCTTTTTTAATTGTAAACCAAATCAATTAGATTTGTGTACAGTAGTTTTGATTTAGCTGCCTTTTGTTTAAGTGCACTTTGGACTTAACTGCTTAAACTGATAAATTTCTGTCACTATTCTTTAAAATCCCATACAAATTCGTTTTTTAAGTGCACTTTCTATACCTGCACATTTAAGATAAGTGCCCTAAAATTTTGGTAATTTTAAAAGATTTTCATACAAAAAATCAACGTTAGCTGCACATTGACTTAACTGCACAAAATATATTTTTTCTGTAATTATTGTTCAAAAACATTTTTTAAGTGCACTTTGTATACCTGCGCATTTAACATATTTTTTGGCAGTTTTAAATTATTCTCATATAAAAATTTCAAGTTAGCTGTACATATTAAATAAATGTTGCTACATAAGTATGGAACCATGTATGTGTATAAAACTGATGTCAAAAAGTGCATTTAAGATAACACCATTTTTGACTTATCTGCACAAAAAATCGTGCAAAGCTGATTGTGCAGCTAAGTCAAAATTACTGTATATGGAAAAAATTTCTTACACAGAAAAAAATGATTTTGATATTTGAATACGAAAATCGTTGATTCAATAAAAAAATCTTTCGAATTTTCTGTGATGACGATTTTTACATTATTGATAAATAAAATTGTATGCACGTTTATTGAATATATTTTTTTTCAGCCAATAAAGAAATTTAATGAGTCAAAGAAAAAAGTTGTTGACTGAAATTTTATTTTCAGTGATAATTGTTATTGTGTTGTTTGTGTGTGTGGATGAGGATGAATGTCACATTTTTCAACCCCTTTTTGTTTGCTTATGCTTGGCTGCTACTAAAAGTAAATGTGTTTGGGATGAGTCGAACCGGCAGTCTGTTGACTAATGAACTAACGTACTTACCATTCAGCTAAATAGCAAATCGTTTATGGATACGCAAATAATGAATACACGCAAAACATGATTTCTTTTGTTTCTTCTAATCTAAAAATAACTTTGTTGAGTAAAAAAAACAAGCCACGACGCTTTTCGGCTTCTTGTCCGAATGCACACGAATACAACAACAACAATCAAAATAAGCAACAACATCCGCACATGACCAGGTTTAGTCAATCAACAAGCAAGGAAAACACCAACACAAATAAATGACATTAAATGATATTTAAAAATGTGCGGAATTGATAAATACAATATTCAAGTTAATGACAAATATTATTGAAACGAAAATTTTATTCAATAACATGGTTTTATTGAAAATAATTTTTGTCTATTTTTTTCTGTGTAGCTTGAAACGAATTAAAGATGCCCTTTTAAGGTTACTGATGTTTGTGTCATATTCATAAGTATGTACATAGATATTTATGAAAGCGATGTAAATTTGATCAGTCAGGGTTAGTTTTGACATATTTTTATATGCAGAGATAACGGGAAGAAGAAAGAACCAGCTTACTTCTTTACAGAGAAAATATGTTATTTTAATATGAACAGAGAGATAAGTAGTATCTAGTCGTGGGTCGATGCTGTTTAAATTTAGGATACCACCAAACCTTTAAGATGTCTCATGTTTGAAGACGCTACCCAAACTATCTCGGCATTCAAAATGTAATTTTTTCTTGTTAGTAAAGCTATATTTCAGAAGAACGATTGAGACAAAACTCCACTGTAGGAAGAGTTATCAAAATCATATAAAAGACCCAAATAAAGAAAGAAAAATATTGATTATATGCATAACAAGGCCTGCACTCAGAAAACTCTCTACCACGGAACTGAAAGTTCACTTTGTTTGCATTAGAGAGCTGCGTAAACAGTCTTGAAATGTAAAAACGTCATGATTTTTAAATGTATTCACGTCGCATGTATTATACTAAACCAATAATAAATGCTGTCGTACTATAAGCGAAGCACGATGGATGTATTGGTGTATGTGTGTATCAGTTGTAACAAGCGATGTCGCAAGACAGCTTGCTTGTAACAAACACTCAAAAGAAGTACTGTTGATTAGTGTATGCTTGTTATTTTTCATATTGTACGTTTGAGTGTGTGTGTAATATGTAGATGGTAAGCTATTATGTGATTAACCGCATACAACTAATGTTAATGCATGTGTGTGCCTTTGCATGTGCGCAGAAAAATAAAAAATCATACACACATACATGCATGACGTTTGTACACGCGCTCATGCGTAGAAAGTATCACAAATTCTTCCGTCACGAAGTGTTTTCTTATTTACTCTTATACCTACAATACTTGAATAAATTTTCTTGAAAAAAAGTGTTGTTAACGTTTGTTTTATAAAATTTCGCTGTAGTAAAGCATTTGAAAAATCCCTCATGTCTTGAAAGTTCTTATGAGATGTCTTATGCAGGAGACTAGTTTGCATGGAATTTGTTGAAGGTATAACATATATGACCTTCTGCAAGAAAAAATACCTAGAGTATCAAAAAACGTGTTTGGACTTAATATTGGATTCTGGTGCCTAAAAGGGTGTAGAATGAGATGAAGTGAGTTAGATTTCTGATAAAAATCTATTTACCCCATAAAACGAACTTGGGAAATTTGGGAAAGTCCCGAAGTATTGCCACCGACATTTTCGATCTCATCATCGCCATAAACCGAGTCTAGTATTTTTAAGTCATCATCAAAACCTGCAGAAATATCCGTTTTATAAAAATTACTTCATATTAACATCAGTAAGAAAATTACAAAAGAACCAAAATTGCGAAGCAACTTTTGAGATATTAGTAACACTCATTATATAGTTGGCAAAAGACTGATGCGTTTTACAAAGTGTACAGAGCAGCAACAATAGCAAAGGTATTGTCACACTAAAATCGAAAAAAATAATTCAATACATAGGCATGACATTACCAAAGTCGGCACCTAATCTTAACTGACCAAATCGCATCTTCCAACTGAAGGTGTGTTCAAAGTGATAATGTGTTATGAAACTTTAATGCGTTTTTCTCAAAACTTCATTTTCACACACTAGGTCCCTTTTCTCGGAGAAGGTCACATATAAAGAATGCGAGGAAGCCGAGGAAATGCCATAATACTGTCTTCTATCTTTAAATTTTTAACGACTATGTGTTGTTTGTATCACTGTTTATGGTCCTTCCGGCAGGGTCTTAAAGATACCGAAACATGAGTATAAGGACTTTGGCATAAACAAGTGTGTTGCCTAAGTTCTTGAATTTCATCTTTTATGTTCCTTTCAACCGCCCTAAAATACTTCACCCAAGACTAAAGCTAAGCTGACAACAAATTGAACACACTAATGATATCAAATTTTTAATAAATTTACTGAAGTGCGACCTTGAGCCGCGCACGAAGAGTTCTGTACGGATACTAGACATATAATTCCATACGAACTTTAGCCTATATAATAAATAGTTTTGCTTTTTTTTTTTGTCTTTGGGTTCTTTCGGTTTTGAGCGTTTTTTAGTTTTGGCGTGTTCGGTTTTTGGCGATTATTTTAATTTTGGCGATTTTTTTTCATTTTGGCCAATTTTTTTCATTTTGGCGATTTTTTTATATCTTTAGGCGATTTTTTGTTTGTTTTGGTGCCTTTTTCTCGTTTTGCGGTTTTTTTAGGTTTTGGCGTTTTTCCATTTTGACGATTTTTTTTCATTTTGGCGTTTTTTCCATTTTGCGATTTTTTCATTTAGGCGATTTTTTTAGTTTTGGCGCCTTTTTCGCGTTTTGGCGATTTTTTCGGTTTTTGGCGTTTTTTTTTAATTCTGGCGATTTTTTCATTTTGTCGATTTTTTTCGGTTTTGCCGATTTATTTTAGTGTGAGAAATTTTTTTTAATTTGGTGAATTTTTTCGCCTTGGCAATTTTTTTTTGGTTTTTGGCGATTTTTTTTTTTTGGTTTGGGGATTTTATAATTTTCGGTTTTTTTAGTTCTAACGTTTTTGAAAATTTCAAGAGTTTGCTTTGCCTCTTATGGTTTCCAACATATAGCAAGTTCTCAAAATTACATAGGCAAAATTGCATTAACTGGTGGATCAACTTTTAATCTAAATTTTTTAAAATTTTAGTGTTAATTGTTGTAGTCTGTATAAAAAACTTCAAGTGTCAATATACATATGTACATACAATTGTATGTATATTACATGGGAGTTTAACATTTTTCGTCGCTCGTTTTGGAACACCCTTTAACTCTCATATATTTGTTGTTGTAGCTCTTACGGTTCCTGAGAAAATAGCTTGTGACGGACATATGGACACCTTTGGTGTACGGAATCCTAAAAAAGCACAGAAAGTTCTTTTTATTATATATGTTAATAAAGTCCTTATAAAACCCCTGCTGTTACAAAGACAGACCTTCCTTGAGACTTTTACTGAAATTAAAAGTTTTCTTTCATTTTCTTTGCCTACAATGTGCCATTAACTTCATTTCCATTCAGCCAGCAACTTTATATCTTAGTATTTTTTTTTTTGTTAGCACTTTCGTAAGCTGAGTTTTGACGACAATTATTTTTCTCTTGACAATTTGAAGCAATTTGAAATCATTTCATATCATGTCAAGGAAAAGTCACTCTAGTTTTTTTCTTTTGAACAACATTTAATTACAATAAACATGATCTTTAAAACTGTCTTTTCTTTTTCTTTTTACAATGATTTGTTATTGCTTTAAGCTCACATTCATATAATGTTGAACATTTAATTGCAGCAGTTAGTTAAGTTTGGTTAAGAAACAGGAGCAACTGTAGGAGGGGCAGAAAGTAATCGTAACAACGAAAATTGGTGAAATGAAATTAGTTGTTAATTGTGATCATTATCGTAAGAGAGGGCAACACCTTAAAAATGAATTGAATTGAACTATAAATGTTACAATTTATAAATTTGTTTAAAATGAAATTGCAGAATAATTGTATAGTAAAGAAGAGAGATAGCACACAAATTGTACCGGCGTTAAGTTATTTTCCACACAGGGTGCACAGTGTGCCTTAAATGCATTTTATAATATTTACATATTATTGTTCAATTATACATAATAAGTGCTAGATATAATCTTAAGTGTGCTTAGATAAAATTGGCTTGTGATAACTTGATTTTACGAAATAATTGAGTAATTGCTAATGGATTAAAATAAACTTTAGGAATTTCAAAAATAATAATAAATTAATAAATTAATAATAATAAATAATACTCATAAATTTTAAAACCAGCGGAGGATAAATTTTCTAATAAACGAAGAAAAGTCCAACTGGATAATATTTTCTTTTAAATTACCTTTAATCATAGGTGTTGCCACACTTGCTTTTCTTTCTTTTCAAAAGTTCGAATTTATTTTTAAAGGGATGTAGCAATCACGCAAATAATAATATTTTTTTCATTATCCTGACATGTTATATTATAATATATAATAAAGGGTCCGCCAGATAACTTTTTTTTTTAAATGCTATAAAAAAAAAACTACTGAGGCTTCGGCTGTGTGGCACGTAGCGCCGTAATGTTGAAACCAAATGTTGCCAATATCTTCCTCTTCAATTTTTGTGAACAAAAATTCGTTCAACATGGCCCGATAACGATCGCCATTGACTGTAACGGCCACTCCTCGCTCAATGGCCCAATTATGCCTCTGGACCAAAATCCGCACCAAACAGTCACTCGTTTTGGGTGCGTCGGCTTTTCAATGTATGCGTGCGGGTTTTCTGTGCCCCAAATGCGACAATTTTGCTTGTTTACATACCCGCCAAGATCAAAATGAACTTCATCTCAAAAGATGATTTTTTTTTTGCAAAATCGGCATCATCTTAGCGAAGCGAAAACACATTGGATGGTCAGTTGGCTCGTTCAGCGGAAGGATAAAACTAATTATCTGTCAAATCAGACATGAGCTAAGTTTTACCATTCGCGAAATAAGCACTACTTCAAAAAAAAAAACGTTAGATGGCGGACCATTTATATATCACACAAAAAAGCTGTTCGAACCAAAACTAAAGGGCAACACAACACTGTATTTGATTATATGTGACTGGCCATAACGCCATAGCTGTTACCACAGAAACCAATTGAATTTTGGTTTGGTTATGGCCAGGGAAACCAGAAATATGCTCTAAAAAAAGTGTTTTATGCGCATTCAATATGCACTAAAGACTTAAAAACATGCACTAAAAACTCAACAAATATGCTCTTTAAAATAAAACTAGATATACCAAACGGACGACACACTCGTCCGTATTCTAGAATCAAAATGTAAATAATTTAAGATTCAAAGAAAATGTACTATGTGTCTAAACGTCATAAAAAATTCATTAAAACACAGCCACACACAAACTTACATACATATGCAAGCATAATTAAATAATACATGAAATTAAAAAAAACATAAACAAAATCCCTTTAACCAAGTTAATTCAATTTATTCAACTCTCTTCCTTTAAGTATTATGGCTTTCATACAACAACAAAAAAAAAAGAAAAAAATTAGATCAAGAGAAATACTACAAACACATACACACACACTCATTTTTTGTTTCTTTTTTACTTGTAAGCTAATAAATGCGTGTGTAATATGTGTGCATGTAGTAGTAGCAACTTTAAACGCTTATAGCTCCCAAAATACTAAAACGATTTCAATAAAATATAGATTCTGCACATCTGTACAGAAAATCCTTTAAAACCATATCAATCTTTTTAAAATCGGTGCAGTGGTACCAGCGTAAAAGGGATTACAAAAAACTTGTTTGCCTATTAATTATATAGAAGATAGATAAATTGGTTTATTTGTAAATGAAAATATATTTTTAGTTCAAAACTTCAACATTTGCATATAAAATAAGACAACAAAAAAATATACAAAAAAGGATAAAAAATTAACAAAGAATAAATGTGTTTGAAGTGCAGGTTAAAACAAAACTACCATACAAATTTTGACTAAAACAAATAATACATATTAATTTTTATTAGATGCTCTAATCACAATTTAGCTTAAATTTCAAGAGATCACGACATCATAATTCAGGCTTTTTAACTGTATTTTGGATAAATAAGACAAGATTTTTATTTATAACTTTTATTGCAATAAATCACTAAATATTTACCTAGAATTTCAAATAAAATCGTTTCTAAGTTTCTGTCAATGTTCCTTAAACCTCTACTCGTGGCATAGTCCGTCACAAATAGCAAAACTGAATTTGTATTGAAACTAACGTCCGTAAAACTTCGTGTATAAGAAATACGTATACATTACATGGAATATTGGAACAGAGATTTAGATGGCGAAAAATAAAAAAACCCAGATAACGCCTTAAAACTTATTTTTTAAAACTTAAAATTTTATTTCGAAAATTACATTTTAATAAGTTTCAAAAATAATTATATTTTTTTCGGAATGGGGTGTAAAATACAAAAAAAAAATCTATAGTGTCAAAATATACCCGAAAAGCGTAAATTATGCTCTAAAAATTAGAAAATATGCCAAAAATATGCATGTAATACCTAATTTACATTAAGCATTTTTTTCATGAAATTAGTTGCATGAAAAATTTTTATTTGCCAAGAGGAAGCCTGGAGAGCAACTAATGTCAAAAAAGTTGTCAAAAATGTACCAGAGATTCGTTCTACGCCCTTTTTTATATAAAATTCCCTTTTATGGCGCTGCAATTAGCAAATAGAAAAAGTTGCGTGCAACAAAATTCATGAAATTTCATGAAAAAATGCTTAATGTAAATCAGGTATAAGACTGATATATGCAAAATCGTGCTCTAAAGGGTAAAATATGCAAAAATATGCACTAACAAATCGATGCCAAAATTCATAAAATGTTCTGAAACGGATAAAATATATTGTCCCCACATTAATACGTCACACGAGAAAAAACATGCAATTGCATATTTGCGGTTTCCCTGGTTATGGCTATGACATTGTGGTTATGTCACATCTAATTGATAGTGACTAGCCGTGGTCGGCAACCTATATTATTAGATTGCACGATTGAATGAGTTATACTCTCACCATAAACCGGTGTTGCCAGTGAAATTTCGTCTCATTTCCCTAATTTGAAATTTTAAATCACTAAAGGCAAACTTGATTTTATTAGGATCAGAAGAAACACTCAAGTTTTGTTTATAAAGAAAGCCGTCTTTTGTTGTTGAGACGCCAATGTAATGGTGAGTAAAAAGATGGTTTTGTAGAAAATGTTCTTAAAATAATTTAAATATATATGCTTGAAAATGCCTTTGCATATCACGTTTTTTCATGCATGAGAACGCACGTTGACAAATCAAAAATCATAATAATTTTCTGAAAATAAAAAATTTAGTAAATTCTCATCACACATAATTTCTTATTGTTGGGAAAATAAATTTTCTCTGGCAACACTGATTCTCAAAAGTATGAGATGCACACAAATTGTTCTCAACAATGCGTGTGTATACATACGTAATAGAAGAGTATATTAGAAGGCGCGGTGCCCTCCCTTATTTTGCCGACCACAGGCAGGGTTGTCAGATTTTTTCCGACCTTCTTTGCCAAATTGATTTTAAAAATCGCAAAAATTCGTCAAAAATCAGTGTTATGTAGTTTTTCTTAGTATATATTTAAAAAAAAAAAATTATACAACACTTTTTTTTAACATAAATTTCTATAACATGGTCTTCTCAAAATTAATAAAAAAAATCGCCAAAATTAGAAATAATATCGCCAAAAATTATTTCTTGCAAATTCTTCTCATCCAAATTAAAAATTTATTAACGATTATAATTAATATAATAAAAATCATCAAAATAAAATTGTTTTAATTTCTCGCAGGCGAGTTTTGGTAGGATTTATTCTTGAAGCTACTCCTTCAACAAACTAATTTTCCTGAATTAGAAAAATTTTTAAGTTCAATTTTATTAAAACAAAATAGCCATAAAAATGGACAACAAATTTATTTGTCGCCAGAAAAATCGCAAACAAAATTATTTATCGCCAGAATAATCCCCATATCGCCAAACCAAAAATTTGGATGCCAAACAAGTTGGAAATAGCCACGCTTGGCGAGAAATTGCCATATTTGACAGCCCTGAGCGCGGTTGTAGAGAGAGAAAGAGATAACAGATGGTGAAGAGAGAAATCTTAGTTCTCTTACAACTCTGTAATTTCAAGTGTTTCTCAACGCTTAGAATTGTGTAGCAGCGCCTCTGGTGTTAAGTAGGCGCACTAGCTTGTTTGAGCTGTTTAGCTATTATATTCATTATTGTACTTCCCCGATGATTATTTTGCTATACCGACCGAGCAGGGCGCTGTGATGGACATTTGTATAGATCATCAGTATTAATTTTTGCCGGTATTACTATTCAATGACCAGTACTTTGCCTTAGTTGCTTAAATAGTCCAACAAAAATTTCAATTCTCAGTGTATTAACCAAAATAAAATGTTCACAATATTAACTTTAAACTGATTTCCTCACTAAACTTAATAACAAATTCAATAATATCTCATTAAAAACTCTATTTAAAGCTACAAATATTAAATCTTGTTATAGGATATAAAATTAACTCTCTTTATAATTTCCTCTTCTCATAATTGCAATATCCGTAAAATTTTGATAATTAAACAACTAATAATATCAGCAATTTTCCACAGCAAACTCACACAAACACCAAAAATAAAATCAAAATTAATTAAATTTTAAAACATTAAACACACTAAATATGAAAAGATAAATGATATGGAAAAAAGAAAACAACATTAAAAGTCACTTGTTTTGCAAAACAAAAAAAAAAAAATAATAATAATCAATTTAAGCAAAAAAAAAAAAAAACTTCATCAAAATTGTTTAAATTTTTTATGTTATGAGTGTTAGTTTAAACACAATTAGTTGTTATGAATTCACATTTTACTTGCAACACGTTTAACTCGTGCAACTTTGGCAGACATGTTATTTTTACTCTGGCCTTTATTATTATAAATATAACAGCCATACATACTTTAATATTTTAATATTCTCTCTTACGACAATTTTCTTCCTAACTAAACAACATGATGTTTCTTTTACATATTTATTTTTTATAAACAACTCAGGCGGTAATTTAATATTGAAATTGTACTTGATATGCAGCACTTGAGATGAAGACCAAACAGCCAAGAAAATATGAAAGAAACATAAGAAAAAACACTGTAAAAGCCACTGAATGGTAAAGCACCACCAATGCAGATTAGCGAAGGAATGTAATCTTTTTAATTGCCAAAAAACATTTATTTTTGTCTGTGCTCGTTGGAATAGCTTCAAACCTTGGTTTATTTAACCTAACAAATTGCAATAAGCTACGAATAGTATAAAAACAATGAGATGAATTCGCATTTAAATAGCAGGAAAATTTAGTACTTACGAGATTTCGTCAAAAACCTAGCGATTTTCCATACAAAATCAAATCCACTTCGTCACTAAATTATATAAAACAAAATGGAAATTTTAAAAATATCCGGCAATGATTGTATAATATAAATTTGTTTTTATTGTTTTCGCTTCGATGCCCGTCCATCCGTCCGTTTGTCTGCCTGGCACAGGCTTTTTTCTTGAGAACCGTAGGAGCTACGGACATAAAATTTTTACAAAATATGTAAAATTTTGCACGTTACGTCATCAAATATATGACAATTAAAAATTACATTCCCTCTAAAGCGAGCATAGAAACATTCTGAATTCTTAATGTAATATACAGACAATTATATAACGACACTTGAAATGTTAAAACTTAAGCTGAAGCTAAAAAAAATGCCGAAAAAATCGCCAAAAACTGAAAAAAATCGCATAAACGAAGAAAAATTGGCAAAACCAAAAATGTCGCTAAAAGACTAAAAAAAACTAAAAACCGAAAAAAATCACCAAAACCAAGTATCGCTAAACCTAAAAAAATGCGAAAATGAAATAACAAATCTAAAATTAAAATAATTGCCGAAAACCGAAAAAATTGGCGAGATGAAAAAGAGCGCTTTTAGGCAAGAAAAAATCGCCTGAAACCGAAAAAATCGCGAAAACCAAAAATTTCATTTAAACTAATAAGCGAACGAAAAACATCGCCAAACGACGAAAAAAATCAAAAAAAAAACTTTTAAAAAAACGCCAATGCAAAAAATTTCGCTAAAACTAAAAGCTACCTAAATAAAACACCAAAAAAACGAAAAGAAAAACGCAAGAATGAAAAACACTATAAACATCGCTAAAACTAAAAAAATACAAAAACCAAAAAAATTGACAAAACATAAAAAGCGCTAAAACTACAAAAAATTGCAAAACCCAAAATATCGCTATAAATAAAAAAAAATAAAAAAAAATTGCCAAAAACCGAAAAAATCACCGAAATGAAAAAAGCGCCAAGCCAAACAAAAATTTTACAATGGGCACATCAGTACCTGTACCTGGATTCAGTAACTTTTATTACGATAATCGTATCGTTATAATAAATATAACTAAAATTTATCGACTTTGCCATTCAGTAACATATTTTAACGATATTCGCTGAAGGTTGGAGAAACAAAAATTAAGTCACAAAATCAAATTTGTTGAGTTTTTCTTTATTATTCTTTGTGCTTTTCGCTAATTTTTACATTAACTATACAGAGCTAACCACATAATATTGAATTAAATGGTGAATAAGATAAAGCGGGAGACTATCGTAAAAAAGAAATTACAGAATCATATTATCGTTATCGCAAGCGAATAAATATGTCGATAAATATTACGATTTTCGGTTCGGAAAAAGTTACAGAATCCAGTACCTGGATTCAGAATCCAGTACCAGGATTCAGTAACCTTTTGCGAACCGAAAATCGTAATATTTATCGACATATTTATTCGCTTGCGGTAACGATAATAATTTCGATAGTAATTTCTCTTTTACGATAGTCTCCAGCTTTATCTTACTAACCATTTAATTCAATATTATATGGTATCTCTGTATAGAAAAATTTAAAATAAGCGAAAAGCACTAAGAATAATAAAGAAAAACTCAATGAAATTGATCTTGTGATTTAATTTTATTTTTATGCAGCCGACAGCGAATATCGTTGAAATATGTTACTGAATGGCAAAGTCGATAAAATTTCATTATATTTATTATAGCGATACGATTATCGTAATAAAAGTTACTGAATCCAGGTACAGGTGAGATATTCGATTATTAGGCTGAAGTTCGTATAGTTAAGGGTGTGTTTCAATGAGGTATAAAACTTTAAGTTGTAAACCATTTTTTTAAGTGGCGTCCATTTTCTCAGCTGTCAAGTGATTTATGTTAAGTTTGGTTTAGCATTTCAACATGAATAGACTTACGCCTGAACAACGCTTCCAAATATTGCAAATTTGTTTTGAAAATCATGATTTTGTTCGAAATACTTATCCATTTTACGGTCAACAATAACGGTATTCGTTCATCAATTGAACCACCATAAGGTGCAGGAGCAGTGGTTTCAACAAGACGGCGCAAATTGGCACATGTCAAAATTGATTTATTGAAGCAAACGTTTGGCCTCCAAGATCGTGTGATTTTGCACCGCTAGACTATTTTCTATGGGGATATGTGAAGTCTTTAGTCTACGCCGATAAACGATTGACCACTTGTAAGGCAACATTCTCCGCACTATTGCTAATATACGGCCACAAATGTTTCAAAAAGTCATCTAAAGATCGACCACCAGATTAAAGTACGTCCGAGCCAGCCGTGGCGGTCATATGCCAGAGGTCATATTTAAATTATATTGCCACAAGATTATCTTTTGAATAAAGTAAATTTCATTTAGGCGCACAGCAGTGCGCCAGGCCAAGTTCTGGCCAATGTGCGCAGTGTGTATATTTACACGAAGCCATTCGATCTGTTTCTACCCCCCTCATAACTTTGTTCCCCGCAATCGTAAAATTATCATATTTAAACCATAATTAGAATAAATTCATACATACGCGAAGTTTGAAAGTTTTACAATGAAAGGTTCCGGAGATATAGAGGTGCAAAAAGTGCATATTTTAAGACATACTCACTGACCTACTGACACACTCATCAAATTGATGAAGCACTTCCACTATAGCTAGAGAGCTAAAATTTGGTACACGAGAAGATCTAGATGAGCAATGAACCAGAAAAATCTGAAAACTTGGAAAATTTTAACCAGGAGGGCGGGGCTACGCCCATAAAAATTAAAGTTTGTGCTATTAAGCTGAAATTCGATAGAGAGCTAGGTCTAGGTGAGAAATAAAATAAAAAAATCTGAAAATTCGGAAATTTTGACCAGGAGGGCGGGGCTACGACATAAAAGTCAGAATTAAAAAAGCTAAAATAAGGCGCTTAATGGAAGCTTTTTTTTATTGAAATTCGGCATATACACTGTGATAATGCAAGGCTATAGTTTTGTTATTAAAAAGTGGGTGTTGACACTCCCATACAATTTAAACCACATTTTAATGCCTTGCTGCTCAGCATATTTAGATATACTATTTATCTGGCTATTATTATCCGTTTGTAACAAAACTAGACACGAATAACAAGCACTGACCAAAAAAAATTTGACTTTGGAAAAGTGGGCGAGGTTAAGGAGCTGAAATTTGATACACAAGTAGGTCTAGGTGAGAAACCAACTAGAAAAATCTGAAAACTCAAAAAATTTTACCAGAATGGACGGGGCTACGCTCATAAAAATTAACAAATAAAAGTTGCGCCAAGGAGCTGAAATTTGATATACAAGTAGGTCCAAGTGACAAACCCACTAGAAAAATCTGAAAACCCAAAAAATTTTACCAGAATGGGCGAGGCCACGCTAGTATTATTTTGAACTAAAAACTTAATACACACCTTTTAATTCAAGCCAATTTAGTGAAATCTTGCATACGCGTTGCACGTGCACAAGACTTTAAACTATCACCTTAAAAAGTGCGCGTGGTCATTCCCATAAAATGTTAGCCTTGTGTTTAATCTACTTTGGTCTAGCATATTTTAGAAGAAAATTAGCATGAATTATAAGCGCTGCTCACAGCAAAATTTTGAGTTAGGAATAGTGGGTAGAGGTAATGCTGATAAAATCTAAAAATATAATTCGCGCTAGAGAGCTGACATTTTGTACACTAGTAAGTGTAGCTGCGTAAGCCAATGGGAAAATCTTAAAACATAAAAGTTTTACCCGGTATGCGGGGCCACGACATTAAAACTCCAATCAGAGGGCGGAAACAAGCTTTTCAAATTCAAAATTAACATAAATTTTATTAAAACTTTTCATACACATTGCACTTATCCAAAATAAAAATTACCTATTTTAAAAAGTAGCCGTAACTTCACCCATAAATCGTAGCTTTTATTTTAAGGTACTTTGGCTTAGCAGTTTTTAATTTAATACTCACGTATTTCTTATTAACTTTTTAATACCAAACTTTGCATGAACCATAAGCACTAGCAGATATAAAAGTCCGAGGGCCAGGCCCATAAAAATTTTACGTAATATTATACTATAGAGAGCTGACATTTTGTACACAAATAGTAATTGATGTACTCAATCGGAAAATCCAAAAATTAAAAGTACCAGCTATCCTATTGAAACTTTGCCTGCACATTGGGAATATCCCTTTGATTTATGTACTTCGGCTAAGCAGACTTTAATATGTAAATATATTGAGAAAATAAGCCGGGATGATGCCCAGTAAAATTTACGCTATATTTTACATGTTTCTTCCAGTCGGCTCTTACCAAATTGCATACACATTGGCGACCCGTTGTAATGGCACAATAGTGCATTTTTAAGGTCAACAATTCAACACCCATCACACTCTTACCCATTATTTTATGTACCTCTGCCATTTTCAACTGGCACAGTGATCATGAATAGAAATAAAATACACTAGAAATTTTAAGTTTAAAAAGTGTTATTATCGAAATCTTTTCAAAACGTTATCAGATCCTCACAAAAACCTCAATGTGAAAAACATCCAAGTTCTTATCCAAAATTTCGGCCATTAAAAGTTGTGAGATATAAATTTTGACCAAGTTCTTCTTTGCCACAATACCTAACACAGAAATATATTATGTATGATAACAATTTGTAATCGTAAGGGTGTCATATAATTTCTAGATAATCTGTTAACTTGGCAATATTTTTACCTTTCCAAAAAAGGAGAGAATAATGTATAAATGTTCATTTCTTTATATTGATAAAAATGTTGTCAAGTTTGCAGATTATCTAGAAATTATATGACACCATTACTATTACAAATTTTTATCATACATAATATATTTCTGTGTTAGGTATTGTGGCAAATTTATATCTCACAACTTTTAATGGCCAAAATTTTGGATAAGAACTTGGCCGTTTTTCACATTTATGTTTTTGTGAGGATTTTAATTTATAAAATTCATCTTTGTTTTATTACATTTCAAAATTCTATACCTCTATAAAAAGCAACATATTACATATGTAGTGTACGTATGGAACCCTTCGTGTGCGAGTCAAAGTCGCAATTTATTGAATTAATTTTACAACAGATGTGGCATCTATTCATTCGAAAACAGCTGAGGAACTTCGTTAGCAAATTCAAGAACTAAAAGTCGACAACAACAAAATTTCTTCCAATACAGTCGGATAAAAGAAAAGTAATTAAGCCTTAATAAGTTAATTTAAAAACTTATTTGCTTAAATTTTTTTTGATGGATATAAATCAGAAAAAGCTACGCAGAACATATTTATCTCTTAACTTTAAAGTTTTTTATTTCTAGTTTCTATTAATTTTTTGTCTAAAAATGTGTTTTAATTTCTTTAAAAAAAAGATAATATTGAATAAAAAAAAATTTTACAAGAAATTTATTTTTCTTTAAATTTTAATTTGCATACCACACTGTTAAATGGATTTTTAGATTTTTTACTTTAGTTTTTAATAAAAAGCTTATTTATAAAATATTTCATGCCATTTAAAATCACAGTATATCTTCCAAATTGCACAACTTTTCTCTCTGTGTTACTTTATTTTACTGTAATTTTTCTCACCTATAAAAGTATTTTATTTTGGGGGTTTCTACATTTTGCATTCTTTTTCCGCCGAAAGATTTAATACTCTTAGAACGCTGTGTTGATTTTAAAGCTTGCGCTTCAAAATCATCATCAATGGTGATTTTCTTATAATCATATAACAACAATGAATGAATATATTTGTGATGTAAATATTTATGCATATGAATGTAGACTTTTGTAAATATATATATATGTATGCATTTATGTATGTATGTATGTTTGTATAATATGTGCGAGTGTGTTTGTATGTGTTGTGAACATTAAGGCTTTTCAAACATATGAATTTGTTTTTTTTTTAATTTTTTCTTGTTTTTTATGTTGCAGTTGCCTTTTTTATTAACAAATTTTCAATTTTATTTTTTATTTCGAATGCTTCAATGTAAGTAGCAAATTTACAGAAAACCACACCGCTGTTCGACTCAATGTAGTTAAAAAGAAATTGAAAATTGAATTTTTGTTATGGTAGTTGGCTTTTAGCAATAGCCGCGCCGCGCCAGCTACAAATGTTTTCACCACCAAAAAAACAAAAAAAAAAAGTGAAAAAAATTAAATGATAAAAAAAAATCGTACAAAAATATATATATTTTTAATTGAAATTTGTATGTTAAATGAATTTGTTGTTGTTCTTGCTTCAACTTGCATTCAAACTATTCGGCTTGGTATGTTTGTCTAATGCAGTATATTAAATTGCTTAAATACATATAATGGGTGTCCCAACAAGAACGCAAGATTTAAATTTTAAATAAAACACAGACAATTAAAAAAAAAAAATTGTGAAACTTTATTATATCGTAAAGTAGACAGAATGAGGTTATGTGTGGAACAACAAATCGGGCAGATGGCCGCCGCGGCTTTGCTGGCACACACGTGATCTTTTAATAAAATTTTCAATGGCCGTTTTGCATAAATGCTGCGGTATTTCATTAATGCAGCGTCCAATTTCCTTTTTTAAGGCTTGAGTTAGACTTGGGTCGAACTCGTTCACTAGTTCATTTTTGCCACAAACCAATGAACTAGTGAACGAGTTCGACCCAAGTCTAGCTTGAGTCGTCGTCGGCTTATTCGCGCAAACCATCGACTTCAAAAAACTCCAAAGAAAAAAGTCTAATGGTGTTAAGTCGCTCGATCTAGGTGGCCAATTCTGGTCACCAAAACGCGAAATAACACGACCGGGAAATGACTGATGTAGCAATTGAATTGTTTCTCTGGCTGTATGACATGTGGCGCCGTCTTGTTGAAACCACATGCCCTCCACATTCATTTCTTCAATTGTAGGCACGAACAAACTGGTTATAATTTCACGATACCGAACACCATTGACTGTTTGCGCTTGACCTGCGTTTGAGCGACATCATCACGTACAGCTGCATCATTTTCGGTCGATCGACCTGGTCGAAGGCGCGTTGTTGTCTTTACATCACTAACAGACCCAGTTTCAGCCGATTTATCCATTAATCTCTTTACAGTTGACTCTTTTGGAGCATTATTGTGACCCCAAATTGATCGCAAATTTGCGAACTGTAGCCGCAAAACTTTCTCCATTTTGGTAAAACAATTTCACAATGAAAATTCGTTGTTTATTCGTGTAGCGCTCTATTTTTACTAACCTCGTACCTTCTACTAGCAAACAATAACATTTGTTTAAATGTCTAACAATGACACTTCGAATGGCGCCAAATTTAAATCTTGCGTTCTTGTTGGGACACCCTTTATAATAATATACATATGTATGTAGGTATGGCTGGGTGTATCTAAGAGCTGATGTGCAGTGATATTTAAGCCGTTTTGGGATTTTAAAGCCTTGTCTGTCCGTTATGGTTTATCGTTATTCTGAATATGATTTCATTTTGTCGCACTTGACTTAACATAATGTTCAATATGTTTTCTGTCAGTGTATTGTACACTAACTGGTAACTACCCTGCAGAAAGTGCGAATAGTGAAATTGTAGTGATTTACTAGTGACATTATCAGTAGTACTACTGACCAGGTGTACCCTAGCCAAGGCAATCATCTATTGACCTTTAATATTAGCTTGTCATTGAAAATCCACCACTAGACTGTAGGACTACTGACTAAGTACTTCTTTTGGGACCACATGGAGACATTGACACCAAAGAATCACTAGTTAATTTTATGGGGTCTAGTCTACAATATCGATATTTCCTCGCTCGTTGTCAATAGTAAATTTATAGTGATTTTCTAGTGACATTGTCAATAATGCTGCTGATATTTGAACCAAAGTTTCACTAGTAGATTTAAGTAACCCTAACTACATATATTTATTTAATATTTTTGCACAGAGTAATAAAAAAGTAAAACAATCTATTGACGCGTTCATTGACAATATCACCAGAAATACACTAGAACTATTGTCTCTAACGTATCTTTACTCGCACATAAAAGGAAAGTTGTCGACATTTTAACTAGTGCAATTGTAGCTGGAGAAAGGGTATTGACATACAGACATATGGTTCTAGGCTGACTAGAGGGTAGTGTACTGTTAAAGATACATACACAATTACGTACAAACGTCTTAACATACATACATATATGTATGTATGTTTGTATGTATATATGTCTGTCCATACTTAAGACAATAATGCTGGCGAGTGAGTGCTCATTCGCATGTGCATTGAACACTTGCACTTTTTCTTGCATTGCTTAGGAATGAATCTCTCTTGCTTTAGACCAAGTGATCACACATACGTACATATGTATCTATGTATACATACATATGTATGTTTGTACTCCTATGTTTGATTTTTTTTTTACATTACACCGACTTGCCTTGTAACAGACTTTCATGGGGGATATAGGATTTTAGTTTGTTCAATGTGTGTGCATGTGTGCGCGATTTGTTAGTTTTTCATGTGTACTTTTATTTAATAACAAAAATAAAATAAAAATCCGGCAAGGTGGATTTGACTTTCACTTGACTAGTTAAAAAAGATTTTTTTTTCATTATTTCTATGGCACATAGAGAGAAAAAATAACAACTGTGAAAATAATATTAGAAAACATAAGTTTCCGATTTTGAATGTCAATAAACGGTAAGAGGAAATGTGTGAGGACAATTATTTTTTTGGGGTATAAAATATACATACATATATACATATGTATGTACTTCTGTGTAAATCTTAAGAATACCTCTAAAATATCGCTTTTGCAGTGGAGTTCTTTATATCAGTATGTTAACTAAGCTTTTCACTATATTGCATGGAATGGTTGAATTGTTTCCAATTAAGTAGAAAATTATAATTGTAACATAAACCCCAAAAGATGAGAAGCACCACGAACCAATATCCAAACTATGTCGATTTTCTCTACCTTTTCCAAAAATATTATTTATTATTTTATTATTTCCACAGGAAGGTTACTTTTTTGTCGCGTGCGACAGCAAGTAATTAAGTTTGTATTTCAGAACAATGTGACTCGATTTTTCTTAAAATTTTACCAAATGTAGAGCTGCTCAAAAAACATCCACTTTCTTTGAAAAAAATCAAGCATATTTGGTTAATGTCGCATGTGATAAAAAGTTGGCATTACTGTATAAATGCCAGAAAAATTATATTCATATATCTTTTCTTATTTCATATATTTTTACTTCTAAAAAACTACGATGTCGACAACGTTCAACTTGTCACACACTTATGCATTAAACACATTCACCACAGTAGGCTACCGACTACAAAATGTCAAGGATAGAATACATATGCTTATATAGGGTGTTTTTTTAAGAGGTATAGAACTTTGAATTGAAATAAAACACAAGAAAATCGTTTTAATGTCCATTAATTTGGCTTTATTGGAAGGATAATTTTATGCCATTAATGTTTAAATATGATTTCGGGCATGTGGCCGCCGCGGCTGGCTCGAATAAAGCCAATTCTACAGGTCCAATTTTCAACCACTTTTTCGAGCATATGGGGCCGTATGTTGGCAATAACGCCACGAATGTTGGCTTCCAAGTCCCCTAACGTTTCTGGTTTGTTGGCGTAGACGAGCGACTTCACATATCCCCAAAGAAAATAATCCAATGGTGTCAAATTACACGATCTTGGTGGCCAATTGACAGGTCCATTCCGCGAAATTATGCGCTCATCGAATGTTTCCTTCAATAAATCGATTGTGACGTGCGCTGTGTGGCATGTAGCGCCGTCTTGTTGGAACCACAACTCATCCACATTCATGCCATCCAATTCGGGAACAAAATAGTCGGTTAGTCGGCTCCAATTGCTGTGCATGGTGGCGAATCGATTCATGCGGGTCCTCTTCAACACTTTGCTCTACAGCGGCAATTGTTTCTTCGGTGCGCACTGTTCCACGTCTCTGCGGATGCGTATTATCACATAGAGTAAACGTAGTGCGAAAACGATCCATGGTCAACCGAATTAATTGCTCTGATGGACGATTATGTCGACCATAAAATGGACGGAGCTTGCGGTAAACTTCGCGAACTGAACCATTATTTTCGAAATAAATTTGCACAATTTGCAAGCGTTGTTCTTTTGTCAACCTGTTCATGATGAAATGGCAAACCCAACTAAATATTAATCACTTAACATCTGACAAAATGGCCGCCAGTTAAAAAAGTGATGCCAACTTAAAGTTCTATACCTCAATAAAAAACACCCTATATGAGAGTGATTCTTTTAAATACAGCAAGGCAACAAAGCGGCAGGTTGTATTGTCTATGCTGATTTTGTCGTTGTAGTCTAATTAATCTGATTTATATTTCTTTGCCTGCAATGAGAAAATTCAATGTTGCCAGTATAATACAAAGTGTTGAATGAATGATATCCTACAATTATTTCCAGAGCTCGTAATAATTGGTCTCTCTCGTGCATGTTGTCAGAAAAAAACACTCGTCCACTGACACGATGTGACACTGTCGCGAAAAAACCCTCAAACTTCGTTCTTCTTTGGCTTGCTCTCCGCTCAACCAACGACCGTATTTGTTCGGCTCATGTGTTCAGTCGAGACCCTTTATATCGTAAAAACTCGGCAAACGGTCTTTTGAGCATGTTGTGTGTTGCGAGATTAATTTTGTTTTTGTTGTACACATATCTGCCTTTTTTTTTACATTTCAGTAACCCGCAAGCCATAGCTCAGTTGTGCGGATGAAAATCACATACATGCTTATGCTCTTTCATTTAGTCGTCACTGAGTAGAGCTGCAAAACTATCGATAGTCGCTCCACTCGATAGTTTCGATAGTTTTATGTAAAACTATCGATACTATCGATAGTATCGAATAGTTTTATAAAAGTTGCCACATAAACTACATGTGACTCGAAAAAAATCCAGAATCCTCAACATTTTCATTAGTATATAAAAATATATCAAGCCTTTTTTTCGATTTTATCGAAAGCTGGGCATATTATCGAAAATATACCTTTTTATTGAACTTAAAATTTTATGGGCCTACACATGGCTTAGAATTATCAAAGTAAAGTTTTATCGTAAGAGACGATTGGCGGCCGTCGCGATATCAGTACCACCAAAATGTATCTTTGTGTCGACGATGTTGAATTTATTAAGATACGTGTGACTACTATTTGTCGAATAACACTTGGATTTATAAATAAATTCATATACATACATATATATTTAAGTACTTGTGTATACAGAAGCAGGGATGCGATGTCATATTTACAAATTGTACTAACTTTCAAAAAAAATTTTAATTTTTTCAGTACGATTGTACCTAATTCTTTATTTATATTTTTTTAATACTTGTACTTTTTAATTAACTAAAAATCAATTAACAAAACGCCAGAAGGTGCACAAAGAATACTAGTTGCTGGGATCTGAATATAAAAGTAACATTTACGATATACTACGTTTATAACCTTTTTTTTATTCGATTGTTCACAGTCGATGCAAATAGTAGGCTTCTCTCCTTGGTAGGAAAATAAAATTTCCACATTTGCAGATGAATTTGGAATAAATAACATTCCTTTCTTTAAGTACCGGAAAACATCGTTTGAGTTACTTAATTTTCTAATACCTTCGAGCTAAAAAAAAAATTAAGTGAACGTTAAAACCGGTTTTTCTATGGAAATTTTTTTTAATGTACACTTCAAGCACGCATTATTTTTTGCATAAGGGGGTTAATATATTTTAATGCTATTTTTGGCATGTAATATAATATAAAGAGATTCCAGTAGTGCTAAATGGGTCATTGAGGTGCTACGGTACTTTTGGTATTCAAATAGCGCTAAAATTATACAATTGTACCAACTTTTCCATCGCTGTACAAAAGCATAAATCAACTACGGATAATTTGCTTCAAAGCTGCCGGCTACTGTTTACTGACTTCGATTATTTTTACTCTTTTAATTACTTGTTTTTTTTTTGGCGATAGTATCGATAGTGGAAAAAACTATCGATATTTCATTTACAACAAAACTATCGATACTATCGATAGTACTATCGATAGTTTTGCAGCTCTATCACTGAGCAAGCGACGAATTAAGTTGTGCACGCATGTATTAATTTTTTCCTGGTTTTTTGTTTAATTTGTTTGAGCACACGGAACGAAATTAAAGTTCAAATTTAATAAATTTGTGCAGCAACAAAAAATTTAAATAATTTTGGAAGCTAAGAAATATTTCGTGATAAAACATGCTTTTTGCAATACGCAATGCATTTTATGTTATGAAACAGTTAAAAATAACACATTTTAATAGTATCCACAAAGCTTTGAATAAAATTAATTTGGAATTTATATACTCATTGTTGAATGGATTATTAAATTTTTAGTTTTTAGTTAAGCTTTTGATTAAATAGCTTATTTACAAAAAAAATTCAAACAATTAATAACCACATCATGTTTTTTAAATTAGAAAACTTTTCTTCAAGTGCAAGTTTATTTTACTCTCATTTTTCTCACCAATACAAACATATTTATTTTTGCGGGACACTGTTACATTTACACTTCGTTGACAAATAGTTTGATTTGCAGATATTTTTATTGTTATTTATTATTATCTTCTCCCTTTCTCTTTAATGCTTTGCCTGTGACAAAATATCTAAGGCAACACAGTGATGGGAAATGAGATTTACATTTCGGTATCATAAAAATTTTTTTTTAGTACTTTTTTGATTCCGAGAGTACCAAAAATTATTATTATTTTTTTTCATTTAAATTTTATTAACAAAAAATGGTAAAAAATTCATATACAAAGAAACAAAGAAATAAAAAAGGACACAATGTATGTACATACATATGTACATATGCAGGTACAAATGTCAAAGTTATAACAAGATGAATTTTTAGACTTCAATAAATCTTTGGCCTGGATAAGACTTGATACGGTTGGAATATAAAATCGGTTCCTTTGTTTTATTTTCATGAGATTTTGGTAAGAGGAAATCCTTTCGGCATTTTTAGAGGAGTGAGGTATGGACAAAATTCCGTAAGCTACTCTCGATATATCATGAAACATGTATTCATCTAATGCGTTTTTAGTTTAAGTCACTATAGATACATATATATTTTCTGTTATTAATGGTTTCAGTTCTTTTATATCAGCCAGTGCTCTATACAAGTATTGGTTGTAAATCGTTTAAAAATTTTTCTTTCCGCTAGGCAACATTTTAATTAAAAGTTGTATATTGCTGTTGGTTTTACAAGATAAAACATTTCCAGGGTAAATCTCATACCTCTTTTAGACACGGAAATACCCCTTTCAGACACGGAAAGTTTACTTTACAAAGTTTTAATTCAGCTGGGAGAAAGGCAGAGAGATGATATTCTTCTTTCTGTCTTTCACACAGCGTGTCTAAAAGTGGATTTCAAAATCAAACTAACATTTCATTGTCAAAGTCCAGTTTTGCCCTTAGAACTTGACAAAATTTAATATAAAACTTTTTACAATTTTCTTTAAACTGATTTCAAACAGTTGTTTCAACATGATTTGTGTTTATATGTATGTATATAGATCAACTTCTGTGCCACAGAAAATATCATTGGTTTTCGTTTATACGTATTGAATTTTGAGAGATTACACTTTTCTAAAATAGCTTTACTAATAAAGTTTCGTGCCATTTTCCGAAAAATAAATGTAATTCTTGGCAAAAATATATTAATACGCGCGTCATTTGACTGCATTTCTAAGTTGACCGTGAGAGTATCAAATGTGTTGGGGGAGTACTACGGTACTTTTTCCTGTTAAATAGTATCAAAAAAAGTACGATCGTACCAACTTTCCCATCACTGAGGCAACAACATAAAGCAAACGCAAGAGTAAAAATAAAGACCTTTTTTGCGAACACTTTGCTTGTTTTGCTCACTTACTATCCCTCAGTAGCTGAGCAACGACGATTCTGTTCGTATCATGCGGTCAGTAAGAGACAGTGTGCATACTTAATTTTTTTTAAATTCGGTAGAATCGACAAAAAAAATCGGTAGATTTGAATGAAATTCGGTAGAAATTTTTTTTCTTCAGAGAAACATAATAAATAACAATTCAAAGAAACATAAAAAATAACAAAATATATGTACTTATATATAAAGGGTAAGTGCTAAATATTTCATCCCCAAGGCACAATTCTTTGGCAAATATTAGGTGACTTCACGGATGGAAATCATGGTACAATTGTACTTTTTATGGTACATTTTTGACCTTGTTGGTACCGTGGTATTACCGCGAGTTACTTGGTACAATTTAAAAATGTCAATGTTTCACTATATGGTAACATTAATTTTGCCTATGTTCTCTTTAATTTTTTGTGTGTGTTTTATTTTAATCTCTAATAAATATAATAGTCGAATCTACGACTATATTTTTTTGTTATTTTTTATTGTATACTGAATTTTTATACACATTTGTGTCAAGTTTCTGTTTTTTATTGTAAGCTTCTGAATTTTTATACTAATTTTTTTACGTTTCTGTTTTTATTAATAAATATTAAAAATTGGTGCCGCCATTGTCTAAAAAGTAGATTTTATTTTCATAGTTCGTACTAAATCCAAGAAATCATTTTCCTTCCCTGGGTTACTTATAGTTTCAGTTTTTAACCGATTTCTTTGTTCTGTTTTAATGCTATGTGGCAAAATAGGCAATTTACACATATATCGACTTAAATTACTAAATAACAATATTCGGTAGATTTCAGGCCTCGTTCGGTAGAATTGGTAGATAGTTAAATTCACAGACATATTCGGTAGAATCTACCGAATATCGGTAGAAGTGTGCACACTGGTAAGAGACCGATTCGTGTTTTAGGCTCAACCCATAACCAGTGTTGCCAGAATTTCTAAGCATAAAATCTGCAAAATTTAACAATTTTTAACGAATAAATCTTCAAAATCTGCATTTTATTTTTAAAATCTTCAAAAAATCTTCAAAGAAATTTTTAAAACAACTTTTTTATATTTTATTTAAAAAAATGTATATAAATATGGATGTACATTTGAAATATAAATATTTTTTTCATTAACCCATATTTATAAAATTTAAAACCGGCCTAAAATGTATTTCATTTAAAGTTTTTAGGAAAAATGTTCTTAAAATAACTTTCAAGCACATTTTATATTTTTATGAATATAAACCTTTAATGTATGAAAAATTTGCATTTCGTTTCTGCTTAAGAAACTCATCAGCAGACTTCAACCAAAAAATGTTTGAAATAAGGTAAAAAACTTCAAACGTTTATAGAACGACTATCAATATGTTATTAAGAATTACGTACACAAGCATAATAGGTAATATTCATAAAAATTATTTTGGGTTACAAAACGTTTAACAAACAAATTTCCATGCAAAGTTTATGTTGTAAACCTTTTGTAAACCAAAACTATTTTTTATGAATATGGCAGAATAAGCTTTTTACAATTAATTGCCACATTGGTTGAAGTCTACTAATGAGTTTGGCTTTTTACACCCAAAGTTTACTTTGCAAAGTCTTGAGTTTGTTGAAGAAAAAAGATTATAGAATAATACGTCTTTTCTCTTCTGTCCAACAAACTCAAGACTTTGCAAAGTAAACTTTGCGTGTGAAAACCCATCTTTCTTCAGGAGAAACGAAATGCTTTTAACCAACAAACAAATAAAAATTCTTTATAGATACATTATAGATATATAGATACTTTATAGATATATGCGCAAATAATATAAAATGAATGAGAAAAGAAATCGGATATATAAAAAATTACACAAAAAGTCATTTAATTTGTTGCATAAATATCCAAAGGACTTCGAAGCTTTGTTTCATTCAAGTTCACTTAACTGAAAATTCTTTCGACATTTGCAAAGGAATGTGGTAAAGACATTACATTTTGAATAAATTTAGGGCTGCAAAATCGTAATTAGAATAAGTTCGTTTTATATCAGATCAAGAAGTAGTAGCAGAATTCGGAAAAATGGAAAAAATTCACTATAATTGGAGTTGAAAAATCTGCGTTTTTAGGCCAAAAATCTTCAAATCTGCATTTCGTGTTTTTGGAGGGTAAAAATCTGCAAAATCCAGATAAATCTGCATTTCTGGCAACCGTGCCCATAGCCCGGGAGCGAGAACACGATTGAAACGAAAAAGAGGGTTGCTGTTCAGACACTGAGTGATTCCGTGTCGTTTCTTTAAGGTGGAAGTACATACAAAGCGTTACGCGGCAACGCTTTTCTGGCTTGTTAAACGTTTAACGCTATACAAATGGAAAGTCACACAACACGCTTTTGAGGTTTTTTTAGTTGTAAAATTTAAAGCCTATTTTTTTTAAACATTTAATGCATTTTTTATCCATTGTTTAATAAAAAACTTAATTTCTAATAATTTTTGTGTATGTTAGCTTATGAATCTGGCAACACTAGCTGTCATTTTGTATACAACGCGTGAAAGTTGAAGAATGTTCAACTTTTTGCGAGGTACGCGCGTCGCGAGCTTCTCTATGTAACTTGCCTTATGAAAACACACAATTTCAACTTGTTTGACAGCCGCGTGTATAGCATTAGCGCATTGAACGCGTGTTATGTACTTCCACCTTTAGGTCTTTTGAGTGGGGAGACCGCACAGAGAAATTTGGTTGAGCATATTTTGCGAGCTCTGATTATTTTATATTATTTAACAGAATCAATAACCAAAAATTTATGTTAAGCATAAAATCAGTCTTTTTTATACTTTTCGTCATATAAGTACATTTCGAAGAAGTAATTTAATTTTTTTTTAAATGCACAATATTTTAAGGTGGCAATACTGAACTATGTATTTATACCTAAATATGAGGTGCAGATGGTGCTGCTGCTATTTCCAAAATAATTAAGTAGCTGGCTACGAAGCGACAAATGCTGCTAGCGGCATTTGAAGTCGAGTGTTCGTGTAGCCTGCTGTGGTGAATGTGTTTAATGCATTACATTTGAAACAACAACAAAATATTAAAATTTGTTTTTGTTTTGAATGTCAAGTCAAATGTTGTCGACATCGTGCGATTGGCCATACATGCATATGAATAAAATAACTGCTGTTAAGGACTGATCCTTTAAATACTTTCACCGTTATCTCGCGTCAAATTTCATTGTTAATCAGAGTGATTTCGTTTTTTTTTTTGACATCTTCAGTATTTTCCTCAATACTCTTTTTCTATCTATCTCTCTCTCTCCCTCTCTCTCTCTCCCTCTCTCTCCCTCCCGCTCTCTCCCTCGTGGTAGTTTTTTCATATTTTTGCGAAGTGTGCATGATATATTCGTTAATGCCGAATACAACACTCTTACTTGTTTTAAATGTTTTCTGTTTACCAAAATATTTTTGTTCAGCTGAAACAAGCGCCATTGTTTTGTTTCTTTAAAAAAAAAATCTGGTAAATAATTAACACCCATTAACTAGGCTGTACACCTATAACAATAAGGTTGATTGTTATAAATACGAGTAATATTAAGCACACATTTACATATTCATTCTATTCAGATGTTTTTTTTTTTGTTTTTGAGAAAAATAAAGAACTTTGTCTGAAGTTGGTCTTACAACTCAAAACATGACCTTGTATTTAGAGCCGAAAATACAACTAGCTCTTGGACTCAAGTCATTTATTGTACAAAATGTTTATATACATGTACATGTCGCTACCTAAATAAAGAAAGGACCTAACTCATTATTTTTTTTAAATCGAGATTTTTGCATTTTTCGATGCACATAGATGTGCTTTTATCGAAATATAGAAAAAAGCTCGATTTCAAAAAAATAATGAGTTAGGGCCTTTCTATATTAAGGTAACGATATGTATGTATATGAGAGTATGTATGTATGTATATACATACGTAGCAAATATAAATATAACTTTAATTCTGACAATTACAAAAACAAATACATACTCATACTGGTGTTAATTTGTTAGTTAAAGTCGAGTTTGTGCTAATGGTTTCTTATTGTTGTCGTTATTTTTTTTAGCTAACTACATACATACACACATACGAGTTACCCTCATAGAATCTATGACCTAAGAACCTATTACCACATTTTTTAATGTTTTGTTTATGATTACAAAAAAAGAACATGTGATGCATGATTTATTTTCTTAACTTTTTGTTAATTTGTTTTGCACCATCTTACTAAATGTTCATATAAAACAAATTAGAATGATTATTTTTATAATGACCCTTAGATATATATATGGAAGCAGTTTAAAGATTATATATTATTAGTAGATGTCAGAAAAAGTATTTACCAAGAACCTGATTTAAGTAAATTGTTGTACAACTACAAAATTTTAGTTTGAAGATTTTTTGACTGAAATTTGATTTAGTAATACGTACAGATGTACAATAGCTTTCCGTAAGCACCTGCCATTACGGCCTTATCTCACTGGTGCCAAAGCAACGGGTGTAGGTAAGACGCCAGACCATCGCCCCCATGCACCCTTTTAGAATGAACCTAAGGCCCACTCCTCAAGGCACATACGTTGCAATCTTTGATATAGTTATCCCTGTAATATATTCAATTACCTTGCTGAGGTAATTTGAGCTATCCAAACTTTGCTGCTATGTCTGTGTCCATAGCAGCTTCTGTTGAATGGCAACAGCACCTAGAATAGTGTCTGGCTGACCGCGTCAGACCAACCACTAGCTTTGATTTCACACTGGGAAGCCAAGACTATTTTCCCAGCGATTTTGGTAGCAACCACAGCCACCACGATAACTCTCCGGCTTCCACGCTAAGGTGTTGTGTATACACCCATAGCGAGGTCCCCAAGAAAATTCCTCAACCATTGCCGGCACAGCTCAACCACTCATCAGAGATGAATCCATGCCTGCGTCGCCAAAAATCCAGTGCCTACTCCACACATACCAAAATAATCCCTTAAACCCCGTGAGGTAGGACGAACTCGGCATTTTAGCAAAGGATCCTGACGACCGCTACATGCACTCAAAACTTCAAGGCAGCTCGACTGTTGGGCAACCGGCACCCGTGGCATCAGAAGAAGCCTCTGGTCAGAACTCGAAGTTCCACCACAAGGGCTTCACCTCTATCGTCTTTTGAACTCAGGAAAAGTTCTAGGTAACGCTGCACCTAACTGACATCAACAGGAACCTGTCTTCCTTTTATAAACATGTGCACATCCTTTGCTCTGTTGCCAGAGATCGGGTAGTAACACATAAGTTCTATGGGTAATGTACCAAAGGTACGTCAATGGAAAAAGCAAACATCACCCCAGCTGGGGCCCCAGGGTTGCCACACCCGTAGCCAAATATAGACTCCCCTAGGGGGAGTAATACGTAGTAGAGATTGATAGTAAATTGTAAAAATAAATACATGCACATTATTGCTAAAGCTTAAAGAGACTGTAACACAATTTTTATAATCATGTGTATGGGAGAGGTAGGCATATCCCTGTCTGCGAACAATTTGAAACTTAGCATTTTAGTTTAATATGTTATTTAAAATAAAATTACATATAAGCACTTTATTTTGAAATTAATTCTGACTGCAGAGTAATTTTTAAAATAAAGGATATATGGGAGGTAGGCTTGTCCTTGCACTGATTACAATAAAATTTTGCGAAAAGCATAACAACACCATTCTGTAAATAGTTGTTGTGGATTTCCATTGGTAATTGGAATAAAATTAAATTTTGAAAATTAAGGATATATGGGAAGCAGGAATGTACTTCATGCTATAGCAATAAGTTCTCACAAATATCTGATATTATGCAAATAGTTCGAAGGTTTGGTTGAATTCTTATCGTAATTTAAGTTGAAACTAAATTTTTAAAATTACGTGTTTGGGAGAGGTAGTCATATCCTTGACCGCGATCAATTTGAAACTTAACATGGTGCTTTAATGTGTTATTCTAAAAATAATAATACTTTTGCGACTTATTCTGAGAGTAATTCTTAGTTCTTAAAATAAAGGATATGTGGGAGATAGGCATGTCCTTGCACCGATTTTAATAAAACTTTCTGCAGCGGGCTTCTTCCTCTATTTTGTAACTATATTCGAAGTTTTGTTACACTTTGTACATAATTCTGTCTAAAATTAATTTTTTTTTTAAATAATTATATATGAGAAGTAGGTATGTCCTTAAATCGAATGCAAAAAAAATTCAGTAATTTTTATTTCACTGTTTTTTAAATATGTTTAAAGTTTCGTTGCACTCTGATCGTTATTATAACCAAAACTAATTTTTTTTATATAAAGGATATATGGGGGTCGGGCATGTCCTTGCACTGATTGTAATAAAACTTTTTGGAGACATTTTTTAACATATTTCCTAACTATATTCAAAACTATAACTGAAATTAATTTTTTTTTAAATAAAGGCTGTATGGTAGGTAGTCATGTCTTTGCATCGACTGCAGAAAAATTTCAGCTATTTTTATTACACTACTTTTTTATTTATTTTCAGGGTTTTGCTGCATGCTGGTCGTTATTGTAACCACAACTAATATTTTGAAAAAAGGATATATGGGAGCTACACATGTCCTTGCATTGATCACAAATGAAATTTTCTGCAGAGGTTTTTATCTTTATTTGCAACTTTATTCGAATTTTGGTTGCATTTGGTTCGTAATTCTAAATGAAATTAAATTTTTTTTAATTAAAGGATGTATGGTAGGTAGTCGCTTACTTGCATCGATTGCGAAAAAAAATAGCAATTTTTATTTAACTCCATTTTATTTATTTTCAAGGTTTTGCTGAATTCTGGTCGTTATTGTAACTAATAATAATTTTTGGAAAAAAAAGGATATATAGGAGCTACGCATGTCCTTGCGTTGATTGCAATGAAATTTTCTGGAGAAGTTGTTCATCTTATTTTGTAACTATATTTAAATTTGCGTAGCATTTTGATCGTAATTCTAACGGAAATTAAAATATTTTTAATAAAAGATGACGTGACTTGCGCCGACTGCAATAAATTTTTTTTAGCAAGTCTTACCACACTATTTTGTAAATACGTTCAATCTTTCTGACCGTAGTTGTAACTAACTAAATTTTTTATATAAAGGACGTATGGTAGGCAGGCATGTACTTGCAGCAATGTCAATTTTTGTGCAGCATTTGAGTTTTTTATGCATTTCATTGATAATTCTCTTGGAAACTGAAGTTTTTTATGCAAGAATGTATGGAAGGTAGGCATATCCTTGCAAAAATTAAAATGAAATTTGCAGTAGAGATTGGCAATATTATTTCTTTTGTTTCTGGTCATAATTGCAGTCAAAATTTAACATTTAAAATTAAGGACATGTGGGTATGTCCTTGCATTCAATAGCATAAAATTCACTAGAGAAATTAAGGGCCTAATTGTGTAAAACGCAATGCCAAGCGTTTTCAAAAAGTAAAGTAAAATATAAATTTGAAGATAAAAATCCGTGCAAGGATATCACTGCCCCACATAACTCCTTAAAACAATTCGCTTTCAAAATTCAACAGCAATTGATATTGAGCTTTAAAATTAAAAATTTAGGGCGCAACGCTAAGCGTTAACAAAATTTATATGGAAAAAATTTAAAGCGTTGCGTTTTACAAAATTATGCAAGGAGCACGGATTTTTTTTCTTCAAATTTTAAATTTCACTTTTTGATATCTGGGAAAGTTTTATCCATGTGTGATAACTTTTTTTTTATATGATTAGTTCACTCTATTAAAAATTAGAGAAAGTTGCTATGATAACTTATTTAATACAAGTCTGCATTTTAAATTGATCATAAAACAGAAGCAGCGAATAACTGGAGTTTAGAATATTACAAATTTTTCTTCACCAATTTCACTGATGAACGAATTTTCACTGAAAATGAAAACTGACAAGTTAAAGTAATTGCTGGAAGCCAAAAAAAAAAAAAAAAAAATGCGCAACAGTCTGCTGCTTACCGACAAAATGTAGTAAATTCTTAATTTTAAATAATAAATTTTTCAAATTTGACAGTGGTAACAATTCATTTAATGGCTGCAATAAAATGAAGAATTTTTAATATTTTTTATTGACTTTTACTCGACGCGCTTAAAAGCGCACCAAAAAAAAGAAATAAATACAACAAATGCTTACAAAACTTGGCCAAAAAACGAATTTAACACCTTTCATTTTATTGTGGCGTGTATATATTGAACAGGAAAAGCAAAAATTCGTATTAATAATAAACACTTTTTTTTTCAAGTTGCAGTTGCGTTTGTGATTTTAGCACGTAATAAATATACAAAAATATATAAATACAAAAAAAAAAGAGGAAAGAAATCTACAGAAAAAAAAACAAACAAAAAATCCAATACAACGAATTTATTAGTGGAAATAAAATAAAAATCAGCAGGAATACCAAAATTGGTAAGTTAAGAGTTAATAGCTTTTGCACAGAAGAAAATCAAATAAATTTCTTTACAAATGCCAGCGAACATGCATCAATGAATGAACGAACAAATGAATGACCAGTCAAATAAATGTTGTATTTCAAATGCGCAGACAAAAAAAAAAAAAAGAAAAAAACGTAGAAGAAATAAATAAAACTAAAAACTTGGCTGTAAGCCGCAAACAATTTTAACGGAATTATTATTATGTTGGCCAATAATGTTCACAGGAAGCAAGACAGTAACAGTTTCACCCCTCTCGCCTTAATTGGGAATGCCTTAATGTACAAAACTTTTTTCCCATCTTGGGATTGAAAGAGCTTTTCAAAATTGGAAATTCGGGGAAATGGAAACCCTAAAAGTTAAAAAAGTTTTAATTAAACTTTAATTTTACCCAAATATTAGCCTTTATGCTGTTTGCGAAACGTCGCACAGGGAGGGAAATGCCTATAGATTTTATTACTTTGTAAAAGTTATCTTCATAATAAAAATGTTTACAAGTTTGTGTTGCCACCAGACTCTGATCTTCCAGATTAGATCTAGTTTTTGTAAAACTATTTACTTTATTTCATATTTTCTCCAATTGCCAGCTTGATGTTGTAACATGTTCCTAATTAATCTACGATTGAAAGTTTTCGGCCAGAGAACTGCAGTAAAAAACTGCAAAATCCCAATTTTGGGAATTTAAAAAATTTTTTGAGAACTGTGGGATTTTCATTAACCAAATTTCTCATTCGTTTCCAGTAATTTTTTTATAGTAAACATTTCTAGTTAAAATGAAAACTAGACACATCTAGATTTTATTATTTTATAAACAAATATTTTATGATGAATAATAGTTACTAGTTTGTGTTACCCTACACTCGCAGTCTTTCGAATTCAAACCAATTTTTTGTAAAAATATAAACTTAAGCTCATAAAAATATAAACCTGTTTTGAATCTTATAATATATTATATTAAATTATTATCTCACAATTGAAAGCTTTCACCCAGCGTTTAATGTAGGAACTACAAAAAAAAAAACAAAATCCCCATTTTAAACATTTAAAAAAAATTTGGGAATTGTGGGACTTACAATAGCCAAATTTCTCATTCGTTTTCATTTAAATTTTTTAGTTCAAATTTCTAGTTAAAATTTAAACTAGACACTTATTAACTTTATTTTTTTTTTAATAAATATTTTATGAAAAAAAATTACAAGTTTGTGTTGCCCTACATTCAAAGTTTTCCGAATTGGATCTACATTTTATATAAATATCAAACATCACCAGCTTAAGATCAACAAATTAAAATCTGTTTTGTTTCTTCTAATATATTCTAAAATGTCCCACAATAGGAAGTTTTCGCTTGGCGTCTAATATGAAAAGTACAGAAAAAAATTTAAAATCCCAATTCGGGATATCTTAAAGAATGTTTGGAAATTGTGGAAATTTCGTTCAACAAATTTCTCATTCGTTTTCAGTCAGGTAAACTATTTTTTCATTACAAATGTTTTATGAAAAAAAAAAGTTACAAAATATGTTAAGCCTAGAACCAGAGTCTTCCGAATGAGACCTGTATGTGGGAACTACAGAAAAAAGCTGCAAAATCCCAATTTTGGGTATTTTGAAAAAAAATTTAGGAATTGTGGGATTTTCGTATATTTTTGTATATTTTTGGAAAAAAGACAAAATATTCTAAATATTTATATTATATGGATAATTGAGACATGGTTGTTCAATTACTCGCACTAGACAGGGCTAAGTTCACATTTTAACTACAATTCACCTGGTAGGGATAAAATCTATCCATTTGGAGATAAGTTAGAGAGTTAAAATGTTCCACAAAAATATTCGTAACATGATTTTACACAAAACTCCTGAGACTCTCCCATAACTAAAATGAAAGCGGGTATTAGTATGAAATTAACCCTTAAACGGATTTCACGTTTTTGCTAATTGCTGGTTTTAAGGTTCAATTTTGAACTTAGCTCCAGTTTAAGACTCATATTAGAATATCATGAGGAATATTATTGTGAAATATTTTAATCTATTACATGCACATTTAAAACAACTTCGCTGATCTCTTTTTACAAAATATATAAAAGAATGATGCAAATGTAGGATTAAAATGTTCCAGACCTATGTGGAGATTAGAGGGTTGACAATACCTACAAAATATATTCGTAGCATGATTTTACATAAAACTGCTGAGCTTCTTTCGTAACTAAAATGGAAGACTGCATTATTATGATATTAACCCTTAAACGGAATTAAACGATTTGCTCATTTCAAGTGCTAAAGTTTGGTTACGAGTTTGGCTCTATTTCAAGACTCTTAGTAGAATTTCATGAGGTATATTTTTTTAATATATTTTAATCCGTTCAAATACATTTGTAACCCTTTTTATGAAAGGTACAAGAAAGACCCATACGAAAAAGAGGTAGAGGGTTAAAATGTTGCAAAAGAATGTTCCTGGTAGACTTTTAAATAAAACTGCCAAGCACTTACTGTACTTAAACAGCAAGAGTGATGAAGTACCAATTTAACATTCAAACACATAATGGGGGCAAGTTACGGCATTCGATATTGATCGAAATTTAAGTACAAATACAACTTAAAATTTATGAACATTTTTTCGATATCAAATGACGCAATCCGCCTCCAGAATTTTGAGAAATTTTTAAGATTAAAGTTTGATTTTCAGTTTTGTTGTATGAAAAGACTTCAATAGAATTTTATGACGAATATTCGCCAGGGGTGGGAGTACTTTAACTAAGTATGTATAGAGGTTTAAAATACATTACAGGAATTTTTTTTAAAAGATTATACATAAAGCTGCTGAACACATATGATATCGAAAATTAAGGCATTTCAGTAGTTCCCTCAGCCGACTTAAGCAGAGAAATTTACAATGCAGGGGTGGGAGTACTTTAAGTAAGTATAGAAATAGATTTTTTTTTTGTTCAAGAATATGGAAAAAAAGGAAATATTCGGGGCATTAGGAATAATTTATGCTATACTAGCTATTGGATTATTAGGATATATTGTTTTTTTTCTTGTTTGTTGGTTTGTTTAGCAGAAATAGTCATTAGAACTATTTTATTTACTAGTGTTGTAAAAAGCGGCTACTTTTGAATACTCAGTACTACTTGATACTTTTTCAATTGTGTACTCGATACTACTCAATACTTTATATATGTATGTATATGGGAAGTAAAAAATTATTATTTTAATGATGGAATATGGAAAAACAAAGATTATATACAAGTATTTTTAAATTAATGTATAACAAATGAAAATAAATGAGTTTGAAGATAAATTTTTTTTAGCGTACTCTTAACACTTCTAGCGCATTAATCTCTTAAATTATCTTCTAAATATTTTTTAATTAACATTTTTTCTCACAATTGATGTTATTACTTAGTCATTGTTGAAATGTAGAAATAAAATTTTACCGACATTGAAAGAATATAAAATATTTTTATATTTTATTATTTATTTAATATTGTATCACGTGCCTTCCTTCCACTGTTCTGAAGGGTCACTTTTTCTGTCCAAGAGTAGTTTTTAATGACTGAAGTAGTTCAATAATGCATTTTGTAGTACTTTTTTTAGTGGCTGTTTTCGTATCAAAATAATTCCTAACAGAATTGGTATTTGTTACACTAACTCCATGAGGTTCAGAGTCATAGTTGTTTGTATCAAACTCACAGAGTTGTATAATTCTGATTTAATTTAAAGGAAGACTTTCGCTTGAATACTACAAAATGCAACCCTGAAAGTATTGAGTAGTTACTTTTGTGTATTGAGTACCGGGAAAAACTCCCGGTATTGAGTACTCAGTACTCAAATACTCAATACTTCTACAACACTATTATTTATTTATTTGTGTTTTTTTGTTAAGTAGTAATATCAAACTGTAATTTATTTCCAAAATTTTTGGAGGCAAATGCTCAAGAATTTATCCTCCATTATGCCATTTATATATAAAATATATAAAAAAAGCTGAGATTTTTCAAATTTGGTGCAAAAACTTTGTGCTGAAGTCTACTGATGAATTGCTTAAGCAGTAACAAAATTCATATAGACGTTGCTTAACCCTTAAAAACAAACCAAAATTCCTACACCCTTATTTATAAAACTTATTAAGGCTTTACAAAGGGTTTTTGAAACAAATTTTCATAAAAAATTTTTCTTAAAAAGCCTTTATAAAGGCTTAATAATTTTTAATAAATAAGGCTGCTAATATTTATTTAATCAAATTTTATTCATTAAAAATTGTTCCTCAATTATAAATTTGGCGTAAAAATTCTATTCCAATAAAGAAATTTTAAACAATTTAAACAACAGCTTACAACTAATTAATTTGCATGGGCCTGACTTGCCTTTGGCAATTCGCATTAACTCATCGCAACACAATTTGACACAGATATTACTTAATGAGACCTCTAAAGTAGTGAAAAAAAAGAAAAATCAAATAAAATACGTTATTGTAATAAATTATTTATATATACATATATAATTTTTTTTACTATTTGATTGAACTTTACTTCTATTAAGCCTTAAACAATTAGAAATTTTTATAGAAATTCAACCAGAAAAAGAGACAGAAGAAAATGCAAAAAAAAGTGTATGTAGTGTTGTTATAGAGACAAACCTTAAAAGCCAAAATAGTTGACAATTTAAAATGAAACTAAAAAGCTGCCAAAGCAAACGTGCTTTAAATCATAATTGATTTGTTGTAGTCGTCACTTAAGAAGTGCGGGGAAAAAACGTGTTCCCGGAAAAAACAAAGTTTTTTTTTGTTGTATTGTATATTTTTCGTAAATATTTTTGTTGTTGTTGTTTTTAAAGAAAAACGCATGACAACAACAACAACCACAAAAACGCTTGCAGCAGTAGCCGCCAAGCTTGCTTAAAGTGGCTTGAAAGTTTGTTGTTATTGTTGTTGTTGTGTTTTCTTTATTTTTTTTTAGTTGCCTGGCTCTAATCGTGGTTCTTGTCTTGATGGCTGACTGTGTTTTTTGAGGCATTCAACGCACTGCGAGAGTGCCACGATTTCACCTACGTCTATGTTTAAATAAAATTTTTGACGTTGTCGTTTCATGTTAAAAAGAGTTTATACAGCAAAACGCACCCAGTTTTAATTTTTATGTTTCTGCGTTTTTTTTTGTTTACTTCACAGTAGTTGTTGCTGTTGTTGTTGTTGTTGTTGTTGTTATTTTTGTCTTATTTATTGTTGACAATTTTCTCCCATTTCTTCCTAGGTGCGTGAAATGCTTCAAATTTACCCAGCAGATTGACTAGCAATTACAACAGAGTTTGTCAAACTACTCATTGCAGCGAAGAAAGTTAAAATAATATTTGTGCTGTATATTGCCTTTATTAATAATACCTTATATTTAATTGAAATGCAATAAAGAATAGAAAATTTACTAATTATTGGATATGTAAATATTTGTTATGTTAATTCAAAAAATTTTTAAATTAGCTTAAAAGTTTCGTATGTTTATAGTAAGACTCTTAATACATTATTGAGAACTACAAGAATACAAACATAATAACTTTCAAAGTATTCAACAAAAATCTCTATAAAACAAGTATCTCTATTCAAATGAAATAAAAACCTTTTGCAAAATAAATAAACTTCGTTACACAGAAAAAAGTATTCCCAAAAAATTTTCAAACAAACGGGTGTTTTGAAATATAATTTAGTTTCAGTAAATATTTTTTACTGTTCCAGTAAATTATTTGTTCCAATTTTATTTTATGTATAAAAAACTGTATAGAATGAAAATTATCTACATAAAGTAAAATTTGTAAAAAAAATTTATAATTTTTTTTTTATTTAAATTTGCTATTTTCAGTTAAATTTATTTTAATATACTGTAAAAAAATTTGTCTGATTTTTTTTTAATTTTTTCAGTTAAATTTATTTTTATATACTGTAAAAAAATTTGTCTGATTTTTTTTAATTTTTTCTACAAATTATTTTATAGATATAAAAAACATTTCATTTTTTTTTAAAGATTTTTGTTTGCGGTTTTCAAACTTATTATGTTTGTATACTGTGATTCTCAATATAGTATTAAGAGTGTTACTATAAATAAACATACGGAGTTTTGTTAGCTAAATTAAAAAATTTTTTGGGTTGAAGTCTACTGACGAGTTCCAAAGGCGAGAACGAAATGCTTAACCATAAAAACAAGCCAATTTTTGAAAGTAAAAAAAAATAGTTGAACCTTTTATTTCATTCAGTTATTTTTTCAAATAAAACTTTTACTATTTTTTTTTGAATTGGTAAGAATTGTTATTGATTCAGTTAATTTATTTTCTGATAATACGAAAAATTTTAGTGAATGTGTTTGTAAATTATAAAAAAAAAATTCGCTGAATAATACAAAAAAAAAATCTGCAAAAATATTTTTCTGTTCCTATTAATAAATTTGAGTGAAAATATTTTGAGTTTCAGTTAACTTTTTTCTCTAATGCCATAATAATTTAACTAAAAAAAAATTTTTTCCAGTTAAAATTTTACAAAATGTTATCAGAATCTACAAATTTCTTTGTAGACACAAAAAATTTACTGATTCAATGAATTTGGTTACTGAAAACGAAATTAATTTTTTCTGTGTATTTCTTATATTCTTGTAAATCATTAGAACGTGGAAGCAGAAATTAGCTTCTATCAGTGTTGTCAGATATGGCGATATCTCGCCAAACGTGGCGACAAAAATTTGCTTTTGGCGATGAAAATTTTGAAATGGCGATTGGTAATTTACTTGGCAATATTTGAACACCTTGGCGATATTTTTGGCTATATTTTTACGATTTCAATAAAAATAGAATGATGTTAAAATATGAAATTTTTTAGTCCAGGAGTTTCTTATACAACATAGAATATTTCTTACGCTGCAGCCACACATTGAAATTGATAGCTGTGACACAAAGTGACTGTCAATTTCATTTTTTAAATGCCACCGACGAAGAAACAACTCTGATTTGTAGCTTCAATCAATGTGTGCTGTGATCAGTTTTTCAAATTGAAAATTAAATTGCCATATGAATTGATAAGTGATCAAATTCAATTCAATCTAGTTTTCAATTTAAAAATTGAAAGGAAAAAATTGAACGTGTGGCACCCAAGTTAACTCTTTATCTCAAACAAAATTTTCTGAATTTGAAGAAGTTTTTAAACAAAATATGAACCACAAAATCTCATTTGGTGTTTTTGAAACACAGTGAGGAAAACTTCCTTTTATAAAATGAAACCAACCTTTTCATAAGAAGTACCAAAAATCCTGCACCAGTTCTCGCCTAGTATGAATATGACGATACTTCTGGTACTTACTATTTCAAGTATATGATATCTGTAATTAAAACACATTTAGGTAAATGTTAATTCAGTCTTATCACAAGATTTATATAATAATTTTGCTCTTAGTGTTCAAGACATGTCCGAAGAAAGTAATCACTTATTTGTATGCGTTATATTATTTTTTGCATATGTACATACTTGTTTACATAATTAAACAATTTATTAAGAATTTTTGATTGTTCTGATGCTTCAGAAAATCATCAGTAGACTTCAACCTAAAGTTTCTGGAATAATCTAAACAACTTTATATGTTTAATTTAATTCACTTCATTTGTCAATTGAGTCTTTCAATTGAATTGATTCTTGACACACACACTTCACACACTTCATAAATAAGTGAAAGAATTTTATTCAACTATCAAATTTAAATTTTTTTCACAATTAAAAATCTAAAAGTTATAAGCTTCTATTTTTTTTATTTAAAATTTAAAAATACTTAACTACAAACATAAATTTTGACAGCTGATCAAGAGACTCGAACACACACAGCACAATCGAATTGAAAGACTTACTAGTCAATTGGAACAAATCTAAATCTTTTGATATTTCTTCAAACAACTCGACAACTGCCAAACTCATCAATTGACAGACACATACACGCCTTGAATTGGACAACAACCAACTCAGTTGTCAATTGAATTAAAACATGTATGAGGCGCGTTATAATAAAACTCTTATTCTATTATTAAAAATCACACCACACATATGGAAATAAATACCAATGTAAAATCAAAATGCAAATATTTTAATTTTACAACAGATTAAATTTATTATATATAAGATCTTGTTTAAGTGTATGGGTTTTTATTTACTTTGTTTAGTTGTAGTCAGTTGTGTGACTTTGTATTGTTTTCTTGTTGTTTGTTTTGATGTTCGTGTTGGGTAAATAGCCGACAAGCTTCGCATTACCAGCGAAAACTGTCTACTGGTGGCTAGTAGTCAGCATACTTGTCTAGTGGTGGAAAGGTCGCTGGTTCGATTCCTGCCGGAGACTCAGCTTGCCTCTGCAGACAAGCCAAAGTAGGGGCCTGTTCGGAAATGCATCACTATTCTGCAATATGCAATACAAGTTTATTGATAACAATTTTTTTAGAAGTATCTATGTCTGCACCCCATATTTGTCATTTTTATGCGTTATCTACACTTAAATTTCCATTTACTGTGGAAGATGCATTTCCCAACAGGCCCTAACTTGGCAGTTTGTGACTGTTAAAAATAAACTTAAATTTTAATTTCAAATACATTTACAGGTAAATTATATCATATTGAACTAAAATTTCATTCATAATGGTATTTATTATGTGTTTATCTAAAGAATATTTAAGCGGTAAGTGCGTTGACTACCAGTCAATGAGTTCGAGTTCAAATCTTGGCTTGGAGAGCCCTACAACAGATTTGTTCATGATGCCATATGACATATGCCATATGATATATCACCTAAATTTAATAATTAATACAATAAAATGACTAAATTAAATTGAACTCAAGTAACTTTGATCTAACACAATTCTACGTACTATTTCTGCATCATCAAATTAACGCTGTTTCGACTTAAAATAACTTTGATTCAATTTGATTTTTCTTTCTGATTTAACAGTAGTGTAACATTGAATTAATATGAAATTAAGTTATTTCAAAAGCAAATTTATTTTTGGAGGTTATTGTAAGTCATGTTGAATTAACATAAAACAAATATGAAGTAAAATCAATACCAAAACTTGTTAAATTAACTTTTTTTCATAAGTTTTTATACGAAATCTTTCTCTGTGTATATAAAAATAATGCGCCTTAACGTGGTTGGCGGATGTTTATAGCTTTGCTATTTATTCAGCAATACAGAAGTTAGGACGTGACTTTCGTTACAAACAAAAATCGACACTATTGCAATTATAAATTTATTTTTGTTTTGATTTCTTTCTATTTAAAAGCAGATTTAGTTTTGTTTCGTTGTTTTAAGTGACTGAAACAAAAACAATGAGAACGATTGCTTACTTTGTTTTTGCTTTGATTTTTCACATGATAATAAACCAGAGAACACAGCCGATTCGGTTGTAAGCCGACAAACAGCCGCCACCGGCTACAAACAATACATTAGTTTAATCGTACGCCGGTAGAAAAGAAAATAATGGGAAATAAATAGAAACGTTTTAAAATATTTGCAGAGAATTTGACATCATCATATAATATAATTTTATTGCATTGTTCTTCCACATATGAAATTTGTTTTATATAACTTAGCAGCAAAGCTATAACCGGGTGTCCTAAGACACCTTTCTTCTCTTTTTTAAAGAGAAGTAACACTCAGGCAAGTAGGTGTTACCTTCTTTAGGAAAGGGATAGTGACAGAGAAGAGAGGTTGTGAAGGAAGAGATAGAGTATAGCTTCATTATGTTACAACTCTGTTTTGGCACGTTTTTTTTAATAATGCAGTATTGCAGCGCCTCTGGTATCAATGGGTCGTATTAAATTTTCGAAGCTGTGCTAATTAGACATTTCATTGGTTATTTCATTTCGCCGGTAATTCTGCTACACAGTACCGACACAGGAGGTAGCTCTGAGTATCCGCTATGTGTCTATGCTTTGACTTCGACTACGACATTTTGATCCTATATTAACCCTAGACGCTCCTTCTTCGTCGAATCGACGAACATCGTTTACGATTTCTCATTTATTTTCTTTGTTACTCATTGCTGTGTGCTCATTTTTCTTATAGCTCTAGTCATTGCCAAGCTGCTGACGTGTGCACACGTGCAATCTCGTTAGACGTGTGTAAGTATGTTTTTTTTAAGTTTGTGTTCGTCAAATCGACGCTTGATCCCTGTGCCTCTTGCACTAAATGACTGAAAATTCCAACCAAACTAAGTTTACTTTTTAGTTTTAAGTGACAGTTTTAAGATTTTAACAAATCCCTGAAATAATTTTTTATTTTAAATACCGCCTTTTGTGAATTTTTTTTTACTATTTAAAAAAAGTAAAAAAAAACTTAAAGTAATTTTTTTTGTTTACTAGTTTTAAGTTGCATTGAAATAAGCAAACTTTATGTTTAATACGAAAAAAAACTAAATTGTTTTTCCAATAAAACCAAAATTTTATATTTTTTTTAATTGGGAGTGTTTGGGGCCAGATAAAAAATGCACTTCGTCGATTCGACGAAGAAAGTGCTTATAGGTATAAAAATAAGAAAGATCGTCTAGGGTTAAAGAAAATATATTGCGGTGTTTTTTAATCTTTTACGACAAAACGAATTAATTGAAGTTCTAAGATGCCAGCTACAATAAGGAGCAACAAGTTTAAAAACCTCAAATAAAAATCTTTATAAAACAAACATTTTTATACGATTTTGTATCAAATTTTTATTTTCCACAATCTTATTACAATAAAAATTTTGTGTACGTTTTAAACTTAAAGTCAAATAACTATACTTTGGCATTTCTTATTTAATTAATTTGTTAAATTATTAAAAATTGTTCTTCTGTAAAATTATAACAATCAATATTTTGTTTTGCTGTACTTGCACAATATTTATATTTTCCTATCAATCTTCTCCAATTGCGAATAGATTAGATATTTGTTAAATAATTTTTTTTAAGTAATTGTATTAAATTTTTACTTAAATTATAAATAAAATTGTAAGCACCCACAAAAAAAAGTTTGAGCACTACACACGCCATGCGTTTCAACAATCTATCTTAAAACAACAATTTGGCATTGCAACACTTACTTGCCGCTTAATGTTTATTAAACGAAAAATGCAATACTTGGCTTATGACTTCAACAGTCTGTGTAACATGTATGTTAAGTCGTTGGTTTTTTAGTTTTCCTTGATATTTTCGTACTTTTTCACATTATCCGTGCACCCTCTCCATACAACACATGTAAAAGTAATTTCAGCAAGAAAAATATACTCGTACTCGTACTAAAGCCGATGACATGGACACAAGGAAGCAAAAATAAAACATGTTAAAAAATATATGCTAAAAGTGCGTGTGCAATTTGTTTTTGGAGACATTATATCCAAAGTAAGTATATGCCAGCGGGTAAATTTTATTTGCAGTTTAGCTAAGTGGTTTGGTGGTTTTGGCTTAAAGGTGTCGGACAACTTTAACGCTTTCCTTAAGAAGAGAAAAATTTGCTCTTGGGCAAATAGTTAATAATTTCGAATGTTTTATTTTATTCAGGTGCTCTAAAGAGGATGCTGGGTTATCGCTATTTGAATATGAAATAATTTGTACACTCAGGCACACATATGTGCTCATAATTGTGAAAGTGGTATAAGTCATATGTTTATATTTTAGAGATATTAATTGGATTACATTTAAATACAAAAATCAAAATACATGATAGAAAGAAATTGTTTATTAAGTTTAAAGTTTTTTAAACGCACTACACAGAAAAAATTATTCCCAAAAAATTTTCAAACAAACTTGTGTTTTGAAATGTACAGGGCAATTATGTAAAAGATTCCGCAGGGAATTTCTCCCAGGGAACAATTCCAACTAATAGCAAATGATAGGGAAAACAAAAAATTCTAATTGGAAAAGCGAGAAATTCCCTGCGGAATTTTTTACATAATTGCCCTGATAATTTAGTTTCAGTAAATATTTTTTACTGTTCCAGTAAATTATTTGTTCCAATTTTATTTTATGTTAAAAAAACTGTATAGAATAAAAATTATCTATATAAGGTAAAATTTGTAAAAAAAAAATTTAGATTTTTTTTTTATATTTAAATTTGTTATTAACAGTTAAATTTATTTTTACATACTGTAAAAAAATTTGTCTGATTTTTTATAATTTTTTCTACAAATTATTTTATAGATATAAAAAACATTTTATTTTTTTTTAAAGATTTTTGTTTGCGGTTTTCAAACTTATTAAGTTTGTATATTGTGATTCTCAATATAGTATTAAGAGTCTTACTAAAGGGTGTTTTTTATTGAGGTATAGAACTTTAAGTTGGCATCATTTTTTTAACTGGCGGCCATTTTGTCAGCTGTCAAGTGATTAATATTTAGTTTGGTTTGCCATTTCATCACGAACAGGTTCACAAAAGAACAACGCTTGCAAATCGTGCAAATTTATTTCGAAAATAATGGTTCAGTTCGCGAAGTTTACCACAAGCTCCGTCCATTTTATGGTCGACATAATCGTCCATCAGAGCAATTAATTCGGTTAACCATGGATCGTTTTCGCACTACGTTTACTCTATGTGATAATACGCATCCGCAGAGACGTCGAACAGTGCGCACCGAAGAAACAATTGCCGCTGTAGATCAAAGTGTTGAAGAGGACCCGAATGAATCGATTCGCCACCGTGCACAGCAATTGGAGCTTTGTCCATCAACTTTATGGAAGATTTTGCGCAAAGATCTTGGCTTGCGACCTTACAAGATCCAGCTTGTGCAAGAATTAAAGCCGCGTGACCATTCAATGCGTCGTGATTTTGGTGTATGGGCCGAAAATGAGATTGATCTCGATGCTGATTTTCATCGCAAAATTTTGTTCAGTGATGAGGCTCATTTTTGGTTGAATGGCTACGTCAACAAGCAAAATTGCCGCATTTGGAGTGAAGAGAATCCACATGAGACCCCTGAGACGCCATTACATCCACAAAAACTGACTGTTTGGTGTGCTCTATGGGCTGGTGGAGTCATTGGGCCATACTTCTTCCGAAATAATGCTGGAGAGTCAGTTACCGTTAATGGAGACCGGTATAGAGCCATGATAACCGACTATTTTGTTCCCGAATTGGATGGCATGAATGTGGAGTTGTGGTTCCAACAAGACGGCGCTACATGCCACAAAGCGCACGTCACAATCGATTTATTGAAGGAAACATTCGATGAGCGCATAATTTCGCGGAATGGACCTGTCAATTGGCCACCAAGATCGTGTGATTTGACACCATTGGATTATTTTCTTTGGGGATATGTGAAGTCGCTCGTCTACGCCAACAAACCAGAAACGTTAGGGGACTTGGAAGCCAACATTTGTGGCGTTATTGCCAACATACGGCCCCATATGCTCGAAAAAGTGGTTGAAAATTGGACCTGTAGAATTGGCTTTATTCGAGCCAGCCGCGGCGGCCACATGCCCGAAATCATATTTAAACATAAATGGCATAAAATTATCCTTCCAATAAAGCTAAACTGATGGACATTAAAACGATTTTCTTGTGTTTTATTTCAATTCAAAGTTCTATACCTCTAAAAAAACACCCGATATAAACATACGGAGTTTGTTAGCTAAATTCAAAGAATTTTTGGGTTGAAGTCTACTGACGAGTTCCAAAAGCGGGAACGAAATGCTTAACCATAAAAACAAGCCAATTTTTTAAAGTAAAAAAAATAGTTGAACCTTTCATTTGATGCAGTTATTTATTTCCGATAAAACTTTTACTAATTTAAAAAAAAAAATTAAGAATTGTTATTGATTCAGTTAATTTATTTTCTGATAATATGAAAAATTTTAGTGAATGTTATTATATAAAAAAAAAATTATAAAAAAAAATTTGCTGAATAATACAAAAAAAAATCTGCAAAAATGTTTTTCTGTTCCTATTAATAAATTTGACTGAAAATATTTTGAGTTTCAGTTAACTTTTTTCTCTAGTGCCATAATAAGTAAACTAAAAATAAAAAATTTTTTTTCAGTTAAATTTTTACAAAATTGTTATCAGAATCTACAAATTTCTTTGTCGGTCCGCATTCACACAAAAAATTTACTGATTCAATGAATTTGGTTACTGAAAACGAAATTTAGTTTTTTCTGTGTAATAATCCCAAATTACTATTTTACTTATAACATTTATTTTCTTTTTACATACTTTTACAACTACAATTTGAAGCTAAAAAAAAGTCAGCCAATGTAGTAATGGTAAAGAAAATAAAAAAAAAAACATTTTGGTAATTGAGTTCTTGTTTCAACTTTGTTATTTGTTTTAAGCTTCTCGTTTGTTTAAATGAAAGTTTATAACATATAATAACTCTAGTTGTTCTAAGAAACTTTGGGTAAAGGTTCCCTGATGATCTGCATTAGCAACAGTGAAATGCGCATAGGATCCAGCTAAACCCCTCAATAATCAATTTCAATGTATTTTTAATTAAAAAAAATATTTTACTTAATAAGTAAAATATTAATTTTGATTATTAGTGCGTTTAAAAAATTTTAAACTTAAATTTTAACAATTCCCATAAAAAATCACTAAAAATTGTTTATTACTTAAAAAAAAACTATTGATAATTTTGAGAGTCGAAAAATTTTCAGAATTTTGAACTCAAGTCTTAAAAATTATTTTTCAAACCTAGAAGCCTATAGGTTTAGTTTAATGATGATACTAGTACTAAATGGTGAATGAAATTATGTTAAATTTAAATTTAATTCATGATGTCACTTATTTACTACCTAAAGAATATTTAAGGTTGTTGTGGCTGCAGTGGCAAGCGCTTTGACTACCACGCCATGAGTTTGAGTTCAAATCTTAGCTGGGGAAGCCAACTACTTAACAATACATCCTCATTTTTCTGACACCTGTGCCAATACAAGCACTGACGTTAGTTAAATAATTAATAAAATGACTGAACACATTAAATTAAATTCATGTTGTTTCAATCTGAAAAAAACTTTAATTTAACGTGATTCTTCATTTTGATTTAACAGCACTGCAATGTTAAATCAGCATAAAGCAAGTAACAGCGCTATGTTCGGCTATGCCGAATCTTATATAGCCTACACCGGCGTACGTGAGGAGAATATACATACATACGTACAATGTCATACATAAGTGAAAAAATACATTTATTTTTTCCTCTAGCGAAATTTATAATAAGTGACGTATGGGTATTTTTCGACTAATGATTTTGATTCATAGATTTTATTTTCGACATGAGCAATGGTTGAATATTTAATTCTGCATTTTGTATTAAAGATTGTTTTTACATTTCAAAATACATGATAAGAAATATAATTAGGGATGAATTTACCAGATATCAGCACTTTTTAATGGGAATTTATTCACCAATATCTGAACAACTTGAATTCTCATTCACCCTTTAGCAAGTTACGCACTTGCATTTGTGCATAATACGCAACATATTACAAAGCTTCATTCAAATTAAATTTTCTTATAAAAACTGAGTAAAGGCGTTTCTAATATATAAATTATGTTAAATTAAAAAGAAAAAAAAATAGTTTTACTTAGTTTCTTTTATATAATAAAAAAAGTTTCAATTTTCCAACTCTTTTTTTTTTAAATTTTTCTGATTTTTAATAGTAATGTTTTTCTTTCCACATATTCCATTTGCAATAACGACTTTATATATAAAACAGAAATCTACAGCAATTGACACTACACACATTGTACCAAAGCACAAGGAACGCTGATGATGAAGGGGTAGTGGCCTTCGAAAACAGCTAGTTGTTCCGTTCTACCACGTGTTTGTCAAAATATTTACAATTAACTTTGGTGTTATTTGTTCATTACGAAGTTTAGCCTAATCAAAGCATATATATATAAATTAGTTTTATTTAGTTACTTTTATGTACCAACAAAAAGTTTAGGTTTTCCAGCTCTCAAACTGTGCTTGTTATTTTTCTAATTTTTGTACCGAACTTTTATCTCTAAAACATCAATTAGTTTTCATTTCTAAAGGAAAAGAAAAAATTATATTTAGCTGGTTAATTTTATATAAAAAAAATTAGATTCCCAACCCTGGAATCATATTTTTAGTTTCTTCGATTTTTTTTCAGCAAAATATGTTTCTCTATATATAAAATATGTTTAATTTGTAGAGAAAAAGAAAAAATTTTTTTGAGTATTTTACAATACAAAAAAAAAATCCAACCCTGGAATCGTATTTCTGATTTATTTTGATTTTTAATACCAACTTAATTCCAAAATTACAAAAGAACAAAAATTAGTTTCAGATAGTTACTTTTATATGGCATGAAAAAAAGTTTAAACTTTCCAGCTCTGAAACCGTATTTTCGATTTTGCTGATTTTCAATACCAATCTCTTTCAAAGCATATCGGACCAATCTACTTCTGATATACCAGGCCAAAGTCTCTATCTGTTCTGGGAGCTTCTGAAACCCGATTTCAAGTACAGACAGACGGATGGACACTAATTCGTCTTTCCTATTCATAAGGACTAAGAATGTATATACTTTATGTGTCGCATATTAATATTGTGTAAATTACACATGGAATAACAAACCTATATATTCCCTTTACCATTTTTGGCGAAGGGTATAATAAAGTTATTTCAAAAGGAAACATTTTCTTTGCGGATTATTGTGAATAATGTTAAATTAACATGAAACACATATGAAACAAAATCACTACCGCAAATATGAAGTCTATCTGTATTTAAGCCCTCAATAGCTCATAAAGGAAAAAGTGCTTATATTTTATTATATATTTGTTACTTAGTCCCGGTCCAGACTTGCAATTTTTGTTGCAGCAACTTTTTATTTTTTAGTGAGAAAGAGTGAGAGAGGAATACAAAATGCATACATTTCTATTTCAACACACTCCCACATATTCAAGAATTGCTGCGACAAAAATTGCAAGTCTGGACCGGGACTTAGGAAGCAAGAATTTAGTTTCAGTGTATTTTTTTTATGCAAGGTAAACTTGTAAGATGAAAAATGTGTTTTCCTTTTGTGGATGATACAAATTTATTTTTCAATTCAATGTAAACTATTGAACATTTGTATTTAAACTCAACAAATTTTCAGAATTTGGAACTCAAATACAACCAAATGGCTAGTCGAATATTTGTCTACGAGAATTTTGTGCCAGGTTAAAGGAAACGTGTATAACTTTTCTTTATTCGAAGAAATAATTCTTGCAGACAAATATTTCACTTGAAATACGCAATACATTTACATTGTTTGTTAACATTAAGGTTGGTGAATAGTGTATCTCGGAATTCTCATTCAGCTACTAAGTAGAACTGTATAAGTTTTCAAAATTTAAAACCAATTGGGAAGCAAGTGATGACTTTAGTAGGCAGTGACAAAGAAGGCCGCTTGAATTACTGCCTGGGAATTTTGCTGATTCTTGCTACAAAGTAGTTAGCTGCTTGTTATATTAACCGAGTGTACGATCTTCGAAATTCGTGCATTCCATATTATAGTTAGTCGAGTGTAACCAGTGTTGCCACATTTATTTTTCAAAAGTCTTCAAGTCGAGCAAAAAAAATCTTTTTTTTGTTACTAAAAATCTTTTTTATTTTTTTTGAATGAAAATGAGTTAAAATTAATTTTGCTTCCTGTGAACTATTAAAAGTAAAGTCAAATAACACAAAATATTTACTGTATTGAATATGTGTAAGATCATTATGAAGCAAATCAGAATATTTGTAAGTAGTTTAGTTGAAAAATCCCTCAATAATATATTAAAAGTACCAAAAGTAAAATTTTTAAAAATCTTATTTTTAGATAAGAAATCTTTTTTGTCGTTTTAACATGTCTAAAAACTTCAAAAATAAGATAAATCTTCACATATGGTAACACTGAGTGTATCCGAACATTCCATTCTCCAAATTTTTATTGTGTTCGTAATTATCAACGTAGAAGGTTGCCTAGTATACGGTTCTCCTAATAGATATTTATAGAAACGTGGCCGGCTTCAACTTTAAGCCAAGTGGCTGCCCAACCTTATAGTTATCCTGACAACCACAGAAGCCGAGTGGGAAACCCAGTGAGTTTCTCAGATAAAGAATACTGTGATAGTTGAATTTTGGTAGCGAATATTAAATTGAACTTTAAGCCTTTGAAGCTGTTGTATTTTCCTCTGAAGATATGGCAAAATTAGCAACAGCCATTTTTAGCGAAAAAAGTATAATACAACACAATAAAAACTGAAAATAATACAAAAACGAAATAAAATATATTTCATTATATTTTAATTTGCACAAATCAACAAAATAAAGTCGTTGCTACCAAACATTTTCCACAGCCAAAAGTAGTCGGTATTCATTGCAGTGTTGCCACAATATCAAAACTATAAAATTTATATAATCGCACATTTGTAATAATGGAAAATATTTAAAGGCTAATTTACCGTTCACTTTAGTTAAAGTTAAGTTTAGCTAACAGGAACTTTATGGCTTAACTGTAATAATGGTACTAAAAATTAAAAAAAAATATATGCATACCTTTGCTTCATAAAACTCGTTGCAACTAGGAATAATGAAAATACGAGTATGCAAGTAAATTTAAGTAGAAAATATGTTAAATAGAAAGACTTTAAGGCATAAATATTATTATTATTATTTTTTTTTTGGTTATTACACGTTATATCCACATAAATATGAACGTTATGATATGTGTACGAAAGTACGTGTTTGCATTTGCTACAAAGTATGCGCGTTTATATTTAAATATGAATGATGTGTGCTTGGAATATTTTAACTAAAAATAAATAATATTTAATAAAAAAAAAAAAAATAAAACAATACAAAGAACCTAAAATTCCAAACTATTAGTTCGACCATTAAAGACTTTTAATACAGTTGTTCGCCGTTTTTATGGTAAAAGAAATTATGCTGTTGTCCAAAAAAAGATAGAAAAAAATCATAATCATGTCATTCACCCAATAACACCAGGAATAAACAACTGTCACATAGCAATGCAAACAGGTGAATGCCACCACCACGTACATATGTATTAAACTTACAAGTGCACTACAATCAATAAATAATTTTAAAGCAAAAGAAAAAGTTTAATTTTTATTCAATTAAGAAATTTGTGTATGATTCATATTAATAAAATTTCAAATATGAATATCGATCATTCAAAAAAAAAAAAAATATTAATAATAAGAGAAAATTCTTGCATTGTGCAGTTTATTAATCGTTAAATAATTAATTTTGACATTTTGATTGCATTAAAAAAAATTGTTTAAAATGTCTCAGATTTTGCTTTTAACGTTCAAATAGCATTTGTCTCGTTTTTGTTGTTGTTGTTGTTGTACGTGAGTTAGTTTTATTAACATTAATGCAACAATTAACAAATGACATATGAGAAGGTTATTTTTTTTCTTAATTGTACTCTTACAGGGTTTATAAAGGGTTTCCCAACAAGAAAGCAAGATTTAAAATTTTAAATAAAACACAGATATTTAAAAAAAAATCGTGAAACTTTATTATATCGTAAAGCAGACACATAACATGAGGTTATGTGTGGAACAACAAATCGGGCAGATGGCCGCCGCGGCTTGGCTGGCACACTCGCGATCTTTTAATGAAATTTTCAATGGCCGTTTTGCATAAATGCTGCGGTATTTCATTAATGCAGCGTCCAATTTCCTCTTTTAAGGCTTGAGTCGTCGTCGGCTTATTCGCGTAAGCTATCGATTTCAAAAAACCCCAAAGAAAAAAGTCTAATTGTGTTAAATCGCACGATCCAGGCGGCCAATTCTGGTCTCTAAAACGCGAAATAACACGACCGGGAAATGGCTGATGTAGCAATTGAATTGTTTCTCTGGCTGTATGACATGTGGCGCCGTCTTGTTGAAACCACGTGCCCTCCTCATTCATTTCTTCAATTCTAGGCACGAAAAAACTGGTTATCATTTCACGATACCGAACACCATTGACTGTTTGCGCTTGACCTGAGTTTGAGCGACATCATCACGTACAGCTGCGACATTTTCGGTCGATCGACCTGGTCGAAGGCGCGTTGTTGTCTTTACATCACTAACAGACCCAGTTTTGACAAATTTATCCATTAATCTCTTTACAGTTGACTCTTTTCGAGCATTATTGTGACCCCAAATTGATCGCAAATTTGCGAACTGTAGCGCAAAACTTTCACCATTTTGGTAAAACAATTTCACAATGAGAATGCGTTGTTCATGCGTGTAGCGCTCAATTTTTACTAACCTCGTACCGTCTACTAGCAAACAATAACAATTGTTCAAATGTCAAACAATGACACTTCGAATGGCGCCAAATTTAAATCTTGCGTTCTTGTTGGGACACCCTTTATATTTGAGGTATAGAATTAAAAGTTTTTCGATACACATAAGTCACTTACTTCCAGTTTAGATGATGAAATTTTTCTTGCAGAGAGCCTTCCTTTGTTGGGGAATAGAAACTGATTCACATATTCGCGTACTTGAAATTTGTTTTGTTCTCTCGTTCGTTAATTCGTCTCTGAGGCCAGGCTACAAGTATACATACATACATACATATGTAAATTTCTTTGTATGAAAGAAAATATAAATTTAAAGAAATTCAAAAATTGCTGCAAGAAAAATTTCATCAATTCAACTGGGACTAATAACGAATATTTGAAGTAACAAACAGTTTCCGTAGAGACATTTCGATATAATAAATACTAAACCAAGATTCTAAAATTTCAGAAAGCCACGAAATTCATATACCGGTCAACCGGTTTTTTTAAGTAAGACAATTATTATACAAAAGTTTTGATTTAAATTGCTTTATTATGCTAGGAACACAATTGGGACGAACGACGAATATTTCGTTGCGAACTTTCGTCATAAAAAATAAAACACATTTGTTCATATGAAAATGAACACAATACCGTCGTAGAACGAAATTCGTCGTGCGTGACGAACTCTGAGATAGATTTATTTCAATTTTGTACGCCGACGAACGACGAAAAAAACAATTTTCTCTCACTCTCTTTACATACACAATAAACAGTGTGACCAGATTGTAAAATAAAAATAAGCTAAATCACGTATGTCTTTAATATATTTTTAGAGAATACGCAATTTGGATTAAAAAAGGCTAAAAAAAGATAAATCCGTTTTTAGAAAAGGTAAAAAAGAAGCTAAGGGCTTAACAAAAATGTTAAAGCTAAATTTAGCCCAAAATTAGCTAATATGGTCACACTGACAATATCCAACTCTATCAATAAATAAGAGTTGAATTCCCGAATTCTTATCGACGAATTCGTCGATGTGGACGAAATTCGTCGTTCGTCCCAATTGTGTTCCTAGCATTATATTATAAAACAATACAAAAACAATTGCAGGAGAGCTCTTTTAAGCGTTCAAGTCGATTTTCAGAAATTTATTTCTTTTACAGTTAAATTGGGATATTTTCTTAATCAAACATCATTCCTAACATTATAAGTAATATGTTTAAGTTGAAATATACCAAAGTATGTATAACCTAATTTAAGCTATTATTCCAAATGAGATTAGAAGTCTAAAAAAGATAAATCGCAAGTCATAGTGCTATAACTTCCTGAAAAATTACGCAAATTAATTGAGATTTTGACCAGAGGTACTTTCAAATATGTAGTTTACGGAGGTAAAATTAACTCAAAATCAGCTTATCTTGACTTAAGCACTTTTTACTTTTTGGCAAAGATATATAATATACATATATACTCGTACATATGAATCTATGGATGGTGGACATCTACCTCTATATAAAACACGAAGCAAAATGACAACAAAACTAGAAAACAATTTTTGCAATTGGAATTTGACATCCATTGCACACCATAGGGCTAATTTAATTTATCTCTGCTACCACCTCACAAAATAATGTTTCAGTAATACCTGATTTACATTAAGCATTTTTTCATGAAATTTCATGTATTTTGTTGCACGCAACTTTTTCTATTTGCTAAAAGCAGCGCTATAAAAGTGAATGTTATATAGAAAATGACGTATAATGAATTTCTGATGCATTTTTGGCAACTTTTTTGATATGAGCTGCTTCTCCAGGCCTCCTATTGAAAAATAAAAAATTTTCATGCAACTAAATTCATGAAAAAAAAATGCTTAATGTAAATTAGGTATAAGTGTTTCCATGCTCAAAAAAACGCCTAGATCCTTTACACTAAAAAAATACTCAGGAAAATCAACAGAACACATCGGTGTAAGCTTTAACACAGTAAAAACTTATTTTATTGCAAAATATAAAAAGCGAAAAGTATTCGACTCAGCCGGTTTTTAAATTGTGAAAAAACCGGACTATTCGACATTCGAAAAATCAACATTTTGAAAAAACCGACAACCGTATTGTGAAAAAACCGGGTATTAAAACCGGTTGAAAAACCGAGTCGATCACCCTAGTCATAACACAACTGCGAGAACAATAAAATTTAAAATAAAATTGTCAGACTGGGATGCTGCAGGGCAGTGTATGCAGTAGTAAATGGAAAACTGCTGCTGCAGAGGATACAAAAAGATAATTTTATTGCAGAACTCATCAGTACTAGAACAGTACTGACCACAAAATTAATGTAATATAAATAAATAGAATATAAATAAATATCAAATAAATTTTAATTATCATTGAGATTCTAAGAAATAAGGAATAAAAATTTTATTAGATTATTCGTCATCATGTGATTCTAAGAAAAATATAATAAAAATTTTGTTCGATTATTCGTCAAACATTTTTATTCGAATAATCAAAAAAAAATTTTTATATTTGTACTTCTAAATTAAAGGATTTTTAAATTTGAAATTCATTTCGATATTAATAATTATTTATTTCCATTAGACTTTAAGAATGAAATTCTTTTATAGTCCTAAAATAATAATAATATTACATATATTAATAATATTAAAATTAAATTTAGCAATTATAAAAAAAAAATAATTAAAATTAGGCAAGTTAATTTTGAATGACAATGAGCCCATTCCACCTGAATACCACAATGTCCTGCTAGAAAATAAAAAATCTCCATACATTTTGTCGTTTAATTGAAATGTATGGAGAATCCTTATTACATCACACAAAACAAACAATATATCAATCAGTTTGAATTGACTCAATATGTGTAAAAGAAAAAATTTAGCACCAAAAACTAAAATTTAATAATAAATAAATTCAGTAAAGTGCGACTCTGACTCGCGCACGAAGGGTTCCGTACGAACACTAGATATGTAATTTAATACAAACTTTATCCTATATAATATATAGTTTTGGCATTTTTTTTTCGTTTTTGGGGTCTTTTCGGTTTTTTTGTTTCGGCGGTTTTTGCGTTTTTTCGGTTTTGGCGATTTTTTTAAGTTTTGGCGCTTTTATTAGTTTTGACACTTTATTTTCTTGTTTTGGCGATTTTTTTTTTGGTTTTTGGCGATTTTTCATTTTGGCGATTTTTTTTATTTTTGGCGATTTTTTTCATTTTTGCGATTTTTTTTATTTAAAATTTTAATTTTTAGTTTTGGCGACATTTTCGCGTTTTGGCGATTTTTTAGATTTTTTGCGTTTTTTTTTCATTTTGGCGTTTTTTTCATTTTGGCGATTTTTTCGAATTTGGCGGTTTATTTTAGTGTTAGAGATTTTTTTTTAATTTTGGCGATTTTTTTCGTTTTAGCGATTTTTTTTTTAATTTTTGACGATTTTTTTTTTGGTTTGGCGATTTTATAATTTTCGGTTTTTTTAGTTTTACCGTTTTTGAAAATTTCAAGTTTTCGGCGATTTTTTTAAGTGTTGGCTCCTTTTTTAGTTTTGACACTTTATTTTCTTGTTTTGGCGATTTTTTTCGGTTTTTGGCGTTTTTTAATTTTGGCGAAATTTTTTTATTTTTGGCGATTTTTTTATTTTTGCGATTTTTTTTTTATTTAAAATTTTTTGTTAGTTTTAGTGATTTTTTTCGATTTTTGGCGTTTTTTTTCGTTTTGGCGTTTTTTTTAATTTTGGCGATTTTTTCGCATTTGGTGATTTATTTTAGTGTTAGAAATTTTTTTTTAATGTAAGCGATTTGTTTCGTTTTGGTGATTTTTTTTTATTTTTGGCGATTTTTTTTTTTTTGGTTTGGCGATTTTATAATTTTCGGTTTTTTTAGTTTTGCCGTTTTTGAAAATTTCAAGTGTTTGCCTCTTACGGTGTCCAAGATATAGCAAATTGTCAAAATTACATAGTCAAAATTGCATTAACTGATGGACCACCCTTTAATTTAAATTTTAGTGTTAATTGTTGTAGTCTGTATAAAAATACACTAATTTTACAAATTTCAAGTTTCAATATACATATGTTCATACAATTGTATGTATATTACATGCGATTTTAACATTTTTCGTTGCTCGTTTTGGAACACCCTTTAATTTTTAACTCTCATGTATTTGTTGTTGTAGCGGCCAAGGTTCTACATACTGTGTCCAAATTTCAGGTCCGTGGCTCTTATGGTTCCTGAGAAAATACCGTGTGACGGACAGACGGACAGCGTAGGGAAAACAATAGGGTTCCTTTTCACCTTTGGTGTACGGAACCCTAAAAAGTGTCGCAAGAAACTGAAAAAGAATACCTTTGATTAAAGAATAATATAGATAATTTATTACATAATCATGACAATAAACTAAATACTAGTAGATTAATAAGGTATATAAAATAGAAGTGATGGCAATGCAAGAGAAAATGTAGAAGGACAAAGATTGATATTTGTTACATATTTCGCATAACATATTCCCTAATAAATAAAAAAAATTATAATTAATCGAATAACTAGAAGAATACCAAGCTCAAAATTTACTCTATTACTTTGAAAGACCTCATGGGAAAAACTAATAAATTATAATTTGCATTGGGTTATTCCACCAAAAAAAAAAAAAAAAACATATAAAAAATTAATTCGGGTATTCGTATAAGCAACGAATACAAATTTTATTCGAATAATCTTTAACATTTAACAAAATAAATATTTAAATTTTCAATATAAGTTCTTCGACTATTACTTATTCTTATAATTATAAGGGATTTCTTCAGTCGTAATAAGAAAGATCTACAATTAATCGAATAAATTTTTTATTTCTTTTGGGTAAAGAGTTCAAAATTATTCGAATAAAAGATGAAAAAAATTATGCGAAAATTCAAATAAATTTATATTTTTAGTAAGTAATGTGAACAAAAATAGAATAAGGATTTCATTTGATTATTCATGTAAATAAAGAATATATAAATTTTATTCGAATAATGATTTTTTTATTTCTTTTTTTCATAGTTAGAAACCTTCAAACTTTTAACTGCCTGTTCAACCATTTGTGTAAATAAAGAAAGCAAATGTAATCGAATAATGAATATCTGTGCGTTTTTTACTTTTAGGAAAACTTAAAACTTTTTTTAAATTTAAAATTAAATTATTCTTTAAATTATTCGAATAAAATATGAAAAAATAAGGTGAAAATTCGAATAACTTTTTTTTTTATTAGATCATTCTAACAAGGATTTCATTTGATTGTTCATATAAATAAAGAATATAAATTTTATTCGAATAATGATTTACTTCTTTCTTAAACATTTTATTAAGCTTAAAACTTTTAACTGCCTGTTCGATCATTTACGTACCTAAAGAAAAAAATGTAATTGAATAATGATGCCTGAGTTTTTTTTTACTTTTTAAAAAACTTAAAACTTTTAAACGTCTGTTTTCAAATTATTCGAATAAAAGACGAAAAAAATCATATGGAAGCTCCAATAAATTTTTATTTTCATTAGGTCATTCTTAAAAATAAAGAGTAAAGATTTTATTCAATTGTTCATATACATTAAGGAAAAAAAATTTATTCGAATAATAATTTTTTTCAGAAAATTTTTCGAATAAAAAATTTAAAATTCATAAAAAAAATTAATTAATAAATTATAATTTTCATTTGGTCGTTCAACAAAGAAACGAAGATGTTATTCAAATATTCGTATCATTATTGAATATATATAAATTTTATTCGAATAATGACTTCTTGTTAGGGTTCCGTACACCAAAAGTGAAAAGGACCATATTGTTTCCGCTACGCTGTCCGTCTGTCCATCACACGGTATTTTCTCAGGAACCGTAAGAGCTACGGAGCTGAAATTTGGACAGAGTATGTAGAACCTTGGCCGCTACAACAACAAATTCATGAGAATTAAAAATTAAAGGGTGTTCCAAAACGAGCAAAGAAAAATGTTAAAATCCCATGTAATATACATACAATTATATGAACATATGTATATTGAAACTTGAAATTTGTAAAATTAGTGTATTCTTATACAGACTACAACAATTAACACTAAAATTTAAAAATATTTAAATTAAAGGGTGGTCCATCAGTTAACGCAATTTTGACTATGTAATTTTGACAATTTGCTATATCTTGGAAACCGTAAGAGGCAAAGACTTGAAATTTTCAAAAACAGTAGAACTAAAAAAACCGAAAATTGTAAAATCGCCAAACCAAAAAAAAAATCGCCAAAAATTAAAAAAAAATCGCCAAAATTAAAAAAAAATTATTAACACTAAAATAAATCGCCAAATTCGAAAAAATCGCCGAAATGAAAAAAAACGCCAAAATGAAAAAAACGCCAAAAATTTAAAAAAATCGCCAAAAAGCGAAAATGTCGCCAACCCAAAAAAAAAATTTTATTAAAAAAAAATCGCAAAAATGAAAAAAAATCGCCAAAAATATAAAAAAAATCGCCAAAATGAAAAAACGCCAAAACCCGAAAAAAATCGCCAAAACAAGAAAATAAAGTGTCAAAACTAAACAAAAAAAACCAAAACTAAAAAAATCGCCAAAACCGAAAAAAACGCCAAAGCAAAAAAACCAAAAAGACCCCAAAAACGAAAAAAAATGCCAAAAGTACATATTATATGTATGAAGTTTGTATTAAAATACATATCTAGTGTTCGTACGGAACCTTCGTGCGCGAGTCAGAGTCGCACTTTACTGAATTTTTATTTTTTTATTTTTCAGCTAACTTAAAACTTTAGCGGCCTGATCTCGTGAGAGGAAAGAAACCTTGCCGTTCGGCAGATCCATTATTCATATCGTTGGTTGGTTATTGCTGTACTGTAGACCTATTGTATTTTGAATATACTTTGCCGCAAACCAATAACCAACCGACGATATGATTAAATAATAACAAATATCAGTCGTTAAGCAGCTCAGGTTTGAGGAACATCTCTCGCGTCATCGTAATTATTTCTTAAGTGCGGTCAGGCTTGTGCGTGTTGTTTGGCCTTCGAGAGTTTTTCGTCTCGCTCGCACTGGTTGACTGATCTGCCACAGATAACCGTATAATCTTGCGGTTTTTTGTGGAATTTCTTTAACAACCACGTTGCTACTTCCTATGTGAAGGCATAGGTCGTGTACAGTCAGTCACAAAAACTTTTAAAATACTGTTAATATCATCTTGGGCATATGGTTTAGTTACTCCGCCCATACTTGTGCAACACCATATTATACAAATTTACTTTGTATAATATGTACTAAATAAATAAATAAATAAATAAATAAATAACAAATATATTCGAATTATGAATGTCTGTGCTTGTTTGAACTTTTAAGAGAGCTAAAACACTTTTTACTTCATGTTTTAGTAAGACGAAAGAGAACATACTGTTAGGCAATTCATAGTGAATGCAAAAATTAATTTTTTTATAAAATTTTGTGAACAAACATTAGCTGCGAGGCTACTTTAGCTTGTCTGCACAAAGATATATAGTGTCCGACGGGATTAGAACGTAAGACCCTCCGACTTCTACTTACAGATATATTTTTTGTCATTATTTTGGTCGAGTTTGTATATGTAGATAGAAAGTTAAGAAAGTTATTATTTCTTATTGAGCATTTAAAAAATAAAATAATAATAAAAATTGATCGACTACATACTTTTAAATCTTAATCAAAGAAAGGAGCTTTGAACTCGAAATAAAAGCAAACTTCTGCAACTAAGCAAATGTTTTTTTTTTATTATTAGAATGGTTAGTCTTCTAATTAAAATTTATAAAAAATTTCATTATTTTTTTCGATTAAATAAAGCATAAAATTTTTTCGATTAATTTTGTGAGCAACGAATAAAAATTTTATTCGAATAATTATTTTTTTTAAATATTTCAGTAAAATTTTTATTCTAAGCAAAATATCTCCATAAAAAATTTAAACTTTAATTATCTGTTTTCATAAAACGAACGAGAAATATCGTTTTCACCACCTTATTAATGTATAAATAAAATTAAAGGTAATTTTTTCCTTAATGTCTTACAAAATATGTTTTCAATATTCATTAATATAAAATCGAATATTTTTTTTTATTATAAATTAAAGAATTCTATTTAGACGCAACAAAAAATTTATGCGATTACTAGAAGATAACGAACTTTATAAGCCAGGAAAATATGCTAAGTTAAAAGTTACGCTAGGTATGATAAAAGGTCTGTGTACGCACATAGCATTAGTTCATAGTCGTTTGTGGGACGACAAACGTCCGTCCGTCCATTAAAAATTTCGAAGATAAACAAAACTCATTATTTAAAACATTATTTTTGAAAAATGGGCTTATCTTTATTTAACTAATATAAAATTTGATCAGTCTTTAAAGAATAATAAATTTCTTCTAATCTATCAGCAAATACACACATATGTGTGCATGTAATATTCAAAAATTATTCTAGTAACTTAAATTTTTTTTATATTGTTTGCATTACTTCATTTCGAAATTTAACACTTCTTAAAAAATACTCTTTACTTTATACGCTTGTTGTCGCACTAACAAACAATGTTGTTGATTTAGACGAACTTATGGTATTTTCATAAGCTAAGTAAATATTCACGAATAGATTGTCTGTCAGCTTAGTAAGGTGTGTCTGTTACGATATCATACTCTGTTATTATTTTTTTTATATTTCAAATATAACAAACAAATAATAATTTAAAGATGTGCCACAATTGCTGTCTAAATATACAATTTAAAAGGATACACTGTGAGAAATTTGCAGCTGTTATTTTATTATATTAGAGCTATGCTCTTTATTTGAAATTTATTCTTTGATGTCTTTGTCCATTCGTCTATCTATCACATGCTGTTTTCTCGACAACCGGTAAGAGCTAGGGACCTGAAATGTTCACACAATATATGCAACAACAAATATGAGTCAGTTATTAATTAAAGGGTGTTCTAAAACGATTAACAAAACATATTGAAATCCTAATGTAATATACAGACAATTATATATAGAGACTTGAGATTTTCAAAGTAAGCATGTTCTTTTTGGTGTAATTAAGACTGAAATTTAAAAAAAAAATCAAAATTAATTTCTGACTATTGCAAGAGGAAAACTTTTGAAATGTTTAAAAATGCTGAAATACAAGAGTCCCGAAATTAAAACAAAAATTACCAAAACGAAAGAAAAATCGCGAAAACCCGATAAAAATCGCCAAAACGAAAAATATCGCCAAAACGAAAAAAATCGCCAAAACGAAAAAAGCGCCAAGAACCGTAAAAATCGGCTAAACGAAATATAAATGCCAAGACTTAAAAAACGCCAAAACGTTAAAAAAAAACTAAAAATATCGCCAAAACGAATAAAGCGCCACAACGAAGAAAAAACGATATAATATTAAACAAGTAAGAGTGCTATATTCGGCTGTGCCGAATCTTATATTCCCTTTACCAAAGTGTTTTTATGTAGTATAGAGATACATACATAAGCACATACATAAAGTATAAACAAAAAGAAAAAAATAATTTGACCTAGTTACTTTTATGTACAAAAAAATAAATTTACAAACCCTAGAATCATTATATTAGATTTTTCTGATTCCTTATATCAATCTAGTAGTTCTTAAAAAAATATAGAAAGTGTGTTAAGTAAAAAAAGAAAAAATGAAATCTAAAAAAAATGTTTTATTTAGTTACTTTAAGATACAGAAAAATGATCAAAGTTTCCAGATCTGGAGCTGTGGTTTTTATTTTTATAATTTTTTACACCAAACTTTTCTTTCCAAAACGTAAAATATGTATAATCTATAAAGGAAAAGATAAAAATTAATTAGACTTAGTTACTTTTATATATCACAAAAAGTGTAACTTTCCCAACCCTGAGATCATTCTTTTTGATTTTTCTGATTTCTTACAACAATCTCTTTCTGTTAAGATTTTAAGATATGTTTAATTTGTAGAAAAAAGGAAAAATTTGTTTTAGTAAGTTACTTTTGTACAAAATAAGTTCAAGTTTTCCAACCCTGGAAACATCTTTTTAATTTTTTGAAGTTTAATTTTTATTTTGAAACACCAAATACATTCGTACTGAAGTATAAAATAGGTTTCTTTTATAAAAAAATAAAAATTTGTTTTCGGTAGCTAATTTTTTATATCACAAAAAGTGTGGGTTTTCCAACCCTAAAATCATACTTTTTGATTTTTCTGATTTCTTATACTAATCTCTTTCTTTTAAGAATATAAGATATCTTTAATTTATAGAGAAAAAGGAAATATTTGCTTTAGTAAGTTACTTTTGTATAAAAAAGGTAAAGTTTTCCAACCCTGGAAATGTGTTTTAAACTTTTTTAAATTGAAATACCAATTTTATTTGTACTATAGAATAAAATAAGTTTCTTTATTGAAAAAAAATTAAATTAATTTTCGGTAGTTAATTTTTTATATCACAAATAGAGTAAGTTTCCCAACCATGGAATCATCCTTTTTAATTTTTCTGATTTCTTACACTAATCTCTTTCTTTTAAGAATATAAGATATCTTTAATTTATAGAGAAAAAGGACAAATTTGCTTTAGTAAGTTATTTTGTATAAAAAAAGTTAAAGTTTTCCAACCCTGGAAGCATCTTTTTAATTTTTTGAAGTTTAAATTTTAATTTGAAATACCAACCTTATTCGTACTGAAGTATAATATAAGTTTATTTAATAATAAAAATAAAAATTAATTTTCGGTAGTAATTTTTTATATCACAAAAAGTTTCAGTTTTCCAACGCTGGAATCATCCTTTTTAATTTTTCTGATTTCTTACACCAATCTTTTTCTTTTCAGAATATAAGAATTGTTTAATTTATAGGAAAAAAGTAAAATTGATATAGTAAGTTATTATGCATAGGAAAAAAAGTTAAAGTTTTCCAACCCTGGAAACGTCTTTTTAAATTTTTAATTTTTTTTTATTTGAAATACCAATTTTATTCGTGGTGAAGTATAAAATAAGTTTATTTAATAAAAATAAATAAAAAATTAGTTAAAGGTAGTTAATTTTATATATCACAAAAATCGTAGGTTTTTCAACCCTGGAATCATCCTTTTTGTTTTTTCTGATTTTTAACCCAATCTCTTTCTTCTTAGAATATAAGATATATTTAATTTATAGAAAAAAGGATAAATTTCTTTTAGTAAATTAATTTTGTATAATTTTGTATAAAAAAGTTGAAGTTTTCCAACCCTGGAAATGTCTATTTAATTTTTTTTTTATTAAGAAATATTAATTTTATTCACGCTGAAGTATAAAATAAGTTTATTTAATTAAAAAAAATAATAACTAGTTTTCGGTAGTTATTTTGTATGGCAAAATGAAGTTTAAGTCTCCCAGCTCTGAAACCGTCTGCTCGATTTTGCTGATCTTCAATACCAATCTTATTTCGACAATTTCTGACCCACCAGTTCAAGAACGAAGTCTCTAGCTTTTCTGGGAGCTTCGGAAAACCGATTTCACGTACAGACAGACGGACAACGCTTATTCGTCTTCCCTATACATAAGGATCCAGAATATATATACTTTATGGCTCGCTTATTAATATTCTGGAAATTACAAACGGAATGACAAACTCATATATACCCTTTTACCATTTTTTGGTAAAGGGTATAAAAATTCACCAAAAACCGAAAAAATCGACACCACGAAAAAAAACTCTAAAGACGTCAAAACTAAAAAAATCGTGAAAACAAGAAAAACGCCAAAACTAAAAAAACGTAAAAAATCGTAAAATATCGCCTAAATGAAAAAAGCGCCATAACTAAAAAAAATCGATAAAACTAAAAAAAAAAATCACCAAAATTGCAAAATTAAAAAAAAACCTAAAACTAAAAAAACCCGAAATTAGGAAAATCGCCAAACCGAAAACACCGCAAAAATTGACAAAAAGAAGAAAAGCGTTAAAACTAAAAAAAATCGCCCAAAACCGAAAAAATCGGAAAAACAAGAAGAGTGGCCAAACTAAGAAAAAAACGTTGAAACTACAAAAACTCGCCAAAAACCAAAAAAAGTTTACCGGGTACCTAATATATTTTTTTTTTGATGTATGCATCAGGTAAAATATTCAGTTATATAAGCTAGTATTACATGTATAGTGTCCTTAAGGAACTTTGTGTGCGAGTCTTTCGCACTTTGAGGAATTTTTTATTTTGAGTGAGTGAGTGCCCTTTAGAGGAACAAGTGCGATATATTAATATAGGTAGAAAAACTTACAACCAAAACTTAATTCGCATAAAATCATGAAAAACAATTTATATTGATAGGCTTAGCTTTTTGGAAAGAAAACTTAAGAACACTGAATGCTTGATTCATTTGAAAAAGCGTCCCACTATCTTTCTACGCATAAAGAACAATTAACTAACTTTTTGGCATGTGCTTTTGGGAATTAAATTTTATTTTCAGAATCCAATAAATAATTAAACCAATTAAACGGAACTCATTTGAGGGGAATTTTACCAATATTTTAAAATTTTATTGCGTGCTTTTTTGGAATTAATTAAGCAAGTAAAAATATTAAAATAAAACATTAAAGTCTAACATTTTAGTAGAATTTTAATTATTTTTTGGATTAATAAAGCGGTTAAAAATATTAAATAAATATAGTATATAAAATATTTTTTTTTCAATTGTGATGCTTTTATATTATGGCATACAAACATTAATAAAAATTAAAAAAATGCAAGTCAAACATTTTTATAGACTTTCACATGTCTCATTGAAGTCGAAGAACACGTGATAGAGTAACGACTATTGACCAATTTTTGTCTTAACTTCAACAATGACGGTGAGACACACTTTTGTATGAAAATATTTATATCGTTCGACTTCGTTGTGCTTAACTGTTTATTGCATAAAGGTAGCCGTAAACTATGCAATATTATTGAGTGCTTTTTTAGATTTGTTATATTCGTTTTGCTCCACACTTATTCAATAAATTGGACAATATGAACAAAAATTTATATTGCGCAATATTTCTTACAATATATATGTGAAAGTAAACAAAATCTATACATATATATATATATATAAAATGATACATACTAGTTACATACAAAATCCTAAATATATGAAATAATTTTGAATTAAGTAATTTAAAAATACGAACATAATGTTTAATGATATACCTGAAAATAATTATTGCACAATGTTGTCAATACAATACCAAATATTTCTTATCGCACAATATAAATGACTTTTTATTTTATCGAATATATTATGTCATATACCAATATAATATACACGCACGCAATTTTATTGCACAATATTAAATATTGCACAATAATATTGCAAATGCGTGGGTACCTTAATAAAATTGCAAATGAAAACGTTTGTTTCCGCTTTTAATTTTAAATTTTATTTACAAACGTTAAGCAACGGAACATCGCAGAGTTTTTATTTACACTTTTTGTAATGAAAAAAAAATATATAAATTGGTTCCTGTTTTATGTATTGAAGGAAAACTAGTAATTTAAGCCTCACTATATGTGAGGTTGTTTGGAAATATATTTACGCCGAAAAACTGTCATAGTGCCACTTACTAAAAAAACTCAGTAAGTAATGAGTTGAATTGATTTAAAAATAATTATATTATATATTATAATTATATTAAAGTTTTTTAATTTTTTTTTTGTTTCGCTCTAAAATATAATTGTTTTCAGTGTACATATTTTACATACACACACCTCAATATTTTTAATGCTAGTTATCAATACAATTAGAGGGGGCCTAAGTTTTATGCTTCTACTTGAAAATATGTATGCAACTAAACCCAAAAATAAATTAAGCAAATAGTTACATATATGAATGAGCTACAAATGCAAATTTGTATGACATCGTTTAAGGTTAATTTAAATATCTTAACTGTGTATTTTTTTCTAACTACAAAAAATTTAGAACGCACGAGGGTGCACTTAGTATGTCAAGCTGAAAAAAAATATTTGTAGGTGTTATTTTGAAATCAATTTACAGAACTTAAAGATGAAAAAAAAATGAGTACAAAAATTAAAAAATAAATAAATAAATATTTAAAACTTCAATTACATTTTAAGAATGTTGCAGTATAAACACTTTTCATACGGAGGCTTTCCAGCGACTACATTGTATTACAAGTTCCAAAGAAAGAAAAAATATTGCCTTTCTTTTAATCATTAGCATGGCTATAATTGAAAAGGATATGTCGTCTTATAGTATTATTTTTTTAAAACAATTTTAAAAATTAAACCAATTAGTAGTAGCCTTCTAGTGGCTAGACAACAGTGTGCACACTTCTACCGATATTCGGTAGATTCTACCGAATATGTTTGTGAATTTAACAATCTACCAATTCTACCGAACAAGGCCTGATATCTACCGAATATTGTTATTTAGTAATTTAAGTCGATATATGTATGTGTAAATTGCCTATTTTGCTACATAGAAGTGCGTCCGCAGAGCGATCATTTTCTGTCATGAAAATCATTGAAACAGAATAAAGAAATCGGTTAAACACTGAAACTATAAGTAACCTAATATTTGCCAAAGAATTGTGCCTTGGAGATGAAATATTTATTCCTACCAATGATTTAATAATTTTTGCACAAAAGTTTATATTCATAAATGGATCTTACATATAATCTTTGTAGTTATAAATGTTTGTCAAATAAAAGTTATTTTACTAGCTTTATAAAACCTATGTATGTAGAAAAACTGAATTCCAGTGATTTATGTATATTATTTTTTATATGCATAGCATATCTATATAAAGGGCAAGGGCAAATAACTCGGGATGACACTTTTTTTTATTAGAAATGCTTCATTGTTTATTACCACGTTTATATGCACAGCTTATTCGCAAATAAAACTGTAAACTGTTGCCATATTATTGTGTTTATTGATAGAAGAAAATAATGACAATAAAAACAAATAATTATTTGTTATTTTATACATTTACACATGTTTTTTGGAAACATAAGTAACATTTCTATAGAAGTGCTACCAAGTTTTTATGCATTTAAAATGCCGTGTAAACAGTGAGTTATTTTATTTGCAAATATTTTTATTTGCAAATAGTGCGCGCATAAACGTAGTATATGACAGTTTAATTTCGGATCACATGTGAAGTTTTAAATGCGCTTTTGGAACCTGTTTAGTTTGATACTCCTTACACTTACCCTTTATATATAAGTACATATATTTTGTTACTAGCTTCACCCGGTGTGCCTCGTTACCACCATTTTTTTTTTCAATTTGATTTACATTGATTTGAAAGTGTTGCGCATTGGTGGTGTAATATGAAAATTGGATTTTGCCACGCCCCTCCGCCCACAGACCGAAAATAAAAAATCAGACTTCACAGTGTGTGTCACCCGCCTGAATAATCTGAAGATTCCCTGAAAATTTAATCAAAATCGGCCCAGCCGTTTTGGAGTCCATACCTTACATACATACACACATACACACATCCTCTTATATATATATATATATATATATATATATCTATATATATATATGTTTCTTTGAATTGTTATTTTTATGTTTCTCAGAATAAAAAAAATATTCTACCGAATTTCATTCAAATCTACCGATTTTTTTGTCGATTCTACCGAATTCAAGAAAAATTAAGTGTGCACACTGCTAGACAACTTAAAATATACATAATTACATACAAGCTGAAGCAAATGTTTGCTTCCTCCTGTTTGAACTACTTTTCAACTGGAGATTAAATGCTGATGTTTGCAACAGATCTTTACACTTATTAATTACAATATTTAGTTTAGTTTGCATGTGAGAGCAGTTGTAAACAAAATTATTAAAAGCATTATAATGGCACCTTAATACTTTTTTTTTTTTTTTTTAATAAACATTAATTTGTTTGCTTTTCAGCCATAGAGCAAATATTAAATAATCTCTTAAGAAAATAAGTCAAGATTCAATACCCAAACTGTTGAAAGTCAATATTTTCGCACTGATGTGAATTCAATTGTAACATGTTTATATTCATATTATAAAAGTTTTAAACTGAGCACAGTGGCATAAATGTCCATATCTGTATTATTTAACAAACAACTATAACTAAAAATTTATAGACTGTATGAGCTATAATCATACGCAAGAGTATAAAAATACTCTGACTGTTAATCGGCTAAACATGCGTGTATATATAGGGCTATTTAATTAACACACACATAAAGCGTGTTTAAAAATAACTATAATGGACTAAATGTCCATACTTTGAGTATAAACATACTCAGACTTTAAGTATGATGGAGAGTCAATACATTTTACACGCATGTGCCTTTTTATTTATTGTTGTAGCGTATTTTAGTTTTTCACATAAACGAAGTTGAGAAGTTGTGTGTTGGAATCGGCTATAGTCATATTTGCTTGAGAGAAATATGTAAGCATACAAATTGTTTGCAGTATTATTCGGATTATGCGCAGTTACTAACATTAAGACTATTTACTTCTCTTTATTTTTTCTAAGAACTTATAGTGCATTTACGCTGTCTCGAAATATAGTAATTACGAGATTTCGAGCTAAATTTGGCTTCTTTTTACTAGATTTACCATGCCAAACAAAATCTATTTAGCGAGTAGATTTGTAGGAAATCTAAGCAAAATCTAATATTTTTATTAATTTTTTACTACCCTGTACAGCATATTTATAAAAAAGATGAGTGAATTAGCTACAGTCTACTTCAAAAGGTGTGTGAATTGGCTACATTGCAGATGCTTGGATATAGTTTTGGAAATTTTTCAGTTAATGGGTTTTGTTTTGGATAAAAAAAATCTTGATAATAGTTCATTTACACCAGCACAAAATCTAGAAGATTTTAATTAAAATCTTTATGAAAATCGATACCGTTTAGACCAACTTTTTTGACATTTATCAAAATTTTTTTATTCAAAACAAAACCCATTAACGAAAATATTTTAAAAACTACAACCAAATAACTACAATGTAGATAAGTCACACACCTTTTTAAGCAGGCCGTAGCTAATTCACTCATCTTTTTTTTATAAATATGTTGTACAGGGTAGTAAAAAATAAATAAAATTATTAGATTTTTATTAGATTTCCTACAAATCTACTGACAAAATAGATTTTGTTTTGTATGGGAAATCTAGTAGAAAGCAGCAAGATTTAGCTAGAAATTTCGTAAGTACTAGATTTAGAGATAATGTAAATGCCCTATAAATGGCAAAAAAAAATTTATGTAAATGGTAAAGATTTTTATGAAGATTTTAATTAAAATCTTCCAGATTTTGTGCAAATGTAAATGCCCTATTAGAACCATTATCTGTCCTGACAGCACAATAATTATATCATTCTAGGAGTTCAAACTGTTTGCCAACTTTCGTGGGTATTGGATAAGCAGAGGTAAATAAAGTTTAATAATAATATTTCATGGACATAGCCCCGTCCACTTTTTCAAATGCAAGACTTATCTTTCTTTTTAGAGCTCATAGTGTGTAACAAGTTTCGTAAAACCGTTTAAGTACAAGCACGTAGAATATAATAATATATATTGATGAGCCTATTTCTGGAGTATATACATACATGCATACATACATGAGTAAAAAAGTACATGATTTATTTTTTTCCTTTAGTGCAATTTATATTAAGTGACCTATGGGTATTCTTCGACTAAAAATTTTGATTCAAAGATTTTATTTTCGACATGAGCAATAGTCAAATATTTCATTCTTCACTTTGTACTTAAGGTTTTTTTTACATTATTGATATTTTTCCTTTTTTAAATGTATGAAGAGAAATTAATTAGAGATGAATTTAACAGAGATCAGCACTTGAGTTCTTATATATTACATAAATTAAAAATTTAACCAGCCTTCGCCATATTGATCCCGACACCGAAAACTGAATTAAATAACTTTTCATAATGATTCCTAATTAAATTTCTATTTTAAAAATCTTCAAGCAACCTAAACTAATTATACACCTGCATTTGTGCAAAATACGCATTTGTTAGACCAATGAGTGCTAATGTTTATATGCAGTTAAATTAGATTTTCATATAAAAATTGACTAAAGGCATTTCTAATATATAAAATACTAGCTGAGCCTGGCAAACGTTGTCGCACCCTCAATAATTAATTTTTAGCTCGAAAATACTTCACCCTGCGGTCACTTTTTGGGTTTAAAACAAACCGGATATTGGCTCGAACCTGTAGTTAAAACTTCAGCTCCACAGAGCTTATAGTTCCAGAGATAATGCGTTAGAAATAAGCACACACTACGATTTAATATATCTAGATTTTTAAGTAAAAAAATTGTTTTATTTATTTTCGCTTATATACCAAAAAAAAGTTTAAATTTTCCAATCCTGGAATTATATGTTTTTTTTTATTTTTCTGATATTTATAACTAATGTCTTTCTTTCTGTAATATATAAAATATGTATTTAAACGTGAACAAAACCACATACGTTTGAAAAGGTTAAACGTAGTAATTGGTTTTTGAGGAAACTGAAATTTCAAGAGCTTAATATGGAGCAACTCAAGGAAGAGTTAAATAAGCGGAAACTGTCGACAACTGGTAATAAAGTACAACTACAGGAGAGACTTCTACAGGAGTTCCAGCGGCGCAACATCGAAATCGCGACATATGAGTTCGAGAAGAAAGAGCGTTTGGAAATGAGGGTAAATTTAGATGATTTTATGAGAACAGTAAGAGAATTGAGAGCTCAAATCGAAGCTGACAACAAGAAATTTCTGGAAATGTCAAGAGAAACTTCAAGAGCCAAAAACGAGAGAGTGCGAGTACGAGCACGAGTACGAAAAACATCTAGGGCCACAAATGACACACTTGACAAATGGAAATCGAAAACTATGACAAACGTTCAAGAATCATCTGGAGCCAGCAATGAAAAACGTGAGGAAATTGCTGAAGACGCAAACAGACGGGCAGATGGTGTAGAAATGCAAGTCAGTAAATCAGACGAAGAGATTTCTGACTTGGGAAACAGCGTCTACGAAAACATTTCTGCCACAGAGCAAGACGCTGACGAAAAACTGAAGGCAGAAAATGAAATCAACAGCGGTCAGTGTCAAAAAGTTGAACATGAGCAAAGTTTTCCAGAAGTTTCCAGCAAAGTAACTGAAGCTCGTAACCTATATGATAGTCAAGCCGTTTGTGACACGACGAAATTAGTTATGCAAGTCAGTAAATCAGACGAAGAGATTTCTGACTTGGTGAACAGCGTCTACGAAGACATTTCTGCCACAGAGGAAGACACTGACGAAAAACTGAAAGTAGAAGACGAAATCAACAGTGTATGAACAGTAAATGAAGCTCGTGATATAGAAGTTTCCAGCAAAGCAAAGAACGTTGCTGACTTAGCTGATAGTAAAGCGGTTTTCGAAACAGCGGAACAAGCTATGCGTGAAATTGTCTCGCTTGCTAAGGGTAAAGAAACTGCTACAGTATACGAAGCGCGCAGCATAAAAGTAGTCAGGAAGAGGAAGACAACTTCTATAAAGAACCTCAAGCGTGTGGTAAGGCAAACTCTAGTCGAGAAACAAAGCAGAGTTATAGCCAAGGGCCATAAATGTGGAATGGTAAGGCAAGCTCTAGTAAAGGGACAAAGTAGAGTCAGAGCCAAAGGCCACAAATGTGGAAGAAGTTGTCATCTCCAGCGTAAAACAAGACAAGCTGTATTGGAAATACGAAACAGATTCAGTACCAAGGGCTGCAAATGTCAAAGATGGTTTCATCTCCAACGAACGGCAAGGCAAGCTGTAGCGGAAATACTAAGCAGAGTCAGTACTACCAGGGGCTACGAATATCGAAGTAGTCACCTCCAGCGTATGGCAATACAAGTTCCAGTTGAGAAACGAGACAGAGCCAGAGCTAAAGCCGACAAATATGGAAAAGGTAGCCGTCTCCAGCGTAACTACAAGGCGTTTAGAAAATGCAGAAAAAGAAAGGCGATGATGTGCCTATTCGGGACGAATAGGATTAAGTGTTACGAAAATAGCCGTCGACAGGTTTAAGCAGCATTACACAAAAATATTCCAACAGGGTTAATGTAAATGCTACGCGAAAATATTCCTACAGGGTCAAAGCTAAGAATAGTCTAGAATAGTAGCCAACAACTAAATAAGTATGCCTAGCTTGATTAAACGTAAACAAGCAAAAGCAACAACAACAAAAAGCGTCTGCTTATTAAGAAGATTCACATATTTACACACATACATACATGCCAATTCAAACGAAAAGCAGAAGATAAACAACCACCGTGTATTGCTTAGTTAATGATGTACGCATGTATGCATATACACATGTATGTACATAGTTACCACATGAACTTAATTAGGCAGCATATAAGATGATAATGATCGTCTATACATTGCTTGAAACTTCTAGTGGAATTTGTGTGAAATATAAAAAGAGGTGACGCATCCAAAGAGTTAGTTAGTTGCAGTCACAAAGTAGACCAGAGTTGTAATAACTGACGTAAGGAAAAAGCTAAAATCATTTGTGGTACAGGAACTGCGAGAAAGGGACAAATAGTGTGTGTTTGTTATGAAAATTGCAAACAAAACAAACAGAAAATCTAATAAAGAAATTTAATTTTACAATATTAAATTAAAGTAATTTAAATTAAAGGTATTTATTTGTTTCTAATTGGAAAAATATAATGTGGAAAAGATTATTTGCATTAAAATGTGTACATACGTATTAGATTTGTGTTTGAATAGTAAATACATGGTGTGTGTGTGTATATAAAAAATTAAAATGTCACAATTAAGTTCCTGCTTAAAAGAAAAATGTGGCCAATATATAAAAAACATGAAATTTATAAGAAATAAAAGTGAAAATGAGGAACAAATAGATATATTCAATCATTGAAAGACCAATATTTGCTCCGGCGTACGTCATGTGTCTTATTTGGATTTGGGGTTGCTGGCTGCCAGACATGCATCTGATGATGATAATACGATATCTATTGCGAAGGTAATGAACCAGTATTTTATTTATTTAAAGAAAATAATGATTTGGTTTCTTTTCATTATTCAGTGCGTTTGAAACATGGTGTTCTAAACATCCGGATGTTATGCTATGTCCATTGTGGTTATACATTACTTGATCTAAATTTTCAATTTCGGAAAAATAATGAAATTGATTTATGGAAAGATGGAGCTATTATTCACCCTTATCGGGAATGAAAGTTCGCTTGGATGTGTTCCCTTTCCCTTTGTGATCGCCAATGTTTGCGTTGTGTCAGTATACTATTTTCCATTTTGTCCACCACTTGTTCATGGGAAATATTTCAGGTGAACAAATTGTTCGCCTTTTATTCCCGATAAGGGTGATTATTTGTGTACAGACGTTTGGATTTTTCTTTATGTAACTAATTAAAAATAACATATTTTATTTTGCAAATAAATTTATGCATTTTATTTTTCTATTTTGTCTTGAAATTTTAATTATAAGCATGTAAAGAAAGTGTGTTGAATTCAATTTATATTATTACTTAATATAATTTATTATTGTTGTCAAAATGTTTGTTTAAAAAATTTAAAACTAGTAAAGGGTGTACAATTGCAGTTATATAAATGCACAAAAAATAGTTAAATATTGCATTAAACACAAATAAAAACTTATAAAAATAAATACACAATTAAATTTTAGTGTTTTAAGTTCAAGATTTTCGATCAAAGTAGCCTGCAACAGGTCTTCTGCATCATTATTGGCCGTGTACTGTTTGATGCTGGTTACAGTTGCTGTTGTAGTATTTTTTAATCTTATCCGCTGCGTGCCCGCTGAAATAAAGTCAAAGTTAAAATTATATATTATTTTACTTTACAAATTTATAAGTATGTAAGTCTAGTTGTAATATACTTACAATTTTTTTTGTTGTTTTTGCCGATGTAGTAGGTGCATCTCCAATTTTGGTGAAAGCCTGTATAAGTGCACTTTCAAGCGATTTAATTTGTTGCTGCCTTTGGTGTTGGGCTTCCAAATATTTTTGTTAGATTTTACGTTGCATTTCCACTTGTGCCAATTTGTCAAGTTCCCAGGCTGCGTCGTACAAGTGAGTTCACAAAAGCGACGTCCATAATTAGTGACTCTCTTGGTGTCTCTGAGAAAAATTGGGTTAAGTTTTGCCACGGCAGCTCATGTTGCCGCGCATACCCTTGACTTATTAGACAGTAAAGCGGATAAGGCAGGAGGATTTCTGCCTGTCGAATTAACGTCATCGTCATCAGATTCGATACAAATGGGCGAGTTACGCGTCTCAACAAATCATTATCCTCGACATTTTTTTCTTTAATGGATCCATATGTTGCCTCCGGCAAGAATTCTGCCTTAACTGATCATTTTCCCACAATTAAATGACTGTTCCAAGGGATCCGGAAGATCTGCCAGGCGGGCAGCCTTTCATGCATTTGTTGCTCCTAAAAAATAAAACGATTTAAATTAATATACGTGTATATTAGATAAAATTATAGTTTTTTTACTCACATAGGTATTTTTCTGTTTTGCCAAAAATGTGCTTCTGAAAATATAGAGAAAAAACTAGCTATTATGACAATATACAGACATAAATTATCAATTGCAGAAACTACTCACCTTTAATTTCAACCAAGATTATGTTTTTCTTACAAAAATCTGCAAATAAATAAAATTTAAAGCATATTTCTTTAAAACTAATAAATTTTCACATTGTACTTACCAAAATCACAAGCGAATGAAAAACACAAAGCACAAAGAAAAAATGCCACCACGAAAGAAGCTTAAAGAATACGCAGTGACTGAGTGGGCAAGACCTCCGAAATCACTAATTATCATTCCGTCTCGTGTCATCTCTGTATATCCTCTGTGGTTGCAGTTGTAAGTCAGTCGCGAACAGTTATAGTTAGTGCTAATCAGAAAGTAGTGAAGTTAAGAACTCGTTAGTCAGTTGATAATTAAGTTGTGAATTAATAATAATCTGCGATACAGTGGTGAGTTGATAGTTAAGAGCAGTCTGTGCTTTACACAAGAGTTGGAGTAAAAGAGAAACTATAGGACAGTCTATGGTGACAGCAAAGTCTGTCGTGGAATTGAGATTATTGTGGAGTCTATCGCGCAGCGAATAGACGTGCGTAAGGGTGTAAGTAAAGCTCGTGCGTCTTTATTGGTGTATCAACTGTAAGTGTCGGCGGAGTGAGTGCCGTGTGTGACGAGCAGCAGACAAACAGGTATTGGTGTATCAACTGTGAGTGACGGCAGAGTGAGTCTCGTAAGTGACGAGCAGCAGACAAAGAGGTGGCACGTCTCTTAGCTGGCTGCGCAAGTAATCACGTGACACCTCTTTGTCTGCTGCTCGTCACTTTTTTTAATAAGGTTTTCTTTTTGATTTTATGAGGCGACCTCATAAAATAAAAAAAAAATATGTCTTTCTTTATTCTTTGTGCTTTACTTATATATTTTCATTTAAATTCTATACCATATATGCACTTTGAAAGGCGACAAGTATTGAACCAGCAAACTTCTGACTGATAGACAAACACTCTAACCAATATGCTAACAAGCAGTCTGAATTACCATTGAAATAATTTTGAAAACATGCTTATACAAAAACGAAAAAGATCATGAAAAAAATTGTCTGTGTCTATTTATAGATATGAAATAACAAGACACCTCATAAAATCAAGAAGATTTTCCTTATTAAAAAAATCAATAAGATGCTTTACACATAATCATATAGGAACCTAATAAAATCAAGAAGAAAACCTTTTTAAAAAAATCAATAAGGCAACCTAATAAAATCAATAAGAAATCCATATAGTTTACAATTTATAAGAAAACCTAATAGAATCAAGAAGTTTTTCTCTATGGATTGTTTTTTTGGTGCCAAAAATAACGGAAATTGAGTAAAAAAAGTTGGGAATAATAAGATTTCGTCTTGATTTTATGTGGTTTTCTTCTTGATGAAATTAATAAGATTTACCACATAAAAACAATAAGGAATCTCTATGAAAAAATCTTCGCTTCTTTCTGCTGGGATACCCCTTAGCCTAAAAAGGTTTCACAGAGAAAATCTTATTGATTCTATGAGGCAGTTTTTTCTCTGTGTATGTTTTTAACTATTCTTGCTTATCTTTTACGATCATCACATTAATTATTTTTACTTATTTGATGTAAAAATTTTAAAAAAATTTAATTTTCCAACCCTGTAATCGCTCTTATATTTTCCGATTTACTTTAGCAAAATATTTTTCTCTAAATATAAAACATGGTTAATTTATGGAACAAAAGAAAAAATTTGTTTTAGTAGGTTAATGTTTTATACCAAAAAAGAAAAAAAAATTCAATTTTCCAACCCTGGAATCGTCTTTTTGCTAAAGCACGAATTTTATTCTAAGTGAAATATCAAATAGGTTTAAATTACAGTTACTTTGTTATGGCAAAATCAAGTTTAAGTTTTCCAGCTCTGAAAACGTATTTTCGATTTTGCTGCTTTTTAATACCAATGTATTTCGTAACATTTCTTACACACCGGTCGAACACCAAAATCTCTAGCTTTTCTGATAGCTTCGGTATAAAATAAGTAAATAAATAAATTAATTAATTAATTAATTAATAAATAAAGATTAATAATTAAATTAAATATTTTGCATCAACCAGCCCACTGTAGTATGGCTACAATAGCAAATAAAACTCGCTGCAACAAGTGCAATCAACATGTTAATCAATATGATATGAGGAGTACAGCACATGGTCATAATTTTGCATTCACACGTACATATATGCATATGTATGTATTTTTTAACAATTAATATGTACACATACAAACAATTGTTAACATGCAATAGTTAGTTTAGTTATATTCTAACTAACGTTAGAAAGAAACTTAATTTTTCGTTTGGCACAAAAATGTTATATATACATATTAGCATTTATGTATGTAGAGCATTCCTCTTGACTTGATTACAAATAATTACTATAAAATAAAAAAATAAAAAAATAACAACAGCCACAATAATTACTACTAACTACAATACAAGATACTACACTACTAAATCTAACTAGAGTTGTAGAGATACATTCTTACAAATAAATATATTGTTAGATATGTAGATACTTGTACGATATACTGACAATACGACTATTAAACTATTGCTAAAATACACTTTGTGTTGTGTGTGTGTTGAGGCATTTCATTTTGCACCAGATATTAACAAGCCGCAAGAAATATTACATACCAAGGAGTTAGTTAGTCAGTTTAAAAAAATATAAAAAAATACTGCCAGAGATGTGCCACTTAATGGCAGGAATTAATGGAGGAATATTTTTTGAAGCGAATTATTTAACATTATTTTGTGAAATTTTTACAAAAACAGAAAAGTTTTAAGCCAAATTACATGTGATAATTATTAATGAACAAATAACACCAAAGTTAGTTGTAAATATTCTGACAACACATAGTTAAACGGAACAGCCAGCCGTTTTCGAAGGCCACTAAACCTTCATCATCAGCGTTCTTTTGTGTTTGGTCCACTGTGTGTGGTGTCAGTTGATGTAGATTTCTGCTTTATATACTTAGCATTATTGTAAACGGAATATGTGAATTGTTTTGATTCATCGTATTTCAATTTGCTGAAAGCTTTTTTGTATTGTAAGCTCAATTTTACCATCACTATATTTACAACAGTCTTACCATTGTCGTTTTGTTCTTTTTACTAATTATACACATGTTACTTAATTTGCTTATTTTTTGTTCTACTTAAGACAAACTTTTTTGGTTTGTTACTATTAAGTATATTTTTATTTAATTTTTGCCACAGGCCCATAGCTATTAATTTTTAGTTAATTTAATTATTATTCGAACTCCATTTGTTTCTATATTTGTGATTTGAACGGGCTAAAGTTCGTATCGCTTTTTAAGCCAAATTACATGTGATAATTATTAATAAACAAATAACACCAAAGTCTGTTGTAAATATTCTGACTAACAACACATAGTTGAACGGAACAGCAAAATTTGGTTTTTTAGATTCGTTATTTTGGTACCTTAATTTTAACGATGTGCCTCGTTTCAAAATGCAGAAATTCTCAAGGACGATAGATAACTCAATAAGAAATATTTTCAGCCTGGCACTTTTAAGAATACGATGACTTTAAATTCATAATTCGCGCTCTTCTGAAAAGTTCAAATTTGCATATTGGATAGTTTTTAATTTTTTTTATTTCATTGCAATTTTATTTTTATGCTTGACTATTTGTTAGACTTCATGTATTTGCAATTTGAGTTTTTTTTCTTTTGTTGTAGGAATTTTTGTATTTTCAAAATTAAACTCATGCACACAGCAAAAAAAATTCAATGTAAAATCAACATGCAAAAATGTTGATTTGAGATAATATTATGTGAATTAGAAATAATATGTTATTCAATTGTGTTGGTTTTTAGGGTTCCGTACACCAAAGGTGAAAAGGAACCCTATTGTTTTCGCTACGCTGTCCGTCTGTCCGTCACACGGTATTTTCTCAGGAACTGTAAGAGCTACGGACCTGAAATTTGGACGCAGTATGTAGAACCTTGGCCGCTACAACAACAAATACATGTGAATTAAAAATTAAAGTGTACTCCGAAACGAGCATCGAAAAATTTTAAAATCCCATGTAATATACATACAATTGTATGAACATAAGTATATTGAAACTTGAAATTTGTAAAATTAGTGTATTTTTATACAGACTACAACCACAGAGTACACAGTAGTGAAGAAAGTGACAGGTAAAAAAAGCTCCAATCAAGTTTTTGTTAAAATTCGTGGAAAAAAGAGATAAGCATAGTGTATTTGTTAATGTAGTGTATTACTACTTACCAATTAACACATCTAATAAAAGACGTAGCAAAACAAAAAGGACGACAAAATTTGAGGGGAAACGAGACAAACAGAAAAATACCCATATCTTTCGTCTCGTGACACTTCTGTATGTTTTGTGCTACAACAATTAACACTAAAATTTAAAAAAATTAAAATTAAAGGGTGGTCCAGCAGTTAATGCAATTTTGACTATGTAATTTTGACAATTTGCTATATCTTGGAAACCGTAAGAGGCAAACACTTGAAATTTTCAAAAACGGTAAAACTAAAAAAACCGAAAATTATAAAATCGCCAAACCAAAAAAAACATCGCCAAAAATTAAAAAAAAATCGCCAAAATTAAAAAAAGTTTCTAACACTAAAATCAATCGCCAAATTCGAAAAAATCGCCAAAATGAAAAACAAAACGCCGAAAATCGAAAAAAAATCGCCAAAACGCGAAAATGTCGCCAAAACTAAAAAAAAATTTTAAATAAAAAAAATCGCAAAAATAAAAAAAATCGCCAAAAAAAATCGTCAAAATGAAAAAACGCCGAAAACCAAGAAAAAATCGCCAAAACAAGAAAATAAAGTGTCAAAACGAAAAAAAGAGCCAAAACCGAAAAAACGCAAAAACCGCCAAAAAAAACGCAAAAACCGAAAAGACCCCAAAAACGAAAAAAATGCCAAAACTATATATTATATAGGATGAAGTTTGTATTAAATTACATATCTAGTGTTCGTACGGAACCCTTCGTGCGCGAGTCAGAGTCGCACTTTACTGAATTTATTATTTGTTCACAGCTAAAATGCAATTAGGGTTTGCAAATTATAGCAGATTTTCATAATAGCGATTACAATTAAAAAGTTAGAAATTATCGGTTTGTCCTGCGTGACATATCAGACTATAAGCAGTTTAATTTGATTGCAATATATTCTGAATGTTTAGAAAATCAGCCATGTTCTGAAAATCACATTTTTGAAAATCACAAGTAATTTTAAAAGTAATAATTGCCCTGCAGACGTTTTTAAAATCATATACGAGAAATTTTCTTCAGAAATGATAATGGTGCTGCAGACATTTTCAAAATCATACGTGTATGTTATAAGTTTCCTTCAGGAATGATAAATGATACTCTATATAAGAGAAAAGTTAAAAAAAAGTGAAAAAATATCTGCATGACAATTATTACTTTTAAAATTACTTGTTATTTAAAGAATGAGATTTTCAGACCACGACTGAATATGTTATATTGTATATATTTAATCATATTCATAAAATTTAAAATGAGTTTGAAATGTATTTTATTTTAAATTTTTCATACAAAATGTTTTTAAAATTTATTTCAAATTCGTTTTATTAAACTTTGAATTTAACATTTTTATGAGTTAAACTTGCTCTATATGAAAACAGTTTAAATGAAAGTTTGATCAGAAAAAAATTTACCTTTCGATTCCCAATCGAGCGAGTAAGATTAAAAGGTGCGATTAATCTCAATTTAAATTACGACTATAAAAGCAATGCTAACCCTGAATGTAATGTTTTGCTCAGTTCTGTGAGTTGTTCTTGTTTTGTTGCTGTTTCTTTTGATGTTCGTAAATAGCCGACAAACTTCACATGAACAGCGAAAACCTCCTGGTACTGGGAAAAGGTTCGTGTACTAGTCTTGTAGTCAGGAGGTTGGAGGTTAGATTCCTGCCGGAGACTCTTGGTTTTTCTGATATTAAGCTAAAGAAACCTTTACAGTTTGTGTTAAAAAAAACTACGACTTTAATTTCAAATAAATTTTATGGTAAATTATCAATTAACTGCCATTTTATAGAAGACATGTAAAAGTTCTCGTCGGTCTTTTTATATTGAAAACAAAAACAAAGCACTCAAATTTGTTTTTGTTTTCAATATAAATAGGCAGACGAAAACTTTTACATGGCTTCTATAAAGTTATAGTTAATTGATAATTTACATGGCTTGCATAAACTGGCAGTAAATCACGTTGAATTAAAATTTAGTTCATGATGGTATTTTTTTAGTGTGTATCTACAGAATATTTAAGTTTAATGTGGCTGCAGCGGTAAGCGTTGACTGCTATACAATGAGTTCTACTTCAAATATTAGCCGGGAAAGCCAACTGCATACAAAAAAGTTTAATTCATGTTGTTTCAACTTGAAATAATTTTGATTCAATATGGTTTTTCATGTTATTTTAGTATACAATTCACATTATTTTACTTCGAAACAACTTTAATTCAATATGATTCTTCATTTTCATTTAAGACTATTGGAACATTAAATCAACATGAAATAAAGTTATTTAAGAATTAAAAATTTTCTTTGAAGGTTACTTGCTGTAAATTATGACAAATTAACATCAAACACATTTGAAGCAAAATCTCTTTATGGAAAACATGTTAAATTAACTTTGTTTTCGTGAGTTTTAAAATGAAAATGATATGAAAATGTTTGGCCATTACTGATAAATTAAAATTTTTATTTGAATTTTTACAATCATATTCATTTTATTTTACTAATATAAGCTGCATTGCAATTTTTACAGTCAACTTTATAAACAACGCAGTCTAGCCTTTTAAACCTTTTTCAATCGTTGCTTTAGATTTTCAAAAAAATTGTGAGGACAATACAAGTTTAGAGAATTATTAAAATTGTTTTCACCGAACATATGTAAGTCATTAAGCTGTTGCTTAGGAGCCTAAATAAAGAGCTGCTGGGATAAAAAAAAGGAAACATAACAATAAATGTACACTCATTTACAAAACAGTCTCTTTTAGGACTTGAAAAAAATTTAAACTATCTGCAGTTTTAAATTAATATATATAAATATATACAGAAAAAAATATTATAAGTTTTTGTTTTATCAAACAGGTTTTTGAAACTTTTTTTAAGTTACATTATTTTCTTTAATTGAGTTGGTAAATTTAAATTATTTTAATAAAGACAAAATTTTTTTCATTGTCTTAAAATTTTACGAATTTCGGTTTTAATTTAACGAATTCTGTGAAAAGTCCTACTTCAGTGAAAAATATTAATTGTGCTTTGAATATAGTATTTAAATATAAAATAAAGTTTATTCTATATATTTAGATGATAGTTATTTATTTAAAAAATAGAATGCCATATAAAGTTTAGCTGGACTTCCAAAAGTCTTCGCTGAAGGCGTACAACTCTTTACCCTTATGCTTTCATGCAAGCCTAATCTTAAGGCTCAGTTAGCCGACTGTAATGTAAAGTAACTGCAAAAGTAGAAAACAACTGATCGATATTGTTATATGAAAAGTAATGAAAATGGTCTTAAGGCTCAGTTAGCCGACTGTAATGTAAAGTAACTGCAAAAGTAGAAAACAACTGATCGATATTGTTATGTGAAAAGTAATGAAAATGGTTATAGAGATGTAATGTAACGTATCATATAAAAATATCGATCAGCTGTTTTCTACGTTACAGTTACATTACATTACAGTTGGCTAAAGGCTCAGTTAGCCGACTGTAATATAATGTAACTGTAACGTAGAAAACAGCTGATTGATAATTATATTTATATGAAAAGTAGGTCACGTTACATTACATCTCTATAACCATTTTCATTACTTTTAACATAACAAAATCGATCAGCTGTTTCTTACTGTTGCAGTTACTTTACATTACAGTCGGCTAACTGAGCCTTAACTGAGCCTTTACTTTTCTACTTTACGTGCACAGAAACTAAATTTTTTTGCCATAAACATGTTTAATTGAAAAAAGAAACAAAAAATCAATTAAAAATTGTATTGAGTCACTTAAACTTTCAATTAAATTACATTTTTAAACAGAAGTTTAATTGAAACAATTACATTTTTAATTGATTTTTATTACATAAATTTTTTCAATCAAACGTGTTAATCACAGGAATTTTTTTTCTGTGAAGCCTTAAGAGGATTAAACTCAATTTTTCACCAGATGAAACAAAACTAAAATTTAAGTCAATCCTATTAAATTGATTTTTGCAGCTTATTTTCTCTTTTTATTTTCCGAAAAATCCTTAGCACTATATGATATTTTTTAAAAATTATAACTTCCAAATTTTTCTTGAAAATATTGTCTATGTTCCTATTCCATTATAAATATTCCCCTGCCCTGTAATTAATTCACAATATTAACCAGACAAAAAATGAAAATTACAAAGGAAAGAGCGCAGCGTATGTGTTGTGTTGTAATGACTACAAGTAATGTCCACTAGTTGTATAAGATAGATATAAATTGCATATAGTTAAGTCTTAAATATGTTCAATATAATACTTCAACAACAACAACAACAACAAAAACAACATGCAACTGCCATTCAATACCGAATGGAGTATGAGCAACGCAAACTACTAAACCAAAATCATGCAAAATGCAAAGGCGTTGTCTCGCATCAACTAAGCATGTACGATGGCATAGTAATCCACTTGACCATTTGACCATAAAATCAACTTTATTTAAAAAGTTCTATTTTATGTTAGATATAAAATTCTTTAGAAATTGAACACTATTTACGACCAGCAAACGCTCAACAACATTTAAAAGCAACAAAAATTCATTTAAATGCATATGCATGCATTCATGCATACATGCATGGCATCATTGTTAGCGTATGGTATTAAAGCATTTATGCAGAAAAATTAGATGAAGAAGAAATAACAAGAGCAACAAAAATGCAAAAGAAAAATTATATCAAAATGTATTTTTATTATTATTTTTTATTGGTTAATTTTTTCAGTTTACATTTCGAGCAGAAGCTAAAACTCATCAGCAAGTGCAAATAATGTGTTCGAGCAGAAAGTAATAAGGTGGCCAAAGGTTTTGATGTTCTTGCTAGTGTTCTATATACATATGTATGTAGTTTGAACAAGGAAGCACAAATAAGATAATTTCTCAAATGATATAATTTTTGATGTGTAAACATCTATACGCTAGGGGGCAAAAATCTTTTGACTTTGATTTCTTTGCTGAGATTTCTTTGCTGAAATTTCTTTGCTTTTTGCTTTGCATTGTCAAATCGGTGTGAGCTATGTATGAGTGTATTAGTGTTTGAAAGAAGTAATACGAAGCAGAGAAACAAGTCGACCGGCTCGCAGCCGACGGTGCGTCGCCGCCGGTTATTTTTCTGTATATTTCCGTACACCAAAGGTGAAAATTAACCGTAAGAGCTACGGACTTGAAATTTGGACACAATATGTAGACATTTGGCCACTACAACAACAAATACATGAGAGTTAAAAACTAAAGGGTGTTCCAAAACGAGCAACGAAAAATGTTAAAATCAAATGTAATATACATACAATTGTATGTACATATATACACTTGAAATTTTAAAAGTTAGTGTATTTTTATACAGACTACAACAATTAACACTAAATTTAAACAATTTAAATCAATGGGTGTTCCATCAGTTAATGCAATTTTGACATTGTAATTTTAACAACTTGCTGTATCTTGGAAACCGTAAGAGTAAAACTCTTGAAATTTTCAAAAACGGTACAACTAAAAAATCAAAAAAATTTTAAATTCGCCAAATATAAAAAAATCGCCAAAACGAAAAAAAAGCACCAAATTAAAAAAAAATCTATAGGACTAAAATAAATCGCGAAAAACCGCAAAAATCGCCAAAATTAAAAAAAAATCCTTAAACAAAAAAAAATCGCCAATATGAAAAAATCGCCAAAATGAAAAAATCGCCTGAATAAAAAAAACCCAAAAACAGAAAAAAATCGCCAAAATGAAAAAAACCCCAAAAAACAGAAAAAAATTGCCAAAATGAAAAAATCGCCAAATGAAAAAAAATTGCGAAAATTAAAAAAACCCAAAAAGAGAAAAAAAACGCCAAAACGAGAAAAAACTTAAAAAATTAAGAAAACTAAATAAAAAAAAATGATTAAAACCGAATGTGCGCGAGTCAAAGTCGCACTTTACTAAATTTATTTTAATTGCAATGCGTACACAACAACAAGAACAGCAACAACTAAACGATGAACAACAGGAATTAAAAATTAAAAACTAAAAGTAAAGGCATTTACCATAGATGAGCACTGCAGTACCACTAAAGTTTCAGTAAAAACAAAAAAATTTTACTGATTACTAAAAATTTTTTCTACAATTTTTATAAATTGCCGAAATGATTTGTTATATGATGAGGTGCATTGAATTTTCAGTAATCAGTAATGCCCGTATTCATAATGAAATTCTCATAAGTGGCTAAATGTTTTTCATACAAAAGTTTCAAAATTTGAATGAAAAAACTGCCACTTGCTACGGCCCTACGATTTTACTAGTAATGCAAATTAAATTTCATTAGCAGTAAAAATTTACTGAATTTTTTTTAGTAATCAGTAAATTTACTGCTTGCTGCAATTTTGAATGCAGTACATATACATATACTGCAGTGTGCCCATTTACTAACCAAATAAGTTTAATAAAACAAACAAAAACCAACAAATTCATATGTATTTACAATATTGAAAGTTTTGATACTTTTAATTAATTAATTTAAAAAAAGATACTAAAAGCATAAGTACTTCCAACTTAAAAAAAAATTTCATTACTAGATGTTTTCACATCTCCTCTGTGATCGGACCCACATTGCTTTTTTTTAAGAGAAGCAATAATATACTATACTTATACTAATTTCAATGTCAACCAAACGAGTATTTTTGAGCATTTTAAAACATACAGAGAGTTTAGGACAAGGCAGCGAGCAAACCTCTTATTTATATACGAAGAAAAGAAGAAATTGAAAGTCTGTAAAATTACATTTTTGCTCTGCTATGAAGAGTTTTTTCTGCATTATTAAATTATTATATGTGATATATATTTTGGGGCTAGGAAAAATATTTTATTTTCACTTAGGTTGTTTATAAATATGATTCGAAATTGCTCGAATATAAAAATAAAAAAATTCTAAAAAAAATATTAGTTTTAGAATAATCATATAGGGCTTGAAAGTCCGTACCGTGTAAAGGACTGAGCAAAGAACCTCATAGGCGACAGTAGGGTATCAAACGGTATTGAATCATTGGAGCATCGACGCAATGATATTTGTTTTAATGAAATAAGGAAACTTGTTCCTTAACATCGAATGCTTTCAAGCAGAACACGATCGTGATTGAGAGCACATCTATTAAGACCATGACTCACTATCAGACAAAGTCGTGCGATCTACTAAAGAATTTAACCCTGGTTTGATGAATTGTTGTTTTGCAGAACTAATATGCAAGTGACAAATAAAGAATACAGTGTTGCCACGATATTTTAAAAAAATCTAGTTAATTGATTTTTAGTTAAAAAACTGATTATGAATACCAATATTTGAAAAACGTTATTTAGCCTTAAAACGTTTTTTAACTAATATGAATTTTAAACCTCAATCAACTTTTTTTTATGAATACGGCTGTTAATGTTTAAAACAAATTGTTCAGAGAAACTGCCGAAATGTCTTAACGAATTCGGTACGACAAGTCTGACTTCAGAAAAATTCGAAACATTATGTTTGTAAGCTCATACTACCATACATATTACTATACATATATGCATTTATTATTTATTACCATATTAATAATATTAATACTAATATATTAATAATATTAATATTAACATATAATAATAATATGCAGGAATGTTATCTCGTGAGAGCGTGATAATTCGTGCGTGATTATTGAAAAAAGCTCACGCACGATCACGCACGAGTAAATTTTTTTCAGTCACGCTCACGCACTCACGCGTGATTAGTTATAATATTTGAATCACGAATCACGTGAATCACGCATGACTCACGCATGACACGATAAAATCACGACACTTGCACATCTCTAGTAGAAAATGCCACTTACGATATCATTTGTCAGTGTTAGAAATAAATTGAAACAAAGATTTATTTGTGGTTTTATGTATTTGTTCATTATTTTTTAACTTAGAATTGTACAAAGTAATAAAAAAATGTAATCAATATTTAACAGAAGCATGAATTCATTAAAAAAAAAAAAACTAAAAACCAATAATAATAATGAGTGAGTTAATCTTCTTCGTCGCTTTCATTTAACATATGTATATTTTTCGCGTACAGAATATTTTAAATTTAAATACTCATTGTGGTATTTTGACTGTATGCTATTTTTTAAACATAAATTTTTCAAATCATTGAATTTTTGCAAAGTGATACACAGAGGTGAATTGTACAACTTTTGTAACTTAAAGGTAAAATTAAAGTTATTTATAGTTTTTTAGTGGAATTGTCCAAATATCCGTAACTGAGTTCAATTGATTTTGATTTTTTGTCTAATAAAGCTATGCGAACTTTATTTATGTTTAGTTTAACTGATTATCTCAAACACATGATGAGAAAAATAATGCATGCTAAATGCTTCTCTTCAAGTTTGCGTTCGCGTACTCAAAAGTTTTTACAAATTTTTACTGAACTTTACTGCATTTTACTAACCCTCATACCTAAATAAGAGCGGCAAGCGTTGCGTTAGCAACAGGGTACGCGATTTTAGTACATTTGAATGTAAAAATATTTTTTGATTGTACTGAAAATACGTACCCTGCTGCTAACGCAACGCTTTCCGCTCTTATTTAGGCATGAGGGTAAATTGCGTTCTTTTACCCAAAATACAGTAAATGAGAACACAAATTCAGAGAGTAAAGTGACAGTTCAGCCCATGTGAGATAAAACTGTTGCTTCGCGTTGCGTTGAAGATTCGCTTTGACATATAAGATGAAATGTACGTGCTTATATGAAACATGTCACATAAAGAACTTTTAACGCAAAGCGAAGCGAAAAGTTAGTCAACTCTCAACTTTTTGCTTGCTTTGACAATCAGTTGGTATACTTTTTTTAATTTGTTTGACCCAACTCTCATTTAAATATGAAATTTTTATTAAAATGTCGGTAAATTTACATAAAAAACGAGTTCGTGGCTTCAGAGTAATCGAATTGTGTTGTGTTTTATACATAAAACCGAATAGTGAAGCAAACAGTGACTGTTGTCAAAGTTTTCATTGTGTCATGCACACTTTGCTTCACGCTTTTTTCCCAAAGTTAGAAACGTCACGCAAAGCGTTGAAGTTGTATCTGACACCGCCTTTCTTGACTGAGTGTTTTGCAAATTTTTACTGCATAAATTTGTCGTAGTAAAGTTTAGTAAGACAAAAACATATGATTCAAAATGTAAACAAATGAAAATTAAGCAAATGAAAAATGCAAAAATTTGAGAAAAGGTTAAATAAAAATCGTGAGTCATTAAAAAGTAATTAATTTATAAATCATAGTAATAACAGCTGTTAATATACATATTTTGTAATATATTTTATTAATCCTTTTGTTTTGCAATTTATTTTAATTACTCAGAGTTGTAAAACTGTAAAGCATCCGGGTACTTAGTATCGTACTTGCCTTTAAGGTAATCAAGAACATTAACAAATAGTCATGTAATTTTTAGTAATTTAGCCAACAACAAAACAAGGAAATAAAAAAGAAATTAATTACAAATATTACATGAAATAAATTACAGAATTTATTCTTAGATTGTCCGTGTTATAATAATATTGTATCGAGTACCAATAGTTGAAAGAGTTGCATAGTCAAAAGGTTATATGTATATTTTTCAACACTATGTGGAGTTAGAGTCAGCTGTTTCTTTAATCTTACTAATTTTTACTATTTTTCCGTTCGCGTACTTTTTTCGGTAACAGCTCTTTTTGAGAGTAAATTTTAAAATTTTCGCAGTAACTACTCATTTATTGCATTTTACTGCAAAAGTAAACGAACACACTTATAGCCTTTTCTGTAAAATTAACGGTAAAACGAATAGAGGCAAAAAACAAAATAAAGCGAACAATTCCTTTTACCTCCCAGTAAAAAAAGTCACTCCAAAGAAGTCATGAAAATGTAGAGTTTGCAGTCTGGAAGTAGTTCAAATTTCGATCCGATCTAATGATTTTTACATAGGGTTGTCATTGCAAGAAGTTCTCTTTTTCGATGCCTAGTCACCGAATTAGGAGCAATTTTAAGAAAAAATTTCCTTTTTTTGTGTTCTATGGTAGTATTTTCATCTAGGAAAAATTTTAAAAAGTTACATATTTTAACAATTCGTTTCTTTTTATAAGAACTTAAACGCGAAACAGTGTTTTCATGTAAATTTAAGCAAATAACTTCCAAATCTTAGGCGAAAATTAGTTCATAAATTTCTTTCAAAAAATCGATTTTTTGAACATTTCGGTGAGTATTTACTAAAATTATGGAAGAACTACAAGGTTTTGTGTGATTAAAATAAACTTCTACTTGGTTTTCTGCTAACCATCGGCAAATTAAAAATATCGATTTTTTGGAAGGAATGAAAATGTGGTTCCTTTAGAATGACTTTCATTTTTTTTACTGGGCTTCTAATACTAACTTAAAGAGAAATATGTAGTAAATATTGTAACATCTACAATATGCAAAATATTTTTCATTGGCAGATACGATAAAATCGCTCACAAGAAAAAATGGAGTGTAACATACGATAAAGTATTCAATAAATTTTTGGAACGGCGAAGTGGAATTCGCCTACAATATTTTGTCAGGTAACGTCTCTTTGATTGTAGAACAAGATTGCATCAAAAACTCAATTTCAAAAAAAATTGGCATATACGATAATTTCGCGCAAAGGGGTCGGATATTAGGGTTGCATTTTCTCAAAAGTCGTACGATTGTGTAGCATAGTGAATCCTAGCCTTTAACACAACAAAAATTTTTCTTTTCAAACATCACAATACAGAACGCCTGGTCACCCCTTTTTTCCTCTGCTGCAGGCTTAGCATCATCAAGTTTTTTCTTCTTCTGCTTTTGCTTCTTCTCCACAATTAATGTTAGCTTTTATACACAAGTTTTGGCAGAAATAGAAAACTGTATTAGCCAAATGCCAAACCCAATCATAATTGTAGCGCCAAAATATTACCAACATTAACAATTTGCTGCACCTGCTTGTAAAACACAGCATGCAGCACCACCGCTCCACCAGACAGACCATACAGAATTAAACAAATTAAAAAAGGAAAATAACAGAAAGATTTAGAAGAAAAAAAAATCACCGAACTAGTGCTGTCATAGTACTAAACGAGGTACGAGAAATTCGAAACAAAAAAATTTCTTAAATTTTTTATTTTCATTTTGCAGTTTTCTTCTTTATTAAAGAATGCAAGTAAGTTATTAAGAGTGTTAACTAGAGCATATTTAGTGTATTTGCCTTGCAAAGTTTGGGAGTGAGTTTGTGGAGTATTGATGGTTGGTGCTTGCTTGTGCTGCATAAGGAAAACTTACCAATCAACTGATATGAATGAAAATACTTTCATAAGCATGCATACGAGTACTATACACCATACATATGGATGTATGTATGTATGCTGTACAAGTATTTGAATGAAATTAATTTCAATTTTTTATTGTAATTGCTCGAGAAATCCATAAACACTTTATTAAAAAAAAGAATGTGAAATTTTCATTTTATTATTTTGCCTGCTTACTCTATTTAATAAAACGATAAGAAAGAAGAAAAAAAAATCGAAGAAAAAAAATTAAAAGTGTTTAATATTGGCCATGAATATTGAAATTTATTACCATGTTTTTCCACCAATTGCTTGGAGAGTCTTACAAATTTAAATAACCAATAGATGATAATAAATGATCTGTACTTTTTCATAAACAAAAACTCAATTAGTGCTCATTAGGGCTGCAATTGCAAGAAACATATGAATTTTCCAATTGTAAGGTGCAACTTCCTTATTGAATGCTTAAATTTATTATTTATGAAGGAAAAAGTTAAAACTAAAAATCTTTAAAATAAATTTCAGCAGAGTTACAATTTTCAAATGTCTTAAAAACTGTATTATTGCCTTTAAAAATTTCACATTCAACATTTTTTTGCACTCAAAAACCATTGACACAATTAGAAATTCGCTATTCCATGACTTTGTTTTTTAGTTTCTTTGCCTTCATAAAGCTAAATGCCGCCAAGTGCAGATTAGAAATTACTACTGACCTTAATCGATGTACATATATGTTTGCACATACTCGTACATATATTTTTGTATTTTATTCAAAAGCAATTGTTTGGCTGACAAAACATAAATAATATTTTCAATTGAAGTGAATTCTAAATACCAAGTCATCGTAGAAATAAGTACGAGTACCGTAAGTCAGGTGTTAACTGCACTTGCAACGTGTTTGTGAAATCAGCGTTAAGGTTTCACCTGCAAGTAAAGGGTGTCCCAACAAGAACGCAAGATTTAAATTTGGCGCCATTCGAAGTGTCATTGTTTGACATTTGAACAATTGTTATTGTTTGCTAGTAGACGGTACGAGGTTAGTAAAAATGGAGCGCTACACGAATGAACAACGCATTCTTTTTTTTTTTTTTTTTTTAATGCATGTTTTTTATTTATTGTATCTTCAAATATGAACTAACAATAAGTATTCAAATTTTAAATCTATAAAAAAATTATTAGGCCCGACCAATGTTGGACATAAATTAGTGATAGTTACTAATAATAATTACATAAGTAGTGATAAGTAACAAAAGGAAAAAAGTGTTTTCAAGCAGCTTCATCATCTGGAGTGTTGAATATTAGAGCCCGTGTATCTCTCTTTTTTAAGCGGATGTGTCCAGTAAAGTTCAAAATATTACGAGCAAGAGGATAAGGATGTGACTCGAGTTTTGTTAGATATTTGCCTGCGTATTTTACAATTTCTTCAGTCACTAGTGGCATATTCAAATCGCGATGTATATTTGAATTTTTGATGTACCATGGAGCCGATGTTATCATGCGTAAAATTTTATTTTGTCTTCGTTGAATTTTCTCTACATTTGAAGCTGAAGCAGTGCCCCATAGTTGAATTCCGTAACACCATATTGGCTTTAAAAGCGACTTGTATATCAAAAGTTTGCAGTCTAGACTGAGAGTTGAATTTCTACCAATAAGCCAATGTACCTGAGCTAATTTTAGTTTCATTTGAGTTAACTTAGAGTCAATGTGGTGTTTCCACGTAAGTCGTCGATCAAGGTGTATACCAAGATATTTCACCACTTCATTGTTAATCCGAATGGGGGAGCAAGTATCTCTTCTTAGGGTGAATGTTATATGGACACACTTTTGTTCATTGACTTTAATTCTCCATAAGTTTAACCAAAGCTCCATCTGGCTAATGTGTTCCTGGAGTTTGCGGGATGCCTCATCAGGGTTTTCGTGCATACTAAGGCAGGCTGTATCGTCGGAAAATGTGGAAGTATGGATACTACTGCTCACAGGCATATCACAAGTATAAATCAAATATCAAAATGGTTTCAGTATACTCCCCTGTGGCACACCGGATGAAATAGTTTCAGGCCTACTCGTAAAGTCTCCTTCCATAAAAGTGAAGTTACGGGAAATAATGTAACTTTCCAAAAGATTTAAAATGTTTATTGGTAAGTAAGTCTTCAATTTTAAAATTAGGCCTTCATGCCACACTTTATCAAATGCCTGGGAAATGTCAATAAACAGCGCAGAACAATACTTTTTTTCTTCAAAAGTTCTTCTTATAAATTAAACCAATCTGTGAGTTTGTTCAATGGTGCTATGGTGACTTCTAAAACCAAATTGATGGTCTGGTATGCACCCAATACTAATTAGAATTGGGGACAATTTTGTTTTGAGCAGTTTTTCGAAAAGCTTTGACATAGTTGATAGTAGACTTATTGGCCTATATGACTCAGCCTTGGTTAGATCTTTGCCCGGCTTTGGAATCATTTTAACCTTGGCAAGCTTCCAGCTGTGTGGATAATACTCCAGTCGTAAAATGGCATTAAATATGAATAATAGGATTCTCATTACAATACGAGGCAAGTTCATCAGCATTTGGTTACTAATTCCATCAATACCCGGAGCTTTCTTCGGGTTGAGGGCGGCAATTAATTTTTGTAAATCAAGCGTCTTAAACTTTATGTGTTGAGGGGGTAGAGCGACTACATTCGGCAAATCAGCAACACCAGTACATATGTATTCTCATTGTGAAATTGTTTTACCAAAATGGTGAAAGTTTTGCGGCTACATTTCGCAAATTTGCGATCAATTTCGGGTCACAATAACGCTCCAAAAGAGTCAACTGTAAAGAGATTAATGGATAAATCTGCCGAAACTGGGTCTGTTAGTGATGTAAAGACAACAACGCGCCTTCGGCCAGGTCGATCGACCGAAAATGTCGCAGCTGTACGTGATGATGTCGCTCAAACGCAGGTCAAGCGCAAACAGTCAATGGTGTTCGGTATCGTGAAATGATAACCAGTTTTTTCGTGCCTAAAATTGAAAACATGAATGTGGAGGACATGTGGTTTCAACAAGACGGCGCCACATGTCATACAGCCAGAGATACAATTCAATTGCTACATCAGTCATTTCCCGGTCGTATTATTTCGCGTTTTGGAGACCAGAATTGGCCGCCTAGATCATGCGATTTAACACAATTAGACTTTTTTCTTTGGCGTTTTTTGAAGTCGATGGCTTACGCGAATAAGCCGACGACGACTCAAGCCTTAAAAGAGGAAATGGAACGCTGCATTAATGAAATACCGCAGCATTTATGCAAAACGGTCATTGAAAATTTCATTAAAAGATCGCGTGTGTGCCAGCAAAGCCGCGGCGGCCATCTGCCCGATATGTTGTTCCACACATAACCTCATTCTGTCTACTTTACGATATAATAAAGTATCACAATTTTTTTTTAATTATCTGTTTCTATCTGTTTATTTAAAATTTAAATCTTGCGTTCTTGTTGGGACACCCTTTAGAAGCAATAGAATTAAACATACAAAAAAAAAAAAAAAAAAAAAAAAAAAAAAAAAAAAACGCATGTCAGTCGATAGATAACATTAGTGGAAAAATTAACACTAATAATGGTCGACTGTATAATTGACTTAACGCTTAATGCAATTCTATGCATAATTTGTCTTTTACAAATGAAAATGTGTTTATGTACATCAGCCCAATTGGGTCGCAGACTTACTTAGACTTGCTGGTCTTGGAAAATCGATTATCGAATATGAAATGGCAACACATTGAAAATTCATGCCCATTCATGCAAAGCTTTGCATTAGAAAATCAATTTTGACAGAGGGTGGCGTTGGCTGAAGTAGTTAGCACGTTGACTCCGAAACCGAAGGTCCTGGATTCAATCTCTGCACCCTGTAAAGTTGTGCGAATTGACTTAACTGGTTTTCAAACTATATCTGGTTAATTTGGTAGCGTTGTTGAAGGATCAATGTTTTCACTCTAATTAAACAAAGTATGCTGATCATAAATATCAAAAAGTGAGCGTAGTATGAGAGTTCGTGTGACCGGTAAGCCTTTCTTTGAGACACCCAAGCACTAGTGTTCAATTACTCGTACTCTTGCTAATTTTATGTGACCTACTAAATAACAATTCTAAAGATTCGTTTCACTTACAAAATAAATACCTCAAATCCTAATGAAGTACCAAATATATTTTCATTACTAACATTAACTTGGTATGAACCTTGAGTACAAAATGTTAAAACTTTTGGTTGATGAGTTTTGCTTCCGATGGGTTTTTATTTAATTTGTAATGATTTGCCGTCATTCTAAGTCGAATTTGGTTTATAAACACACGGGTTTCTTACAAATTTTCCCGGTTTCAAAACATTTGGAGTCGACGTAGATCGTGCACCCCATATGGGAGATCTAACCAATGACCATATTAAGCAACTTCGCCGATAGTCTCAATTTGCTACAGGCCCACCGCTAAGCTAATTAATTTTTTTTAAAGCATAATTTCTTCTAATAGCTGAGGAGCTGCAATAATGGTGAACATTATCTTTTTACTACTGAATTCCTATTCTGAGAACACTGTGGTATCGCAGTGTGTTTAAATCACTCGCCCGAACTAGAAAATTTAAATCCTCCTACAACTTTGGGCTCCACATAAATCGAGGTGTTGGCGTACTCAAGACTAAGAGAACGAATACTGGCTGTTGTTCTCTTTTGAATCTCAGTAGATAGTGACTACTTCCTATTTCCAAGCCTAAAGAAATGGCTCGGTGGAAAGAGATTTAGCTCCAAAGACCAAAAAAGTGCCTTTTTTAAGGACCTCGAAAAATCCTATATTTTGGTAGAGATACAAAAAATGGAGAAACGTTGGACTAAGTGTATTGAGTTAAAAGGATATTATGTTGAAAAATAAATATTTGTTTTGTAAAAAACAAAACAGTGTTTCATTCAAAAACTGACGGCCTTACTGACCCGCCCTCGTATCAAGATTTCGTATCCAAAACATGAACCATTTACTAAAATATTTCCTAGACTACAACCCAGTAACTGCACTATAGCTAATTCACACATAAACCATTGAATAAAATTTTTCCTAAACTACAACCAAACAGCTGTCATGTAGCTAATTCACATACCTTTTTAAGTATGTATAGCGGTTTATTTTTTCGGAAAATTTTTAAGAAAAAACCATAGTTGTATCACTAAAGCTGGATTCACCCATTATTTCCGAACAATATTTTTGTCCAGACACAATGTTTTTTACTGTGAGTTTTCTGCAGCACGATTCATCCAGTTTGAAAAATTTGTCTGGAAAATCAAAGCTACCATATGAAATACGTATATAAACGATGCGTATTAATTTTACTAGTGGCAGCACAGCGGCAAATGATTACAATTCGCTGTATATTTTTAATTGTTTAATGCAATTCTTTCGTTCAGCTCCACATCTATATGTGTTATTTTCCAATTTTCTTTTATTTCTATTGTAATTGATACAAGCATACTCTGTGTTTTTATTATTCATATAACATGATGTGGCAGCTCAGTTCAACTTTGGCTGAAACAAGTAAGAGTGCTATATTCGGCTGTGCCGAATCTTATATACCCTTTACCAAAGTGTTTTTATGTAGTATAGAGATACATACATAAGCATATACATAAAGTATAAACAAAAAGAAAAAAATAATTTGACCTAGTTACTTTTATCTACAAAAAAAAAAAAAAAAAAATTTACAAATCCTAAAATCATTATATTAGATTTTTCTGATTTCTTATATCAATCTAGTAGTTCTTAAAAAAATATAGAAAGTCTGTTAAATAAAAAAAGAAAAACGGAAATTTTAAAAAAAATGTTTTATTTAGTTACTTTAATATACAGAAAAAAAGTTCAAAGTTTCCAGCTCTGGAGCTGTGGTTCTTAATTTTATAATTTTCTACACCAAACTTTTCTTTCCAAAACGTAAAATATGTATAATCTATAAAGGAAAAGATAAAAATTAATTAGACTTAGTTACTTTTATATATCACAAAAAGTGTAGGCTTCCCAACCCTGAGATCATTCTTTTTGATTTCTCTGATTTCTTACACCACTCTCTTTCTTTTAAGAATTTAAGATATGTTTAATCTATAGAAAAAAGGAAAAATTTGTTTTATTAAGTTACTTTGGTACAAAAAAAGTTAAAGTTTTCCAACCCTGGAATCGTTTTTTTATTTTTTTTTTATTTTAAATACAAATTTTACTCGTACTCAAGCATAAAATAAGTTTATTTAATAAAAAAAATAAAAATTAATTTTCGGTAGTTAATTTTTTATATCACAAAAAGTGTAAGTTTCCCAACCCTGGAATCCCCCTTTTTGATTTTTCTGTATTCTTGAAAACAATCTTTTTTCAAGAATGTAAGATATGTTTAGTTTATAGTAAAAAAAGGAAAAATGTGTTTTAGTAAGTTACTTTTGTATAAAAAATAGGGTTTTCCAACCCTGGAAACGTTGTTTTATTTTTCTTAATTCTAAATATCAAATTCATTCGTACTGAAGTATAATAAGTTAATTTTATAAAAAAAATAAAAACTAGTTTTCGGTAGTTGATTTTATATCACAAAAAGTGTAAGTTTTCCAGCCCTGGAACCGTTCTTTTTGATTTTTCAGATTTCGTACAGCAATATGTTCCTTTTAAGAATATAAGCTATGTTTAATATATAGAGAAAAAGAAAAAATTTGTTTTAGTAAGTTACTTTTGTATAGAAAAAAGTTAAAGTTTTCCAACCCTGGGAACGTCATTTTCATGTATAAAACTTTTTTTTAATTTTTAATATCAATTTAATGTGTACTGCAGTATAAAATAAGTTAATTTAATTAAAAAATAAAATAATAGTAAGACCTAGTTACTTTTATATATTACAAAAAGTGTAAGTTTCCCAACCCTGGAATTATCCTTTTTGATTTTTCTGATTTGTTACGCCTATTTCTTTCTTTTAAGAATCTAAGATATGTTTAATTTATAGAGAAAAAGAAAAAATTTGTTTTAGTAAGCTACTTTTGTATAAGAAAAAAAATTTAAGTTTTCCAACCTTGGAAACATCTTTTTAATTTTTTTAACTTTCTTTTTGAATTTAAAATACTAATTTAATTTGTACTGCAGTATAAAATAAGTTAATTAAATAAAAACATATAAAAATTAGTTTACGGTAGTTAATTTTTTATATCACAAAAATTTTAAGTTTCCCAACCCTGGAGTTATCCTTTTTGATTTTTCTGATTTTTTAACCCAATCTTTTTCTCCTTGGAATATAAGATATATTTAATTTATAGAAAAAAGGAAAAATTTCTTTTAGTAAATTAATTTTGTATAATTTTGTATAAAAAAGTTAAAGTTTTCCAACCCTGGAAACGTCTATTTAATTTTTTTAATTTTTTTTTATTTTTTTTTATTAAGAAATATTAATTTTATTCATACTGAAGTATAAAATAAGTTTATTTAATAAAAAAATAGTAATAACTAGTTTTCGGTAGTTATTTTGTATGGCAAAATGAAGTCTAAGCTTCCCAGCTCTGAAACCGCCTGCTCGATTTTGCTGATTTACAATATCAATCTTATTTCGACCATTTCTGATACACCAGTGCAAGAACGAAGTCTCTAGCTTTTCTGGGAGCTTCGGAAAACCGATTTCACGTACAGACAAACGGACAGACGGACAGACGGACATCGCTTATTCGTTTTCCCTATGCATAAGGATCCAAAATATATATACTTTATGACTCGCTTATTAATATTCTAGAAAATACAAACGGAATGACAAACATATACATACCCTTTTACCATTTTTTGGTAAAGGGTATAAAAATAAAATACTTGGCAGCTGAGTTCGATTTTTCCGGACAAAATTTAAAATTAAACCAATTCAAGCTGATAGTTGTTCGTAAAAAATAGTTTCTCTCTCTCAAGAAGAGAGACGTCAAACTACATATAAAAAAAATTTTGTCCGGAAAAAAATTTTGTTCGGAAACAATGGGTGATCCAGCTTAAGTTCCACTAGATTTTAAGTAGATTTTGTCCTATATGGGAAAATCTAAATCTTCCAAATTTTGCTCAGATGTAATGCCATATTAAAAATTTGATTATAATTAAGCCTAATTTGTGGACTATTTACCCAGCTTGCGTTAAAATATTTTTGGAGGAAAGAATTATACCAAAAAAATTTTAATTTTATTTCTCGCCAAAAACTGTAACCGAAAAAAAAATGAAAACATCTTTTCAACAAACTTGAATTTTAAAAATAAACTAATGCCCACTTCCCCATTTGCACTGACACACATAAATATTATTTATTTAGGTGATGACGCGAAGTCAATGATGCTGTTGATGTTGAAGTTGAAGTTGATGTTGTCTCGAACGATGACGTCGACTTTATTGAATATCTAGTGTTGAGCAAAGTGACAGTTTTATTGTATTCAATGAATCTGAAGCACATTTTAACCGTTGGCTATTTCTAATTCATACCATGCAACTAACGCTGCCTCTCATTCCTTTAGCCGTCACATCTGCGTTCCCTCAACTGCATGTTTGCAACATAAAAACAATTTAAAACAAGTAAGAGTGCTATATTCGCCTGTGCCGAATCTTATATACCCTTTACCAAAGTGCGTTTATGTAGTATAGAGATACATACTCAAGCACATACTTGTTTTTATGTACAAAGAAACAAATAATAATTTTCAAACCCTAGAATCATAATTTTAAATTTTTCTGATTACTTATACCAATCTTGTAGTTCTTAAAAAAATATAGAAAGTGCGTTAAGTGAAAAAAAAGGAAATTCAAAAAAAAATGTTTTATTTAGTTACTTTAATGTCCAAAAAAAAATCATAGTTTCCAGCTCTGGAGCTGTGGTTTTTATTTTTATAATTTTCTATACCAAACTTTTCTTTCCAAAACGTAAAATATATATATATAATTTATAAAGGAAAAGATAAAAATTAATTAGACTTAGTTACTTTTATATATCAAAAAAGTGTGAGTGTCCCAACCGTGAACTCATCTTTTTTGATTTTCTGATTTCTTACACCAATCTCTTTCTTTTAAGAATTTAAGAAATGTGTAATTTATAAAAAAGGAAAAATTTGTTTTAGTAACTTACTTTTGCACAAAAAAGTTAAAGTTTTCCAACCCTGGAATCGTTTTTTTAATTTTTTTAATTGTTTTTTATTTGAAATACCAATTTTATTCGTTATCAAGCATAAAATAAGTTTATTTAATAAAAATAGATAAAAATTAGTTTTCGGTAGTAAATTTTTTATATCACAAAGAGTGTAAGTTTCGTAACTCTGGAATCCTCCTTTTCGATTTTTTTGATTTCTTACACCATCTTTTTTTAAGAATATAAGATATGTTGAATTTATAGTAAAAAAGAACAAATTTGTCTTAGTAAGTTACTTTTGTATAAAAACTAAGATTTTCCAACCCTGGAAACGTCGATTTAATTTGTTTTATTTTGAAATACCAAATTCATTCGTACTGAGGTATAAAATAAGTTTATTTTACAAAACAAATATAAAAATTAGTTTTCGGTAGTTAATTTTTTATATCACAAAAAGAGTAAGTTTCCCAACCCTGGAATCATCCTTTTTAATTTTTCTGATTTCTTATACCAATCTATTTCTTTTGAGAATATAAAATATCTTTAATTTATAGAGAAAAAAGAAAAATTTGCTTTAGTAAGTTACTTTTGTATAAAAAAAGTTAAAGTTTTCCAACCCTGGAAACATGCTATTAATTTTAGAAGGTTAATTTTTAATTTGAAATACCAATTTTATTCGTACTAAAGTATAAAATAAGTTCATTTAATAAAAAATATAAAAATTAATTTTCGGTAGTTAATTTTTTATATCACAAAAAGTTTCAGTTTCCCAACCCTGGAATCATCCTTTTTAATTTTTTTGATTTCTTACACCAATGTTTTTCTTTTAAGAATATAAGATATGTTTAATTTATAAAGAAAAGGAAAAATTTGCTTTAGTAAGTTACTTTTGTATAAGAAAAATTAAAGTTTTCCAACCCTGGAAACTTTATAATTAATTTTTTGAAGTTTAATTTTTTATTTGAAATACCAATTTTATTCGTGGTGAAGTATAAAATAAGTTTATTTAATAAACAGTCACAAACCTCTTACTTTATGCATAGACTTTCAAAAACTATATGAGAATTCATAAAATAATAATACTTTTGAAAATCACAAAAGGATGTAGAAAAATAAAATGAGTTCACCTGGGGGCAAATAACTGTATTCGATACGGTTCGAAATTTTAAAATGTTCCCATATAAACTCTATTGAAATATTTCGTAATTTCGTTCGATAACGAGTGCCATAATTTGGCCTCTGGATATAAATTAATTGCTGGGTTTTTTATCAGTTTCAAAGCCTACTAAGCTTATTTTTTCTTTTGTGATTTTCAAAAGTATTATTATTTTATTTAATAAAAATAATTAAAAAATTAGTTTACAGTAGTTAATTGTATATATCACAAAAATCGTAGGTTTTAAAACCCTGGAATCATCCTGTTTGTTTTTCTGATTTCTTACATCAATTTCTTTCTTTTAAGAACATTAGATATGTTTAATTTATAGAAAAAAAAGGAAAAATTTATTTTAGTTAGTTACTTTTGCATAACAAAAAAAGTTAAGGTTTTCCAACCCTGGAAATATCTTTATAATTTTTTAACTTTTTTTAGTTAGAAAAACCAGTTTTATTCATACTGAAGTAAGTTTACTTAATAAAAAATTATTAAAAACTAGTTTTCGGTAGTTATTTTTTATGGCAAAATGAAGTTTAAGTCACCCAGCTCTGAAAGCGTCTGCTCGATTTTACTGATTTTCAATACCAAACTTATTTCGACCAGTCCAAGAACGGAGTCTCTAGCTTTTCTGGGAGCTTCGGAAAACCGATTTCACATACAGACAGACGGACATCGCTTATTCGTCTTCCCTATGCATAAGGATCCAGAATATATATACCTTATGGCTCGCTTATTAATATTCTGGAGATAACAAACGGAATGACAAACCTATATATACCCTTTTACCATTTTTTGGTAAAGGGTATAAAAAACCAACTAAAAGAAATAGAAAATCATTTTCAACACCATTTGATAAATGAGATTTTCAGTACTCAAACACAAGGGCCTAAATACTTTGTTTTACGAGCTTGGTGTTTGTATTCGTTTCATTTTCTTTTTTTTTTTTGTCTTTAAGTACAACTATTTCTTAGGACATTAAAATGTCAAATGATATTAAGAAACCTTAAATACTTTTACTTGAATATTGCCGACTCACTGGGTATGTAAGTGAGTGACCCATATTCAGGTGATTTTTTAACTGTAACTTTTTAAGTTGCATGCACATGTTTTTGTCTGACTAAATGTTTTATGATGCATCAAGTATTTACGAGTTCATATGCATGCATAAATGTTGTACCATATTCGATTTCTAATGCACTCGAAAGATTTCTTTAACTAATGATTGATAGCTATGTGTGTCATATGGTCTCTTCTGTTCATGTTCATTAAAGTTGTTTCCCTTTGTAGGTTGTTTTTTTCTAAAGAAAAATTAAAAATTATATATGAAAAAAAGTAAATTAGAGCATGTTTGTAAATACATACATACTGCAGGGCCTAATGAAAGTGGAATAACATTATTTAATTAAAACTGATGACAGATGATTAAAGTTTTTATCGAGAGAACAAAAAAAAATTATATTGATATCTAAAAGTAGTAATTTGTCAGAGATAAAATAGTTTCCCATAGACTCTACGAGTATAACCCACTTTTATTTCAAATGACAAATTTTGTTTTATTTTTTTTTTTAGAAAATTTTTTTTTTTTTTTTTTTTTGTAAGAAACGAAAGCAACACCTGTAATCTTCAACTGTTTAAGAAAATTAAAAATAAAAAAAGAAACAACAACATGCTCTTATTACCAGCCTATCCAATATAATTCATTTCACTTTCGCTCATTAGAAGCTAGAAAAACGCGAATGCTCAAGAAGAAGAAGAAAAAAAAAGGAAATTTATACTTATGTGTTTCATTCATGTCATAACTGTGGCAACAACATGATTTGTAACATACTTAAGATACAATACTGAACATGTTTTTTTTATTTTTTTTTTTTTTTTTTTTTTTTGTTTTTTTGCAATATGTTTTATCATTTTTTTTTTCAAATCTTTAATATACACAGAATATAAATTACTTAAAATTTTCTTTGATGTTGTAAAAAGAAATGTAAAATGGTAAAAAGAAAATATTTATGCAAAACAAGAATTGAGAAAACTATCATCTAAAGCTTTCAAAAAAAAAACTGGCTTATGCACTTCTACATATAAACTAAATTTTAAGACACAAAAATATTATTAGCTTTTTTCATAAAAATTAATTAAATAAATTTTTTAATTGTATCTTTTTTAAGAACGAACCCTTTATAAAGCCTTAATATTTTTATAAATAATACTGCCTTATTTTTACTATAAAATATAAAAATTTGTTACGTCATCCGCAGGCTTCTACACGCTATACTACAGGCTATTTTTAAGCCGAAATATTTGAAACCCAAATGAGCCAAACACTTTTATTTTCTATAAACCCAACCTTTGCCAGTTCTCTCAAAGCGCTACGGTTTTAGAATTAAATTAATTAAGTAAAACATGAACAAAATAAACTAAAAATCATGTTTTACCTTGAATTTGTTTCCCCCTGAATAGTTAGTTGCCCCGTTTTTTTTGAGACGTTTTTTTATTAATTGTATCTTCAATTATGAACTAACAATAAGTATTCAAATCTTAATCTAAAGTATAATTATTAGACCTAACCAATGTCGGACATAAACTAAGTGATACTTATTAATAATCATAAGTAGTGATAAGCAACAAAAGGAAAAAAGTGTTTTCAAGCAGCTTCATCATCTGGAGTGTTCAATATTAGAGCCCGTGTATCTCTCTTTTTTAAGCGGATGTGTCCACTAAAGTTCAAAATATTACGAGCAAGCGGATTAGGATGTGACTCGAGTTTTTTTAAATATTTGCCTTCGTATTTTGCAATTTCTTTAGTCACTAGTGGCATATTCAAATCACGATGTACAGGGTGGCCCAGAAAGACCGAAGTGGTGTGAATTCCTTATAACTTTTTTATTATAATTTGTTTTGATGTGTAAACATCTATACGCTAGGGGGTAAAAATCTTTTGACTTTGATTTCTTTGCTGAGATTTCTTTGCTTTTTGCTTTTGCTTTGCATTGTCGAATCGGTGTGAACTATGTATGAGTGTATGAGTGTTTGAAAGAAGCAACACCAAGCAGAGAAACAAGTCGACCGGCTCGAAGCCGACGGTGCGCCGCCGCCGGTTATTTTTCTGTATATTTCCGTACACCAAAGGTGAAAATGAACCGTAAGAGCTACGGACTTGAAATTTGGAAATGTAGACATTTGGCCACTACAACAGCAAATACATGAGAGTTAAAAATTGAAGGGTGTTCCAAAACGAGCAACGAAAAATGTTAAAATCCCATGTAATATACATACAATTGTATGTACATATATACACTTGAAATTTTAAAAGTTAGTGTATTTTTATACAGACTACAACAATTAACACTAAATTTAAAAAATTTAAATCAATGGGTGTTCCATCAGTTAATGCAATTTTGACTTTGTAATTTTGACAACTTGCTGTATCTTGGAAACCGTTGAAATTTTCAAAAACGGTAAAACTAAAAAATCAAAAATATATAAAATCGCCAAAACGAAAAAAGCACCAAATTAAAAAAAAATCTCTAGGACTAAAATAAATCGCAAAAAACCGCAAAAATCGCCAAAATTAAAAAAATCCTTAAACAAAAAAATTGCCAATATGAAAAAATCGCCAAAATGAAAAAATCGCCTAAATAAAAAAAACCTCAAAAACAGAAAAAAATCGCCAAAATGAAAAAAATCCCAAAAAAACAGAAAAAAATCGCCAAAATGAAATAATCGCCAAAATGAAAAAATCGCCAAAATGAAAAAAAAATGGGAAAATTAAAAAAACCCAAAAAGAGAAAAAAACGCCAAAACGAGAAAAAAGCGTTAAAACTGAAAAAAACGTTTAAACTGAAAATACTTAAAAAATTAGGAAAGCTAAATCAAAAAAAAAAAAAAAAATGATCAAAACCGAATGTGCGCGAGTCAAAGTCGCACTTTACTGAATTTATTTTAATTGCAATGCGTACACAACAACAAGAACAGCAACAACTAAACGATGAACAACAGGAATTACAAATTAAAAACTAAAAGTAAAGGCATTTACCATAGATGAGCACTGCAGTACCACCAAAGTTTCAGTAAAAACAATAAAAAATGTTTAACAATTAAATTTTTACTGATTACTAAAATTGTTTTCTACAATTTTTATAAATTGCCTAAATGATTTGTTATATGATCAGGTGCATTGAATTTTCATTAATCAGTAATGCCCGTATTCATAATGAAATTCTACCAAGTGGCTAAATGTTTTTCATACAAAAGTTTCAAAATTTGAATGAAAAAACTTTGCCACTTGCTACAATTTTATTATGATTACGGCCCTACGATTTTACTGGTAATGCAAATTAAATTTCATTAGCAGTAAGCATTTACTGAATTTTTTTAATAATCAGTAGATTTACTGCTTACTGCAATTTCGAATGCAGTACATATACATATACTGCAGTGTGCCCATTTACTAACCAAATAAGTTTAATAAAACAAACAAAAACCAACAAATTCTTATGTATTTACAATATTGACAGTTTTGATACTTTTAATCAATTAATTTAAAAAAAAATATACTAAAAGCATAAGTACTTCCAACTTAAAAAAAAATTTCATTACTAGATGTTTAGACATCTCCTCTGTGATCGGACTCACATTGCATTTTTTTTTCTTTTTTTCAGTGTTTTGTAAAGAAGACTTGGACAATTTATAATGGAGCAATACACAACTGAACAACGTGCCCAAATCGTTGAAATTTACTTTTCAAATCAACGGTCCATTGTGTTGACTCAGCGTGCATTCCGTCGTCAATTTAATGTTCGGGTTGCACCCTCTCAGTTAACAATAAACCGTCTGGTTGCAAATTTTCGACAACAAGGAGCAGTAAGGAACCTTCCTGGTTCCGGCAGACTACGAACTGTCCACACGTTTGACAATATTTAAGTGGTACAGGAGAGTATTCGGGAGGATCCAGAAACATCAAGCAGGAGACGTTCGTCACAACTTTGCCTCTCAAGAGGGTCGCTGCAGCGAATTTTGCATACCATACGAGCCACAGCGCACACTGCGATGGCCACAATGGCTCTTTTACGCGACATCTTTGGTGAAAGAATAATTTCGCGTAGAAGCAATTTTAATTGGCCTCCGCGTTCTCCGGATTTAACCGCTCCAGACTGTTTCCTTTGGGGTTATTTAAAAGGGAAAGTTTATGTTAATAAGCCTAGGACTATTGAGGAATTAAAAACCAATATTCGAGACGAAATTAACAACATAACACCGGAAGTTTTGCGAAAGGTCATCGAAAATGTGTTGGAAAGAGCACATTTGTGCGAAGAAGAAAATGGCCACCACTTGCGGGATATCATTTCTAATAACTAATCTAAAAATATTCCCTATAAATTTACTGTATTTAAAAAACAAAAAATTAAAAAAATATGTCTTAAATAAAAAGGAATAAATAAAAGGAATTCACAACACTTCGGTCTTTCTGGGCCACCCTGTATATTTGAATTTTTGATGTACCATGGAGCCGATGTTATCATGCGTAAAATTTTATTTTGCCTTCGTTGAATTTTCTCTACATTTGAAGCTGAAGCAGTGCCCCATAGTTGAATTCCGTAACACCATATTGACTTTAAAAGCGACTTGTATATCAAAAGTTTGCAGTCTAGACTGAGAGTTGAATTTCTACCAATAAGCCAATGTACCTGAGCTAATTTTAGTTTCATTTGAGTTAACTTAGAGTCAATGTGGTGTTTCCATGTAAGTCGTCGATCAAGGTGTATACCAAGATATTTCACATGTGAATGTTGAAGAACCACTTGATTGTTAATCCGAATGGGGGAGCAAGTATCTCTTCTTAGGGTGAATGTTATATGGACACACTTTTGTTCATTGACTTTAATTCTCCATAAGTTTAACCAAAGCTCCATCTGGCTAATGTGTTCCTGGAGTTTGCGGGATGCCTCATCAGGGTTTTCGTGCATACTAAGGCAGGCTGTATCGTCGGCAAATGTGGAAGTATGGATACTACTGCTCACAGGCATATCACAAGTATAAATCAAATATAAAACTGGTCCCAGTATACTCCCCTGTGGTACACCGGATGAAATAGTTTCAGACTATCTAGAAATTATATGACACCTTTTCGATTACAAATTTATATAACGCACAGCATATGTCAGTGAAAGGTGTTGTGCCAAACAAGAACTTGGTCTAAATTTATATCTCACTACTTTTAATGGCCGAAATTTTTTATAGGAACTTGGCCTTTTTTCACATTTATGTTTCTGTGTGGATCTGACTACTTTTTGAAAAATTTTCTATAATAACACTTTTAAAACTTAAAATTTCAAGTGTGTCTTATTTCTATTACTGATCACTGTGCCAGTTGAAAATGGCTAGTTCAATATAATAATGGGTTAGAGCGTGATGGGTGTTGGATTTTAGACCTCAAAAATGCACTAATGTGTCATTACAACGGGTCGCTAGTGTGGACGCAATTTGGTAAGAGTCGTATGGAAATAAACATGTAAAATACAGCGTAAATTTTAGTGGATGTGACCTTGCCTATTTTCTCAATGTATGTACATATTAAAGTCTGCTTACCCGAAGTACATATATCAAAAGGATATGCCCAATGTGCATGCAAAGTTTCAATAGGGTAGCTGATGCTTTAATTTTTGGATTTTCCGATAGAGTAAATCAATTAGGACTATTTGTCTTCAAAATGTCAGCTCTCTATAGTATAATATAATGTAAAATATTTAAGGGCCTGGCCCCGCCGACTTTTATACCTGCTAGTGCTTATGGTTCATGCAAAGTTTGGTATTAAAAAGTTAATGAGAAATATATGAGTAATAAATTAAAAACTGCTTAACCGAAGTACATGAAAGAAAAAGCTACGATTTATGGGCGAAGTCACGGCTATTTTTCAAAATAGGGATTATTTTGGATAAGTGCAATGTGTATGAAAATTTTTAATGAATTGTATGTTAATTTTGAACGTGCTTGTTTCCGCCCTCTGATAGCAACTTCTAAGTTTTCAAATTTTTCTTAGTGATCCCTTATCTAGATTTATTTGCGTATTAAATTTAAGATCGCTAGTGCGAATTGGAGTTTTACCGTCGTGGCCCTGCATACCGTATAAAACTTTTTAATTTTAAGATTTTCCCATTGGCTTACGCAGCTACACTTACTAGTGTATAAAATGTCAGCTCTCTAGCGCGAATTATATCTTTAAATTTTATCAGCATTACCTCTCCTCACTATATCTAACTCAAAATTTTGTTGTGAGCAGCGCTTATAATTCATGCTAATTTTCATCTAAAATACGCTAGACCGATGTAGATTAAACACAAGGCTAACACTTTATGGGAGTGATCAAGCCCAATTTTTAAGGTGATGCAAGATTTCACTAAATTGGCTTGAATTAAAAGCTGTATATTAAGTATTTGGTTCAAAACAATATTAGCGTGGCCCCTCCTACTCTGGTAAAATTTTTTGGGTTTTCAAATTTTTCTAGTTTGTTTCTCACTTAGACCTACTTGTATATCAAATTTAAGCTCCTTAGCGCAACTTTTAATTTTTAAGTTTTATGGGCACAGCCCCGCCCCTCTAATTAAAATTTTCGGGTTTTTTAGATTTTTCTAGTTGGTTTCTCACCTAGACCTACTTTTATATCAAATTTCAGCCTCTTAGCGCAACCTTTAACTTTTAATTTTTATGGGCGTAACGCCGCCCACTTTTCCAAAGTCAAAATTTTTTTGGGTCAGTGCTTATTATTCGTGTCTAGTTTCGTTACAAACGGATAATAATAGCTGGATAAATAGTATATCTAAATATGCTGAGCCGCAGGGCATTAAAATGAGGTTTAAATTGTATGGGCGTGTTAACGCCCACTTTTTTCTGAAAAATTTATAGCCTTACATTACGGCAGTATATGTGCTGAATTTCAACAAAATAGCTTCCATGAAGCGCCTTAGATTAGCATTTTTAATTCTGACCTTTATGGGCGTAGCCCCGCCCTCCTGGCTAAAATTTCCGGGTTTTCAGATTTTTTATTTTATTTCTCACCTAGACCTAGCTCTGTATCGAATTTCAGCTCAATAGCACAAATTTTCATTTTTATGGGCGTAGCTCCGCCCTCCTGGTCAAAATTTTCGGATTTTCAGATTTTTCTAGTTCATTGCTTACCTAGCCATAGCTCCGAATCGAATTTCAGCTCAATAGCACATATTTACATTTTTATGGGCGTAGCCCCGCCCTCCTGGTCAAAATTTTCGGGTTTTCAGATTTTTCTGGTTCATTGCTTACCTAGCCATAGCTCCGAATCGAATTTCAGCTCAATAGCACATATTTACATTTTTATGGGCGTAGCCCCGCCCTCCTGGTTAAAATTTTAGGGTTTTCAGATTTTTCTGGTTCATTGCTCACCTATATCTTCTCGTGTACCAAATTTTAGCTCTCTAGCTATAGCGGAAGTGCTTCATCAATTTGATGAGTGTGTCAGTGGTCAGTGGTCAGTGGTCAGTGAGTATGTCTTAAAATATGCACTTTTTGCACCTCTATATCTCCGGAACCTTTCATTGTAAAACTTTCAAACTTCGCATATGAGGTTATATGAATTTATTCTAATTATGGTTTAAATTTTATAATTTCTAAATTTGCGGGGAACAAAGTTATGACGGGGGTAAAAACAGCTCGAATGGCTTCGTGTAAATATACACACTGCGTGCATTGGCCAGAACTTGGCCTGGCCTAGATTTCTAAATCGCTGTTCTTTTAAACTACCCAGCAAAATATTACACATTGCCATTAGAACTACATGCCATACAGACGTTGACGATAGAAATCTTGACGTTTCTATAATAGATTAAAGAAAAGTTGTACAAGCTTCCTTAAATCTATAACAAAAACGCCAAGATTTCTAACGTCAACGTCTTACACAAACAGGGGGTTAATCCCTGCTAAGGTGTACATTTTGGCAAATTACCAAATCCAAAAATATAGTATTATCTGACGATTTTTCATTTTTCAAATGTGCGCAGGGTAGTGTTCTTGGTATATTTTATTTAGTCTGAACGATTTGAAGAGTATCCCTTTCAATTCATTGACAAATGGAAGAAGTAAAAAAAATCCTGGTATCCAAAAATTGCACTTGTTTTCTTGCGATTCACAGAGAAGTATTTGAGTCAAAATATCACCTTTTTCTGTTTTTGCTCCTCTTTGCATAGGTAAATATGAGTTAGAAACTTTTTTGACAGGGGCTTTTTGGGGGACGTTAACTTCTCGCTGCCCACACAATTTCAAAAGTTTAATTATTTTAATATTAAGATACAAGTAGTAGATACATTTCTTTAATATTTAAATTATTTTGGCAAATAATAAATTTGTCACCGCACACAAAAGGAGGGGACGAAAATGGCATTTTACGGTCTCTTTGGTCCAAGTTTACGGTTTTGAACTTTCGCCGACTTAAAAGTTGAGAAAAAATTTAATTTTTTAGAGATAGGATTAGTTTCTGTACGGGTAACTTGTTTCCCTTTTGTCCGATTTTTCTTAATTTTAAGCTTTAAAAGCGTATGAATATAGAAGCACTCAATAACTTTTCACGAGCAATATGAAGTAAAAAAAGCAATGGGCAGCTTTTTCGCTCAAATACCTATCTGTGCGATGGTGTAGAAATAAAAGCAGCTCGGACTGCGTATTCACATAAAGAAATATTTTAATTTATATTAATAATACCCATTTTATATTTTGAAGAACAAATTTGTTTAAAAGTTACTAATAACTAAATAGTGGAATCATTGTGGAAAAAATGTCAAGTTCGACACGTCATGTATCGACCCAGATTAAAGCTTAAAAATATACAAACACGAGATTTTTTTTGCCAAAACCAAACGCGTTTAAAAAGTAAAACTGTTACGTAAAATTCTAAAGTTAATTGCAATACGAAACTATGTCAGGATTTGCTAAATTTCTCCTTTCTAAGTGTCTGCATAAAAATTACTTCCATTTTTGTCGCGTTCGAACCTCTAATTTTTTGCCATTTTCTTTCATCTTTTTCTATCTGCTGTCAACTTTAATATAGATTCTAGTGCTTCCTGTAAGTTATAACTTAGAATAAAAACTAACCTCAAAATGTTTTTCTATTTTGTTTTTTTATATTTTAAATACATACGACCATCACGTTCGACACCAGCAAAATACCCATATGTACTTATATAAAGGGTGTCCCAACAAGAACGCAAGATTTAAATTTGGCACCATTCGAATTGTCATTGTTTGACATTTGAACAATTGTTATTGTTTGCTAGTAGACGGTACGAGGTTAGTAAAAATGGAGCGCTACACGAATGAACAACGCATTCTCATTGTGAAATTGTTTTACTAAAATGGTGAAAGTTTTGCGGCTACATTTCGCAAATTTGCGATCAATTTGGGGTCACAATAATGCTCCAAAAGAGTCAACTGTAAAGAGATTAATGGATAAATTTGCCGAAACTGGGTCTGTTAGTGATGTAAAGACAACAACGCGCCTTCAACCAACTCGATCGACCGAAAATGTCGCAGCTGTACGTGATGATGTCGCTCCAACGCAGGTCAAGCGCAAACAGTCAATGGTGTTCGGTATCGTGAAATTATAACCAGTTTGTTCGTGCCTAGAATTGAAGAAATGAATGTGGAGGGCATGTGGTTTCAAGAAGACGGCGCCACTTGTCATACAGCCAGAGAAACAATTCAATTGCTACATCAGTCATTTCCCGGTCGTGTTATTTCGCGTTTTGGAGACCAGAATTGGCCGCCTAGATCATGCGATTTAACACAATTTGACTTTTTTCTTTGGAGTTTTTTGAAGTCGATGGTTTACGCGAATACATAAGCCGACGACGACTCAAGCTTTAAAAGAGGAAATTGGACACTGCATTAATGAAATACCGCAGCATTTATGCAAAACGACCAGAAAAGCCGAGGCTGCCATCTGCCCGATTTGTTGTTCCACACATAACCTCATTTTGTCTACTTTACGATATAATAAAGTTTTACGATTTTTTATTTTTTTAATATCTGTGTTTTATTTAAAATTTAAATCTTGCGTTCTTGTTGGGACACCCTTTATATATATGTATATCGAGACATGTTTTTGATTTAATTGTAAGCAACATGTAAAAAATAAAGCTTTTAATTGAAATTTAAATTTTGTTGTCCTGTCCATAAGTTAGAATTATTAAAATTTCGAAATTTTTGATATCCATTAAAATAAATTTTTACATTCTGAAATTTTATCGTAAGCGACAAAAATTAAAGTTTTTTTAGGAGGAGATTTTTAATAATATTCAAATTTGTTTTATATACGTACGTGTAAATTGTCGGTTACGATAAAGTTTTACAGGCCGTATCTAAAAAGTCATCAACAATTTTGGCATTGTGATAATTCTAAACTATGGTAGACCCATTAAAATTTTAATTTTAATAAAAAAGTCTATTTACGATATCGCTTACCATAAAATCGAAAATAAGGCTCGTTATGTATGATGTAAACCATACACAGAGAAAATAGTGCCTAATAAATACCTCATAAAATAGAACAAAATTAATAAGAAATCTCTATGGTGTTTTTTCAATAAGGAAATCTTATTAATTTCATAGAGAAGACCTTTTTGAAAAAATCAAGAAGAAATCTTGTAGTTTTTATGAGGTTATCTTATTGATTTTTTTAATAAGGTTTTCTTCTTGATTTTATGAGGCGACCTCATAAAATAAATATACTTATGTATCTATGTAGTATATGAAGATGTTATTTATTTATACTATACAACATATTATACATACTTACATAGATACATACATATTATATTGTATCCTTAATTAATTAACTCACCATACATACTTATTATTACTTGAAAGGAGACAAGTATTGAACCAGCAAACTTCTGACTGATAGACAAACACTCTAACCAATATGCTAACAAGCAGTCTGAATAACCATTGAAATAATTTTGCAAACATGCTTATACAGAAACGAAAAAGATCATGAAAAAAATTGTCTGTGTCTATTTATAGATATGAAATAACAAGACACCTCATAAAATCAAGAAGATTTTCTTATTAAAAAAAAATCAATTAGATGCTTGACACATAATCATATAGGAACCTAATAAAATCAAGAAGAAAACCTTTTTAAAAAAATCAATAAGATAGCCTAATAAAATCAAGAAGAAAACCTTTTTAAAAAAATCAATAAGGTAACCTAATAAAATCAATAAGAAGTCCATATAGTTTACAATTTATAAGAAAACCTAATAGACTCAAGAAGTTTTTCTCTATGGATTGTTTTTTTGGTGCCAAAAATAACGGAAATTGAGTAAAAAAAGTTGGGAATAATAAGATTTCTTCTTGATTTTATGTGGTTTTCTTCTTGATAAAATTAATAAGATTTACCACATAAAAACAATAAGGAATCTCTATGAAAAAATCTTCGCTTCTTTTTGCCTAAAAACGTTTCATAGAGAAAATCTTATTGATTCTATGAGGCATTTTTTCTCTGTGTACATACATACATATATATGTATGTATGAATGTGTATACGTGCAATTTATCTAACCAATGCTAAAAACTCAATTAGGCAAATTACTCTTTCCACTTCAATAGATTGCTTGTCCCATTGGTGCTACTCCCCTCCATTCTTCATTACAATCCGCTTGCATAATCTTAGGAGTATCTACACATTTCAACTGATATATTTATTTATACACACACAAAATTTTGAAAATAACTTTTTAATTTTTTTTGTATTCCCAGCTAAAAAAAATATGTATGGAGCATATATGATATCCCATATATGGTTCGGATCCGAAAAATGAGGGTATATGGGCATATATGATTATATATATTCATACATTTTCATACATCTATGTACGCGTAACTATTCACTTCACATTATGCAAAGTTTATATTCATACTCTCTTGATTCACACAAGCGCACTGCTGTGCAATAAATTAAATTACTAAAATTACTTTTTTGAGATTTTGAACAGGGAGGTTGTATTTAATGAAACATTTGTTTGGACAAATAATGAACTAAAAGTAATTTCATTCATCATTTTAAGTCAAAAGGTGAATCAATTATTTTCCGTTTTTATACTAACACTAGATTTTAATATAATTTTTTGCAGTAATATGAACTATGTTTCTTAACAATATCTGGAATATTACATTATTTTTTTTTTAAATTAATGACAGAATTATCCATTTGATTATTTGATTTATTAAATAGGCCCAAAATATATATAAAATCCTACAAGAATTATGTTTTTTTTTTGTTACACGATTTTTTTTTTGTTGCACAAGTATTAATTTTTAAACGTTGAGGCTCTACGCATATAAACTTTGCATACCCTATGTATTTCCTTATAGAATTTCAATTCACCAGTCATAAAAATGAGAGAAAAAGATCGAGTTAATAAAATTCAAGCTTTTTTGATTGCAAATACGATCTTATGTGAGATATCATGCCACAGAATACACAGAAGTGAAGAAAGTGACAGGTAAAAAAAGCTCCAATCAGGTTTTTGTTAAAATTCGTGGAAAAAAGAGATAAGCATAGTGTATTTGATACTGTAGTGTATTACTACTTACCAATTAACACAGCTTATAAAAATTTATTGCACTAGAAAGACGTAGCGAAACAAAAACGACGACAAAATTTGAGGGATACCGTATATAAAAATACCCGTATCTTCCGTCTCGTGACACTTCTGTGTGTTTTGTGATCATGCATGCATACATTTTTATATGGCGCCATATATTACATCTTATTTTTATATATATCTATATGGATTCACATATAAAGAGCTTTATAATTAAATTTCCATATATGAGCTCATATATTATAATACATTTCATATATTAGTCCATATATTATTTCATATATAATAGTTTTGCCATGTAAAATCCCATATATTTCCATACATGAATTCATACATATTCATATATAGTTATATACATTCATATATTAAAAATATATGGACCATATATAATTTTTTTAGCTGGGTTGTCTTATGTTTATTATTGTTGTTATTTTTATTATTTATTTGTAGAAACTTTAAGTAGCATAGAGTTGCATTTTTTATGGAATACTTATCACATTTCAGCGCTTTTTATTTGTAAGGTAGCGTTTTATTTGTGAAATTTTTGATGTGGCAATATACTAATTTGACAATGAGTAAATGCATTACGTTAACAACGTAAAGCCCGACGACCGACAAGTCGATAGTTAGTGGGTCGCTCAAACGAACTATAATGAGTGACTTGTCGTCAGTCGATCGAGTTATCGATCGATATCGTGGGTTAGGCTGTTAATTTTTACCCTACTGCGCAATGCAAGGAAGGGTATTGTGTCATAATCCTAATAGTGTCACTAAAGATATGATAGTAGTCAGAACTCAATATGGAGCCATTTTGTAAAGACGCCATTTTGTAAATACGAAAATAAATAAAAAGTTGGATATCGTTCGAAAGGTATTTTAAAATCATTGTTAGGTTTTTCTTATGACTTTTAATCCCGAATGACCATTTAGGATATTTAACGGCTCAAAATTGGTAGCAGTCGGATTTTATTTTGATTTTTTAATTATTAATTTAACAGCTCTGACGCTTGGAATGCTTTTTCAGCAGAACTTTAACCACATTCATAAAATTTGAAACGAATTTCAAATGTATTTTATTTAAAATTTTTCATTCAAAATTTTCCTAAAATGGATTTCAAATTCATTTTATCTTTTTATGAATATAGGGGCAATATAGAAAAATTGCTTTAAATTTAATAAAATTTTTTTAAAATTTTTGAAAATTGCAAAATTTTCAAAAAATGTAACAACAACCATATAGAAAATTATTTTGCACAAATGATGCAAAATTGTCAGGGTCTGAGTAAGTGCAAGATTATCAGAGTAAAGTTGTGCAACTTTTTATGGCATTGCCAATCCAAAAAAATGAACCAAAAGTACCTATAAAATCAACCATACACCAAATTACAACGCAGAAATACCTTAGTGTTTTTCTTTTAAATGAAAAAACAAGTGGTTCAAGATTTTCGATACAAATAAATTACCCAGCTAAAAAAATATGTATGAAGCATACATGATAGCCCATATAGGGTTCGGATCCGAAAAATGAGGGTATATGGGCATATATGATTATATATTCATACATTTTCATACATACATTCCCTCTACAGTATGCAAAGTTCATATTCATACTCTCTTGATTCACAAAATCGCACTGTTGTGCAATAAATTAAATTACTAAAATTACTTTTTTTAAATTTCGAGCAGGGAGGTTGTATTTAATGAAAAATTTGTTTGGACAAATAATGAAAATCGAACTAAAAGTCATTTCAATCATCATCTTAAGTCAAAAGGTGAATCAATTATTTAAAAACTACAAAACTCATACTGGTACATACAATTTAATTTAAGAAAACAGATTAAAAACTAATGCTAACAACAATAATTTTCAATATAATTTTTTGCAGTAATATGAACTCTGTTTCTCATCTAGAGAATTCTGTTATTTTTTATAAAATTAATGCCTGGATTATCCTTTTGATTATTTGATATATTAAATGGGGCCACAATGTATAAAATCGTACAAGAAGGTTTTTTTTGTAACAAAAGTTTTTCTTTTTTAAAGCTTGAATATGTTCGCATATGAACTTTGCATACCGTATGTATTTTCTAATGGATGTACAATTCACCAGTGATAAAATATCAAGCTTTTTTATTGCAAAAAAGATCTTATGTGAGGCATCATGTATGCATACATTCTTATATATGTCTCCATAAAATCTTATATCTACACCAAGAAAAAAGATTGGTTGGAAAACGGTTAGACCAATAAAATATCATCTGCATTAACTATATTTCAGTTCACGCTATCAATTTTTTGTTAATCCAAAAAACAATCCATGTTCATTGCCATAAGGGCATAATTGTAACAAAAATATGATTGTGACAATACTTAAATTGATTGCTTTTGTCATGACTAATTAACTGATTGGTTAACCCAACCGAATAAAATATTACGAATTGAATTTTACTAACAACTTTTGGTATTAGCAACTAAAAAATTGTCGTTCTATATTAAAATTAAAATAAAAACTTTCAATCAGTTGCTGCAACTAACTATAGGTTGAGTTTACTATCATAGTTTATAGCAGCAAATTAAAAAATTAACTTTTGTGACTTTCAAATATATTATGATTTGTGAATTCTCAAATGGTTTTTGAAAGTCTGTGCATAAGATAACAGGTTGGTGGCTTTTCAAAATGTATGGTTGAAGAAACGTATGTATATAGACATGCTTCACCATTAGGAAATAAATTTCAATTAAAATAAACTTATGACAACATGTCAAATAATAAATTTCTTAAATTGTGTATTTTTATTTGCGTTTATTGTTTATTTTTATTTCAGCAAGGAAGGCCAGTTTTTCTTTTACAGGTACCATTTATGATATTGTTTTAATTATATTAACCAAATTTTCGGCAGCAAGAATAACATTTATTTCAAATTCCATACTGTTAACCAATTTTTTCTGTTGCTGCAACTATTGGGTCGAGGGTTATAATTAAAATATAGTGGTACCATTAGAAAATTTCAGTCGCTATAGCAGAATTCTATGATAGTTGGTGCAACCGCCAAAATTCAATTGGCAACAAATTCGGTTGTCACAACGAATCTGTTTTCTCTGTGTTATATATGGATCCACATATGAAGAGCTTCATAATTAAATTTCCATATCTGAGCTCATATATTATAATACATTTCATATATTAGTCCATATATTAGTTCATATATGATAGTTTTGCCATGCATAATTCCATACATTTCCATACATGATTTCATACATATTCATATATAGTTATATACACTCATATATTAAAAATATATAGACCATATATAATTTTTTTAGCTGGGTAATTAAAAAACTATAAAATTTAAATATTTTTATAAAGTCTTAGCTAGTAATTATAAAGAAATCTTCAAATTCGATGTTAATACAACAAATACATAATTTTGTTATTTTCAAAAGAACTGTGGGTGAAATTGTTATTAGGATTTTGTTAAAAAATACCGATATTATTAATACTGATATTTTTATTAGTGAAGTTACAACAGTTCGTTTTCTTCGTTTCTTTTATCAATTAAGAAACACGAGTATCTATGTGCATATTGTGTTGCTTTATAGACAACTAAAAAAAAAAGGTGCTCACGTCAGAAAGTGCAATTATGCTTTTTTGCACAGTTGCAAGAGTTGACGTGAATACCTTTATTATTTTTTATTAAAAAAATAAAATCAGGGTATTGCGCAAATCCAGTTATTTTACCTTAAATTTTTAAATTATCATATTATTTTCTCTTTCTTTACGACCTCAACAAATACCTAGTTAGTATATTATTCTAAATGAATAAATAATTATTTTTTATCTAAACATTCGTACACAAAAAAAACTAACTAAAACTTTGGAAAATTTTCTAAATTTGAGTAAAAAAAGTTGTCGTATGGCGCCAAAACTCTTTTTTACTTGAATCCAGTAAAATATTTACTAAATTTTTAGTTCATTAATGAACTAGTTTATAGTAATTATATTTTTATATTTAAATAAAATTTTTCTAAAATTAAGTTAAATTTCTCCATAAAATTCGGAGATTTGCAAAAAAGGTTTTTCATCTTTTATTTCAAATTTAGTAAATTTTTCAAAGTTTTTTTTTGTCTTTAATTTTGGTACTTTTTTGTTTTTAATTAAATTCTATACCACATGGTATGTTTTTTATTATATCTTTATTTAATTCACCATACATACGTATTAATTCCTTGAGTGGGGGCAAGTATTGAACAAACAACCTTCTGACTGATAGGCAAGCACTCTAACCAATTGCCTAACAGGCAGTCTGAATAAGCATTGAAATTTTTGTGTTTTAAAATTTTATTTTATTTTCAAAAAAATTTATTTCAAGTTCAAATATTCGTCGGATATATGAAAAATGTACTTGAATTTTTTGCTTAATGCAAATAAAAAATATATTCTATAATTTAAAGAAAAAATACTTAAAACTGGTAAATATATTTCTAAAATTTAGAATAACTTTTTATATCTTTCAAGTTAGTCAAATTTGATGAACTAATTAGGAGTAAGTCATGTCCTAAAATTTATTTTTTGATTTATAACGAGATTGACTAGTTTTTAGGATACAATTTCCCTAAACTTTTAAACCATTTTCCAATTTTTGGTAAATATTTCCTTTAAACCAGTAAACTTGACCTTGAATGTGAGAATTTTTGTGTGTATTTTTATGAACTACTTTTGAGAATATGAACTTTTTATTTTTTACTCATATTAAGTAATTTTTACTAGATTTTTGTAAAAATTTACTTAAACTTAGAAAAAATTACTTAAACTTAGAAATTTTTTTTACTCTAATTTAGAAAAAATTTTTCCTTAATAATAGTATATATATGTCTTTTTTTGAGTGTAATTAAACTGTTTAGAAAGCATAATTGCATTAATGACAATTGCAATTGAAATTTCTTTTATTTATGTTGTCTAAAACTTAAATGGATTTACTAACTGAATGCAAAAAGAAAGTACCACGCACGTGCAAATGTATTGTGCATTCGCTTAAATGCGTTACTGCCAAAAGTAACAATTAAAAGGGTTATAATTTGCTATTAATAGAGTATGAAATAAAAACAGATATACTTATGTATGCAGCAATTAGTAACGCGCTGCAAACTTCAAAGTATACGTACGTCTATCCACTCAATTCGTTTCAGATATATATTATTTTTCTGCCAAGAAATAAATTTTCTCTTTTAAAATTGCATTTAATTAGTAACGCATAGTAATTGTTTCATTTATAACTTTAATTTCTTAATGATTGTAGTAAAAGGAAAACTGTCATAAGTTCACAATTCGCTAATGAGTATGTGAAATTAGTAAAAAGGAGAGAAACAACTTAATGGGAGTTTTTTTTATGTAATGAATTGATTGCATAACAGTGATGCCAACTTTTGAGACTCAAAACGCGTAAAAATTTTTGAAAAAAGGGCTAGAAAGGGCTAAATTGAACAAATATTCAAAAATAAAAAAAAAAAATAGTAAAATTTTTCGAAAAAGCGCGAAAAGGGGCTAGTATTAAAATGTTTCTGTTGAAAATAAAAACATCAAATAAATTTTTGTAAAGTAATTTATTAGAATATAAATAACTATCATGAGATCAACACATACAAAGCTTTAGAGTTTCAATATTGTACATATTTCACTTACATTTCATATTACATTTCAATAAGGTATGTACATAATAGAAATATAGATATATACATATGTATGTTAACATAAGTAGATACATTTAAAATTGGCCGTCATTAAATAAAATTTCGATTTCTCCCTCTTCCAAAAACAGACATTATCTGTTTTAGGCTGTATTGAATAACTTTCAAGGCAAAAAAATTTGGGAGAAATAAAAGATTACTCTATATCAGTGATGGGAAATGAGATTTGCATTTAGGTACCAAAAAAAATTTTTTTGAGTACTTTTTTTGATCCCGAGAGTACCAAAAACTATTTTTTTATTTAAATTTTATTAACAAAAAATGATATAAAATTTATTACAAATAAATAAGAAAATGAACACAAAGCATATACATATGTACATAACCAGGCAGAAATTGTTATTTTGCGCAAAAAGTATGTGCCTCCACAACACTGTAAATACAAAATTACGACTCTTCCAAAAATTTTGTACCACCACAGTACTACAAATACAAAAATATGACTTTGTGTTTACAAATACCGTGTTCTTAGTAATCCTATACCACTACAACACCGTAAATACAAAAAGTTGACTTAAGTTTGAAAATTTCCATTGTGACGACTTTATAAATTTGTATTTAGAGTATTGCACCAACATTAAAAGGAAGAGTTGGAGGACGGTCATTCGGCGTTACCATTTTAATGTTATGAGTTCCTTAAAATATTGGTAAACAGATGTTATACTGATGTTAGTTGTACCCGCAGACCATCGTAACAACATCGTGCTGATTATTTTTTTCTGTCTGGGTTGGTATAAATATTCAGGGCTATCATGAATAAAATTCCGCGTGAAATTTCTCCCTTTTCCAATTAGAATTTTTTGTTTTCCCTATTAATTGGAATTGGAAAAAATTCACGCGGAATCTTATTCATGATAGCCCTGATTAAGGTTATAACAAAAATAGTTTTTAGACTTCAATAAATCTTTGGCCTAGATAAGACTATACTGTTGGAGCATAAATTCTATTCCTTTGTTTTGTTTTCATGATATTGTGGTAAGAGAAAATCCTTTCGATATTTACAGAGGAGTGAGGTATGGACAAAATTCCGTAAACTACTCTCGATTTACCAGGAAACATGTATTCGCCCAATGCGTCTTTAGTTATAGCCACGGAAGTCCAGAAACTGCATACATATATTTTCTGTTGTTAATGGCTTCATTTCTTCCATAGCATGCTCTATATTGGTTGTTAATATTTTAAAAATTTTGCATTTCGCTGGGAAACACTTTAATTAAAAGTAGTATAATTACCAAATAAACAATTTTCTTTAAACTGAAACAGTTGTTTTAACATGATTTCTGTTTACATAGAGATCAACTTCTGTGCCACAGAAAATATCATTGAATCAAATATAATTTTCATTTATATTTAATTGTGATTGGTTGGGTACACTTTTCTAAAATGTCTTTACTAATAAAGTTTCGTGCCAGTTGTCAAAAAAGAAATTTAATTCTTCGCAAAAATATATGCATACGCGCATCTTCCGACTATATTTCTAAGCTGGCCATGAGAGTATCAAACGTGTTGCGGGAGTACTACGATACTTTTTCATGTCAAATAGTATCAAAAAAGTACGATCGCACCAACTTTCCCATCACTGCTCTATATTATTCTTCTTTTTTAAATTGGTAAAGCAATTTCGACTTTTTACTCATTTTATTTTGCTAGATTAAAGGAAGGAAAAGTTCGCTAAAGTTTAAATGTAGCCATATCGAGCAAAAACTAAAAAGGGGCTAAAAGGGCTGAAAGATTATTGTAAAAAGTGTTAGGGTTGCGCCTTTTTTAGTTTGGGGCTAAAAATTTTTTTCGCATTTTGACTGACTGAAAACGGGCTAAATCTAGCCCTAAAAAGGCTAAGTTGGCATCACTGTTGCACAAAACTTATTTTATTTATCAAAAGTATGCCTGGCAGAAGTAAATCAGATAAAAAAGAGAGGCCGAAAATAATAATTATTCTTGAATTTTCAAAGCAAACAATCAAGTACAAGGAAATATCGTAGAGCCTAGGTAATCACACCATTTCGATTGTTTTCACTTAGATTTTTGAAAATCATTTGATGATTTAAAATTTTTTAATTTTTTTTTTTGGGCAGTAATAATGCCCTAATTATGTTCGACAATTGTATTGTCTTGTCTATGGACGGAAAAATACCGCAGTTGTGATTCTTTAAAACAATTATTATTTATTGTCTCTACTAGAAGGTTGGCGATTAACCGATAATCGCTATTAATCGCATAATTTTTAATCGTAAACGCAGTTATGATAATTTGCGTTTATTTGCAAGCCCCACTTACTACATGCGCAGGTTAGAGTTGAGCGATATTTCGAAGCCTGTTACTTTTTCGCAGAGATTGAAAAATCAAAAAAAAAAAGTTTTCATTTGTTAAATTTTTTTCAGTGTAGAGAATAATTCTTTTCATCAAGGTAATTTTTATTGCAATTATGTATTTCCTACGTAATGTAGATACAATGAATGAATACGTACGTATTATTTACAAACATATGTATATGGAGCCCTATTTTCAATTATGCGTAAGCGACAAAAATTAAAGTTTTCAGAAGAAGGGTTTTTATAGTATTCAAATACACAGAGAAAAAACTGCCTCATAGAATCAATAATATTTTCTCTATGAAACGTTTTTAGGCTAAGGGGTATCCCAGCAGAGAGAAGCGAAGATTTTTTCATAGAGATTCCTTATTGTTTTTATGTGGTAAATCTTATTAATTTTATCAAGAAGAAAACCACATAAAATCAAGAAGAAATCTTATTATTCCCAACTTTTTTTACTCAATTTCCGTTATTTTTGGCACCAAAAAAACAATCCATAGAGAAAAACTTCTTGATTCTATTAGGTTTTCTTATAAATTGTAAATTATAGGGATTTCTTATTGATTTTATTAGGTTACCTTATTAATTTTTTTAAAAAGGTTTTCTTCTTGATTTTATTAGGCTATCTTATTGATTTTTTTAAAAAGGTTTTCTTCTTGATTTTATTAGGTTCCATATGATTATGTGTAAAGCATCTTAATGATTTTTTTTAATAAGAAAATCTTCTTGATTTTGTGAGGTGTCTTGTTATTTCATATCTATAAATAGACACAGACAATTTTTTTCATGATCTTTTTCGTTTCTGTATAAGCATGTTTGCAAAATTATTTCAATGGTTATTCAGACTGCTTGTTAGCATATTGGTTAGAGTGTTTGTCTATCAGTCAGAAGTTTGCTGGTTCAATACTTGTCTCCTTTCTAGTAATAATATGTATGTATGGTGAGTTAATTAATTAAGAATACAATATAATATGTATGTATCTATGTAAGTATGTATAGTACAAATAAATTACATCTACATACATATATATACTACATACATACATAAGTATATGGTATAGAATTTAGATGAAAATACATAAGCAAAGCACAAAGAATAAAGATAAAAGACATATTTTTTTTTTTATTTTATGAGGTCGCCTCATAAAATCAAGAAGAAAACCTTATTAAAAAAATCAATAAGATAACCTCATAAAAACTACAAGATTTCTTCTTGATTTTTTCAAGAAGGTTTTCTCTATGAAATTAATAAGATTTCCTTATTGAAAAAAACCATAGAGATTTCTTATTAATTTTGTTCTATTTTATGAGGTATTTATTAGGCACTGTTTTCTCCGTGTATGTAATTCAAAAAGAATTATGTGACAAAAATGCATGTTTGTGAGTTAAATAAATAAAATAAACGCAAAAAAATTAACATTTTTATTTTTGATTTTCATAAATGTAAATTTGTTTAAAAATTTGGTATTTATGTGTACTTTTTTGTTTTGTCGACAAGCACAAACCAAATGACTGATTTTGACATTTGTTGTCGTTTGAATTTCCATAGTGGGTACCAAATTTGTATGGAAATGGTTACGTCATCGTTCGCATGCATTGACGATCGACTTGTCGTGCTGAACAAGTTTAGTGGGTCCCAAATTAGCTGTTTGTTGTTAAAAATGATTGCGAACGACAACGTTCGATATCGTGGGTTTGGCTGTAAATGAATCTGAGTATGTTTCTTTTTATTCAGTTTGAAATAGTTAATTTATTTGAAATAGTTATACTTTAGATTAAGATTTGAATACTTATTGTTAGTTCGTAATTGAAGATGCAATAAATAAAAAACGTCTTAAAAAAAAAGTTTGAAATAGTTGCTTTTTACAATTTCGATTTCCTTTCGCTGGTCCAAATAAAGCTCGTACTGCATTATGAATTAACTTTATATTTTTAAAAATAGACATGGCATCACTACAGGCATAGCAAATAAAATCGTTTTAAACGTTATTAAAGTGGTTTCAATATAAAATAATATTAGCGTGTACACAAACCTTAACACACAAAGTAACATTAAGTCTAGCGCCCACTAGAGAGCAGCACTAATTTCGTGCAACAAACCGTTAAGATAATGTAAAAACTTTCAGAACTGTTAATACATTTATGTTGTGCTATGTTATTCACAGTGCAGCCAGAGGGCATGTTATTTACAAGAAACATGTTATGTGGATGCTATACCGCACTGTGGAAACTCTTTAAAAAAATTTATTTATTGTAGTAGAAGAGGAATGTGGCGTTTAGAATATGAAACGCAGTGAGATACGGTGACCTGTAAGCAAAATTAATTCAAGCACCTAATTGCAATTTTAAAATTCATATACAAATACATTAGTTTCAAGGTTTAACGAACTATATAAAATTATATTTTTTTACACTGGGCTATTTCTAAATTAAATTAATTTATATTTCTCCCTAATAAAACAACGCGATAAAAAGTTTGTTTGTCAATCATAAGCTTAAATTAGATAAAACTTATATGAAAAAGAAAAAATCTTTTATGACGACATAAGTAACTAATTTCAATGATTAAGTTTATAGTTCATTTCAACATATATTGTGTAACCAACAGGGATTTTTTATTCTATTTTTGGTTCTAATTATTCTTGCGAAGTTAGATACAGCTGTATTTATAAAAATTATTAAGGCTTGATAAAGGCTTAATAAGAAATTTTTCGTATCAAAATAAAGCCTTATTCTATAAAAAAAAAATCAAAACATATACAGTGTAAGCTCGTTAATCCGAATTAATGATTGCATGCCCCGATTCGGATTATTGGATAGGCTGTTATAATAAATAAAAATAAAATAAACTCCTGATATAGTTTAAAAACAAGTTTATTTCAATCAAAAAAGGAAAAAAACAAAAAAATTTAAAAAATCAACAAAATAAAAATTAAAAGCATAAATAAAAGTCAGCAAAATAAAAATTATATTTTTTTTTTTAAATTAGTAATGTATGTTTGCTGCTGTTTTTTTTTGCCATATTGAATTGATGTTTACGCGAACAATGCTGTCTAATAACTAAATCTGCTGTAACAAGACACACACAACACATTCATCAAAATACACATTCCAATGATGTCCCGTTAGTTTTCCCTTACGGTACGATAACAAACAACACAAGAATAAGAAAAGAAAAACAAATTGGGTTTAGCGAGCTCCAATCAATGCGGACTTTAAGATATTCAATGCTAAATATTTCTAATTCGGATTACTGGATAATTCGGATTACACACTCTTCGGACTAACGAGCTTACACTGTATATCTTTACGTAATTATGTCATCCCATAAATATATTATCGTAGATAACAAGTATACTCTTTGTTCCCATTAAATTTTTATTCTCCTCGAAGGGAAAATTCAATCGTGAATCTTCCGTGAAAATTTATTCTGTCAGTTCACAGAGAATATAAACAGCAAAAAAAAATTTTTGAAAAGCTTAAAAATTAATAGAAAATCAAACAAATTTAACTTTAATAATCAGTAATACTGAAATTTTTGGTTCCAAATTAATACTTTTTTGTAGCGGTGAGTTTTGTTTTTAAATACTTTAGATACAGTGGAAAAAAAATTATTTGGTATACCATCGTGATGCACCGTCATCAGGGATGATAAGGTTGGTACAATTGTACTTTTTTTGGTACAATTCAAACCTTAAAAGTACGTTGGTACCCCTGTGACTCATTTGGTACTATTTGAAAACTTTGCGAGACTATCTCTTTTATTTTTTTCTTCATACAAAAAATAAATAGCGATCATTTTAAAGTATATCCAGTTTGACACAAAAATGGCGAATTTGATTTTTTTTGAGAGCGACTACTTTGTTAAGCCGAAAGTACATAACACGCGTTAGAGCGCAGAGCTGACAGAGCTGTAGGCAGCTGTCAAAAAAAGTTGAAATAGTGCTTTTGCATATAACAAGTTACGACACTCTTTGACGCGTTTGCCGCAGAAAGTTGATTAACTTTCAACTTTTTGATGCGTTGCATCGTTTTGACAACTAATCAGCCGACAATAAATAAGGAAAAATTTAAAAAAATTAGAATCATGGAGTAAAAACTTATTTAAGAGTTTGAAAAACATACAGTATTGGATAAAAAAAGGATTTAAAAATGTTACAAGTCTGACAGGATAGGCGTTTAAAACGCGTGTTGTGTAACTTGCCATTTTTCATGCGGTATAGTTTTCAAAAGCACGATACTTGTAGACGAACTGACGTGTGTTATGTACTTCTACCTTTAAATAGCCATTTCATTTGTTTGATTTATTATAAAGAACTACATCTGCCTTTAACGGTGTTTCGTTTTCATGATATTGTGTCTTCATTTATTTTATCTTTTGTACTAATTTAAAATTTATACAGGCTTATTTATCAAAATTATGAGGGCTTTATAAAGGCTTCATAAGAAAAACTTTGTTTGAAAATATATTTTAAGAACCCTTTATAAAGAATTAGTAATTTTTATAAATAATGCTGATAAGAAAAAAAATTTCTATATACTTCCATATTTAAACAGCTACAATTTACTTTGCAGGGGTAGACTTTATATATGTACATATATAGAAATAAAATTGAAAATTGTATAGTTACGGATTTTGAAAGATATAAACAGTACATATAACCTTTTGCGAAACTAAATAAAATTACTTTTCATGACGAAATTTTAAAATGGCTGGCGTTATGTATTTACTGCCTCTTCCACTGTCTCGGATTCTAATAAATTTTCATTTTCTTTAAGTTGTGTGTAAATTAAAAACTTTAAACTTGTGTTCTGGCAAACTAGTTTTTTTTTGAGTTATGACGTTATTTGAGTAAATGAGAGATATGTTCTAAAATATAATAAAAAAAAACTTACAATCAGTAACAACCTTTTCTAAAAAAAATTGCTTTAATAACCGGTCAGATCTTTTGGCAAGTCTATTTCACAGATCCTAAAGGCTCTTAGCTATTGTTGGCGAACACCAGGAAATGAAGGAAATTTAAAAAATGATGCACTCTTATTTCTTTACTTATGCCCTAATTAAGTACGAAGATTTATGACGTTTTTTTTTTTTTGTTTTAAAATAATTTTCTTGTTTTTGAATTGTCTAAATTATTTTCATCAAAATGGTTGTTGTCTTTGATAGTGAAAAATTAAAATATTATTACCATGTTTTTAAAACATAAAAATAATATTAAATTATTATACAAAAGTTTGAAAAATATATGAAACAATATGTGTTGGATATAATGTTTAGAACAAAATCATAAAGCAAATACACGAACCTTCTAGCATAGACAATAAATAATATTTTAAAGAATCATAACAGCGGCTTTTTTTTCGTCCATAGACAAGACGATACAATCGTCGAACAGAATTTGGGCATTATTTGTTTAATTTATACATTCTGTATTTTATAAAAGCAATTTTTAAATAACTTTTGAATAAAATTTTTAAACAAACAGGAAACAGAGGGGGAAATATTAAATCAATACGGTAGCACGATTTTACCGGAAACTTCAAAATACTTATACTTGTCAGATGGTGAATGTCTAGCAAAAATGAGAGAATGGAAGTACCTTCTATATTTATATCATGACTAACTGGTACGAAATTACTTTTCTCATTTATCATACCTGATCGTCATATAATTTACTGTGTGTGAACGAAAGAGAGCCATAATCCATGAAAAAGGGTGTTGCCGTGAAATATTCTTAACAATCGTGAACTTTATTTACTAATCCTTTCTTATAAATAAATATATATAAACTCTTAGGGTCGTATTCAAAAAAAAAATTAACAAAGCTTTGAAAAGCAATGTTAAGTAAAGTTGTATTAAAAAAAAAATTATTATATCAAAATTATAAAGTAGGCACCTACGTTTGTTAAGGCTACTTTAAGTTGATATTTCCAAAATGTGTATTTTGTACCTCAAATATTTTTGTTAATGTAGCACATATTGACTCATGTTACATCTGAAAATGAAGCTAGAAGTGCTAGCTCTTATCTTAAATTTATTATTTCTGTCATGTGATGGAAAATATCACTAAATTATCCAACTGATTCGAAATACATAGCAAAATCATAAAAAAATATTAAAATAAATACAATTATACAAAAATGATTTAGTGACGTACATTCAAACAAAACAAATCGAAAAAAGCTGGATATTCAAATACTCATTTCGTTCGAATAAAATAAATTGAGATAATTTTTCTATGTTCATCATATTTTTTTACTTTTACTTCATAAAAATGTTTATCTGTTTTGCTTCCATGTCAGAAGCTTATATCTTTTTTTTTAAATTAGGTTGCTTAACTTCAAGATAATAAAAATGTATTTAATAAAATAAAAAATTAGTTGAATACTCGAATGAAATTGTATTCGATGTTGTACATCATAAGCTGTGAAATGGTTGTTGAACATGGTGGTGTTACCAGAATTTATTATTAAAAGTACGTTCGAGAACTCAAAAATTTGTACAAATTTTTACTATTTTTTACTGGATTGCGTTCGAGTACACAAAATCCAGTAAATGAGAGGGCGAATTGAGAGAGAAAAATGACAGTTCTTTTACTGAGTAAATGCAACTTTTTACTGGGCAAATGTTTGCCAGTAAAATCCAGTAAAATGAAACCATATGTTTTTAAATATAAACAAACAATAACAAAGGGAAACAAAAGTTTTTGGTTTTTGATGAAATTTTTAAAAATAACAAAAAACAAATGTATGAACAATGTTATGAACAATATTGCATTTATTTAAGTTTGATGCCAGAAAAATATAAGGGTATGTCTTATGTATTCCACGGGAAATTAAAACGTGTGGAATTTTCATAGAATTGTTGGAAATATATGTATATGTGTATGTATTTATAACAACAATTTCCCAACGATGTAATTTCACGTGAAATGCAGAACATAACCGATTATTTTTAAACGTGAATAAAGTTAATAGATTTGTGTACTTAAATTTTTGTTTATACATATAGTCGGACGGTTACTGGTTCCCCGCATGGAACATTCAAAAAATTTAGTTATTGATCGATTAAATATGATTAATGTGTACATTTCTTAAATTTGTTTTCAGTTTTTCGATATCTTGAATATATTTATTAGGATATATAAAGTTCTTTTCCCATTGTATATTTCTCTTAATAAATGCACTCATTGGAACTACTTGAAAGGAAGTGAACAATATTGTTGTGATGATTGGTATAAGCGGCAACAAACATTTTTGTCTTTTTCTGTACATCCTAATTATTCACGTCGAGGGTAAAAAGTTTAGAAACTTTAACGGCCTGACGCGCGATGTCGGCAAGTAAGCTATAGAAAGTTTCTTGTCGACATCGTGGGCCAGGCCCGTAAGTTCAAATAAAAACATATTATTAAAGAAAATATACTATGGTGTATTTTTATAAAACAAATGAAAAAACATTCTTCATCGATTTTCTCAAAACTATATAATTTTTCCATGCGGCTAGCCAGTAACTACCCAGCAAAAAAATCTGATTTGGAAGCACTAACAACTGAGGGAAGCAATGTACTGTTTACTTGATCACAAAAGCTTCGAAAACTGCTTCTGAAAAGCACTAACATAAGGCAGGCTCTCTAACAAAATAGAGGAAAAAGTAAAAAAAAAATTTGCAAGCTAGTAACTTTTGCATCTGAGTACATAAAAACTATATCCCAATTCACAATCTTGTGCAAATGGTCTTGCACAAGATTGTATAGTATATTGATACTCACCACTTAACAATTCTTAGAAGTTAATGTTAAAGTTAGCTATTTTATGTCAGGTGGAGACCGCGAGTAAGGGAGATAATGTTAGAGAATCACTTGGTGTTGCGCATGAATAAGGAGATTTTTTTTGTGCGAGATGAAAGAGCTAGAAGCAATTTATTCAGCTTCCAAAAAGCCATAATTTTTTGCCTTACCAAAGTGCTTCACAGAAGCAATAATATATACTTATGCTTATGTTATAGTTTTGTATATTGTTTGCAGATAATGCGACTATTCCATACATGTATGTAAATACTCCAAAGAGGAGTAGGAATACGCCAAAACTCCATATATGCGAAAAAGGAGGTTTATGTCCTAGGGTTGGACTTAATGGTCCAAATTTGCATTACATCGGCCTAACCCCAAAACTATTCCATATTGCATTGAATGCTTGTGTGAAAACGACATGATCCATGACTGCATTACATGGACCATAATGTAACTAGTCTGTTTCATCTCTATTGGACCACGTAGTACAATATTATATTCAGGTTTTTTTTTGCATATACATATGTACATACTTATGTATAATTTTTTTAGCGCCAAATTGTCTATCAGCTGTTGTGTTTATTTTACTGGATTTTACAATTTTTCCGTTCGCGTTCTTTTAGCTGCAAGCTTTTTTATTGAGAGTAATTTCTTTAAATTACTCAGTATTTACTCAGTTACTGGATTTTAATGGAAAAGTACTCAAACGCACATTAAATCACAAAATAATTAAAGTTGTCTTTTGAATACAATTTCTTAACAAAGTAATGTTAGCCTTAAATTGCTTGGTAGCTACTATGAACTGTAAAGCTCAAGTAAAATATTTTTTTGAATAAGGCTGTTAATCTTTAATTCCAAGAAATATATTCAAATTATGCGATTTAATAATTCAGCTCGCCTGCAAAAATAAAGTGAACAAGAAAAATATTATTCATGATAAGGGAAAAAAAGAGAAAACATTTCTAGGGAAAAATTATTCACGATTACAATTTGGCGAAAAGGGAAAAAATGTTCACGATAGGTCTGAATATACATATATTCTGGCATAATTATGTCATAACATATTTATGTAATGAAATGATTATGTTATAATATGTTTCATGGTATATTTAAGTCATACCATTATTTCCTTTTTACTTAAAAATTTGGTTAAAACCCCAAATACATATTTATGTGTTTTTAGGGTTCCGTACACCAAAGGTGAAAAGGAACCCTATTGTTTTCGCTACGCTGTCCGTCTGTCCGTCTGTCCGTCTGTCCGTCTGTCCGTCACACGGTATTTTCTAAGGAACCGTAAGAGCTACGGACCTGAAATTTGGACACAGTATGTAGAACCTTGGCCGCTACAACAACAAATACACGAGAATTAAAAATTAAAGGGTGTTCCAAAACGAGCAATGAAATATGTTAAAATCCCATGTAATATACATACAATTGTATGAACATATGTATATTGAAACTTGAAATTTGTAAAATTAGTATATTTTTATACAGACTACAACAATTAACACTAAAATTTAAAAAAATTTATATTAAAGGGTGGTCCATCAGTTAATGCAATTTTGACTATGTAATTTTGACAATTTGCTATATCTTGGAAACCGTAAGAGACAAACACTTGAAATTTTCAAAAACGTTAAAACTAAAAAAACCGAAAGTTATAAAATCTCCAAACCAAAAAAAAATCGCCAAAAATTAAAAAAAAAATCGCCAAAACGAAAATAATAGCTAAAATTAAAAAAAAAATTTTTAACACTAAAATAAATCGCCAAATTCGAAAAAATCGCCAAAATGAAAAAAAACGCCAAAAATCGAAAAAAATCGCCAAAACGCAAAAATGTCGCCAAAACCAAAAAAAAAATTTTAAATAAAAAAAATCGCGAAAATGAAAAAAAATCGCCAAAAATAAAAAAAACGCCAAAATGAAAAAACGCCAAAAAACCGAAAAAATCGCCAAAACAAGAAAATAAAGTGTCTAAACTAAAAAAGAGCCAAAACTTAAAAAAATCGCCAAAACCGAAAAAACGCAAAAAACGACAAAACAAAAAACCGAAAAGACCCCAAAAACGAAAAAAATGCCGAAACTATATATTATATAGGATGAAGTTTGTATTAAATTACATATCTAGTGTTCGTACGGAACCCTATGTGCGCGAGTCATAGTCGCACTTTACTGAATTTATTTGTTTTTTAAAACAATTTTTAAGCAAAAAGCAAATACTTTTTTTTTATTCATACTGCCCAATATGTCGTAGCATGCAACATAAATATGTATTCACGTAATTATGTCATGACATTTTTTATAATACATATTTTTTTTAAGAGAAGTAACACTCAGTCCTACCACTATTACTAGGGTGTTACCTTTTTTTAGGAAAGGGATAATGATAGAGAAAACAGGTGGTGAAGGAAGAGATAGAGGAAAGCTTTATTATTTTACAAATCTGATTTTTTGTACGTTTTGTTTTAATAATGTCATGGTGTTAAATGGCGCGTATTAAACTTCCAAGCTACACGTAGTGGCCTGATTTCGAGAATAGGCCTGATATTTTAAAAAATTATGATTCACCCTTGGATGAAAATACGATTTCAAACTAAGTAATAAAGTATAGTAGTTTGCGGCTTTATTGATCTCGGGGTAATTCATTTACCAGCTTAATTAATTCATAAAGCATCCAAAAGCATTAATAAACCAATTTATAAAGTATTACAAAAAATTCTAGAAATCTTGCATTATTGAAAATTAAATCACATTACTGTTTGTATTGCTCTTATACCATATCAAGGGAAAATAAATTAAATATACAACAAATATAAGGCATAATTAATATTTTTTTTAGCATCCAGAATCGTTTACAAACAATCTAAGTCGCTATTTACACTATGCAAGTCTTATTGCTAAGCTGATTAGTTTATTGGGAGAGAGAGACGGGGGAAAAGAAACGTTGCTGTTCCCCTCGTCTCTCTCTCCCTGAAACTAATCAGCTTAGCAATAAGACTTGCACAGTGTGATTTGGGACAAAGTACATAAATGTGTATACTTACTACTAATAACACATATTCATATTGCACTTAAGCAGTGAACGTTTCCATTTAAATTATGAGAAAAAAAAAACAATTTCCCAATTAAACGTACTTACTGCAAAATGAATTTTAAATGGAAAAAATTTATTAAACAACCAACCACCTGCGTAAAAGTGTTTCATTTCAATATTTTACTTTTAACCCTTGCAAACAAACAACTTGACTTCAAACATTTGTAACCCTCGTTTGCACCTCATACTTTAAGACAATGCAAAAAAAAATCCACATAATACTGCAAATATCATTAAATTATGCAACCATTAACAGTAGAATTCATTGTTTTTGCTTAATTGTATTTTTTTTGGCGTTTCAACACATTTTTTTATTTTCTAATGTAAAAATGTGAAGATGAAAAACATTTTTAAGTTAAAAGCCTTTTAAACTAATGCCACAAACGCAGATGGCACCGTAAATGAATAGAAGTGACTATTCACTCTCTTTTCTTACCTTTACATGCTGCTGCATAAAAAGGGCAGCAGAAAGGTGTTGCATTTTAAACATAAACGAATGAGATGACAAGAGACTAGAGGAAAAATCTGTAAAAAGGCATTCGGGTGTTGAAAATTACAAATGTTTTTCATTAAGTAACTTTTTATATCATGTTATATGTAATACATACATGCACTGGGGGACCCTCATACATTGCTAAGTCCATACGCTACATGACCCATTTGTCTTATTGAATTTGATATGAGATTAATTTGCTTTTAAGATTCGAGTCCATATCAGGTGATCTCAACAGCTTGATAACTAACTATCTTTTCAGATTGTAGTTTGAAGATCCCTTAAGGCCGTGCAATTTTTAAGAAATTACAACTTTGGTATGATGGAGTATATGAAAATTTTCAAAAGACAATAATAATTTATCAGATCAGGGTTGTATTTTTTCGTAAGTCGTGCGATTGTGTGTCATGGCCTTTAGATGTGTCACATTTTTCAGTACATTTTTTTGATATCCCAAGTACGAATTTTTCAAAAAGAATTGAGGCGAGTCTACCTTATACATCAAAATCTTATACGAAAATCAGACAGATATCTTGGCTTATCCACCATCTTGAGTCTATTAATTTTTCAAACTTTTCTCAAAAAAAAACTCTCTTATTTGATACACCAGCCATCTTGAGGCAACCGCCATATTGGATTTAAGATGACGTCAAATATTTTTTCTTTAATTTTCTAAAAAAAAATCCTTTTACCAGGACATCATTAAATTCTACAGAAAACAAGTAAGAGTGCTATATTCGGCTGTGCCGAATCTTATATACCCTTCACCAAAGTGCGTTTATGTAGTATAGAGATACATACTCAAGCACATACTTACTTTTATGTACAAAGAAAAAAATAATAATTTTCAAACCCTGATTTTCTGATTACTTATACCAATCTAGTAGTTCTTAAAAAAATATAGAAAGTGTGTTAAGTGAAAAGAAGGAAATTCAAAAAAAAAACTTTTAATTAGTTACTTTAATGTCTAGAAAAAAAATCATAGTTTCCAGCTCTGGAGCTGTGGCTTTTATTTTTATAATTTTCTATACCAAACTTTTCTTTCCAAAACGTAAAATATTTATAATTTATAAAAGAAAAGATAAAAATTAATTAGACTTAGTTACTTTTATATATCAAAAAAGGGTAAGTGTCCCAACCCTGAACTCATCTTTTTTGATTTTTCTGATTTCTTACACCAATCTCTTTCTTTTAAGAATTTAAGAAATGTTTAATTTATAATTAGAAAAAAAGGAAAAATAATGTTTTAGTAACTTACTTTTGTAGAAAAAGTTAAAGTTTTCCAGCCCTGGAATCGTCTTTTTAATTTTGTTAATTGTTTTTTTTTTTTATTTGAAATATCAATTTTATTCGTTATCAAGCATAAAATAATTTTAGTTAATAAAAATAGATAAAAAAAATTAGTTTTCGGTAGTTAATTTTTTATATCACAAAGAATCCTCCTTTTTGGTTTTTTTTTTGATTTCTTACACCATCTTTTTTTTAAGATTATAAGATATGTTTAATTTATAGTAAAAAAGAAAAAATTTGTTTTAGTAAGTTACTTCTGTATAAAAAATAAGATTTTCCAACCCCAGAAACGTCGTTTTAATTTTTAAAATTTTTTTTATTTTGAAATACTGAAGTATAAAATAAGTTTATTTTATAAAAAAAAAATTAGTTTTCGGTAGTTAATTTTTTATATCACAAAAAGTGTGGATTTTCCAACCCTGAAATCAAACTTTTTAATTTTTCTGATTTCTTATACTAATCTATTTCTTTTAAGAATATAAGATATCTTTAATTTATAGAGAAAAAGGAAAATTTTGCTTTAGTAAGTTACTTTTGTATAAAAAAAGTTAAAGTTTTCCAACCCTGGAAACATCTTTTTAATTCTAGAAGGTTAATCTTTAATTTGAAATACCAATTTTATTCGTACTAAAGTATAAAATAAGTTCATTTAATAAAAAAAATAAAAATTAATTTTCGGTAGTTAATTTTTTATATCACAAAAAGTTTAAGTTTCCCAACCCTGGAATCATCCTTTTTGATTTTTCTGATTTCCTACATCAATCTCCTTCTTTTAAGAGCATTACATATGTTTTGTTTATAATAAAAAAAGGAAAAATTTGTTTTAGTAAGTTACTTTTGCATAAAAAAAAGTTAAGGTTTTCCAACCCTGGAAACGTCTTTTTAATTTTTTTAATTTTTTTTAAATTTTTTTTTTTAGCTAGAAATGCCAATTTTATTCATACTGAAGTATAAAATAAGTTTATTTAATAAAAAATTATTAAAAACTAGTTTTCGGTAGTTATTTTGTATGGCAAAATGAAGTTTAAGTCTCCCAGCTCTGAAACCGTCTGCTCGATTTTGCTGATTTTCAATACCAATCTTATTTCGACAATTTCTGATCCACCAGTCCAAGAACAAAGTCTCTAGCTTTTCTGGGAGCTTCGGAAAACCGATTTCACCTACAGACAGACGGACAGACGGACATCGCTTATTCGTATTCCCTATACATAGGATCCAGAATATATATACTTTATAGCTCGCTTATTAATATTCTAGAAATTACAAACGGAATGACAAACCTATATATACCCTTTTACCATTTTTTGGTAAAGGGTATAATAATGTCGACGCCATCTTGTAGCGTGATTGCAGCGTCATCTGCCGGTTTTAATTTTAAGTCTAACCTGCTTATGGTCAAAATTTTATTAACATTCAGTCACTTAAGAGCAACTAAATTTCACGCACAATGACATAAGAATTTTATATATAAAGAATAAATTTATTTAATCTTATATGATTTTTTTAATTTTTACTTCAGCGTATTCGATCGTCGACTTTGCCAAAAATTTCAACACATTCGTTTTAAACATACTTTTCTAATTTATGCTAAATTCTTTTTGCATTTTGTTTTCCTGAAATCTCCCCAAATATATATTTAAAGTGAAAACAAGGGATTTAATTTTTTTCCTTGTACAAAAAAGCACTGAGACAACATAAAAATTAAATAACACACTACGGATTTTTGTTTAAATAACAACGACAAGTGCCGCACAGTGTGTTGAAATATTTTTATATTATAAAATTTTTGGAAGCTTTTGAATTATAGAAGTATAAGAGGGCGGAATTAGAGCTGGGTCCAACTCATTCATTCGCTAATTTTTGCCACAAACCCATGCAATTTAAATGGGTTTGATCATAGGTTTGTGGCAAAAACAAAAACAAAATAAACAAATAAACAAAATATGTATCTCAAATCTGTTAGTGGAACTATAAAGCTTAATATTTTTAGAGTTGCATCCCTGGAGCTTCTTTGATTTAATAAAGTGAATTCAATATTATACGGCTATTTAAGTTCTACATAACTTGACTACAGTTTTAAACAAAATTATGCACTCGCAGAGCAAAAGCTGCCTATATGAAGTCGCTAAAAGTGGTGAAATGCAAAAGTTCTTCTCTTCCAGAGCATCACTTCTAATTAAATGATTATGGGTTTCTGCAGCGGGACGAGGCATGTGGTAGTTGCTATACCTTTAGAGCATGGGTCAGCGTGACCGTTTGACCGACTAAAGTGGCAATTTGCCACTTTTTCGACTGCGTTTCTCCTTTTTTGACTGGCTTGCCACTTTTTGACCCCCTTTATTTAGGGTGAGTTATATGAAAATACATTAAAAATAAAAAGTTTAGTGCAGTTTTCTGGTTTTTTTTTTAATTTTGCCCCTTTTTTCGATAAATCCCCCATTTGGTGCCACTTTTTAAAAAATGTCATCGGCATGGGTGACCAAGATAAATTTAAGGTTGTGTAAGTGAGCGAAAAAGATAAACACACAGGCAGAAACAATTAATAAAAGTAATTCTTATATGATTTGTTTTATGAAAGAATTTTTTTCTAGAAAACCGTTTCAACAAAAAGTAATAAATATACATTATTATTCACTTAAATTCTGAGTTTAAAACTACTAAAAACCAATTTGTAAGAGAAAATAATTTTTAATTTTAACGTAAGCAAAAGCATTTTTTAACATAAACAGCATACACAATAAATTTCTAGCAGTGCGTTTGAGAAAAATGAGTAAAAAGATAAACAAAAATTTATCTCAGATAAGACTAAATGAAAGAGAATAAGAATACGTGTGAATTCGATTTGCAAAAATTTGCTACATGATGTTCACCCATGCTTTAGAGTATAAAACCGCTGTACGCTCTGGACCATACTCAACTATCAAAATTAAACTATTTCAAAAATAGGCACCAAAAATCTAAAAATAGCTTTGATTCACTTAGAGAAAGAAAAATCTGGCCCAAAAAAATATGCAAGGAGAACTCTGTTTGCGATAGTTCTTCTTAGACTCCGACTAAGGAACCTTCGTCGATATTTGTAGCACTGACTCATCGCCAAAGTAAAATAACCAAGAAAACAGCTGTGTCGCTCAAAGTAGAGGCACTGCAACGATGCCATAAAAATTAACAAAACTGTAGCTGTAAATCATGTTGAATTAACATGAAACACATGTGAAGCAAAATCAGTGCTGAACATTTTTAAATTAAATTTGTTTTCGTATATCTTGATAGGAATTTTTCTGTGTGTTGATGGGTACGGTAACCTGCAATGTTATACGTATGCAGCTTTAAACAATTTTTTTTAATAAAATTTTGAATTCAAATACTGTGTTTTTTGCACCGTCCATGATTTGACTTTTGTTGCAAAATTTTTTTTTGCATATTCCTTTTAGCTTTTCTTCTATTTTAATTATTTTACCTTTAATACTAACATCTATTTCACCTAAAAATACATTATATTTAATACTTTTTTTTTTTTTTGTCATAGAGAAAATTAAATTTTAATCCTGTTAGAGTGTGCTAGAGAAAAATATTAATTTTTTTTTTCTCTCATAATTTACGCAAGTCATGAAAACATTAATTTTCTTTTCTTTTATATTAGTTCTATTTTCTGCTTTAATTTCATACTAACTTTTTAAATAGTTTTGCTGAAAAAAAATTTTTTTGCAAGAAAATTTTGCGCTTCTTTTGCATACATACGGAGCAAGTAGTTTGGATTATTTTTGGTATTTTTTTTTTGTAATCTTTTTTAACTATCGTACTCTACAACCATAAATAGTTGTCATGAATCCCATATGTTGAGAATTGATGCTTAAAATATTTTTGTTCATGACAATAAGTGAAAAGAAGGGAAAAAACACTACATACATATTTGAAAAATAACAACAAGAAAAAAAGAGTAACGAAATGCATTCAATTTCTATTCACACATATGATACACACAGACATCGAAGGAAGTCAAGCATTAACTTCTGCTACAATTCAATGTTACAACAAGGAACTACCAACGATTTGTCTGTGAAACTAACTTTCCAGTAAATATATTTTTGAAATAGTTCAAATGTATGCAAGTGTAAATTTTTAAGCAGACTTTTATATGATTTTGCATTTTTCACTCTTTGTGCAAAATTTTTAAGTATAAAACGGAAGGAAGGAAGTCAGTATCAGGCTTAACTTTGCAAAAATTATTTATGAAAAATGAAAAACATACATACATACAATGTTTGTTAATAATATTTTATGAAATTGTATAGTCAAATATTATGATAATGATAAACAAACACAAGTGCGTGGCATGTTGCAAAATATTGTTTGGAAAATGCATGCTATGAAAAAGCAGTGAAGCCTTAACTAATTTTTTTTAATGACCCATTAACCAATTGCGACATATTAAGTCGCGACCCTTAGGAATGTACTTCAAATAGCACTGTAGGCAACGTATATAGGAATTTTAAAATATTTTTAAATTTTATTGCTTATTGAAAATTTTTTATAAAAGCTTTATTTTTAACTTGTTAGTGTCAATTTTAAATTTTCAGGGGCTTAATCGAGCCCCTTTTTAAAAATATTGGTGGTCCGAGCAGCTTCCAAAAATGCAAGATGTCAGAAATCAAGTTTTGTAAGAATCAAGTGTAGTAGAAGCACGTGATATATAATATTAAGTTTAAGTGGGAACTTTTTTTTTAGCAAAATATCATGCCATTCCGAGAGCCCAAACTGTTTGCCATGTTTTGTAGGTTTCGGATAAACAGAAGTACCTATTGTTTCGTTTTACCCTTTAAAAACGCTGTCGAAGATTTGCAAATGAATAAAAGACCCTAGTGTACTAGTTAGGGTTAATAATCGCAGTTGATTTACATATTACACTTAACTAATAAAGGCAAGAGCTTAAATATATACACACAACTTAAATGATTCACAAACTGGTTGCCCCGACATCTACTCCGCTGTTGTATATACATATATATGTATTAGTCTCCTGCACAAGATATCTTATAAGAACTTTTAAGACATGAGGGATTTTTCAAATGCTTTACTACAGCGAAATCTTATAAAGCAAATGTTAACAACCAAGGCACATTTACTACAGGTATATGCATTAGGAAAAACTCTGTGGCAACTCTGTGCTTCTCACATAGCTTTACAAAGTAATTGTCAAAAATTTGTATGCATCAAACAAGGCACAAAAGTAATTGTCAAACGAATTCTTCGTTATAAACTTGTAAACAAACAAGTAAGAGTGCTATATTCGTCTGTGCCAAATCTTATATACCCTTTACCAAAGTGTTTTTATGTAGTATAGAGACACATACATAAGCACATACATAAAGTATAAACAAAAAGAAAAAAATAATTTGACCTAGTTACTTTTATCTACAAAAACAAATAAATTTACAAATCCTAGAATCATTATATTAGATTTTTCTGATTCCTTATATCAATCTAGTAGTTCTTAAAAAAATATAGAAAGTGTGTTAAGTAAAAAAAGAAAAAAGGAAATTTAAAAAAAAAATGTTTTACTTAGTTACTTTAATATCCAGAAAAAAAGTTCAAAGTTTCCAGCTCTGGAGCTGTGGTTTTTATTTTTATAATTTTCTACACCATACTTTTCTTTCTAAAATGTAAAATATGTATAATCTATAAAGGAAAAGATAAAAATTAATTAGACTTAGCTACTTTTATATATCGAAAAAAGTGTAAGTTTCCCAACCCTGAGATTATTCTTTTTGATTTTTCTGATTTCTTACACCAATCTCTTTCTTTTGAGAACTTAAGATATGTTTAATTTATAGAAAAAAGGAAAAATTTGTTTTAGTAAGTTACTTTTGTACAAAAAAAGTTAAAGTTTTCCAACCCTAGAATCGTCTTTTTAATTTTTTTAATGTTTTTTTTTTTTATTCTAAATTCCAATTTTATTCGTACTCAAGCATAAAATAAGTTTATTTAATAAAAAAAATAACAATTAATTTTCGGTAGTTAATTTTTTATATCACAAAGAGTGTAAGTTTCCCAACTCTGGAATCCCCCTTTTTGATTTTTCTGTATTCTTAAAAACAATCTTTTTTTAGGAATGTAAGATATGTTTAATTTATAGTAAAAATAAGAAAAATTTGTTTTAGTAAATTACTTTTGTATAAAAAATAAGGTTTTCCAACCCTGGAAACGTCGTTTTAATTTTTATACCCTTTACCAAAAAATGGTAAAAGGGTATATATAGGTTTGTCATTCCGTTTGTAATTTCCAGAATATTAATAAGCGAGCCATAAAGTATATATATTCTGGATCCTTATGCATAGGGAAGACGAATAAGCGATGTCCGTCTGTCCATCTGTCCGTCTGTCTGTACGTGAAATCGGTTTTCCGAGGCTCCCAGAAAAGCTAGAGACTTCGTTCTTGGACTGGTGGGTCAGAAATTGTCGAAATAAGATTGGTATTGAAAATCAGCAAAATCGAGCACACGGTTTCAGAGCTGGGAAGCTTAAGCTTCATTTTGCCATACAAAATAACTACCGAAAACTAGTTATTATTATTATTTTATCAAGTAAACTTATTTTATACTTCAGTATGAATTAAATTAATATTTCTTAATAAAAAAAATAAAAAAAAATTAAAAAAATTAAATAGACGTTTCCAGGGTTGGAAAACTTTTGACTTTTTTCTTATACAAAAGTAACTTACTAAAACAAATTTTTTCTTTTTCTCTATATATTAAACATAGCTTATATTCTTAAAAGGAACATATTGGTGTACGAAATCTGAAAAATCAAAAAGAATGATCTCAGGGTTGGGAAACTTACACCTTTTGTGATATATAAAATTAACTACCGAAAACTAATTATTATTTTTTTTATAAAATTACCTTTATTTTAACTTTATTTTATATTTTGCTGATTTTCAATACCAATCTTATTTCGACCATTTCTGATACACCAGTCCAAGAACGAATTCTCTAGCTTTTCTGGGAGCTTCGGAAAACCGATTTCACGTACAGACAGACGGAAAGACGGACAGACGGACATCGCTTATTCGTTTTCCCTATGCATAAGGATCCAGAATATATATACTTTATGGCTCGCTTATTAATAGTCTAGAAATTACAAACGGAATGACAAACCTATATATACCCTTTTACCATTTTTTGGTAAAGGGTATAAAAAATCAGCGGATGAGCAATATGCCTGATACGTGTACCTGTGTGATATGCCTTGCTAACAACACTTTTTGCAAGAAATTTGTTTGAGTATTGTAGGTATAAGAGTAAAGAAGAAAACATTTCGTGACGGAAGAATTTGTGATACTAGCTTCTTCCTACGCATAAGCGCGTGTACAAACGTCATGCATGTATGTGTGTATGATCTTTTATTTTTCTACGCACATGCAAAGGCACACACATGCATTAACATTAGTTGTGTGCGGTTAATCACATAATAGCTTACCATCTACATATTACACACACACTCAAACGTACAATATGAAAAATAACAAGCATACAATAATTATTGATTATAATCAACAGTACTTCTTTTGAGTGTTTGTTACAAGCAAGCTGTCTTGCGACATCGCTTGTCACAACTGATACACACATACACCAATACATCCATCGTGCCTCGTTTATAGTACGACAGCATTTATTATTGGTTTAGTATAATACATGCGACGTGAATACATTTAAAAATCATGACGTTTTTACATTTCAAGACTGTTTACGCAGCTCTCTAATATGTATGTACATTCGTCTCACAAATACACAGAAAAAAATATTCCAAAAATATTTTCAAAAACCTGTGTTGTTGAATGTGGAAAAAGAATTCAACAAAATTATATATTTGATTCAAACACAATGCTTATCAAAATTGCAAGCCAGCATTAAACTGGTCATTAACTTAATACAATATTTATCAATACCGCGCATTTTAAAATATTATCTATATAATTAATAGGCGAACATGTTTTTTGTAATCCTTTTTACGCTGGTACCACTGCACCGATTTTAAAAGGATTTATATGGTTTTAAAGGATTTTCTGTACAGATGTGTAGAATCTATATTTTATTGAAATCGGTTTAGTATTTTGGGAGCTATAAGCGTTTAAAAATGCTGCTACTACATGCACACATATTACACACGCATTTATTAGCTTACAAGTAAAAAAAGAAACAAAACATGAGTGTGTGTGTGTGTGTTTGTAGTATTTCTCATGATCTAAAATTTTTTTCTTTTTTATTGTTGTATGAAAGCTATAATACTTAAAGGAAGAAAATTGAATAAAGTGAATTAGCTTGGTTGAAGTGATTTTGGTTATGTTTTTTTAATTTCATGTATTATTTAATTATGCTTGCATATGTATGTAATTTTGTGTGTGGCTGTGTTTTAATGAATTTTTTATGACGTTTAGACACATACATTTTCTTTGAATCTTAAATTATTTACATTTGATTCTAGAATACGGACGAGTGTGTCGTCCGTTTGGTATATCTAGTTTAATATTATTATTTAATTTAATTTGTTTGTATTGGTGCTTATCTTGCGTGTTAATTGGCACAAGGCGCTGATGTGCTATTGTTGTTGTTTATTCTTACAGCTCGTGTTGTATACGTGAAAATGCCGACAAGAAGCAGAAAAACGTCGTGGCTTCTTTTTTACTCAACAAAGTTATTTGTTAAATTGTCATCATTGTCATCATTGTCATCATTGCCTGTATTCATTATTTGTGTATCCAACGCATCATTCTTGTGTAGGAACGCATTATAATTTTACAACTCTGCTTTTTGCACGTTTTTATCATACAGTGTTGCAGCCAGTGTGACCGTTGAGAAATTTCGAAAAGTAGCACAAAAAGGGGATTTAAGAAATAAAAGTGGCACAAAAAGGGGATTTTTTTTAAAAAAGGGGCAACTATTTTAGAAACAAAAATTCAAAGTAAAAACACGATTTTGAGTTAGTTTTGTTAATATTTTATTTACAAGTAATAATTGAAAAACATAACAAACACATTAACAATTTATAGATAAAAAAAACTTAACAAATTATGAATATCTTATATGTATAAGAAATACCGAAGTATATTTATTTGACGTAGGATGACGAAAATCTTTCCAAATTAAAGAAAACTCCGTCAGAAGAAAAAGCATCACTCACATTTATTTTACTGTTTATTATTTAGTGTGCCATATGAAGTTTTTTAGCTTATTTCAAAAATGTTCGGGTTGAAATCTACTAATGATTTTCTTAAGCAGGAAAGAAACCAATATAGACGTTGCTTAATCGAAACAATGAGCATGTAGTACATACATATCGTTACCTTAATATAATTAGAAAGGCCCTAACTTATTTTATTTTTCAAATGGAAATTTCTGCATTTTTTCGAACATAATTGTTCTATCGAAATATACAAAAAACTCGATTTAAAAAAAATTGAGTTAGGGTCTTTCTATATAAACGTAACGATATGTACATATGTATAATATAATCAGAAATTGTTGTACTTTAAATAAATAATATATGCACAATTTTCTGAGGTTTAAATTTTTTGGAAATGTGGCTATATATTTCTTGACAAGATCTTCTTTTGGACTCCAATCTTCCAAATCAACTTCCAACAAATTTAATTAAAGACAGTTGCTTATTTCTTCTAATCAACTCAAACTTTGTTACAAAAATGTCAGCCTTCGTAAAGGTGGATATAAAAAAAATAGTCTGTCATCAGCGTTGCCAACTTTTATATTTCAAAAAGCATTGAAAAGAGAAAAAACACATAATTTAAGTAAAAAAGCACTAAATTAAAATTTTTGTTTTATAAAAAAAAAATTTTATATATAAAAAATATAGAAATCGATTGAGCTTGCATTTTATCACTAAAACTTAAAATATGAAGCATCTGATACATATTTTGATTCTATGAGAATTAGTGAATTCCAAAATCAATTTGACGAAACCTTTTTAAGTTATTATAAAAAACTCGATTTTTTTCGTCAACAAAGAAACTAATCACCTGATATTAGCCAAACTAGCAGCAGTTGGCAAATCTTTTTGACTTGCTGATTAGATTTTGAACTCGATGGGAGTAGTAGTTAATTTTTTTAAAATCAAGACTTTCAAAATTTTATTTTTATTAAACAATGCTGTGGAAACATTCTTTCACAGCAAACGCAATATTAATAAAAACAAAGTTACAAAATAAAAAAAAGTAATTTGCAAGTTAACCAAGTAATATGAACTTAAATTATATGTACTATTATTTTAGAAAAAAAAAAGAACGAAGTAGGTTATAAATATGTAACCTAAGACGGCAGCTCTATTAGCAACACAATTTTCTCGTTTCAGACCGTTTTTATATAAAGCCAAGTGCAAGCACAATTTTTTACGTATTTTAGACTTAAATAAAGTAATAAAGGTATAAACGTGATCAACTTCTGCGTTTAAGCATTAAAGTTTGATGGGAATGCAATTTTGATAATGCCCCAAACGAGTTTATATCAAATGAATCGTTATAAGACTTTATTTCTGCCCAAAACTCGATAGCGAACTTCAGTGCTTATCTATCTATCTTCTATATAATTAATAGGCAAACATGTTTTTTGTAATCCCTTTTACGCTGGTACCACTGCACCGATTTTAAAAAGATTTATATAGTTTTAAAGGATGTGCAGAATCTATATTTTATTGAAATCGGTTTAGTATTTTGGGAGCTATAAGCGTTTAAAGTTACTACTACTGCATGCACACATATTACACACGCATTTATTAGCTTACAAGTGAAAAAGAAACAAAACATGAGTGTGTGTGTGGGTATGTAGTATTTCTCTTGATCTAACAATTTTTTTCTCTTATTAGTTGTTGTATGAAAGCCATAATACTTAAAGGAAGAGAGTTGAATAAATTGAATTAACTTGGTTAAAGGGATTTTGTTTATGTTTTTTTAATTTCATGTATTATTTAATTATGCTTGCATATGTATGTAATTTTGTGTGTGGCTGTGTTTTAATGAATTTTTTATGACGTTTAGACACATACATTTTCTTTGAATCTTAAATTATTTACATTTGATTCTAGAATACGGACGAGTGTGTCGTCCGTTTGGTATATCTAGTGTTTTTTAAATGTTAGACTTCTTCAAAAAATATACATATATATTATATAAGGAAAATTCTTTTTGAATTTTTGGTTTAGTGCCACCGCCAAGAAATAAAAAGCACCAAAAATTAGTTTAAAAAAGCACCGAGCACTAACTTCAAAATTTTTCGCGTCCAAAATTTCAAAAAGCACTAAAAACGGTGCGAAAAGCACCGAGATGACAACGCTGTCTATCTTAAGAAATAATACTAATACACAAGCATATTGTTGCGAAAAAATTAAATCAAGAAATGGTATTTCTAAAAAGGGACAAAAAGAGTCAAAGCGTAACAAAAAGTAGCAGATTTGGCTGATTTTAAAAAAGTGTCACTAAAAGTATCAAAAATGTAATAAAGTAGCAAATTGATACTTTAGTAGGACAAACGGTCACGCTGGTTGCAGCGCTTCTGGTGTGAAAGGGGCGTATTAAATTCGTGAAGCTTTGTTTAGTAGCCATTTTCTATCGGTTATTTTACTTCGCCGATGATTCTGATACACAATACCGAAGATTCTGTTTTGATCAGAGTACGAAAATAAATAAAAGGAAACGTTTGTATTAAGCATTAAACACATTCACCACAGCAGGCTACACGAACACACGACTTCAAATGCCGCTATCAGCATTTGTCGCCTCGTAGCCAGCTACTTAATTATTTTGGAGACGGCAGCAGCACCAACTGCAGTTGATATTTAAGTACAAATACATAGTTCAGTATTGCCACTTTTATATGTTTTGCATTTATAAAAATTAATTACTCTTTTAAAATGTACTTATTTCACGTAAAAGTACAAAAATGAATCAATTTATTCCTAACATCAATTTTTGGATATTATTTCTGTTAAATAATATGATATAATTGTACAAAATCATTCATTCAACATTTTGTATTATACTGGCAATACTGAATTTTCTCATTGTAGCCAACAAAATAGAAATTAGTTTAATTGGACTACAACGACAAAATCAGCATAGTCAACAACCTGCCGCCATGTTGCCTTGCTGTCTTCAAAATAATTATTCTCACATAAACATGTGTATTCTATCCTTGACATTTGATAGTCGGTAGCTTGCTGTGGTGAATGTGTTTAATGCTTTAATTTTGCTTGATTTAAATAGAACAAAAAACAAATTAAAAATTAGAACAAGTGGGTATATTTTTGAGTTATATATTGTTGGAAAAGTGTTCGTTTTGCTTCTGTTCATGTACATCATGATTTAAGAAAAAAAGAAATTTTAAGCTGATAAAAAACATGTTGATTAATGAGTTCTTGTTCCAACTATGTTATTCGTTGAGCTTCTTAATTATTTAAATGAAAGTTTAACATAATATAATATATATTTTTAAATCTTCGAAGAGATTTTGGGTAAAGATTTCCTGATGATCTGCATTAGCAGCTAACACTTCAATAATAAATTTCAATTGTTTTTTAAGAAACCATTAATACTTTACTGAACAATTTAAATATTAAGTTTGGTGCGGTGTTTGGTAAGAATATTTAAACTTAATTTAAAAGTTTTTGTGTGTGCAACAAACGTTTGACAAATGTTTGATTTATTTTCATACACTGGTGTTGATTGATACGAGTATTTATTTCATCTACATTAAAAGCCAAAATTTCGAAGACTATATACTTTTACACAGAGAAAATAACAAAAATTTTAAATTTTAAAAACCCCCGACTTTTTCAGAAAAGATGTTATATCTTCTAAACGGCTGGACCGATTTTCTTCAAACACAGCTAAGAACCCTCTCGATCAAGTCATCTTTCAAACGGAAACTAAATGAAAATCGGTTTAGCCGTTTGGCTTGTACGTGGACAGGGACAGACATACAGATACACAGACACACAGACACACACTACAAACTTATAACACCCCTTTTTTTAGTCGGGGGTTAAAAAAGTTCCAATATAAAATCAGCATGCAAAAATTTGTATAGCAAATAATATTAATTTAACAGTACTGGAATGTTAAATCAACATGAAATAAAGTTATTTCAAAATGAAAAATTTTCTTTCAAGATTATTGTAAATCATGTTGAATTAACATGAAGCAAAATTATTGCTGAAAAATTAAACTTTTCTGTTTATATTAAGTTTGGTACATAGAAACGGTGAGGATCGCACAAAACTACTTTTTATGATGCGATTTTCAACACAACCTAATGGATGTACGCGGAACATTAAAATATCGAGGCACAACCACAAAAAAAAAGCTTAACCGACACATATTTTGGACCTCGTTTTTAAGAAAATCGATTATTAACGATCGCAAATAGTCGATTTTGATCAAAAGACTCGTTCGAAAATTATGTCGTTTAACCTTTTTTGGCGATTATGGCACGATATATCGTTTGTGTGAGTCGGAGGTCTTTTATCATTGCAATCTTTCAAAAAACTCGCCAACAAATATTTTTCTTACCAGAATTTGACTTGCAGTTTTCTTTAAAAAAAAAAAACTTTATCATGAACATAGATTACTTCCATCCTGCTGCCTACAGCAAAGATGATTGAAAGAGTGACTGAGGAAAACTGAAAAAAACATTTTTTTGCATTTTAATTGTTAATTAAAATAAATTAAAATCTTTATGGTTTTTCGCGAATGAAAAGGTATATCTTTTAATTATGAAACAGCGATGAACTATAAATAATTAGCTCGTGCGTATGACTAAGAAATAAAATGAGAAAATTTAGAGAAAAAAATATTAATTTACAGGAATTTTGTTAATTCAAAATGAAAAACAAAATATCGCACACTTTTGATTATGTTTGAGTGTGTAAGCAAGGTAGTAGCATAATTTTTATTTATGATTTTAACAGCATCATGAATAATTTTTTTTTATCTTGGATTGAAATTGATAAAGGAGCTTAATAAATATGTATATGTATAAGCAATTTTTATTATATAACAGAGAATACAAGAAATGAACATTGCATTGAAACTATTTAAAATTTCAACACCATTAATACAATCAGTTTTCTTGAACAATTGTAAATAAATATCGCTCAAACAACGTCATAACTCCAAAAAATAAAATAATAATAATTTGCAAGAATACGAATTTAAAGTTAATGGATAAAGAAAATTTTATTTTGCTTTCAAGAGTATTTGTATGAAACTTTGTATGAAATTTTTACACAATATAAAGAACGATATGAGAATTAATTCTGCATCATTAACTTAAAAATTATATTTTTTCAGATATGACGTTGTTTGTATATTTAAATTAATTAAATGTTATTGAAATGAATAAAATTATAGGCAATCAGAAGTTTTTTATGAGTTTCTTGTATATTATAACCTTTTGGATTTCAGGTGACGATATGAAGTATATATTATATATTTATAGCCAAATATAAGCCAAAGTATAATTCCCATTAAAATAATATTGATCTCGTGCGATCGCTGACGAAACCCTTCATCCAGACAATGAACTTCATTATTCGATCAACGAAATTTGTCATCACCAATGAGCTAAGGAAGCTCCTCAGTGGACCAATGAAAAATATTTCATTGTAAAGGGTGTTTTTTATTGAGGTATAGAACTTTAAGTTGGCATCACTTTTTTAACTGGCGGCCATTTTGTCAGCTGTGAAGTGATTAATATTTAGTTTGGTTTGCCATTTCATCATGAACAGGTTGACAAAAGAACAACAAAATCGTGCAAATTTATTTCGAAAATAATGGTTCAGTTCGCGAAGTTTACCGCAAGCTCCGTCCATTTTATGGTCGACATAATCGTCCATCAGAGCAATTAATTCGGTTAACCATGGATCGTTTTCGCACTACGTTTACTCTATGTGATAATACGCATCCGCAGAGACGTCGAACAGTGCGCACCGAAGAAACAATTGCCGCTGTAGAGCAAAGTGTTGAAGAGGACCCGAATGAATCGATTCGCCACCGTGCACAGCAATTGGAGCCGACTAACCGACTATTTTGTTCCCGAATTGGATGGCATGAATGTGGATGAGTTGTGGTTCCAACAAGACGGCGCTACATACCACACAGCGCACGTCACAATCGATTTATTGAAGGAAACATTCGATGAGCGCATAATTTCGCGGAATGGACCTGTCAATTGGCCACCAAGATCGTGTGATTTGACACCATTGGATTATTTTCTTTGGGGATATGTGAAGTCGCTCGTCTACGCCAACAAACCAGAAACGTTAGGGGACTTGGAAGCCAACATTCGTGGCGTTATTGCCAACATACGGCCCCATATGCTCGAAAAAGTGGTTGAAAATTGGACCTGTAGAATTAGCTTTATTCGAGCCAGCCGCGGTGGCCACATGCCCGAAATCATATTTAAACATTAATGGCATAAAATTATCCTTCCAATAAAGCCAAATTGATGGACATTAAAACGATTTTCTTGTGTTTTATTTCAATTCGAAGTTCTATACCCCTCAAAAAAACACCCTATATGTATTTATATATGAACTTCAGTAATTATATAATGTATGGCATTAAAGTTAAATTTTTATTTTTTATCAATGACCTTTTGTATTTTTCTGCATAATATTTTACTATATGTTGCGGTAGTTATGTAGGATTTGCTTTTGTTCGCTTTAAATTATATAATTCCTGCATAATGTCATTAATTATTAAAAGTATTTATATAATTGTGTTTTTTGTTATTAAAATCTGATTGAAATATTCTTAATAAATTGTATGAATGAATACAATTAATACGATATTGTCAATATGTCAGAGGTCAGCGCTAATAGTAACCCAGCAAGCATTTTTAATTTTGAGAGCAACAACTTTCTTTAAGAATCTTGAAAAATACCTATTTTCGAATGTTTTCATAAATAATTTATGTGATGATAAAAATAATAGAAATTCAATTATTGTTCAAATATTATGAGGCGCTATACAGTCAATCCACAACAAACAGTTATAGTTACATACATATCGATGGTCTCAAGTAGAAAGGCCTTAACTCGTATATTTTACGAAATTAAGTTTTTCAATAATTTCAATATTTATATTATTTATTTATTTATTAATAGATTAAATAAATTGTATATACATACATATGTACATATTTACATATAAACATACAGCTGAAAATTTTTGTTGTAAGCCTGATTGGCAGTATACTAATATATTTGTTAATAATTATTAATATTTAATTAATGATTCCAATACATTTCACAAAAATACACATTGTCACAAAAATTTATTGCAATAGTGTAAAAAATGACGCTTTTGCAAGCAGTTGTACAAAAAAAGTTACATACTGAATATTAAAGTTTCTATTATGATTTTACCTTCTCCTGTAAAGTTACAATTATTGTGAGTCAGGGCCTTTCCACTTGAGACCAACGATATGTACCAACGAAGTAAAGTAGAACCTCAAAAATAAGCATTCAGCTATCTAAAAGAGTTTAAAATTGTTTTTGCTTATACTAATACATACAAGCAGTATGCACGTACATACAAACCTAAATACACATTTTCTTTCGTACACAAACAAAATACGATCCATACAAGATTACTTTCGAAGTAATAACAACTTAAAACATTAATGATCATTTACTCACCTTCTTTTACAAACACTACATAACAATAGAGTTTGAGTTTGATACAGTTGCTGCAACAAAAACACAACAACTGCGCTCGCCTGCACTACAAGTCGACTGCACACACACACACACAGCAGTGATGGGAAATGTGGCACAATTGTGCAATTTTTGGCACTATTAGATGTTGGCTGGCACTGTGGCACTCTCGCTCCTTTTCTGGCACTTTTTGTTCTTTAAAATTAAAACTTTTTTTCTTGCCATAGTAAGAACTCTTCTTGTATTAATAACGTTTTTAAATATTGAAAACGTAGTAGGATTTGAGACTGACAACTGGTTCTGATGAGGAAAATAAACTTTTTGAGAGACATTGACGATCTATTAGATGGCGTAAATAAATTTATTGGCAACAGTTCATGTCGCAGGGATGATTTTATAAATTTTCAGAAATATTTCAACTCTAAAGGTCGTGAAATTCTTATGTATTCCACTAACCGTTTGTTGTCTCGTCGAGCTGTTGTAAATATAGTCCTTGAATAACGGAAACTCTCCAAATATTCCTTTATATTATCAAATTTTCAGTCATAATGCAGTGATAGAACTTCATTCATATTAAATAGTATGACTGGTGATATAAGCGAAATGTGTTTTTATTTTCATCTTATGTCCTTTTTCTTTTTTCATCTCGTTATTTATGCCGATATTTTTTGAGCAAAAAATTTTCACCATCTCTCAAGAGAAGAAATTTATTGCGGCGCAGGAATTGAACTATTAATAATCAAAAACTTAGAAATAGAATAAAGTCTTTTAACATTTCTTTTGTGTCATATTTGAAAACTAAGCATAACTTCAAGGACTGTTATATGAATTGGTTGCAAAGTTTGCAGCGGAACATGTTCTAAGTGGAGACACCAACAATATTGTTCCATGTATCCAAATGAAACAAAATACGCTGAAAGCTTGAGTGTAAGTGAGTTTTGGAAAAATATCGGAGACGTAAAAAATAGTTTCAAAAAACAATTTTTAATTAATATTATCGAATCGATCAAGGTATTCCTTCTATTCTCCATTCTTCATTAAGTGTGGAAAAAAGCACCCTTATTCCCTTTGTCACCGTCACGTCAATACAATACTTAAGAAATTGAGGTTTTTCTACAAGTCGTCGAAAATAACTTACTGCTATTGACAATCTTATGCTATTTGCTAGACCTGACGGAACAAAAATACTGTCAATAGCAAATAATTGTTGTCGAGAGCGAGTAGACAAGCTTAAATTGGTATTGCATTGACGCAACGTCGATGTTAACAACAGTTCGAAATTTGATAAAAAGTAAAATGTTAAATAGGGTGCAACAAAAGCTTTAGCACCTTTTAATACATTTTACAGACTTTTTGAAGTCTAACAATATGTCATGCTATAATAGCAATATATATAAAATATTAAATAAAAAACTAGACTTGTATCGAACTCTTTCAGTAGCTAGTTTTTGACACAAACCAATGATCAAACCCATGTAATTTAAATGGGTTTGATCATTGGTTTGTGCCAAAAACGAGCTACTGAAAGAATTCGATACAAGTCTATAAAAAACCGTACAAATTCTGCTATATCGAAAGAATGTTTGTTGGATTAAAAAAAAAATAGCTAACAATTATTATTATTTTTAACATTTACAAATTTATAAAACTTGCAATGGGCCGTGGTTTTTGTGATATTCATAAAATTTTCTCATTATTAACACAATAAAATATCATTGAAGAACCATAGTATAGATAAACATCAAGTGCCAACACTTAAATTATTTTTATAAAAAGTGGTTTGGCACTATTCAAGTGATTTTGGCACTATTTAGAAACAGATTCGGCACGAAATGAAGATTTCCGATTCCCATCACTGACACACACACACACACACACGATGAAAAAGTAGCGAGTATTTGTGTACACCAAACTTGTTGATGACGTCACATTTTTATTAAACACACAAAACACTTGCACTTTTCATTTCTTATGTGAATATTTAAACGCTTTACACACATTATGAATCGCTTTAATAAATATTAAAAATCCTTTAAAATGACACTAATTTTATTAATATTTTTGCACTTTTACTATTCAGCTTATTAATTTGAAAATATACTTTAGCATTTACGACCGAACATCTTCAACTAACGGCACGAACTAAAAGAATTTATGGCCTGATGAGTATTTTTTAATAATTCACCTCAAACTAATGTACAATAACGACAACAAGCAGTAAACGACTCATTATGTCAACAACATTGACATTGAAAATTGAGTGCAGCATGCACTCATTCCTCTTATAAAAACAAATAACAACAAATGAATAGTTCAATGAACAACTCTTTAGCAGTAAAAATATGCATTGACGCGTGCGTTGCTAGAATAATGACTTATTTTTAATATTTTTTTATTTTAATTAAAAAAAAATAAGGATATGCTTTTGGAAGTGGTAAAAAATAGTGGTACGAAGGTAAACTTTGAGGACAGACCCCTTTTAATTTTACAAAAATTTTTCTCTCAAAAATATTTTACGAGATACATACATAGGTATTTAAATTTAATTGAACTAGAGTGAATTTTAATCAGGAATAATTTCTTAATCGGACTTATGGTAGAATTAGTAGATTCGTATCGTGTTACTTTTGAAGTGGGTCGGTCGTATCACAGAATACACACAAGTGAAGAGAGTGACAGGTAAAAAAAGCTACAATCTGGTTCTGTTCATTACTTCTTTAGAAAATCACATTAATTAATAAAAATATTTCATTTTATAAGAATAGAAAATAATGAACTTAAGTCCGATTAAGAAATTATGCCTGACTAAAAAACATTTCATTTATATTATATGTCCGTGTCCACGTACAGACCAAACGGCTATACCGATTATGATTTAGCTTTTTCTGTTTGAAAGCTGACTTGATCGAGAGGGTTTTTAGCTATGTTTTAAGTAAATCGGTCCAGCCGTTTAGAAGATATCATGTCTTCTCTAGATATATTCGGGGGGTTTTTAAAATTTTTATTTTTTGTTATTTATTTATAAGAGACAACATTTTTAATTCAAAATTAAGTAAACTATCGATAAATAAGTTTTAAATTTAATTTGAACATAACAGATAATTTATTATCCAGGCATTTTTTAATGCCCGCAAAATCGCACTATCTGAGTGAAAAGAAAAAAAAAACATGAATTTAAAATTAATCAAGAACTTAAGTGTAATTTTTCCGTAGCTAAATGAGAATTAAGGAAATTAAAACAGACCAAAGAAGGACAATATATTCGCAGGAACTGCACAGTGTGCACATTGAGATTGATGCAGTCCATGTAAATTGAGTGCGTAGTTTTACAATTTAGCGTCTATGTTTTTAAATTTTTATAGGTCGAAAGCTGCTGACTTCGACAAAATCTTAAGAAAAAAATTTTTTTTTTGCTCAACCACTGAGTTTCTTCAAATCTATGTGATCTGCATTTTTAAATTGCATATTACGCAATATATAGGAAAGTATTAAAGAGATTCCTAAAATGCTCTTGAAAAAATTTAAAATATTTTATTTGAAAAAATGTGTAAATATGAACGTGTATAAATTTTTCCCCAGGCTAGAACAACATCTCCCAAAATGCAGCTAAATATGAAGGGCCGGTAGCGGATGGTATTAAAAAACTTAAATTTCTAAACAAAACAAAATTGGTAAATATTTCATCTCTATTGCACTTACGCAAAATACTTTGAAATGCCTGAACATGGACTTCGCACGTATTCACTGCACAAGAAAGTTGATGAATTTTTACATTGCCGGCGTCATGTCCATGTCATGTCCAAGTCGATGGCTAGTGGATACGCAAGGTTAAGCTTAAAGTTCTGAAATTAGGCACATAGCATATATATCTATTTGAATATAAAAAATGATTATTTGCTATTTAATTTGATTTCGTTCGTGTTGTGAAATTATTTTGCGTGTGTGTTTCATACATGTTGGACATCTTAGTGTTCGGGTAGTTTCGTGTTGGAAAAATTCAACACATACCCATCTCTAGTAGGAAGTCACTGATTTTTCTATTCCAATTTTCGAAAATCGATTTTTCATCATATTTCTACGTTTTGAGGCCCTGACAGTCGATTCCTACTATTTTTGCGACGATGTCCGTATGGATGTATGAACGTATGTGTGTGTGTGTGTATCTGAGGTATAGAACTTTAAGTTGGCATCACTTTTTTAACTGGCGGCCATTTTGTCAGCTGTCAAGTGATTAATATTTAGTTTGGTTTGCCATTTCATCATGAACAGGTTGACAAAAGAACAACGCTTGCAAATCGTGCAAATTTATTTCGAAAATAATGGTTCAGTTCGCGAAGTTTACCGCAAGCTCCGTCCATTTTATGGTCGACATAATCGTCCATCAGAGCAATTAATTCGGTTAACAATGGATCGTTTTCGCACTACGTTTACTCTATGTGATAATACGCATCCGCAGAGACGTCGAACAGTGCGCACCGAAGAAACAATTGCCGCTGTAGAGCAAAGTGTTGAAGAGGACCCGAATGAATCGATTCGCCACCGTGCACAGCAATTGGAGCTTTGTCCATCAACTTTATGGAAGATTTTGCGCAAAGATCTTGGCTTGCGACCTTACAAGATCCAGCTTGTGCAAGAATTAAAGCCGCGAGACCATGCAATGCGTCGTGATTTTGGTGTATGGGCCGAAAATGAGATTGATCTCGATGCTGATTTTCATCGCAAAATTTTGTTCAGTGATGAGGCTCATTTTTGGTTGAATGGCTACGTCAACAAGCAAAATTGCCGCATTTGGAGTGAAGAGAATCCACATGAGACCCTTGAGACGCCATTACATCCACAAAAACTGACTGTTTGGTGTGCTCTATGGGCTGGTGGAGTCATTGGGCCATACTTCTTCCGAAATAATGCTGGAGAGTCAGTTACCGTTAATGGAGACCGGTATAGAGCCTTGATAACCGACTATTTTGTTCCCGAATTGGATGGCATGAATGTGGATGAGTTGTGGTTCCAACAAGACGGCGCTACATGCCACACAGCGCACGTCACAATCGATTTATTGAAGGAAACATTCGATGAGCGCATAATTTCGCGGAATGGACCTGTCAATTGGCCACCAAGATCGTGTGATTTGACACCATTGGATTATTTTCTTTGGGGATATGTGAAGTCGCTTGTCTACGCCAACAAACCAGAAACGTTAGGGGACTTGGAAGCCAACATTCGTGGCGTTATTGCCAACATACGGCACCATGTGCTCGAAAAAGTGGTTGAAAATTGGACCTGTAGAATTGGCTTTATTCGAGCCAGCCGCGGCGGCCACATGCCCGAAATCATATTTAAACATTAATGGCATAAAATTATCCTTCCAATAAAGCCAAATTGATGGACATTAAAACGATTTTCTTGTGTTTTATTTCAATTCGAAGTTCTATACCTCTAAAAAAACACCCGTTATATACCAGTGAATACGAATATTCGTATTCGTAATCGAATTACCGAATATTTGGCCATTTTTAAATATTTGTATTCGTCAAATTCAGGCAAATACGAATACGAATATTTTTCCAAAAAAAAGTAAAAAGTAAATTTCGTTTAGGATTTATGCATTTATTTATTTAATTTCTTTGGAAAAATATTCGTATTCGCCTGAAAATTACCGAGTATTCGACAATTCGAATACGAATACGAATATTCGTGCATCACTAGTATGTGCACATGTACATTAATTTTGAGTATAAAATTTACGTATTTACATACATATGAACATCTTTGGTCACAAGCAATAACAGCATAAGTCGTAAAACATGGTTTCGGGAAAAACCACTTTTAACGTAGGAATACTTTTTGAAGAAATCAAAATGCAAGGATTAGAATCGTGTTGCCACTAGATAACTGTTTTAACGAATTAAAACAGTTCATTAATTGATGAAAATATATATAATTTTAATTATAATTTTGCATTTATTATAAATTTTATTAGACTCTTTTTTGAGACTTCTATAGGTCAGTATTTTTTTATTTACATGTATTTTTATAATAAACTTCGTTAGAGACATAAAGATTACATGTAAATGTGAAGCTTCGTTTGTGGAATTGTGTAGCATATACTTATAACTCCATTTTGTCTGGAGTCGACTTATGCTGTTATAGCTTTTGAGTTCAGGTACATATATTGCTTCATAAAGCACTTGTGAAATCTAAAACAATAAATTTAATTTAACCTGAGAAAGCATAAAAATTGTACTTTAAGTTAAATGAACCATAAAAATTTTCACATTTATACATAAATTTTTCTCCTATCTGCTATAACTAAGTATGTATCGAGTGAAAATTGTATTCATAAGCAGTAGGTATTATCTTAAAGTTAAATGGCTGAATGTGTATAAATAAATTAAATATTTCATGGATGTTTGCATACAAATTGCAATACATACTCGTACAACATTATTATATGAAATAATTGCCAATAAGGATGATCTACTTATACATTGAACTGTTAAAAATAATATTGATGTGGGTGTAAAATTAATATTACCGGTATATGAACACACAAATAACCCATATTCATACATACATATTTACAAGCCCTGTAGTAAATAAAATAATCTGTTGACAAAAACCACTAGTTTATAAATTAATTATTTTGCAAGTGACTACAAATTGGTTTAAATCTCATGCAGATATCAACCAAACATATTGAATAAAAGCACACGTATGAAATAAATAAAAGCAAAATAAGTAAATGAAAAGGAAATAAAAAGACAAAAGAAGCATGTCATGAAATCAAATGTCAAATGTTGGAAAAAAAACTAATATTTTTCAATACTTAATATGTATAATATTTTCTATGGGCGGTTCGTATGTATGGATGTATGCAAGGTGTATCTAACTAGGTGGCAGCGCTACTTCAGCTGATAATTTTTTGCTCTGTGTGCTTTGTAGCTGAAGAATGTCAAAAATTTCGATTTTATTTTGGTTTTAGTACATTAATTTTTGTGCTTTTGACATTCTTCAGTTCTTTACACAGCTATGGTTGCCTTATTTTTGTATAAGAAATCCTTACGCAGTCACCTGTATAATTACACCATGGATGTAGTTATGTATGAACGTATTTTTTATTTTTAGTGAATATAATAAAAATTAATATTTATATATGTATGTATATGTACAATGTACATATATTTACATAGATATATATGAATATATGCATACATATATCTGTATAGCATATAATATACATATGTAAATATATCATATAAATATACATATGTACGTATATCTTTTTTTTTTGCTATAATATTAATTAACTACAAATTGGTTGGAAAATAAGTAGTTAGTAAGTAGTCAATTAAAAAGTCATGCAGAGATGGCCAATTGACTACCGCCTATGACATGCCTATTTTAAAATAGTGAGTCAGTTACAAGGAAAAAAGTCACTGAATCAACCAGATGTGGTTATTAAAAAACCAGTTTGAAGTTACTTACAAATGGGTTTGAGTTCCTATAGGGAGTGTATGAAATTGTATGTTTTTTTTCAAATTGAAAATTTTTATATGTATGTACATATGTATGTGTGTACATTAGACTCCTGCACAAGACCACTTACAAACACTTTTAAGACATGAGAGATTTTTGAAATAATTTACTATAGCGAAATCTTCTAAAACAAATGCTAAACAACACTGTTGGTAAGACATTTGTTTCAGTTATTGCAGGTGAAGAAGAAAATTCTTCGTGACGGAAAAATTTCTGATGCTTACTTCTTCATACGCATGGGTAGGTATACAAACATCATGCATGTACATACGCACACACAAACATGCATTGACATTAGTTGTGTACGCTTGCACACACACTCAAACGTACAATATGAAAAATAACAATCATACAGGCATCAACACTACTTCTTTTGATTGTTTGTTGCGAACAAGAAGTCTTGGCGACATCGCTTGTAAACACCCATATACACGTACATCAATACATCGATCGTGATTCGCTTACTAAACGAGACCATTTATTATTGATTTAGATGCTACGACAATACACTTAGAAAACAAGACGTATTTATATTTTAAGACTGTTTATGCAGCCCTCTAATGTACATATAACTATTAATTTATTGAATATAAGAAAATTGGTAAGTGTATTAACTTATGCAAGAGGTTGTTATTCCCATTGCATTGCCTTAAATTAGGGAAATCGAGATATAGAAATGCTGCTTTAACATAAAATTTCTGTCATTTATTTTCACTTTAGTGCCTAGGAGACACAAGATCAAATAAAACATTATTTTGAAATAATTTTCTTTTCATTATAGTAGCTATAAAGTATTAAAAAGTTTCATCAAATAAAATAACTGTGTAACTATATTAAGAATACTGCATTGCTTACATTGCACTTGCAATTTTACATTTTTATTACAACATAAAATGCAAACATTTTAGCGTAAAAGTTCATTAATTGCATATATTTTTTCCCTTTAATATTTTCACAAACTTTAGCATATTGCAATTAATTAGAGGCAAAAATAAAAAAAGACAACAACAAGTTGCTGAGGTTTTGACCTCTAATTAAAATTAAAATCTCCTACGCCTTCATACATACACACATGATTTCATGAAATTATATTTTGAACTAAACAGTTGAAACCACACATGCACACGCACGCACAAACACATCACGACCAAGCAGACAATGAACTAATTGAAAATGAAACGGTTCGAGGTTTTATAAATCAATAGCGATAAATTGTAATAAAATTAAAAGAGATGTATGTATGTAATATGTACTAGTGTCCTGCACAAGAGTATTTATAAGACTTTTCAAGACATGAGAGATTTTTTCCAATGCTTTACTACAGCGAAATATTCTAAAAGAATTGCTAAACAACACTGTTGGCAAGACAAACCACCGAAAAAAATTACTTGCGAACAGTGTTGCTTAGCGATTCTTTTAGAATATTTCGCTGTAGTAAAGCATTTGAAAGGTCTTATAAATAGTCTTGTGCAGGACACTAATATGTACCTTAAATACAAATTTAAAGTAATTATCCAAGTTTTTTTCCTGTTTCATATAAAATTTATGTAAAACTGCAATTATATAAAATTTACACCTACTTCACCTGCAGTTAGTATTCAATATAACTTTTAAAGTTTCAATAGAAAAAGGTTTGTTCATACATACATACATATGTATCAGAGAACAGCAATGAGTAGTAGTTGAATAATGACTTTTCTTGTACTTATGCGAACTCATACTTATTGCAATGTTGTCTATGAATCATATTCACTCGAAAATTTGAAATGCACATCGAACTCATCGATATTGTCATGTGAAAAGTAATGAAAATGGTTATAGAGATGTAATATAACGTAACATACTTTTCATATAAAAATGTCGAGGAGCTGTTTTCTACGTTACAGTTACATTACATTACAGTTACATTACATTACATTACATTCAGTCATTACAGTAAATGAGCCTTAATGACCAAACTTTTAAATAAACATATCTACATGCATGAGTTGAGTGAGCTGATTCAATGTGAGTAGTATAAGTATTTTCCTGAAATTATAAATCAAACTGAGGTGATTTATGAGTGTAAGTGTGGTATGACTATGATATCGACGTCGCATTCATATTTATTTCAACCTAAACTTATAAATCAATGTTACCGTGAGTATGCGTAAATCAGAGTAGTTGAGTTTAAATGATGTCTACTCACTCATATTTAAAATTTCATGAGTCAGTATTAATAGCAAAAAACCGATTCATTGCCGATCACTGATATGTATATACTATGTATGTATGAAATATTTTATGAAAAAACAAGCAGCAGCGAACATAATACTGTCGCAATCATTAAACCCAGTTACATGCAATTGCTCTTCGGATCAATGATGCTTGAATAAGAAAATAAAAACCAATTAAACATAAAATACTATATATTGTGAAAAATCATTTAGATCATAATAAAATGAATGGATACGAAAATAATTGTTCAGCTTTTTTATTTTATTCATTCTACAACCATCAATATAGTTGAAAATGTTTAGATTTAACTAAAGAAAATTCTATTTCGACAACTATTATCTTATGTAAATATACGAGTATTATAAAACTAAAATATTTTTAAAGAACTATTGAAAGTTCGAGGAGGAAAAACAAAGAAATTATTTCCTAAAAAAACGAGGCGTATTTCATAAAAGATTAAGACTAATTCAAAGCTAATTTAAATACATATGTACATTTTTCTATGAAGAAGAGGTAGATGACCTAGGGGAGGGACACATGATCCATTATTTCATTACAACTGATTAGCCCCTAAAGTTTTTTAGTGCATGCTTAAACCAAATTTAATGCTAGGAACATAACTAAAGCTAACGACGAGTTGCATCCAGTGCGATGAATTCGTTGACAAAAATTCGCAGCGTAAGTTTGTCATGTAAGGCAGGGCTGTTAGATATGGCGATTTGTCGCCAAACGTGGCCATTTTTCAACGTGCTTGGCGTCCAAATTGTTGGTTTGGCGACATGGCGATTTTTCTAGCGATATATAAATTTGTTGATGATTTTTAAGACTATTTTTTAACAAAGTTTAACTTCAAAATTTTTATAATTCAGGAAATTATTCTGTTGAAGGATTAGTTTAAAATAATAAATTATATCAAAACTCAACTGGAAGAAATTACAACAATTTTATTTTTATGATTTTTCTTTTAGTAATTAATGCGTTTTGAATTTAGAAAAGATATAATTTATGGCGATTTTATTTCAGCTTTTGGCAATTTTCTGCTAAATTTGAATACGTTCATTTTATAAAAATGTATGTTAAAAAATTTTTTGTATAAAAAGAAATTTATTTGCAAATTATTTTGACGATTTTTTAAATGAATTTGGTGAAATAGGTCATCGAAATGTTAGTGCAAAGAGAGAGAGAGAGAGAGAGAGAAAAAATGTTTTTTTGTTGTTTGTCGGCGTAAAATATAGAAATAACTCTACTGGAGAGCTCGTCACGTGCGACGAATGTCGTTCGACGGCGGTGTAGTGTTAATTTTCATAAGCATAAATGTGTTTTATTTCTGATGACAAAAATTGGCGAAGATAGGTCTAAACTGGACTGTTTAAAAATTATCACGCCTGAGAATTCGTGAGCGTGAGAAAGAAAATATATGTTTATTTTAATATAAAAAAGAATAACAAAGCAAACAAATCTTTTACACATTTTCGGTAGTTTACATTTACTGCGGCTGAGTGTTTATCAGTACCGGTTCTTGTCGCAAAACTCGTTGCACTAAATGGGAAGTTTTAATAATGATTAAATAATTTTTTTTATTACATAAATATAAATATTTAATGATCAATGAATCAAAATTGAATACAATAAAGAATATGGCCACTTACAAAATGTTACCATCGTATACATATAAAGTGAAAAAAATTCAAAATAAAAGTAAAAGCAATTTTTGGTTTTCAAGATAATTACAAAAAAAACAAGGCATTCGCATGTGACAAGAACAGAAGTTATTTTTGTGGCTAACAATTAAAATGCTGATGACTGAATAATTTTGAAATGATTAATAAAGTTTTTAATATTTAAAAATTTTAATCACAGTCGCACGTGACATTTTTTTTCATCATGACATTTATATTATTTCTGGTGCTCTTTGTACGAAACTATAAATAAAGAAGCTTGGTAAAAATGTTTTCAAATTCACAGAAGCATTAAACGTAAATACATATTTATTTTAACATAATGGTGGCTATTCGAGAAATCGCGTGAAGTGACTCTTTACATTAAAGCAAAAACCAAGTTCCAAAAATTGTCTTTGTTTTCCATACAATTCTAAAATGAAATAAACATGAAAATTTCAAGGCGTTGCTCTCTTTTTTAAAAACGATGAATTTTATATGATAAACAAAAACAAATTTGTAACATTTATGACGTTTCGTTTTTGTTTTACATATAAATTTCACCCAGTCGACGCCTATTCCAGAATAGACACCAATATGAACAAACTTAAAAAAATATGTTTTTTAATTTATGATTTTCTTTTGCAATTCTCTTTATTTTTTGTGCCATTTTGGCTTATTTATCTAAACTAAAATAATTTAAAAGTACGTAAAGAAAGTTTTAGGTGTCGCCCGTGACCAATTTTACATAGGTACCAATGTCACAAGTCTTTATATTTTTCAGCAAGGCTTTTGTTATTTTAATTGAAATAAATGAGGTTTCGCATGTAATTTCGACGAATAATAAATAATGATAACAAATGTTGTTTTTCAATGTCGCACGTGACATAAGAATAAGTGATAAATTTACATTTATTTTCAATCGCATCGTTTCTTATGCATTCTTTTTTGACTCTTTGTATACTCAGAAACACTTTAGAGAGAAAATTTCAATCAAAAAACAAAACGTGCAAAAGAAATATGCGAATGAAAGAAGTTGCGTTTTTGTGACTTTGCATTCAAATATCTCGAAATGTTTTATGCATAAGTCTAAAATTTTTTTTACATTAGTTAAATTTGATTGTTTTTCTCTGATAATATGATAAAACAAAGTGTTTTAAAGAATTTTTAATTTTGTTGATGTCGGTGGAGCTTTCGGTGGAAATGTCCTTGTGCAATTATTGGTGGTATATAAAACAAACTCTGTTACAGAAAGAACTTCAAGTAAAATGGGACGAGTTTGGACTTAAAACAAGTCTCGAGTTCTACTTGGATTGCAAATTATGCAAGTAGGACTAAAATTTACATCAACAGACAAGACACATAGTAGGCCAAGCACATGAATGCTGATGAAAACAGCATGCTGTTCCGTTCTGCTAGTTTTTTTCTAATATATAAATATTCCTTGATCGACTTGTACATTAAAAAAAAGTCATTATATGTTTACTTGGCTTCCGTAGGATACAAACCTTGGCCTAACTTAAAATTTTTTTTTATTTTTAGACTGAATTCACATTTTGAATTTAGTTGCATATATTTTTATTTATGTTCATAGGAGACAGTGAGCAATAAATCAATTAAAAAAGAATTTCCGACCAAATACTTTAAGGATTCAGGCTTCATCATATTTTCTATCCCTCTCTATTTTCAGGAGTTGCTATAGCAACTCCTACTTCTATATGATGCATTTTTGACAATTTTTTTGATCTGACTTGAGCCTTCTATTGAAAAATTAAAAATTTTCATGAAACTAATTTCATGAAAAAAAAAATCTTAATGTAGATTAGGTATTAGTGTTTGAATATTAAAATAATTTTAAAGAAAAGTAACACTCTAGGTGTTACTTTAGGTGTTACTCTAGGTGTTACTCTAGGTGTTACCTTCTTTAGGAAAGGGATAGTGATAGAGAATACAGGTGGTGAAGGAAGAGATAGAGGAAAGCTTCATTCTTTTCCAACTTTGCTTTTTGCACGTATTTAATAATGCAGTGTTGCAGCGCCTCTGGTGTTAAATGAGGCGTATTATTTTTTTTGAAGCTTTTTTTAGTAGCCATTTTATTTTATTGGTTATGTTACTTCGCCGATGATTCTGCTATACAACGAAGAAGGGCACTGTGATCTTACACTAGGGTTAGTATCTGCTGAAGTCGGTATAGTTCAGTGACCAGTGACTATGTCTTCATAACTTGAGCTTTCCTACAACAACTGACACAAAGGGACACTAATGCACATCAGAAAAATGCGTGGTATTATTATTTAATGACTGCTGGATACCGGGCTCGATTGCGAGCGAGTTGTTACTCGAATATGCGAGTTTTTTAACTTTTGGGATTTTCGCATTCGGTTTCGAATAACACATATCGAAATTTCTAATGACAGCATTCGATAACGTGCATACATTCGAATGCAACCGTTCGAGCTTTTACTCGTAAGCAAAAAGGCATTCGAAATCATGTTTAACATAGAAAAAGCGAATAAAAAGAAAATGTATGTTCAATATTTGACTTATTTATTTATAAATGAATGAATGCATAATTGTACGTATAAAAAAATACAAATTGAAGAATTTCTAGTTGACTTTAAATATAACAAAACAAACTGACTTTGCAAATAATGTTTTGCCTAAGAGTTGTCGGGGAAAATAAAAAAAATCAACCAACTCTGGGAGCATCTTAATAACAAATTAACTGCTTCTGGTCAACCAATAAAAGAATCGAAAATGTGGCTAGTGCTCTATTCTCTAACTTTACACTAATTTATTATTATTAATAATACGTATACGAATATTTGAAACGATATTCGCGAATACGATTGCGAATATTATATGCAATATGAAATATTAAAAAATTGTTATGAAAAAGGACTTCACACTCTTGTTGGCGTACTTTAAAGTTAATAAAAAGTATCCAAAATTTTAATGATTGACATTAAATAATATTAGAAAATGATACAAAACACAAATTTCTATATAAAATTAATGTATTTGTACAAACTAAAATTTTTAGTCATTTATTTAAATTTCGTTTAGGATTTATGCATTTATTTATTTAATTTCTTTGGAAAAATATTCGTATACGCCTGAAAATGGCCAAATATTCGACAATTCGAATACGAATACGAATATTCCTGCATCACTAGTACGTACATACATATGTTTTTGCACACATACATATATACAAACATATGCTTTTGCTTACATATAAATTCGTTTCACAACACTGAATAAATGTGTTGTGAAATGAATTTATATATAAATATATTTGCCTTTTTCCAACACTGAAACAAAAACTCGATTCGCTTGGTAGCGGGTGACATCATCGCAAAATTTCTTGCCATCGAAATTAATTTCTATTCGAATGCAATTCTGATCACGAGTGCAGGAATTAGGCCCTACTTCAGCCAAAGCCACTCTTAATTTAAATTTTGTAAGGTTTCTTTAAACGCTCTTGCTGCAATCAAATGAAATTTAAATGCTTTTTATCATAATTCTTACTGAATTAAAATAAAACAACAGACAGATTTAAAAACCTCTAACGGAAATAAAAAGTTTTTTGCTACTTTGCAATACAATTGTTCCAGCACCAAACAAGGCTCATGTTGGCTACTTAACATGGCTATTGAATAAGTTTCACAAATATACACTTTTTGCAAAATTTTATTATTATTTCTCATTCTTTTCATTAACATACATAGAAAAGAATAGAAGAAAAACTAACCTATAAAAAGTGCCTTCATATCAAAGAGATAAACTAGCATCCTGTTAAAACTAACAACAATGAGTATAAAGTATGTATGATTTAACTCGAAACAAACAAACAAAAAATATAATAATAAACTTTTGTAACTTAGCATCCTTAAAGGATTTTAAAGTTGAGCTCATACATACATTTATGTGTGTGTGTGCAGAGGGATCTGCTCTGCAGTTTAGTAGATTCATTCATGTTGGAGTATTTATGTTATTAACACTTGCACACTAACACTTGTATAACATTCATAAAGGTACTCGTACATTCATTGCATATGCAGACACAAACAAGACCGACAAATGAAAGAAAAGTTTAGTCTTTGTTTTAATTTTTTTTTTTTTTTTTTTTGCTGAACTGTGAAAAACATTGTCATTTTATAACCCGAATTATAAAAGAAATATAAATTGTAGGTAATTTTCAACATGAAAAACTAAGTGTGTGGTAAATATAAGTATACATACACATACACTTATCCATAGAAAAGTAATACATATGTACATACATATGTATATACTAGTGATGTAACGAATGTCAAGTTTTGATATTCGCGAATACGAATACGAATATTTGAAACGATATTCGCGAATACGAACACGAATACGAATATTTTATGTGAAATTTATAGACATTAAATTAGGGTTCTATTTACACCTATAATATGAAATATTAAAGAATTGTTATGAAAAAGAACTTCATAGACCTGTTGGCGTACTTTAAAGTTAATAATAACTACTAAATTTTAATGATCGTCAGTAAATAATATTTGAAAATGATACAAAGCACAAATTTCTATAAAAAATTTAATGGATTCGTACAAACTAATATTTTTATCCATTTATTCAAATTTCGTTTAGGTTTTATGCATTTATTTACTTAATTTTTTGGAGACATGCGTAAACAGTCTTGAAATGTAAATACGTCATGTTTTTTAAATGTATTCACGTCGCATGTATTATACTAAACCAATAATAAATGCTGTCGTACTATAAGCGAAGCACGATGGATGTATTGGTGTACGTGTATATCAGTGTTAACAAACGATGTTGCCAAGACTGCTTGTTGGTGACAACCACTCAAAAGAAGTAGTGTTGATTTGTGTTTGCTTGTTATTTTGCATACTGTACGTTTGAGTGTGTGTGTAAGATGTAGATGCCCTCTAGTGAGCCTAGAACCATATGTCTCTATGTCAATACCCTTTCTCCAGCGAGAATTGCGCTAGTTAAAATGTCGACAACTTTCCTTTTATGTGCGAGTAAAGATACGTTAGAGACAATAGTTCTAGTATATTTCTGGTGATATTGTCAATGAACGCGTCAATAGATTGTTTTTCTTTTTTATTACTCTGTGCAATAATATTAAATAAATATATGTAGACGAGGGTTACTTAAATCTACTAGTGAAACTTTGGTTCAAATATCAGCAGCATTATTGACAATGTCACTAGAAAATCACTATAAATTTACTATTGACAACGAGCGAGGAAATATCGATATTGTAGACTAGACCCCATAAAATTTCCTAGTGATTCTTTGGTGTCAATGTCTCCATGTGGTCCCAAAAGAACTACTTAGTCAGTAGTCCTACAGTCTAGTGGTGGATTTTCAATGACAAGCTAATGTTAAATGGCAATAGATGATTGAATTGGCTAGGGTACAACTGGTCAGTAGTACTACTGACAATGTTACTAGTAAAATCACTACAATTTCACTATTCGCACTTTCTGCAGGGTGGTAAGCTATTATGTGATTAACCGCATACAACTAATGTTAATGCATGTGTATGCCCATGCATGTGCGCAGAAAAATAAAAGATCATACACACATACATGCATGACGTTTGTACACGCGCTCATGAGTAGAAAGAAGCAAGCATCACAAATTCTTCCGTCACGAAATGTTTTCTTCTTTACTCTTATACCTGCAATACTCAAACAAATTTCTTGCAAACAGTGTTGTTAACGTTTGTTTTATAAGATTTCGCTGTAGTAAAGCATTTAAAAAATCCCTCATGTCTTAAAAATTCTTATAAGATGTCTTGTGCAGGACACTAATTCGTATTCGCCTGAATTTGACGAATACGAATGCTTTGTATTCGCATTAAAAATGGCGGAATATTCGGCCATTCGAATACGAATATTCGTGCATCACTAGTATATATATAGGAGTGTGTTTGTAGCTACTTTTCAAGGATCAGGTGTCATGTTGTAAATAGGCCCAGTAAAAGTCTCATTTTGATAACAACTGGAATTTATAAAAAAAATCTAATACTGCAGTACTAACTTGACAGTATAAGTACAATTTTATATGTATGATAAGTTTAATGCAAAAAGCATTCTACTTAATATGTATTATGAATACGAGTTTTTGTTTTGTTTTTTTAATAACTAATTGTTATTATTAGTTTTTTAATACAAAATTTACTATTTTCTTGGTTAATTTAACGTATTAAAAAAAACTTAACATCAAATCAAGCCAAATTCACCAAAAAAAGCTCAGAGGGTTTTGCATCATATAATTGTTCACCTAAGAGATATAGTAAATATAATTAAAACTGATTTGTAGCAGAGGGAAGGGGCAATAAGAATGTTGCAGGTGTTGGGGGCCCATCTTTCCCCATTTGCCCGCTAGATGGCCTCATACATATATTTTGAACTTCGTTTTTTTATGCAAATCGATTTCAGTTAAAAAATTTAGTTGGAAAGTTATGTTCTTTAAAGTTTTTTGGCGTTTATAGCACGAACTAATAACAAACGTTTAGATATTAACATGAATTCGTTTGATAACTAAAAATATAATAAAGTTTAACTTTGTCGTAGTTAACATAATAGACATACTACCATAGGCGAGAAAGGCCATGCCCCTCCCCTAAGTTACTAAAAATGGTATGTTATTGTTATTTTAGTATTACTCATAAAAATCAACAGTAATAATGCCGCCTCCCTTCCTTTGGAAAAAATTTATAGGCAGGTTAATTTAACAAATTTGAGTTGTTAAATTTACTATAAAAATGCTATTATTGCGATTCAGTTGCAGAAACCATTTTTGTTGGTTAAGCCAACTAATTTTGTTTGTAACTATTAAAATAAACAATTTAAATAGGTAATGAACTATGTTGTTAGTTAAAATCGATATTTCTATCTCCCTTATATTGCACTTATGCTATTGAAATTATAAGGCTTTTCGTGACCAAATTCTCATGAAACTGACTGTGTGCAAATCTTTTATGAGTCAGTAGTTGATACTAACCCAATTGTGTAAGCGACAGAAGTAGATTAAAGGTTGAGCAATGCTCAATATGTCGTCCAAAATAGAAATGGATAAAAAAAATCAATAATAATGGGGCCTGTTCTGCAAATCACGGCAATTCACGGAAATTGGAATAAAATGTGAAATGAAAAAAACTCAAACACAATAAAAAGTCACATATAAGTCAGCTATTAATAGCTTGTTTTTGAAACCAGCAACAAAAGTAGATTAAAAGTTGAGCAAAGCTCAATATGCTGTCAAAAGCAGAAATGGAGAAAAAATCAATTAAAATCAGGGAATTTTTTTACAAATCACAACATGTTAAAATACGCTGATTTAAAGAAATTGACAAAAGCTAAATCATAAATTTTTGCAAATCGATTTATAGCTTTGGAAATTGGAATAACACAGCAAAAAATTCTTCTAAATTAATTCCAAAATAGGTTATGCATTTTATTCTGGTTTAATGAAGTTATCTTTAATCACATATCTAAGGTAATGACAAATCACCTATTTGATTATTATTATCCTGTAAAATATAAACCCAGTAAAAAAGTGATGAAAAAAAGTAGAAAAAGCACCACAACTACTGATACGAACCACTTCAAACTCCGACCAAGCCCGTAAGCTAATAAATTGACTGATTGATTTAATTGTTTAAAAGTACCAATTCCTCAACTTGAGAAATGAACGAAAACTAGAACAGATTTTCCTTCTTTTTTTTCAGAGACAATTATGTTAATGAGTAGAATAATTTTAGGAATTAAGTAGCTTCCAATTGGGTTAGTGAATAAGCACCACTTCCTAAATCATAGATTTAAGTGCTTTAGAAAAGTGGTTAACAACCACATCCTAAATGTAAAATATATTGGATTTACTTCACCAATAAAAAATCACACCTTATTTTAGAGTTTCTATAGCAAATAAAAAGTAAATCTTATTCACTCACTGGTTGGCAAAAACAAACCACTTCGCTCCAATGACACGCTAATGTAAAATTCACTACTTTTTGCTCGGAGTTCGAAGTGCTTCATATTAGTAGTTGTGGTGCTTTTTCTACTTTTTTTCACCACTTTTTTTTTGCTGGGAACATGTGTATAACTTGCTTCAGCGGATGCTAGTCCTAATATAACATCAGAACATAGTGCCTCCCTTCGCCGGTGTTGTGTAGCAGAATCATCAGCGAAGTAAAGTAAATAATTAAATAGTTACCAAACACAGCTTTGAATAATTTTATGCGGCTCATTAACACCAGAGGCGCTGCAACACTTTTCTAGTGGGAAAATGAAAAAAGCAGAGTTGTAAAAGAATGAGACTTTCCTGTGTCTCTTCCTTCACGAACTGTCTTTGGTATTCCTATCCCTTTCTTCAAAGAAGGTAACATCTAGTAATAGTAGTAATATTATAACTGACAAAAACTTAAACACAATAAAAACTCACTAATAAGTCAGCTAGTAATAGATGGTTTTTGAAACCAAGAGATTTGAATTCATCACAATTTTCAAAACAGGTACGAATATTAGATTTATAATAAAACGTACATATATCAAATTTTAGTCTGCCTTCCTTGCTTTTTTTACTCAGGTATTAATGGTGCTGGGTATACAAGACTCTATATAGCCGAACTAGTGCTACAGCTTGTTTTTCCTTAACTACGAGCATGTATACGTATATATGTATGTATGTATGTATGTATATGTATGTAAAGGTATAACATTTTAGTGGAAGCCAACATCAAATGTCGTCTATACATTTATTCTTGTTTAAACAAAAGCAAAAATATATATGTATGTATAGTAGTCTACGCTTAATTGATTTTTCCAAAATGCAAAATTTTTTATTCAGTTAACCACGTAAAATGCTATTGCTACATCTTGTTACTTTGTTAATTGTTGCAGCAACACAATAGCACACTGCTTGAAATAATTAATATCATTTAAGCCGCGTTCAGACTATTATACTTTGTATTTATACTTGTCAAAAATTCAAATAATACGTGCAAGTGTGATAGTCTGAACGCAAAATGTCATCAAAGTGGCAAATAATACGATAAAAATTTTGACATCCCATAAGATTTTTTTCGTTTTTAGAAAATTTTCTAAACGATAATACTTTTCATTAGATCAGGGTTGCATTTTCACACAAACCAAACTTCCAAGTCGGCTGTTTCGCCACCGATAGCGTGTCGTCATTGATGTAATGTTTTGTCATATGTATATCGGCTCAAAATTTTGAGTAAGTGAATCGTATGGAAATATATTTCGTTGACGTAATTTTTTAACGTTTTTGTAAAATCTTTTCTTAAATTTTTTTCTGTCATTTACATAGAATATTTTTAACTGCTGAATTTTTTCAAGTGTCGGCACGTCCCCGCCTGCATGAAACCATTTTGCCGCCGCTAGTAAATGAATAGCACAGACATTTTCATTGAACAGCTGTTTTGTTTTCTGCTTGTATTACACATTTGATTTGAAGTGTGATGGTCTGAACACAATATGTGATTTTACGTTAGATTTTTTTGACAGTCGCAACGAATGTATTTAGATTTCTGTATCGAAAAATGTGATGAAAGTATTAATACTTGTATAATAGTCTGAACGGGGCTTTAAGTGGAAACTACTGTACATAAAACTCATAAGTACTATTGATTTCTTTTTTCTTTATTTTTAATGATTTTAAATTTTTAAACAACACATGTTACCAAAACTATAAAGGAACAAATAAAGACTCCATATAATACAGATCAAATGCTCCTTGCTGTTGTTGTTGCTGTCTTTTTTTATTCTTTCTTCTCTAGCAGACAGTTTATCTCCCCGAGCAACGTATGTACATATGTATGTATGTACTACTGCATGCTCGTATACACAATTTTCATGTATAAATAATGAATGTAAATCCTTTTTACATTTCGCAAAATAAACAAAACAACAAGAGAAAAAATAAACAAAATTTTACCATAAGTTGGATTCGTACAATTTATATAAGTATTATTATATATATGTATATCTTCTTTTTAAGTTTATATAAAAGTAGTAACAACAACATTTAGTTTTACAGACAGATAAACCACTTTAAATTACAGCCAATCACAAGCTTCATTGAGTTTCTTGTCATCACTGTTTGTTGTTAGAGTTAAATTGGCATTTATTGTTTGTTGATTATTTTCCAAAATTGTTTCAATTGTCAAACATGTCATCAGGTGAATTTTCTTAAATAGCTGATAAGTTCAGTAATGGAAAATAAATTAGGAACAAGCATTGCTAACAAGCAAATTGAATGATATCTACATACATATCGCTCATTTACTTCAATAGTGGCACAACTCAAAAAAACCAGTTTTGCAGAAAACGCATTTTAAGTTTTCAATTTGCATACAACTCAGTGGAGAAATGAAAAAAAATTCTTCTGTCAGGAGGTGATGGTACAAGCTATTTATATGCAATTTTTACATAAGATAAAATACGAAATGCCGCATCTTTCTGCATTATTAACTCAAAAAACTCATTTTTTGAGTTATGCCACTATTGAAGTAAATGAGCGATATGTATATAGTTTACTCAATGGAGCATACTCATAGTCAAAATAGAGTATATGTACTTTAAGAATTTAAAATCAGTACTACTATACAGCGTGACCATATTAGCTTATTTTGAGCTAAATTTAGCTTATTTTTTTGGGATTTAACTGCAAAATTTCCATTTAGCTCTTAGCTTATTTTTTAGCTTTTTTTTAAACTCATTTAGCTTTTTTAGACGTTTTTTAATCTAAATTGCATGTTCTCAAAAAATATGTTAAAGACATAAAAAAGTTATAGTGACAAACGTTAAACATTTTAAGAACCCCCAAGCGTACTGACTAAATGGCTGAACCGATTTTCTTCAATTATAGGCGAGATCAAGTCACTTTTCAAACGACAAAAACAAAATTAAAATCGGTCTAGCCGTTTGGGAGATACGGCGTCAAAGACACAGATTCAACTAAATATATCTAGAAAAGATGTGATATCTCCTGAACATCTGGACAGATTTTCTTCAAACAAAGATAAGAACACTTTTATTCAAGTCACCTTGCGAACAAAAAATAAACTAAATCAAAATCGATGCAGCACTTTGGTCTGGACGTGGACTCGTACAGATGCACAAATGTACAGACACACACTACAAACTTATAACACCCTTTTTTGGAGGAAGGAAGGTTAAAAATTATAATCTGTTAACATTCAAATATATAAAATTTTTTCATTGAAAAATAATTTAAAAATAAAAAATGTAAATTGGGCATTTATAAGAGAAATGACAAATTTAAAAATAGGTGACATTGATTGTAATTTTGGAGTTACAATGGCAAAAGTTAAATTAATATTCCCTATAAGACTTTTAAAGATTTTCTTTGAGTTGAGTTGAACTTGTATTCAGCGGCATGAATTTACTTAAAACAAAAATTAGGAAATAGGTTTTCTGTTAATAAGACTAATTAATTTAAAAAAAGGTTTCGTATTTTAGTATAAATGTTTTTAAATTTTTGGAAAGTTTTTGTGTTATTTTTCTTTAAAACTCAAATATAATAATGAATAAATAATTTAATTAAAAATTATTCAATATTTTTTATTGCAAATAATAGAAAAATATGTTTTTGTATGTATATATTTAACGTTATTTTAGCAATAAGAAACCATTGCAACGTGGAAGAAGCCGAAAAAAGTTTAGCTTTATTTTATGGCTTAAAATTTTAATTTTTAGCTTATTTTAGCGCTTTTTGAAACGTGATTTAGCTTAACTTTATTTTAAAATCTGGTCACACTGCTACTATACAAAATACAAAATACTGGTTTTAAACTCTTACGGTCTAATTCATAAATGATTATTAACAGTTCAATAACACATTAATAGTCAAAAATCGCTAAATGTGTATTCATAAATGATTAATAGCCTATTAGACGTTTAATAAACGTTTCATAACTCAGAGATTTTTAATGTAGACTCCATGCTACTTTAAGCGTTTGATAAACAATTATACATAAATAATATTTTCTTGATTTTTTTTACCCCTTATGTGAGATTTTCTGTGGTTTCTCACTTTTATGTTTCTTGTTTATTCTTATGCATGTTTCCTGAATAATGTTCTTGGGCAAATGTATTAATTTATCTAAGTTCCCTGCAGTAAGACTGGGGCCAAGTGTCTCTATGTCAACACTAAAACTCTAGTAGTAGTTACACTGTCTACAATTTCTCTTTTATTCGTCAGTATAAAATAAAGAGAGAAAACAGATGTGGTGTATTTCTGGTGAATTTTGAAACAACTTGTCAATATACATAAATTAAGGTATAGAAATGTACCAGTAAATTTCTGGTTGGTATGTCTCCATGTTCCCATAAAAACTATGAATTCACTATCTAAGTCAATTGTTTTAGTGTTACTAGTAGATTTTCAATGACAAGCACATGCTAAATGTCTATAGCATAAAGTATTGTATGGGGAATAATTGTAGAGTAGTACTGGTGACAAAGTCAAAAGCGACTCAGTACATTTTCGCCATCGACATTTCCTTCAGGGTTGGTACATGTATGTATGTATGCATAATTGTACAAAAAGAAAAATACATACATATAAACATCGTTGAAAATTAAAGAAACCCCATTCATTGGCAAAAAGAAAAATAGAATTACAAACATAAGGGCATATGTAAGTACAAGCATACAAATGTTTGTATGGTACTGCATGCTTACATATGTATGTATGTATGTACAATAAAATTTTAAAATTAAAACAAAATAGTGATGCTTAATCGACCGCTACAAAATGGGTATTTGCCTACCTCTGTACTCAGCCGAATATAAATGTGTTTAAATACAATTTTTTGTAACATATAAATTTTTTTTGGTTTATTTATTAATAAAAAGTGAAACGCCTACCTTTTAAGTTATTTTTTAATAACATTATGCGTAATGATTTACTTTCTTTCGACTCAAACAGACTACCTAGATAATCGATTCTTCGTTGTATGCATCACTAAACATAAAATGAGAGCGAAAGTAGCATGATGTTGCCAACATAAAATTACAAAAGAAGCAAAATCGTTTAACAGTTAATTCACGGATATTAATCAGTTATGAATACAAATTTTTATTAGAGCTTAATAAAGCAAAATCTGTTTCATAAGTAATGTACAGATTAAAGCTGAAATAAGGAATTTTTATGAATTAGACCGTTAAAGTATACATATTTGCTTTCACTATGAATATGCGGCCTAAGATAGATATTAGTTTGGAAATAAGTAATCGTTTTCTGATACACTGTATAAAATATGTTAAGTCATGGCAATATTATCATACGTGATAAAATACAAAAAAAAATTTAATATCAATTGTTTGGGTATTTTCCACTTTTGCGGCTACCTAAGCGCTACCTAAACGGTGTTAAGAATCATTCCTAGGAAGTTCATATCTTCTAAAAAAAATTGTTTATTGAGATCTTAAGTACATTTCTGTAGTAGATTGTTTTCTGGAATTTTGAACAGTTTGCTACTTATGGACCTGAACAGGGGAAAAAAGGTAAAAAAAAATCTAGTCTTTTTTAATTTTTTGCGATTTTGATCTTAAAGATGAAGTTTTTTTGATTTCATATGTTCACAATTTTTGTTCTTTATGACAGGAGCTACATCTTTGCCTTACAGAGTAAATCAAAGTTCCGAACGGTTTGCAAGATATGAGCCTGAGAAAATGCAAAAATGACACAGAGGCCCCAAATCTTTGGGGCCCATAAAAAAAGTGCATGACTTGGGGCAAAACTGAGAGACATTGGTGTCTTTTATCACGTATTAGTGTCCGTATATGGTTATATATTTTCATGTTGCACTGTGTAGTTTATTTTTGATACAAGCCGATGAACAAATAAATAAAACCAAATAAAATATAAACATTAAACAGGTGGATTAAACAGCTGGTGGATTATTCCCCGGGAAGAAATGACAGGGAAGAGAAAACACTCGCCGGAAAAATTCTAATAATTATGTTCTAATTTATGTGTATAATGATTTTAGTACTTTTTAATAGCTTTCGATAATGAGCTTATTCGATCACGTTTTGCGGTTTGAAATTATGACATTCGCTATCGAAGAATGTAATAATATGCTACGATATCGAATGCCATAATCTCAAACTGGAAAAACGTGATCGAATCAGCTCGTTATCGAAATGTTTTTTATGTAAATAAACATCGGAGGTTTATAAGTTTTTTTTGTGAGGCAACTGAAGGAATAACAAACAACAACAACAACATTTGTTTACTTTTCTTTTAATCAACTAGCTAACAAATTTATTTTGTAAACCAAAATTATTTCTTAGGTATACGGCAGCAGGAATTTAAAATATTTTTTGAATTGCTTTTTCTTATCGTATAGAGGGATATATCTACATAAACTGCATTCAAATCATAATCGTTATCTGTACCTTTAGATAAAAAACAGAAGAATTGAATAACTACAATGAAGATAGTAATACTTTCTAAAAATCTTAATTATACATACATACATATATAAAATCAATTAATTTATGTGTATGAACTCAATGAGTGTCTTGCAAATATAAAAACCTTTTTATAAATTCATTATTTCAATTCAGTGAAAGAGTATGTAGTTGTGCTGTTATTCACAAAAATTCGGTTAAAGTGTAAAAAATTTAGTCAACATATCACGCCATTACCGCTAAAATAGCTTAATACCGTGTTCAGACATACCATTAATTGCACAATTAGGACATTTTATGCAATTAAGGCCTTAATTGAGCACAATTTGACATACAATAAGTCAATTAATAAATTAAGCAATTAGTAGTTAATTGTATCACTAATTGCGAAAAACTCGAAATGCAACCCTGGTGTTTGTTGAGAACTGTGTTCAGTGAGCAGAACAATTTCCTACAATGGCGAAGCAAATGTCAAAAAAAGTAAATAAACAATGCAAAAGGAAATGGTAAGATGGTAAGTTTATTTATTTATATATATATATATATATATATATATATATATATATATATATATATATATATATATATATATATATGTTCCTTTAACTCCCACTGGAGCATAGGGCGCCAAGTAATTCGGTTTAACATAATCATTATTTGTTAGCGATTCGGTAGCAATTTTATTACAGGTAACGTAGGTTGTTAACCTTCATTCCCAAGTTTGGTGATAGGGCTGCTATCTGAGCACCCAAACATGCTGTAATCTTAGAGCCAGTGTTTCATAGAATTTAGTGTTCGCATTCCTCCTAGTTCCTGAGACGCTCTTAGGCCATTCAGGGTTCATCGACACTCCATCCCTCCTCCTTAACGGACTCAGGGTTTGCGACAGAGTTTCCTCTGTGCAATTCTGAAGGTTATACCGCGTAAGGTCGGTCGCCAGAGCCTCGTTTGTGGAAACAGGAGACACCAAGTCCTGAGGCCAAGGCTGGCGTTGAGTGGGGCCAAGGTAGCTGCTCTGATGGAATTGTGACCATGTCGAGTAGAGTTTCGTGGCCAAAGAAAAAATGACCGCGTTTAAGCTGAGATGAGCTGCAGCAGTTGGGTTTTCAATAAAGTCCGTGAGATGTACATTTATTAATAATAATATTTGTAATAAATTAAAAATGAATTGTATGAGTTTTAATAGTGTTTAAATATTGTTTTCATTCACAAAGATTCTTCCACATCATCAAAATTTTTATAATTTTCCAACTTTTGCTCTCATAATGCAAAGAGCAATAGCTGCTTTCTAACACTTTATAGAATTATGAAGTTTTTCGTTTTCTATTTCTGTTCTGATAATTTTGATGACTTCGACATTTCTGTTATATATTAGTGAAATTTCTTTTAAAGCCGAATTTGCATCAGTTCTTGAAATTCATAAACACGAATATTCACAAAACAAATAAAATAAATGATAATTGAGTCAGCTAAATTGAGTATGTGTGAACACTAGATTTAATTGCTCAATTAAAATGAAATTGACTCAATTAAAAATGCATGTCTGAACACAGTATAAGCGACATAATTTTCGAACTTCAATTTTTGACCAAAATTGATTATTTGCGATCGTAAATATTCGATTTTCGTCAAAAAAAAAAATAAAACGAAGTCCAAAAAATTTGTCGCTAAAGCTATTTTGTCGGTTATGGCTCGATATGTACATATGTCTATGTCTGCTTTGTATGCGTTTCGAATTAATGAATTCTATAAAACGCACTGTGAATTTAAAATGCATCAAAAAGTTTGTTTATAATCTATTAATCGTGGTATATGACTTGTAAATAACACTGCCTACAAAATTCATTGGCTCGTTGGTCTAGGGGTATGATTTCCGCTTAGGGTGCGGGAGGTCCCGGGTTCAAATCCCGGACGAGCCCCAAGTGTGCAAGATGTATTTTTATTAAAATTATATGCATAATACAGATATATTTTGATTAAAATGTATCTTAAGTAAAACAATAATTAAACTAGCCTTTCCCTCTCCAGGAAGTTAGTGGCCTTACTCCAATTTTCAAAAATTGTAGAATTAGGCTATTTTTGCGATGATGTCCGTATGTATGTGTGTGCGTATGTATATGCGAGCGTAAGTCTGTATGTATGTAAACAGCTCATAACTTAAGAATGCGTTAAGAATCGGAAGAAAATTTTCCTCATTAGATCGATGTTGAGCCGTAATACAGTGAATAGATTCGTAGATTTCGCAAATTTTTAAAAATTCAATTTTCATACAACTATTTTTTTTTTCAATTTAACTACTCAGTTCAAATTCTAATTAGCTCTTAGCCTCAAAAAGATACGTCGACTAATGCCAATTTAACTAGAATCGAGCAATTCGTTCGAAACATATTGTTGACTAGAAACTCGTTAGAAAAATAACTTTGAAAGCCTTCGCCTTTGACCAAAATCTGTAGCTTAGCGAGAAGTGTCAGGAATTGCCTGCATTATTTTAATAATTATGATTTAAGGCCAGAGCACGATAACTAGCACTTTCTTAATAAAGTGTATTTCAAACCCGTACTGCCTACGTTTAGTACGAAATTTAGTAACGTCTATATCGAGCCTTATTTTCGATTTAATCGTAAGCGACAAAAGTTAAGTTTTCCAGAACAAGATATCTTTTTAAAAGTTATGAACAATTTTGGCATTTTGATAATTATAAACTATGGGTAGGCCCATAAAATTTTAATTTCAAAAAAAGTATATTTTCGATTAAATTCCCCTTACGATAAAATCGCAAAAAAGGCTCGATATCGTTCCTGTTGAATTTGTTATAATTTTTCAATCTTGCTTTTCATTAAAATACCAACTTTTGATGTGAATAATTTTAATATGTTACTAATTGTTGGGATCGAAAAAAAAACAAATCTGCAGCTGATTGTTTCCCGTCATAGTAAAGAATGTAAAATACATTTTAATTTAAGTGTGATAATATGGGAGCAACTGACGCTGTGAAGGATTTCTATAAATATTTTCTTTTGACAGTCGTATCATTTGGTTTCCATCTCACAAAATTTGTCAAATAAACCTGTAATAAACCTAAAATATTTTTAATGAATTAGACCGTAAGACTTTTACTATCGTATTCATAAAAAATACTTATGCATTAAACACATTCACCACAGCAAGCTACCGACTACCAAATGTCAAGAATAGAATACACACGTATATATGAGAATGATTCTTTTGAAGACAGCAAGGCAACAGGGCGACAGGTTGTTGTCTATGCTGATTTTGTCGTTGTAGTCCAATTAAACTAAATTCTATTTCTTTGACTACAATGAGAAAATTCAGTGTTGCCATTATAACACAAAATGTTGAATGAATGATTTTGTGCAATTATTTCATATTATTTACATAGAAAAATTTTTAATTGTATTAATTAATTTGAGTGGAAAAACTTAATTGATATTATCAAATTGTTTATAGGTGAAAATGTAACTAATTTTTTAATTGATATTACAAATATTTTAATTAATATTACAAAATCATTAATATTACTTTTTTGTGTGTAACAGAACAAAATAACAAAAAATTAATGTAAAGAATAAATTGATTCGCTTTTGTACTTTTACGTGAAATAAGTACACTTCAACGGAGTAATTAATTTTTATAAATGCAAAATATATGAAAGTGGCAATACTGAACTATGTATTTGTACTTAATTATCAGGTGAAGATGGTGTTGCTGCCGTCACCAAAATAATTAAGTAGCTGGCTACGAGGTAGTCTTGTGTAGTTCATGAACGAACTAGTTCAAATGAACGATTCAGTACTTTAAACTAAGTGAACTAGTTCAATTGTTTTACGCTCACTAGTTCAATTTTTGAACTAGTTAATTTCTTGTACTAAGAACTAAGACACAAAATGAACTAAATGTTTTCAACCTTTTGCTTTACTTCTTTCTGTTTGTGTGCTTTGCTTCTATACTCATCCATATGTATGTATGTATGTATGTATGTATATTTTGTTCTTGTTCATCGCTGGCTACTACCACAAATGCAATAAACAAGCAAACATTTATACTAACCTATTCACAAAAATATTTTGTATATATGAGATTTTTAAAAATGATTTTCACACTAAATTTGTTTTATAAACCCTTTTTAAAGCAAATTTATTTATTAATTAATTAATTAATATTAGCTTTCGTAAAGTTTTTTAATCACAGATCTGTGTTTTTAATACTGTCAAAAACCACAACATATCTACATACATACATATGCATGCAGATGCAAAATCATTGAACTAAAAAGACCTAACTAGTTCATTGAACTAAAAAGAGCGATTGAACTAAATGAACGAACTAGTTCATTTATAAATAATGAACTAAAATGACCGGTCACTGAAATGAACTAAATGGCACAAGTACTACGAGGCGACAAATGCTGCGGCACTTGAAGTCGTGTGTTCGTGTAGCCTGCTGTGGTGAATGTGTTTAATGCATAAGGTCACGGTGCAAATCGCGGCACTCGATATCGAACGAAATTACGAAATATTTCAATAGAGTTTATATGGAAATATTTCGTAAATTCGTTCGATAACGAGTGCCGCGATTTGGCCCCCGTTTAATTCGCCTCTGCTACAACCTCATAAAATAATTTCGCTTTAATTTCATATTTCAATAAGGTTCAATAATTGAGATCTCAATTATATGTCATTTAGTTAATTGCCACTTAAATTTAGGTTGCACTTAAATGTAGTTTAATTTTTTCAGTGGTTAATTAAAGTTCTTATTAAATTACATTGAGAGTACGGCAGCAGTACAAAATTGCCCAGTATTATGGAAGGCTTTTCAAACAACAGCTGTTTATCATAAATAAGAAAGTTACGTTATCGAAATGCAGAAATTGCATAAAAACACATTTTATTTTTCCACGGTATGAAACTATATAATGTATATGTTATATATTTATGAAAATTAAACGATATAAGACCACATGCTGATCATGTACATGTTTTCAATAAACACACACAGGCACAATTAAATATGGTATGCTCGTATAATTTAAGTAGGATTTAAATATACATTGTTGGGCATTTAAGTTTCATTTAAATGTCTCTCAACTTTGTACTAAAAAAAAAATAAATGCGTTACTTAAATGGGACTTAAAGATAAATGGCATACATAGTTATAATTAAGAACTCAATTATTTGGCCTAAGTGTTGCCCAATACACTACTTTTGTATAGGTATTTCAAATTGAATATGTAGGTATATACCAGCGTTGTCAACTTTTAAATTTCAAAAAGCACCGAAACCAGGAAAAAAGCGCGTAATTTAAGTGAAAAAGCACTAAATTTAAAATTTTATTATTTTATATAAAAAAATTTTACACATCGTCGATTGGTTATTGGTTTGCTGCAGACGTAATGTATTTTGAATATACTTTGCCGCAAACTAATAACTAAACGACGACATGTACATAAAAAATATAGGAATCGGTTGACCTTGCATTCCATTCCTAAGATTTAGGGTCTTATGCAAAAAACTTAATAAAGCTTTGCCAAGCAATGTTAAGTAAAGTTGTATTCTAAAAAAATCATTGTATAAAAATTCTAAAGTAGGCACCCACGTTTGTTAAGACTACTTTAAGTTGATATTTCCAAAATGTGTGTTTTGTACCTAAAATATTTTTATTAATATAGCACATACTGATTCATGTTACATCTGAAAATGAAGCTAGAAGTGCCTGCTCTTATCTTAAATTTATTATTTCTGTCATGTAATGGGAAACATCACCAAATTATCCAACCGATTCGAAATACATAGCAAAATCCATAAAAAAATATTAAAATAAATACAATTATAAAAAAATGTTTTAGTGATGTACATACAATCAAAACAAATCGCAAAAAAGCTGGATATTCAAATACTCGTTTCATTCGAATAAACAAATTGTGATAATTTTTCACATTTTTTTACTTTTACTTCATAGTTGTGTTTATCTATTTTATTACCATGTCAGAAGCTCATATTTTTTAAATTAGGTTGCTTTACTTCAAGATAATGAAAATTTATTTAATAAAATAAAAAATTATTTGAATACCCGAATGAAATTGTATTCGATTTTGTACATCATAAGTTGTGAAGTGGTTGTTGAACACGGTGGTGTTACCAGTATTCATTATTAAATAATAATTAAAGTTGTCTTTTGCATATGATTTCTTAACAAAGCTATGTTAGCCTTAAAGTGCTTGGCAACTAATATGAACTTTAAAGCTAAAGTAAAATATTTTTTTGCATAAGGGGGTTAAAATTTGAGGCATCCGATAAACATTTAATTTCTGTAAGAATAAATGAATTCTTAAATCAATGAACAAACGAAGCTCTCGAGTTTAGTCAAATTGGCAGTAATCCACGAGTCTTTCTGAGGTTAAGAGCTAGAGCTGCAAAACTATCAATAGTCGCTCCACTCGATAGTTTCGATAGTTTTATGTAAAACTATCGATAGTATCCAATAGTTTTACAAAAGTTGCCACATAAACTACATTTGACTCGAAAAAAAATCCAGAGTCCTCAACATTTTCATTAGTATATAAAAATATATCAAGCCTTTTTTTCGATTTTATCGTAAGCGGCATATTATCGAAAATATACTTTTTTTTTAACTTAAAATTTTATGGGCCTACCCATGGTTTAGAATTATCAAAATCCGAAAATTGTTGATAACTTTTAAGACACTAACTGTAAAGTTTTATCGTAAGAGACGATTGGCGGCCGTCGCGATATCAGTATCACCAAAATTTATCTTTGTGTCGACGATGTTGAATTTATTAAGATACTTGTGACTACTATTTGTCGAATAACACTTGGATTTATAAATAAATTCATATACATACATATATATTTAAGTACTTATGTATACAGAAGCAGGGATGCGATGTCATATTTACAAAAAAAAATTCAATTTTTTCAGTACGATTGTACCTAATTCTTTATTTATATTTTTTTAATACTTGTACTTTTTAATTAACTAAAAATCAATTAAACAAACGCCAGAAGGTGCACAAAGAATATTAGTTGCTGGGATCTGAATATAAAGTAACATTTACGATATACTACGTTTATAACCTTTTTTTTATTCGATTGTTCACAGTCGATGCAAATAGTCAGCTTCTCTACTTGGTACGAAAATAAAATTTCCACATTTGCAGATGAATTTGGAATAAATAACATTCCTCCAGCAATTCTTTAAGTACCGGAAAACATCGTTTGATTTACTTAATTTTCTAATAACTTGTGCAAAAAAATAAGTGAACGTTAAAACCGGTTTTTCTATGGAAATTGTTTTTAATGTACACTTCAAGCACGCATTATTTTTTGCATAAGGAGGTTAATATATTTTAATGCTATTTTTGGCATGTAATATAATATAAAGAGATTCCAGTAGTGCTAAATGGGTCATTGCGGTGCTACGGTACTTTCGGCATTCAAATAGCGCTTAAAAGCTTAAATCGACTACGGATAATTTGCTTCAAAGCTGCCGGCTACTGTTTACTGACTTCGATTATTTTTACTCTTTTAATTACTTGTTTTCTTGCCGATAGTATCGATAGTGGAAAAAACTATCGATATTTCATTTACAACAAAACTATCGATACTATTGATAGTACTATCGATAGTTTTGCAGCTCTATTAAGAGCCGATTACTCGTAAATTTTGAGCTCAATATTTTTCCCATTGCATCAAGTGAATCAATCTTTCTCCACCCATTGTCTATACTAGACAAAATTTCGCTATTATGCTATATTTTAGTAAATACTTGTATTACGTCTTCTCTGTTGTATGGCAAAACACTGTTTATATTAATTATGCTTAAAATGTTAAAGTTTGATGGTAATATGGCACGTATTTATTCAACCAAAACTTTTAAAATCTTAGTCGATTTTATGAGATGCTATATTTAACTGCAGAGCTTATGTTTTTGAATGAAAGACTTCCTCGAAAAAAAAGGTAAAGAAATTATTTTCCTTTGAGCTTTTGGTTTAGTGCCACCGCCTCGAAACAAAAAGCACCGAAACTGAATTTAAAAAAGCACTGAGCACTAACTTCAAAATTTGTCGCGTCGAAAATTTCAAAAAGCACTAAAAACGGTACGAAAAGCACCGAGTTGAAAACGCTGGTATGTATATACTCGTATTAGTTACAATGTTTAGAACGTTGTTTTCCTAAATGACATAAAAGTGTACATCGAATTTGCAAAAGAAATAAATTTCTAAAAATTTGCTTCAAAACAATAAAATATAAATTAATCACTTTTTCCTTATTGCCCCATAATTATTTACATACATATGTATGTATGTACCACTTAAATCCACAAGTGTCAATATGTTGAAAAATGTGTGCTTACATACATACATACATATGTATGTACACATCTCAGTTGCAATAAAAATCCAATTGCATCAAACAGCATTGCTATAAATTTCCGTTAACAGTTAAAATCTTCCAAAGAAAATAATATAACTTTCTTCAAATACATACATACATACATATGTATGTACATATATCTGTATGTATGAATGCACTTGTTCGCACAATAAATCTCATTTCCTTTTCACTCCCTCTTCCGAATAATATAAACACATGTCAATATGTAAATATGTATTAATGTACATAATTCTATAAAAAAACACAGCAACATCAAACAACTACATAGAACATACCAACATACCTTATTTGTTACGCATTGCACTTGGCCTTCATATTAAAACGTTTTGCCGATTATGTCCCAAAAACAATAACAACACCAAACACCAATTAAATAAAAATCGGATACACACTAAAAAAACAACAACAACACAAACTAAATAGTTCATTTTTTTTCTTATTAGATTTGGCATACAAATTTTGTTTGGAAAAGAACTTTAAATATGCATTTTCCCGCAAGGAAAACTTATTAAATATTTACTTTTTTAACAATATTTAAATATTTTTTAGCAATATGCAAAATTTCAGCACTTTCTATCAAAGAATATATACATATGTAAGTACATACATACATATATTTCTATTGCATCAAACAGACAAACTAATTTAAACACAAAACAATCCGCAACGAACAAAAAGCCGGTAAGAACTAAATGTGGGATGAAAATTTCTTAAGAAGAATGAAGGAGTGATTGAGTGATTGATGTTTTTATTTTAATTTCATAATAATTGAGTGGACACTTCGGATTTATTTATGTACACATGTATGTACATACATATGTATGCAAATGCACTTGTGTTTCAACTTTTTATGTTAATAAAGCGCATAATGATGTTTATAATTATAATTAGAGTAGTTACTTTTTTGTTTCAGAGAGTACCTATATTGTTTGTACTTTCATTGTTGTCAACGTTTCTTTACTATGATTTTGGATAATTGATAATACGTACGTATGTATGTATGTGTCTATGAATGTGCAGATGTTTATATGTATGCATGTTTATATGTATATATGCAGGGTTGTTAGACAATTTTTTCTAAAAATTGTCAAAATTTAAAAATAAAATCGTCACAATTTAAAAAAAATCGTCGAAAAATCGTCATACAAGAATTATCCGTTTTATTAAATAATTAATATATCATAGTAGACATAATAGACTATTTTATGTAACAAAAACAAAGATAAAGTCAAAGATGAAAACTCTACGGTGAAAATAATGCAAAAAACTCACAATATATGTGTGTATTTATATAGTAAGTAACAATTTCTAAATATAACTAGTTTGAAAAGAAGACTATCAGGGGTGTCATAGAAACCAATCTTATCGGAATTGGATTTGAAACCGACAAAAAATACTTTGGTGTCATGAAATTCAATGTTGTCGGTTTTTTGTTCGGACTAGAACTAGTGTCGGTTTTAGGTGTCATAGAAACAAATGTTATCGCTTTGTTATTGGAAATAACTGCTGTCATTTTTTTTATTGGAAATAAATAAAATAGCTGAAATATTAATTTTTCATTTTGTTTTTTCAACAAATTGGTTTTTAGCGAATATGCAAGCAAATTAACGGCCCTTTTTACAATGTACAATTAAAAGCTAACAGGGACTTTAAGGGCAAGTTTTGTATGGAGAACTATCAGTTAAAGTTTACGTTAACTCTTAATCATACATTGTCAAAAGGGATGTAAAGCTGATAAATTGGTAAAAAAATAGTATGTAAATTTTTTTATGATTTTATCCTCAATAGGGGAAGGCATTTTCGTTAGAGTTCATTTAAAGTTGCACCCACTCTGGACAAATGAAGCGCTCCGTAAACTTAAGTACATCATCTAGAATAGCTGATATTTCAACCCAGACATATGATGAATTGTTTCCAACAGCTCATTGCAATTTCTGCGATATTAGCATTTTTTGCGATTTATCTAATTTTCTAAGATTTTATTTTTTGCAGTGTAAATGCTTTCTTCACTTTAACACAATACCAAAAAATTGGGGGTTGTGTACCCGTTGTCGAAAACAACTGACTCCTGTTGACAGGTTTATGCTATTTTGTAGACCTTAGGGAACGGAAATAGATTGTTAGTTGCACAAAATTGTTCTTGAGAGCGAGTACACAAGCCCGAATTTTTTGGTATTGTGTTAAAGTGACGTCGAGTCGACAACTGGAATAAGGGTGATTAGCTTGACCAGAAGCTTTTAATTTGTTATTTAGGTGCTCCCAGAGTTGGTTGACTTTTTTTTATTTTCCCCGAGACAACTCTTGGGCAAAACATTATGTATTTGCCAAGCCAGTGTGTTTTGTTATATTTAAAGTCAGCTAGAAATTTTTTAATTTATATTTTTTTATACGTACATTTGTGCATTCATTCATTTTTAAATAAATAAGTAAAATATTGAACATACATTTTCTACATCTTCGTTTTTTCTATGTTAAAAATGATTTCGAATGCCTTTTTGCTTGCGAGTAAAAACACGAACGGTTGCATTTAAATGTATGCACGTTATCGAATGCTGTCATTAGAAATTTCAATATGTGTTACTCGAAACCGAATGCGAAAATCCCAAAAGTTAAAAAACTCTCACATTCGAATAATAACTCGCTCGCAATCGAATGCGGGAATTAGGCTCCTGCTTTTATAAAATATTTCTTAGTTACACTGCAAATAATCTTTGGAAAACATAATGATTTCAAGGGCTTCTTTCTGTTTCCAGTAAATTTCAGATTTTAGTTTTAGTAACAGTAGCCGATGAGTTTGGAAATTAAAAAAAAAAATAACAAACTCACATAAGTAACGAAAAAGAAAGAAGTTTATTGTTTGGTAAATTAATCTATTTAACTTTTATTATCTTGAAAGTTAAAAAATATAAGTTCTGTTATTTAATTCTCAATGTCTTGATATTTTTCTTTAGACACAAGATTTGGACAACTTCTTAATAAAGGAAGACTTTCATAGTCTATATTTAACATAACTGATGCTGTAATTAAAAATATTTTTTGATAACTGTGTTATCGAAATCAAATCTCTTTTCTGCGAGGCCTTGTTAACATTTTTATGTTACTTAGTACTTATTTCAACAAATCGTCAAAATATAAGGAATGTTTGAAACAAAATCGTCAATCGTCATATGTGGAAATTTGTTATAAAAAATCGTCAAAATGACGTAAAATCGTCATATCTAACAACACTGTATGGATGTAGGTACTGTGATAGTCAATATAATGCATACAACAAAGAACTTTTTATTGCAAGTAATTATAATAGTACATAAATGATTGTAAGCAAAAAATTATTTTAATATTAAATTGAATAAATTAATCCCAATTAATTAATTTTAAGATCAAGTTTATTAAATTTTGGTGTATGTTTTTAATTCTAGTAGGTACTAAAGGATTGCATTTGTATACTCGTTTGTATAGACAAGACAAATATACCATGGTATGTACCATATAATTGCAGTGTGAGCGACAGAACTACCCTGCAGAAAGTGCGAATAGTGAAATTGTGGTGATTTACTAGTGACGTTGTCAGTAGCACTACTGACCAGGTGTACCCCAGCCAATGGTATCATCTATTGACATTTAACATTAGCTTGTCATTGAAAATCCACCACTAGACTATAGCACTACTAACTTAGTAGTTCTTTCGGGACCACATGGAGACATTGGCGCCAAAGATTCACTAGTAAACTTTAGGGGCTCTAGTCTACAATATCGATATATCCAATCTCGTTGTCAATAGTAAACTTATAGTGATTTTCTAGTGACATTGTCAATAGTGCTACTAGGTGCAAATGCCTATTGACAAATAACATAGGGTTGTTATTCATAATCTATCAGTAGACTTTCGCACTGTTGAGAAGGTAGTTCTTTTACGACCATATTGAGATATTTGAACCGAAGATTTACTCGCAACTTTTAGTGACCCTCGTCTAAATATATGACAGCGCATAGAGAAAGGGACCTAAGGGTAAAAAAAAGCAATTTTCACTTTTTTTTTTTATGTGGACAACATCTGAGCATCGAATGAGACCGATCCCATGCCCCAAAAGTGTTCCCTCCCAGAGATATGCGCGTTTTATGATGTGATGTTACACCAAAGATACACGTATTTAAATCTTTAAAATGGCTCTCCTGAACAAAACCGGGTTTTACCCTTTCTATTTTGCACTTCACATATATTTATTTAATATTATTGCACAACATAATAAAAAAGAAAAACAAACTATTGACGCCTTCATTGACAATATCACCAGAAATACACTAGAACTGTCGTCTCTAACGTATCTCTACTCGCACATAAAAGGAAAGTTGTCGACATTTTAACTAGTGCAATTGTCGCTGGAGAAAGAGTATTGACATAGGGACATATGGTTCTAGGTTGACTACAGGGTAGTATAAGAGTTATTGTGTGTGCGTGCTTTTCCAAATTAAAATACAATTGAAAACAAATAACAATTGATTATTGTATTGCTGCTGAGCAACTGTTTGATCTGTTTTTGCTCAAAAAATACATATTGTAATACAAATACATGAAAAAACCACTATTGAAACAAATACGTGATGTGCAGATGTATGTGCGGACGTTCGTTATGTTATTTTGTGGCGCAGCCAAAGTATAGAGAGAGAAAGAGACAATTTTGCTCTGAGAGTAATTACAAATGCATGTGTTTCATGTACATGTATCATTTACTCACATATGTATGTGCAATTTTGCTTTCATTCATTCATTCATCAGTCAATTACAGTTTTTCTCAACATATCATAAGGCACTTATGGTAAAAGCAGTTTTATGTATCTTATTTGCCTTAGAAAAACAAAAAAAAAATAAATGTGTTGTTTTCATTTGCTCATTGCCCAACCATACAATAATTGCTTAAAAAATCAACATTTTCAACTAGTAACAGAAAACGATAAATAACATATTTGTTCATACCAGAACCAAAAAACACGCAAAACTAGTGCAAACAGATGTATCTGTACAATGCTATAGTAAAGGGTGTTTTTTATTGAGGTATAGAACTTTAAGTTGGCATCACTTTTTTAACTGGCGGCCATTTTGTCAGCTGTCAAGTGATTAATATTTAGTTTGGTTTGCCATTTCATCATAAACAGGTTGACAAAAGAACAACGCTTGCAAATCGTGCAAATTTATTTCGAAAATAATGGTTCAGTTCGCGAAGTTTACCGCAAGCTCCGTCCATTTTATGGTCGACATAATCGTCCATCAGAGCAATTAATTCGGTTAACCATGGATCGTTTTCGCACTACGTTTACTCTATGTGATAATACGCATCCGCAGAGACGTCGAACAGTGCGCACCGAAGAAACAATTGCCGCTGTAGAGCAAAGTGTTGAAGAGGACCCGAATGAATCGATTCGCCACCGTGCACAGCAATTGGAGCCGACTAACCGACTATTTTGTTCCCGAATTGGATGGCATGAATGTGGATGAGTCGTAATTCCAACAAGACGGCGCTACATGCCACACAGCGCACGTCACAATCGATTTATTGAAGGAAACATTCGATGAGCGCATAATTTCGCGGAATGGACCTGTCAATTGGCCACCAAGATCGTGTGATTTGACACCATTGGATTATTTTCTTTGGGGATATGTGAAGTCGCTCGTCTACGCCAACAAACCAGAAACGTTAGGGGACTTGGAAGCCAACATTCGTGGCGTTATTGCCAACATACGGCCCCATATGCTCGAAAAAGTGGTTGAAAATTGGACCTGTAGAATTGGCTTTATTCGAGCCAGCAGCGGCGGCCACATGCCCAAAATCATATTTAAACATTAATGGCATAAAATTATCCTTCCAATAAAGCCAAATTCATGGACATTAAAACGATTTTCTTGTGTTTTATTTCAATTCGAAGTTCTATACATCTTAAAAAAACACCCTATAGATACTTATGTACATAAGTACGTGTTTTCATTAACACCCGACCAAAAAAGTGATGATATAACTTTATAGTGTGTGTCTGTGGATGTGCGTGTATGTCCGTGTCCACATACAGACGAGACAGTTTTTTCTGCTTGAAAGGTGACTTGATCGAGAGGGTTCTTAGTTATGATTTATAAAAATCCAGCCGTTTCTTTTCTAGATACGAGTATATCGGGGGTTTTTAAAATTTTTTAATTTCGTTATTTAAATTCTACACCATAACAGATTTATTTACATACGCTTAAAAAAAATAATTCTGCCAAAAAACCGACTTCAATGAAAAGATCTGATAAAAGAAGTACGTGAAATATAAAATTAAATTTTAATAGGCGCGCCTCCGCCTAGAACCTAAAAATTTTTATTACCTATATTTTGAGAATTTTTTACTTCGTATTAATATAGGTATTTTTTTTTTAGTTTACATATTTAAATTTTAAATGCATTAAGGGACATATAATGCGAACTTTTTACGAGTATGAGATTCTTTCTTATGTAGACTTATTAATATAGGTAGTATATACCCACACAATAGTGATAAAAGCTGAAATACTATTCAAGTTTTAAAATTAAGGCCCACCTTAATATTCACCAAACAGTTAACTTTATAAACAATAAAATTGGTATGGAATACTAAACTATTTATGCTTTAAGTGTACTAAAAAAAAACAAAACGTCAATGAAATTTCAACTGCAACTGGCTCGTTGGTCTAGGGGTATGATTTCCGCTTAGGGTGCGGGAGGTCCCGGGTTCAAATCCCGGACGAGCCCAAGTGCTATATATTTTTCTGTTGTTACAATTATTTTACTTACCTGGTCGACCTGGGAGAACTAATAAAAATATTTGTTGCATATATTCTAACATTTTTGTGTTAACAAAGTTTGTTTAGAATATAGAAGAGGGACAGGGAAGTCAATTTTTCGGTAATAACTTTAGATTTAAGACAATGCCACAGAAAAAATAGGTGTTAAATCCGGACTTAGTAGAGTTCAAATTATGTCAGCTTTCCTGAAATCAAATTTTCAGGGAAAATTCCATGAACTCATGGCAAAGACGTAGTGCACGTGTGTGACATTGCTACGTCTTGTTGTAATCATATGCTTTGGTTATATCCAAAGTGATATAACGACGATACATGCATATTCATTATATGACTTCGATTTACAAGGATTAAAGTCCAACAAAAATGTTTTTGTTGCTGGTCCGCTATTGGATTGAAAATATTGTAAATAAACTTTGTTAACACAAAAATGGTAGAATAAATGCAACACATATTTTTATTAGTTCTGCCAGGTCGACCAGCTAAAAAAAATATTTGTAACTTCAGAAAAATATATACCATTTGGGCTCGTCCGGGATTTGAACCCGGGACCTCCCGCACCCTAAGCGGAAATCATACCCCTAGACCAACGAGCCAGCTGCATTTATGATTCCATTAAAGTTTTCTTTTTTTTAATATACTTTAAAGCATAAAAAGTTTAGTATTCCAAACCAGTTTTGTTGTTTATAAAGCTAACTGTTTGGTGAATATTAAGGTGGGCCTTAATTTTAAAACTTGAATAGTATTTCAGCTTTTATCCATGGGTGAACATCATGTAGCAAATTTTTGCAAATCGATTTCACACGTATTCTTATTCTCTTTCATTTTGTCTTATCTGAGATAAATTTTTGCTTATCTTTTTACTCATTTTTCTCAAACGCACAGCGAGAAATTTATTGTGTATGCTGTTTAGATTAAAAAATGCTTTTGCTAACGTGAAAATTAAAAATTGTTTTCTCTTACAAGTTGGTTTTTCGTAGTTTTAAACTCAGAATTCAAGTGAATAATAATGTTTATTTATTACTTTTTGTTGAAACGGGTTTCTAGAAAAAATTGTTTCATAAAAAAAAATCATATAAGAATTACTTTTATTAATTGTTTCTGCCTGTGTGTTTATCTTTTCGCTCACTTACACAACCAGCGTTGTCAACTCGGTGCTTTTCGCACCGTTTTTAGTGCTTTTTGAAATGTTCGACGCGACAAATTTTGAAGTTAGTGCTCAGTGCTTTTTGAAATTAATTTTCGGTGCTTTTTGTTTCGAGGCGGTGGCACTAAGCCAAAAACTCAAAGGAAAATTTCCTTACCAATTTTTTTTTCGAGGAAGTCTTTCATTCAAAAACATAAGCTCTGAAGTTAAATGGAGCATCTCAAAAAAAACTACTAACATTTTAAAAGGCTTGGTTTAATAAATACGTGTCATATTACCATCAAACCTTAACATTTTAAGCATAATTAATGTAAACAGTGTTTTGCCATACAACAAAGAAGACATAATTCAAGTATTTACTCAAATATAGTCTAATAGCGAAATTTCGTCTAGTATAGACAATGGGTGGAGAAAGATTGATTCACTTAATGTAATGGAAAAAATATTGAGTCCACTATTGAGAGATTCAGTTGATATGAACTCGTTTGAATCATTATCAAAACTTGCATTCCCATCAAACTTCTGTTACTTCCATATTGAAACGCAGAAGTCACCGTTTTTATTTCGATAAAAATTTATTATCTGTATCACATATCAGCCGAGAGAATATTTCCACATAATTTAATAAAAACCAAATTTTGTAAGCTTTGATTTTAAAATATTTTCAACTGCTAAGCCGAGCTCAAAATGTACGAGTAATCGGCTCTTACCTCAGAAAGACTTGTGGATTACTGCCAATTTGACTAAACTCGAGAGATTTGTTTGTTCATTGACGGTAAAAATTTAAAATTTTTTATAATAATTTGAAAATGCTTCGTCTTATAAAAATAAAATGTTTTTCGGATGCCTCAAATTTGTACAATTTATGTACATGTTGTCGGTTGGTTATTAGTTTGCGGCACAGTATATTCAAAATACATTATGTCTACAGCAAATCAATAACCAAACGATGTGTAAAATTTTTTTAAATAATATAATAAAATTTTAAATTTAGTGCTTTTTTACTTAAATTACGCGCTTTTTCCTAGGTTTCGGTGCTTTTTGAAATTTAAAAGTTGACAACGCTGTACACAACCTTAAATTTATCTTGGTCACCCATGCTTTTATCAATATTGTGCATGAAAAAGAATCTCATGCTCGCAAAAAGTTCGCATTTTATGTCTCTTAATGCATTTAAAATTTTAATATGTAAACTCCAAAAAAAAAAAAAATACATATATTAATACGAAGTAAAAAATTGTCAAAATATAGGTAATAAAAATTTCTACGTTTTAGGCGGAGACACGCCTATTAGAATTTAATTTTATATTTTACGTAATTCTTTTATCAGATCTTTGCATTGAATTCGGTTTTTTGGCAGAATTATTTTTTTAGGCGCATGTAGATAAATCTGTTGTGGTATAGAATTTAAATAAAAAAATTCAAACATTTTAAAAACCCCCGATATACTCGTATCTAGAAAAGAAACGGCTGGACCGACTTTTTTTTAAACATAGCTAAGAACCCTCTCGATCAAGTCACCTTTCAAACAAAAAAACTAAATCAAAAGCCGTTTCGTCTGTATGTGGACACGGACATACACACAGATCCACAGACACACACTACAAAATTATAACACCCCTTTTTTGGTCGTGGTTAATGAAAATACATACATACATACATGCATATGTAAGTACCTAGTAGAATTAAAGACATACACCAAAATATTGTTACGAAAATAGCCGTCAACAATGTTAAGCAACATTACACAAAAATATTCCAACAGGGTTAATGTAAATGCTACGCGAAAATATTCCTACAGGGTCAAAGCAAAGAATAGTCTAGAAAGTAGCCAACAACTAAATAAGCATGCCTAGCTTGACTAAACAAGCAAAAGCAACAACAACAAAAAAAGCGTCTGCTTATTATGAAGATTCACATATTTGTACACATACATACATGCCAATTCAAACGAAAAGCAAAAGATAAACAACCACCGTGTGTTGCTTAGTTAATGATGTACACACGTACGCATATACACATGTATGTACATAGTTACCACATGAACTTAATTAGGCAGCATATAAGATGATAATGATCGTCTAGACATTGCTTGAAACTTCTAGTGGAATTTCTGTGAAATATAAATAGAGGTGACGCATCCAATGAGTGAGTTAGTTGCAGTTGTAAGTCAGTCGCGAACAGTTATAGTTAGTGCTAATCAGAAAGTAGTGAAGTTAAGAACTCGTTAGACAGTTGTGAATTAATAATAGTCTGTCGTGGAATTGAGATTATTGTGGAGTCTATCGTGTCGACTGGAGTAAAGGGAACAGCGCAGCGAATAGACGTGTATAAGGGTGTAAGTAAAGCCAGTGAGTCTTTATTGGTGTATCAACTGTGAGTGTCGGCAGAGTGAGTGCCGTGTGTGACGAGCAGCAGACAAAGAGGTATTGGTGAATCAACTGTGAGTGACGGCAGAGTGAGTCTCGTAAGTGACGAGCAGTAGACAAAGAGGTGTCACGTGATTACTTACGCAGCCAGCTAAGAAACGTGCGTAAACTACAGCGAGGAAGGCGCAGTGGTAACCAGTTGTGAATATTTGTGTGTAATTTATTAGTTTAAGCTGTATTAGTGTATTTAAGCTCTTGAGTAATTTAGTTTAAGTGTATTTGTAAATAAAACTTGTATCATTCTTAACCCTAATTACTACACTCGGCTCTTGTATTCATTTGCAAATCTTCGGATCTACGGAAAAGCGTTTTTATAGAGAGAAAAACGTAACAATATAATAAACTTGAGCTTAAAATTAATTAATGGAGACATTATTAACGCTTTTTAATTCAATTTAATATTTTATCTAATGACAAATAATATGTACATATATTAAAATAATTTTTTTTTTGCATACAATCATTTATGTACTAATGTATTTGCAATAAAAAGTTCTTTGTTGTTTGCATTTTATTGACTACCACAGTTCCTACCAAGAATGATGAAATAATATAAATAAAATATAAAATATAAATAAATATTTTATCATTCTTGGTTCCTACATCCATATAAACATGCATACATATGTACATATATGTAAACATCTGCATATTCATTAACACATACATAGTATAGAAATGTTGACAACAATGAAACTACAAACAATATCGGTACTCTCTGAATCAAAAAAGTAACTACTCTAATTATAATTATAAACATCATTATGCGCTTTATTAACGTAAAAAGCTCAAACAAACACAAGTGCATTTGCATACATATGTATGTACATACATATGTACACAAATAAATCCGAAGTGTCCACTCAATTATTATGAAATTAAAATAAAAACATCAATCACTCCTTCATTCTTCTTAAGAAATTTTCATCCCACATTTAGTTCTTACCGGCTTTTTGTTCGTTGCGGATCGTTTTGTGTTTAAATTAGTTTGTCTGTTTGATGCAATAGAAATATGTATGTATGTATGTACTTACATATGTATATATGTATTCTTTGAAAGAAAGTGCTGAAATTTTGCATATTGCTAAAAAATATTTAAATATTGTTAAAAAAGTAAATATTTAATAAGTTTTCCTTGCGGGAAATGCATATTTAAAGTTCTTTTCCAAACAAAATCTAATAAGAAAAAAAAATGAACTATTTAGTGTGTGTTGTTGTTGTTTTTTTAGTGTGTATCCGATTTTTATTTAATTGGTGTTTGGTGTTGCTATTTGTTTTTGGGACATAATCGGCAAAACGTTTTAATATGAAGGCCAAGTGCAATGCGTAACAAAAAAGGTATGTTGGTATGTTCTATGTAGTTGTTTGATGTTGCTGTGTTTTTTTATACATATATGTATGTGCATTAATACATATTTACATATTGACATGTGTTTATATTATTCGGAAGAGGGAGTGAAAAGGAAATGAGATTTATTGTTGGAAGAAGTGCATACATATGTACATACAGATCTATGTTTGCATGTTATATTATTTTCTTTGGATGATTTTAGCTGTTAACGGAACTTCATAGCAATGCTGTTTGGCAGTGATGGTATTTTGGTGCGTTTCGGGTATTTTTTGGTGCTTTTTGCCTCTTCATAAACGCGAAATTTTGAATAATACCCTTTTTTTAAAAAGCGGGTATTTACAGTGCTTTTAACAATTTCTTACAGTGCCTTTGGTGCGTTTTTGTTAACTAAAAATATTTTTAATTTACAAAACTAAAATACTTTTAAGGGCTAATAGCACCATCTTTTAACTGAGGCTTCTTAAATTGTTTTTAATGACAATAGCGGAAACTATGTTAAAAACAATGTAGAAAACTTTTCATACTTGGGATTAAAAAATTTATTTTTTTTTTGCAAAATAAAAAACAGAAGTAACTGGAAAGTACAACATAATTCTCTACATAATAATTGATTGAAAGTAGTATGCAATAAGCATTTGTTAAAGCTTACACAAATATTTAATCATACTATAGGCTCGTTAAATTTTAAGGGTCGATTTCAGAATTTTCATAAGGCTGTTAATTTGTAAGTGCAAAGTAAATCAAAATTTTCACGTCTACAATAAAATTTAGGTAAATTTGTATTCAACGCACAAGAGTGGGCTGATTTCGATTGAAAGCATGAGGTTATCAATAGCAGTCAGTTGTTTTAGACAACGCGTAGCCAACCCCTAATTTTTTTCATATCGTATTGACGTGCTGTCAATGTTGACAACTGGAATAAAGGTGTATATCGCAAAAACAAAAACCTTTAAGTTAAGAGTACTTAAGAAAAGAGTGACACTTTTAATGCATTCTTTATGTGTAAATGATTTTTCAGTAACATACATTAGAGGCCTGCGTAAACAGTCTTGAAATATAAAAACGTCATGATTTTTAAATGTATTGACGTCGCGTGTATTATACTAAACCAATAATAAATGCTGTCGTACTATATATAAGCGAAGCACGATGGATGTATTGGTGTATGTGTGTATCAGTGTTAACAAGCGATGACGTCAAGACAGCTTGTCTGTAACAAACACTCAAAAGAAGTACTGTTGATTAGTGTATGTTTGTTATTTATCATATTGTACGTTTGAGTGTGTGTGTAATATGTAGATGGTAAGCTATTATATGATTAACCGCATACAACTAATGTTAATGAATGTGCCTTTGCATGTGCGCAGAAAAATAAAAGATCATGCACACATACATGCATGACGTTTGTACACGCGCTTATGCGTAGAAAGAAGCTAGTATCACAAATTCTTCCGTCACGAAGTGTTTTCTTCTTTACTCTTACACCTACAATACTCAAATAAATTTCCTGCAAACAGTGTTATTAACGTTTGTTTTAGAAGATTTCGCTGTAGCAAAGCATTTGAAAAATCCCTCATGTCTTAAAAGTTCTTATAAGATATCTTGTGCAGGAGACTAACATACATAACTTAATCTAAGTCTAAGCTTCACCTACTATTGTATGTATGTACATATGTATGTATGTGTATATATGTTAATATATTATATGACTCCTGGTTTTGTTTTATTATTTGTTCTTACATACTTATTTTTATTAAATTAATCAAGATTTTGTTTTAATTAATATGTTTATAAATTCTGTTATTACATCTCAAATACTTTGTTTATTTTGAAGCAAAAATTTTAAATCATATTTTGACCTTTTACACTCTAAACTTTGTTTTTTAAAAGGCTTAATGTATTAAAATTTAAAAAAAAAATATTTTCGTGCTTTTTTACCCTCTTCTTCGTATTTTATTGCGCTTTTTACCCTTTTTGCAACAGCTTAATGTGCTTTTGCTCTTCGTGGAGATACCAACACTGCTGTTTGGTGCAACTGGATTTTTATTATGTCTGAGATGTGTGAATACATACATATGTATGTATGCATGTATGTACATACCCTGCAGAAAGTGCGATTAGTGAAATTGTGATGATTTACTAGTGACGTTGTCAGTAGTACTACTGACCAGGTGTACCCCAGTCAATGGTATCATCTATTGACATTTAACATTAGTTTGTCATTGAAAATCCACCACTAGACTGTAGCACTACTGACTAAGTACATATGTATGTAGTTCTTTTGGGACCACATGGAGACATTGGTACCAAAAATTCACTAGTAAATTTTAGAGGCTCTAGTCTACAATATGGATATTTCCTCGCTCGTTGACAATAGTAAAATTATAGTGATTCTCTAGTGACAGAGTCAATAGTGCTACTGATTAGGTGTACCCAATGTAATCCTCTATTGACATATAACATAGGGTTGTCATTGAAAATCTACCAGTAGACTTTAGCGTTATTGAAGAGGTAGTTCTTTTATGACCATGTTGAGATATTTGAACCAAAGATTCACTAGTAGATTTTAGTGACGCTTGTTGACATATATTTATTTAATATATGTAATTGCATAGCATAATGAAAAAAGAAAAACAAACTATTGACGCGTTCATTGACAATTTCACCAGAAATACACTAGAACTCTAGTCTCTAACGTATCTCTACTCGCGCATAAAAGGAAAGTTGTCAACGTTTTAACTAGTGCAATTGTCGATGGAGAAAGAGTATTGACATAGAGACATATGGTTCTAGGCTGACTAGAGGGTACTTTAAAACATATTGACACATGTGTATTTAAGTACATGCAAATGTACATTCAAGTGGCCGTTTTTTTTATTTCTTATATTCTCTCCCCCCAAAAGCGGTTTACTTTTATGTAAACAAAGGAAAAAATTTCATAGCGATAAGTTGTGTTTTAGGGGGTTCGTCCGCCCCTCAAGCCCATTTATTCAATGTGTGTTTTTTTTAGTTTTTTTGACTGTGAGGATTTATTTTTATAGATTATATGAAGGAAAATATTCCCATAACATTGGGCTCGTCCGGGATTTGAACCCGGGACCTCCCGCACCCTAAGCGGAAATCATACCCCTAGACCAACGAGCCAGTTATCAGAGTGCAAAAATATTTCATTCAGAAATGCGAATGAATCCGTGTGCATTTAAAAAAGAACAGGGGGCAAATTACGGTATTCAATACGACTCGTAATATACAAATATTTCAATAGAGTTTATATAGAAATATTTTTAAATTACGAATCGTATCGTATGCCGTGATTTGCCCCAGTTTACTACAGCAGGGGGAAAATTACGGCATTCGATATCGAACAAACTTTCATGCAATTTTAATTGTGTTTGTATGGAGATTTCGAACAATATCAAATGTCGTAATTTTTGCCTCCAGCATACATTTGAGATACAAATTTATTTATTTTTCTTTTTAAGCAAAAGCTATACGGTGTACTCTTTAACACATAAAATAAACTTGAATGTAATAAATTTTAATATCTAAAGCATACTTAAAGGAGCAATGACTTTAAAACTAATGCAGCATATCCTTCATAGTTCTTCCTTTCTAACACTCTTGCTACTACTTGCCACTCTTTTAATTTAAATTTTAGTTGCCCTCTAAATTTTTCTTTTTCAATTTTTTCTTTTGTCTAAATAAATATTTATTGTAAAATACATAAAAAAATGTAGAAACAGTTGTAAGGAAATTGAATGAGATTTTGTCAAGCGGAATTTAAAACTCCATTACAACATTATCAAGTCAAATAAATAAAATGAAATCTAATAAAAATTTTAATTGCTTAAATAAATCTCTGGAGCAAACAGAGGAGACCCTTTTTTATCGAATAATTTTATAAATAACATAAATAACACTTTTTTAAAGGTGTAATAAAGAGGAAAACTCATCTGTATATCGAACTCGAAAAGGCACAATCAACAAGAGTTACAAAAACAAACAAACATACATACATACATACATACACACCTTATAAACATACATACATACAAATGTATGTTTGTATATATTTTGTTCATAAAAATAAAATTAAACATTATTTGATTGCTGGGAATAGGCATAAATTTAAACATACTTAAGAAGCTAAATATATAGGCACAAGGCCATTATGGAAATTGGCTAAAGAAATTTATTTTACGGAGCGAAAGCTTTTAGAGCAAACCACAAAATTTGCCAAATATTTTCCGTCGTTATTTTAATTTATTACATATTTATGTACCTAGTTCAATTCTTAAGCGATATGGGTTGGATATTATGGCTATTTATTTAGTGTTTATTATTACATTGTATTATGAGTTTTATTATATAACAGTCTCGAATTTGGCCTAGATCGAAACCCCGACCTTGAAGTGCAGATATAACGAGCAGTGTTGCCAGAAAATGACGATAAGAGAATGCTAAATCGCTCAAAAAATTCTGCTAAAATGTTCCACAGAACAAAAGTATAATGCCAGATTTAAATTTAAAAAAAAAAATTATTGAAATAGCTTGGAATTTTATTTGTATAAAAACTTATTAGTATTTTCAGGTATTTTTATAGCACATACAAACATAAAATAGTTAATAATTGGTCATTTTGGATATGTTACAATTACGTTTAAAATTTTTTTTAACGCACTAATAATCTCGAAATATAATTTTACATATTCAGTAAAATATTTTTTTTATTAAAAGTACATTGAAATTGGTTATTGAGGGGTTCTCTGGATCCTATGCCCATTTAACTGTTGCTAGTGCAGATCATCAGGGAACCTTTACCCTGTAGTGCATATCCTCACAAAAAAATAAATGTGAAAAAGGCCAAGTTCCTATCAAAAATATCGGCCATCAAAAGCAGTGAGATATAAATTTTGACCAAGTTCTTGTTTGGCACAACACCTTTCACTGCCATATGCTATGCATTATATTCATTTGTAATCGTAAGAGTGTCATATAATTTTTAGATAATCTGCTAACTTGACAACATAGTTCAAAGTATTGTATACATGTAACGTATATGCAAGGTTTCACTAAAATGGCTTAAGTTAAAAGCTGTATGTTAACAGCCTTATTTATATAACTTATTAAGGCTTTATAGAGGGGTTTTAAGGCAAATTTTCATAAAAATTTTTTCTTAAAAAGCCTTATTAAGTTTTACAAATAAGGCTGTAAGTTTTCAGGTTCAAACAATAGTAGAGTGGCCCCTCCAATTCTAGTAAAATTTTTTGGTTTTTCAGATTTCTTTAGTTGGTTTCTCACCTAGACCTACTTGCGTATCAAATTTCAGCTCACAAGCGCAATTTTTAATTTTTAAGGGCGCAGCCCCGCCCGTCTGACTTAAATTTCCGGGTTTTCAGATTTTTCTAGCTGGTTTCTCACCTAGACCTACTCGTGTATCAAATTTCAGCTCCTTAGCGAAACTTTCAATTTTTAATATTTATGGGCGTAACCCTGCCCACTTATGCAAACTCAAGATTTTTTTCGGCCAATGTTTATTATTTGTGTGAAGTTTCGTTGCAAACGGATAATAATACATACAGAAATAGTATATCTAAATATGCTGAGCCGTAGTACACGAAAATGAAGTTGAAGTTGTATGGGCATGTCAACGCCCAATTTTTTAAAGAAAAATTTTTAGGCTTGCATTATCGCATTATGTATGCCGACTTTCAAAAAATAGCTTCCACTAAGCGCCTTAGATGTGCTTTTTTAATACTAGCCTTTATGGGCGTAGCCCCGCCCTCCTGGCCAAAATTTTCGAAGTTTAAAATATTTTAGTTTATTGTTCACCTAGACCTAGCTCTGTAGCAAATTTCAGCTCACTAGCACAGATTTTAATTTTTATGGGCGTAGCCCCGCCCCCTTGGTTAAAATTTTCGGGTTTTCAGATTTTTCTGGTTCATTGCTCACCTAGATCTACTTGTGTACCAAATCTTAGCTCTCTACCTATAGCGGAAGTGGTTCATCAATTTGATGGGGGATCAGTGAGTCAGTGAGTATGTCTTAAAATGTGCACTTTTTGCACCTCCATATCTCCAAAACCTTTCATTGTAAAACTTTGAAACTTTGCATGTGTGGTTACATGAATTAATTTAAATTTAATTATGATTTAAATTTCATAATTTTACTGTCTCGGGGAACAAAGTTATGAGGGGGGTAAAAACAGCTCGAATGGCTTCCTGTAAATATACACACTGCGTGCATTGGCCTGAACTTGGCCTGGCGCACTGCCGTGCGCCTTGATACATTTATGAGAAAAATCCTATATACAGAAGAATATTTTTAACAAATTAAAATTTTTTATTGTCAACAAATTCTGCCAGAAAGCATTTAGCAGATTTTTTGAAAGTTGAATGCTTTTCAACTAATGAAAACGCCAGATCTAGCAGTGAAAATGCTAAAATGGCAACAATGATAACGAGTTAAAGTTAATTTTCTATAAAATTATTTGCCATAAAATTACACTATAAGCAGGGTGACCATTTTGACTTTTTTTAAAGCTGATTGTAGCGAAAACTTGGCACTATTTTTTTTTGAATTTTTGAGATATTTATTTAGCAAGATATTTGACTTCTCCATTAGCAGAACTGTGGACCAAGTTTGATAAAAAGGCCAAAATTTTAATTCTTTTTTCTCTAATATTTCCTAAACTGTAAGCGAAAACCCATAAATAAAGCAGACTTATTTTAGTTCTTGGATAGAAAAAAATCCATTTGCAAAAAATATTTTTTATCATATCAAAAACATCAGGTTGTCATCGATTTTAATTTTCATTAACCCTAGGTTGACTACTTTGGGCCATTATGGCTTTGCCCCCTTTAAAGATATATGGTCCAAATTCCAGACATATTAAAAATTAAAAAAAAAAAATCCCATACAAGCTGCGACCAGTCTAATGTACATATATAATTTACAATTTCACAATATAATTTAATGGCTCGGTTATGAATGGCAGCCTAGATTCAGTTGCTTTGTCAACTGGCAATGAAACCGTAATTAACATAAGTATTATATATGGCAACTTTCTCCAGTTGCAAATACGACTATGACAGATTAGAAACTGAAAATGATTTAAGCCAAGCTTCAAAACATAAGCCGCCGTAGTCATAAAAATATATTTTAGGTTTATTACAGGGTTATTTGACAAATTCCCCATAGAAATATGTCAAATAAGCCTTTAATAAACCTTAAAAATTTTTTATGAATACGACAAATGTGTAAATGCTAAAAATTGATAAGTAAAAGTTCTTAAAATATTACTCACAATGAAGATTATTAGGTTAGTAGAAATATGGCATCTATTATACTTCACTTTCACAACTCGCCTCTACTGTGGGCAAATGATATTAATTTAAATAATTTTTAACTAAACAATTTTTTTTAACTTTAAAGCGTATCACTTCCCAAAAAAAAGTGTAGTTTCTTTAATACAATTTTAGATTTTGTAATTTTACAAACCCTTTGCCTTATAAACTAAGCAGCAATTAAAAATTTGTGGTTTGTGTGAAATTAAGAGCTGTAAGTTTTCAGTTGCCATACCTAATAATTTTTTGGCAACTGGTAACGCAATTTACGTTCGGCTGGCATTCATAATTGAGCTATAAAATTTTAAAAAATTTGTTTAATCACTTGAAGAAAGTAATTAAAATCTATTTTAATTTTTTGATAAATGTTTGTTTTGAAAAAAAAATATAAGCATGTATTATTTTTTTGCCTTAAATATTCTTCTTAAAGAAAGAGTCTTGAGACTTTTTCAAAGCGGACAGCTAGCAACCTTACTCTAAAATTTTTCCTCTCGAAGGCCCCCAAAGATGTTAGAAATATTAAAAAATAAGGTTCAACATAATAAATAATTTAATAAAATAAAATGACCATGAGCCTGATTAACAGACAAGAAATGTCTATAAATTATAAATTATATAAATTACGAGTAAATTAAAAAAAATCAGATTTTTCACTTCTTTTTCTAGCATGATAGAATTAGTTGAAAACAAATTTTTCATACATTTTTGTATTGAAAAGATTTAAGTAACATTTTTCTCTGTGTAGTTGCTGAGCTTTCATGTTTAATAAATATATATATATTTTATTTATTTTTTGTTGAAATTTGCTTTGTTAAAATAAAATACTATTTGTAAAATAGGTTTTATATATTATTATTATTACTTTTTTGGAATCTTTTTTATTATTTTGACATTTTTAGCCTTATTTCTCACCGTTGAAAACAATGTAAATTTTTTTTTTATAAATTTTCGTAATTTTTTTTTCTCTGTGTATGTAGTTGCAAAACCTTAAATCGAGCCATAACAGCTAGAAAAGCTTAAGCGACAGATTTTTTGGATTTCGATTTTTTTTAAGTGAAAATCGACTATTTACAATCGCAAATAATCGATTTTGTTCAAAAAATGACGTTCGAAAATTATATCGCTTAAGCTTTTTTGGCGGTTATGGGTCGATATGTCTGAAATATTTCATTAATATCGAATGCACTAAATTATCTGATTATCTGGTGGCGTGGCACAAAGTAGACCAGAGTTAAAGAAACTGATGAAAAAAATTAAAATCAGCTGATTTGATTACTGTTAAAAAGGGACAACTGTAGTGTATTAGTTATTAAGTATTTTTAGTACAATAATCAAAACAAACAACAGAAAAATTACTACAAAACCGAAGGGTCTGGGTTCGAGCCTGATCTCCGACAGTCATTAAGTAACAACACCACGCATTTTTCTGACATGTATTAGTGTTGTAGGAAATATCAAGTGATGAAGGCATAGTCAATTGTCACTGAATTATGTATACCGACCTCAGCGGATGCTAGTCCCAATGTAAGATCAGAGCACCCTCCTTCGTCGGTATTATGTAGAAGAATCATCGGCTAACTAAAATAACCACTAAAACATTAATACGCCTATTGAAAACGTGCCAAAAGTAGATTTGTAAAATAATGAAACTTTCCTCTATCTCCTTACCACCTGTCTTCTCTATTAATATCCCTTTCCTAAAGAAGGCAACACCTAGTAATAGTAGTAGGCATTCATTGCCCGAGTGTTACTTCGCTTTAAAATAATAAATTTACCTGATTTAAAAAAAACTCTTGTTTTCCGTTTTTGAAATTTTGCAATTTCAGAACACGCCCGTATTTATTTAGAATACGGCAATAAATGTTAACTAATTGACTAATTTATTATTTTACTTATTATTTAATATATTAGTTTTATTTGTTTATAGAATTTTTTCCATTCTCTTTAGCATTTTGTAGCATTATTTCAAAATCTAAAAAAGATTGAAAATTTTTTTACATCTGGTCACACTGAAATTAAATTACAGCTGATATTAACCCTAGAGCGTATTTTAATATTTTACTGTTTTGTTCAGTTGAATTTCGAAGTTTAAGGCATTCAAATACTTACAGTAAAATTTTATGTCAAATATTTTCGTAGAATATTTAAACACTTTGGGTACTATTTCAAGAGTACTTTTTTCCCATACATACATACGTACTTATATACGAATGGTGAAGATGTATAGGAGTGCTGGCCACCGAGAGATATGTAATTGTGTGTGTATTAATTTGTATAAGCAGCCAATTAAATTTCGACACTCTGGAAATTTTTCCCTTTAATTTTTCTCATAGAAGTGACGTTGATGGTTTTATCTACACATTTACCCTAATAATGGGAAAAACGTGTGAAATTTAGCACACTTTTGATAAAAGCTTTCACGCTTTTTTTGTCAACTCAGAATCAGTTATTCGAAGGAACCTTGTTATGTTTTTTTTTCTATTATATGTATAGTCCAATTCTCCAAAAATAATGTTTCTAAATTTTAAATCAAATGTAACATTAAATTTTATGTGAATAAATTTCTATGCTTAAAAATATTTCTACCATAAGCATTGCTGCTTTAACACACAGCACACATTCATTAGAAAGAAAACAATCCTTCATTAAATATGCAAAATAAAGATGAAAATACTCGATTTAGCCATTAGATAGATACTTACACAACAAAAAAAAAAAAAAAAAAAAATACTGCAAACATTCTCATCTTCATACTCAAACCTATTAAATATATTGCACATACATACATAAGTACATAGTTAGTGAATACTTTAAGTTTCTGTACACAGCCTTATAGCCTTTTTACACTGACGCACATCTAACATCTACCATCAATTTGCGAAAATGTTAACATCTTCCCATAAGAAATACACAGTACTAAAAACCAACATCTTTCTACATCTTTAAAAGATGTTCCTATCTCATTTTGTTTCATCTAACATCTTTCGTTAATTTTAGTGCCATCACTAGCAAAATTACATTGTTGTGTCAAAAACAACGTTGCCACTTTCTGTGTAATAGTGCAAAATCTGTACTATTTATATATTTTCGCAGTATTTTTGCACCATAATTTTTTTGTGCAATTTTGCACTATTTGACTTTAATGGCATTTATATTTATATGTTATAAGGCGATAACAGCATGAGTTGACTAAAGACAAAATCGAGTTATACTTATCTAATTACTACAACATTCTACAGACGAAACTTCATGCCTTATTGAAGATTGCAAGTTTTTAAAGATCATTTAAAAATAACTGAATCAATTCTTTCTGCTTTAGATGAAACATCTACAAAATGTTATTTGCAGTTTCCTTCATATTCTCTTGGAGCTAATACCTGCTTTTATACAAATTAAAAGCTGAAGTAATCAAAGATGTGCCAATTTTTTTTCTAATTACTAAAGCCTTATTTTTTTAATTTTTAGTTTACCGATAAAAACGAGCAACTTGTTAGCAAAAGTGGAATTTATATTAATTTATCTGCTTAAAATACTATTCCGAGGCACATCACAAATTAAAAAAAAATCAACTTTCATGATGACCTTTATAATTTTTATTGATGTAGTATAATCAGAATTTGCACAATCATTGAAATAAAAATCTATTTCCATTTGTTAAGCTAGATTATTAAAAATTAGACAATGAGTGGCGTGAATATGCACTTTTAGACCATAAGGATAAATTCGATGTTTTGAAATTTATTGTTCTAAAATTTCTCAAAGTAAAAACTGTGCTGGCGATATTTTCTTTACAAATTTAAAAGTTGTGATATTACCATTCTTAAACGCTTCTGTTGAAAGAGTTTTTTTAAGTAAACTGATCTTTATTAAAACTGATACCCCAAGAATGACTTATCAGCTAATACAGTAGCGTCAATTTTAAAATTGTGGTGCAAATTTTCAGCTTAAAATTATGAAAATAAATTGGAAAAAATAGTTTAGTGTAAATATGTACATATGCTTAATGAACCAACGAATGTATAAGTATCGCTCAGTACTTCTAGTTAAATGAGTTTAAATTAAGAAAAGAAAAGGTTAGTAACCTCTTCTCAAACGCATGGTTCAAAAAATATTTTATTAAATTTAGACAAGTAAATATTTACGAATTAGTGATTTTTTTTTATATTTTCAATTGAACGTTTTTTAAATATAAAAAAATTAGCTCGTATTAAGTTTCAATGTACTAAAAAAACTATTAAGAAAATAAAAATTTTTTCTTAAATGTTTTTGCATTATTTTAGACTTGCGGCTTTGTAATTTCTTTTTTCACTAGTGGCAACGCTGGTCAAAAACTAAGAAAAAACGACATACGTGTATACATAGTACATATACATATGTACCTTTTAAAAAATCTTCATCTTATTCTTGCAAATCTTTTATAATTTCCATGTACTGCACTTTAATTGGGTTTGTTCATGCAAAGCAACAACTACTCCAATTATTAATTTTACATCAAAATCTATTTTTTATAATTTCCTTAACAAAACCTATGCAGAACCTATCTCACTTTTTGACAAGTGAGATGATGGTAGATGTTAGATGGTGTCAATGTAAACGCATGTTTCACATTTTTTACATCTTCCATGCATTTCACTGAAATGTTTGTCAATGTAAATAGCCTATTATTAGTGGCCCTCAAGTAGGGGCGATAGTCAGATTTTTAAACTTTAATTGGATTTCTTAAATCAATAATTTTATTAGGAGCACAGATAGGGAAATTTTGTAATATTCGAGGGAGTAGATAGATATATGTACATATGTATATTTGGTGAACTTTCTTTAAAACTTTAATCAACGATATACAACTCGTTCGAATGGTATTTCGAATGAAGTGGCTATACACAAATAAATTCAGTAAAGTGCGACTCTAACTAGCGCACGAAGGGTTCCGTACGAACACTAGATATGTAATTTAATACAAACTTCATCCTATATAATATATAGTTTTGGCACTTTTTTCGTTTTTGGGGTTTTTCCGTTTTTTTTTTGTTTTGGCGTTTTTAGCGTTTTTTTTTTGGTTTTGGCGATTTTTTTTAAGTTTTGGCGTTTTTTTATTTTTTTGGCGATTTTTTTAATTTTTGCGATTTTTTTTTATATAATTTTTTTTTTAGTTTTGGCGACATTTTCGCGTTTTGGCGATTTTTTCGATTTTTGGAGTTTTTTTCACGTTGGCGATTTTTTTCAATTTGGCGATTTATTTTAGTGTTAGAATTTTTTTTTAATTTGGGCGATATTTTTTTAATTTTTGGCGATTTTTTTTTTTTTTTTTTGGTTTGGCGATTTTATAATTTTCGGTTTTTTTAGTTTTACCATTTTTGAAAATTTCAAGTGTTTGCCTCGTACGGTTTCCAAGATATAGCAAGTTGTCAAAATTACATAGTCAAAATTGCATTAACTGAAGGACCACCCTTTAATTTAAATTTTTTTAAATTTTAGAGTTAATAGTTGTAGTCTGTATAAAAATACAGTAATTTTACAAATTTCAAGTTTCAATATACCTACATATGTATACATACAATTGTATGTATATTACATGGGATTTTAACATTTTTCGTTGCTCGTTTTGGAACACCCTTTAATTTTTAATTCTCATGTATTTGTTGTTGTAGTGGCCAAGGTTCTACATACTCTGTCCAAATTTCAGGTGCGTAGCTCTGACGGACAGACGGACAGCGTAGCGAAAACAATAGGGTGCCTTTTCACCTTTGGTGTACGGAACCCTAAAAACCTAATACGCTGTATTTTGAGGCGTGGCAGAAAAGTTTTTTGTTTTGTTTTTATAGTTGCTACTAATGAAATATTTTACAAAATATTTATTTTGAACTTACCAGGTTTACATTTTTAGTTTTTCATGTTTGTATTAAGATATATGAATAATATGGTCCCAACCATTTAATTAATAATCCAGAAGCCTAAGCATGAATGGGCAAACCCCGCTGTAAAGTAAAGAAAACACGAACCTTCTTGAATACGGCTAAATATTTTTCATTGCAATAAATACAAACGTTCATCATGCAGCTACCCAGTACAAAAAAAATGGAAGCATTCTGAAGGAACCACATTTTCATTGCTTCCAAAAAATCGATATTTTTAATTCGTCGATAGTTAGCAGAAAACTAAGTAGAAGTTTATTTTAATCACACAAAACCTTGTAATTTTTCCAAAGTTTTAGTAAATACTCACCAAACTGTTCAAAAAATCGATTTTTGAAAGAAATTTATGAACTAATTTTGGCCTAATATTTAGAAGTTATTTGCTTAAATTTACATGAAAACACTGTTTCGCGTTTAAATTCGTATAAAAAGAAACGAATTGTTAAAATATGTAACTTTTTAAGGTTTTTTTTAGATGAAAATATTACCATAGAACACAAAAAAGGAAATTTTTCTTAAAGTCCCTTCTAATTCGGTGACTAGACATCGAAAAAGAGAACTTCTTGCAATGACAGACTGCAAACTCTACATTTTCTTGACGTCTTTGGAGTGTCTTTTTTTACTGGGTAAAGGTTTCGTACATATTAAAGAAAATCTAGATATGGTATGTAAGTTTAGAAAAATTCGTTTGTGGATGATTATTATGTATGTATTTGTTTTATAAAAAGAATAATTTTTTGTTTGTTCTATTGTTATTTACGATGCAATGTAGTGAATACAACAAGTTTTAATGCGAGAATGTATTTTTCTCTCCATTTAGTTTTCCTCAATGATATTTATCCATTTCATTTATTTTTTTTTATTACATTTGCAATGCTTTTGAAGATACATATGTATACTACACGTATTCAAATCGATTTTCACATCAATCAACACAACTAACTATTCTGCTTTTATTCTTATTGCAATTTATTTTTTTTTGTATTTAGCAAAAAATTGCATTCATTCATTGGGTTTTTCAAATGTGGTAGATATTTTGTGTAAATATTTAAGGATTTTTTCCTTTTTCGCTGCATTTCCTTTTATTTTGATTGTATGCAATTTTTCGTAAGTTCGAAACATTTAAATTAATACACAATGAAATGACCTTCAAGTTTATACAATGTTTGAAAATAAGTTCAAGGATATTGAAAAAAAAATTCAAGCTAAAGAAATGCATGGAAATAATTATTATTGTGTATAAGTATTTAAAAAAAGTTTCAAATTACAAGTTCGTCTTTCAGCAGTATTTAACTTATTTTAAAGCATTTTTATATATTATTTGATATGAAATATGGACAAGATTATTGCTAATCCTTTTTTCGAAATTTCGAAATTGATTTCGAATTTTCGAACATACCTTAAAAATCGTAAATTTAGCAGTTTTATGGTATTAGAAACATTCCCTACAAATTATGGGTCATTAAGTTAATTTCGAATTTTCGAACATGCCGTAAAAATCATAAATTTAGCAGTTTTATGGTATTTGAAACATTCCCTACAGCTTATGGGCCATGAATTGACTTACACATATTTAAATAATGTCATAAGTCCGTTTTTCAGCAGTATTTTATTGACGAGATTATTGGTAATCCCTTTTTAGAACTTTCGAAATTAATTTCGAACATACCTTAAAAATCGTAAATTTAGAAGTTTTATGATATTTGAAACATTCCCTACAGCTTGTGGGCCATGAATTGACTTTTAGTCTAATTTCGTTTTTCTTTATTAAACAAAACTTTACAATTTCAATATTTACGTTTTAAAATTTATAACTGTATTCTAAGATCAAAAATGATATTTTTAGGGTGTTCGAATGCTCGTAATTTACTTCGAACTTTCGAACACCTCCATATATTTGGTAATTTTATGAATTTTCATACGATATTTTAATACACAAATATTGCATGTGGATCATAAGCTTTTTTATGGGCATATCGTGCCATAAACTCCAAAAAAGCTTAAGCGGCATAATTTTCGAGCTTAATTTTTTTAATAAAATCCATCACTTGCCGCTATAAGTAATGGATTTTCGTAAAAAACGAAGTCTAAAAAATGTGTCGGTAATTCTTTTTTTTATGCACATTGATAAATATTTCGAAATTCAGTTCGAATTTGTAGCACACCCAAAATATTCTGAATAACGAAATTCTTAAAAAAATTTTATTAATGGAACCTAAAAGCTAGAATTTTGCACGATAATAAAATATTAAAATATTTCATATCGCTCATTTACCTCAATAGTGTCATAATTAAAAAAATTGCGTTTTTTGAGTTAATAATACAGAATAATTTGGCATTTCGTATTTTATTTTGTGTAAAAATTTCATATAAATTGCTTGTACTACCACTTTTTGAGAGAATAATATTTTTTTTGTCTTCATAGAGTTGTATGTAAATTGAAAATGTTAAATGCGTTTTCTGCAAAACTAGTTTTTGTTTTTTTAATGTGCCACTATTAAAGTAAATGAGGGATATAAACCTTATACTATTTAAACCACAATTTGCAACCTTTATTAGACATTTGAACCTATTTTGTTATATTTTTGCATTTTGTTTTTATAAATTTAATAATTTTATCTATGCTATTAAGATATTAAAAAAAATTCCACATTAATCTCTTAAGGGTAAAAAATATGCAATATTGAAAACGATAAAAATTGAAATAAAAACCAAAAGTGGCATATAAAATATATGTATGTATAAACATGATTATGTTTCTCTTTGTTTTTCATGAACAATTTAATTTTAGGGGGGCGTTTTGTAAACACTATGTATAGTCCATAAAGCCTAAAAGGTAATGAAATTAATTGCTCAAAAGCGCATTAAATGCTTTGGCAAAAGTAAAACTTATTAGCGCTCATACGCCGTACACTTATTTGCTTTCTACGATAACTTTGCGTATAGCATTAAAGGCTTGTTCTAAACTGTTTATGAATTCCTGGCCATTACAGCCATTTTCATAGGATGTTACAATGGCGCCACACTCTTCGTTCTGTACGGAATAGCTAACAATAGAGAGAAAATAAAATAAATGGGAAACTGTTAGTCTACAACTAATGGCATTTAAATTGAAAATGAAGTGCCAATAAAAAAAAATCAAATGAAATAAAATGAAAAACTACTTACGCGATACCTAAACCATCACGTACTACAGGACCAAATGAACCGGCTAACAAAGCATCCGATGATAAGGTTGAAGTGCTTATAATGTGATGATTAATACGTCTAAAAGGGTCTGAAGTGTATAGTTGGGGCAAAGGTTTATTGTTAATTGCAGCCATATGCTTCAAAGCAAACAAATGACGATCAAAACCTTGGCCCATGGCAGCTTCTTTGGTCAGTTGGCCGTGATAAGTAGAGCATGCATCAATAAGGGAACGCAAATATTTAGCTTCAGCTCTTGTTTTAGAAGCCAATAAACTCTCACAAAACTTTTTGGTGGCATTCGTGCAAGGACGCATAGTTTCCGTGCGTCCATGTTTAAAGGCAGCCGTACTGCAAGACTCATAAGTGCCCACATATTTATTAAAAGCTTGCCTGTAGGCCAATTGGAATGCGAGTTGCATAACGGAGTCCGGACTGAGTTTATCTCTTTTACAAGCACTTTTACCAAGATGAGGAAAGCGGAACATGTGAAGATTTAAAGGTTTTATGTTCTGTTGATTTCTACTATAAGACTGCTTGACTAGTTCTCTTAGTTTGTCATCGATTACAAAAGTAAGAGGACGAACTTTCGAGTTGTGTACTAAATGCCCAGAAATATTATTCAAATCATCTGTACTTAAAAAGGGCCTGTTGACAGTTTCTTTGTAAATTTCATTAAAATAACGTAAAACAGCAACACCATCACCCCAGGCATGTTCAAAATTCACAGCAGCCGTACCATCAACACTAAGTAGTATAGAAACGGATTTATCAAACCATCTGTAAGGGTAAAACTTAAGTTAAACAAATTTAGTAGTTAAGTATTTACATACTGACTTGTTTACCTATTGGTGCCCTTTCCGGCCAGCAAATGCTTTATTACTGGCGCCCAATTGTTTTCATCAAAAACAGGATCTTCTTTAGTATCCAAACATACACAAAATAGAGCAGCATCTACTTGTTCACACAATAATGACTTATTAATATTATTTTGTACAATATGTTGTCTAATGCCAGCCCACTCATTACGTTCATCGGCGGTAAGTACGCCCAGGGGTACTTCATTTGCTGTTTTGGTTTCATCTAGCTTGATAACAGCATTCAAACGCGCTAATATTTCTTTGGCCGGTTCTATATTGCCATTTGAGTCCAGCACATCAATAGCGTAAATATTGCCACGACGCATTACCATGATGTGTTTTGATTTAGGCGATTGCACTAAACGATCCTTTTCCAATTCTGGTATGCGAGATGTGCCAAATAAACGTTCATATTGGCTCATATCGAGGGGGAAAGCTTTAAATACGTATGAGGCATAGGTGGCAATAAATTGTGGTGTGATGCGCATCCAACGGCGATAATTCTCATTATCAGTCTTTTTGGGATTTAAATGGAACACCTCTGGCTCGAGCAGGCCATCTTGCAGAGAACGCCAAAAGCGCAAAGATGAAATAATAATATTAGCTGCCCTCACCGTTTGATGTTGATACTGGGGTCGTGTTTCGTTTCTGAACATCATCAAGGGATTGTAATTCAGGGGTAATGGTACGCGATCTCTTAAATACATATCAAACCTGTGAAGCAACAATTTTTATTAATTGAAAGATTTTAATTAATAAAATTCATTCATATGATAAAAGCTAAGCTAAGGAGTGATTCTGTGTTAAAACAAGGATCATTAATTTCATTTAAATTAATTTTTAATTTAAATACAATTATAATTAATCTGCATATTTTTGCAATTATATAATTACTATTTGTATACGTACATACATATGTACATGAACATATGTGCATATGTATGTACAAATGTATGTATGTACACTTATGTAGATAGAGATCACTTACATACATACTTATATTTACTCACCATGGCTCCGATATATAACTAGTATGTTTATTATCTTCATCCTTAATCTTTAACATTGCATTTAATTCGGCAGCTTCATGCATGCAAAACTTTTCAACAACTTGTTGCATTTCTCTATGTTCATCGGGTGTTGTTATCGGCTGCACAGCAGTCAAAAAACGTTCACAGGTCTTCTCCACCAGTGGTATGGGTAGACGTGGTAAAGACTTTTGGAAATACAATGTTGGCAGTTTGGAACGTTGCAAATATTGGTAAGAATCCGAATGACTAGACAATTGTGTAGCCAAAGTTCTTTTTAAAGCCGGGCTAGTCGTAAGCATTGTTGATTGTCCCCGGGAATATTTCAACGTTTTGGTTGATTGTACATACAATAGACCACGTACCATTATCAGTTATACTTAGATATTATCTGTAACACATTAAAATATTTAAAGAGCACATTGAGTTTATTATATACCACCAGTTTACACACCTTATTACACTTTGTAACTTAAAATATATAAATTTAGCTATGATGTCTTTGAAAATAAACTAAAAACTAATTTTATAAACAAACTTAAAATCCAAAGTCCAACCTTTATTGGTTGGTAAGAAAAGAAGAATATAAAAGGTCATTACGAAAGCTAAATCATACAAAGTAGTCGCACAGCAGCCAGCAAGTAAATAAAATACATTAATATTCAAACACATATTGTTATATTAACAATCAATAGTATTTTACACTCATGCATATTGCTGCACTCTATTTCAATAGTATAATATAGAGGTAATAAATTATTATAAAATAATATCAACTTGAATATTATATAAAATTCAAAATATGTATATTAATATAATACAAATGTACATATGCTACATAGTTGTTGTGATGCGACTATCTTCTGTTATTAAATATAAGCAGGCAACAACAAACACACGCCAAATTCACGTTCTACTAGACAGCTCAGTGATGGGAAATGGGATTTGCATTTTCGGTACCAAAGAAAAATTTTTTGAGTACTTTTTTGATCCCGAAAGTACCAAAAACAATTTTTTTATTTAAATTTTATTAACAAAAAATTATATAAAATTTATTACAAATAAATAAGAAAATGAACACAAAGCATATACATATGTACATAACCAGGCAGAAATTGTGATTTTGCGCAAAAAGTATGTGCCTCCACAACACTGTAAATACAAAATTACGACTCTTCCAAAAATTTTGTACCACCACAGTACTACAAACACAAAAATATGACTTTGTGTTTACAAATACCGTGTTCTTAGTAATCCTATACCACTACAACACCGTAAATACAAAAATTTGACTTAAGTTTGAAAATTTCCATTGTGACGACTTTATAAATTTGTATTTAGAGTATTGCACCGACATTAAAAACAAGAGTTGGAAGACGGTCATTCCGTGTACCCATTTTAATGTTATGAGTACCTTAAAATAATGGTAAACAGATGTTATACTGATGTTAGTTAGTTTCCCGCAAACCATCGTAACAACATCGTGCTGATTGTCTTTTTCTGTCTGGGTGGGTATAAATACTAAGTTACAACTAAAACAGTTTAGACTTCAATAAATCTTTGGCCTGGATAAGACTATAGTGTTGGAACATAAAGCCTGTTCCTTTGTTTTGTATTCATGAGATTGTGGAGTGAGGTATGGAGAAAATTCCGTAAGCTACTCTCGATTTACCAGGAAACATGTATTCGTCCAATGCGTTTTTAGTTATAGCCACGGAAGTCCAGAAACTCCATACATATATTTTCTGTTGTTAATGGCTTCAGTTATTCCATAGTATGCTCTATATTGGTTGTTAATATTTTAAAAATTTAGCTTTTCGCTTGGAAACACTTTAATTAAAAGTAGCATAATTACCAAATAAAATATTTTCAGAGGGATACTTACTAAACCAAACTAAAGTTTCATTGTCAAAGTCCACTTTTGCTCTAAGAAGTTGACAGAATATAATATAAACTTTTTACAATTTTCTTTAAACTGAAACAGTTGTTTCAACATGATTTCTGTTAAGATAGAAATAAACTTCTGTGCCACAGAAAATATCATTGAATCAAATATAATTTTCATTTATATTTAATTGTGATTGGTTGGGTACACTTTTCTAAAATGTCTTTACTAATAAAGTTTCGTGCCAGTTGTCGAAAAAGAAATTTAATTCTTCGCAAAAATATATGCATACGCGCATCTTCCGACTATATTTCTAAGCTGGCCATGAGAGTATCAAACGTGTTGCGGGAGTACTACGGTACTTTTTCTTGTCAAATAGTATCAAAAAAAAGTACGATCGTACCAACTTTCCCATCACTGAGACAGCTGTTTGTGTTTTGTTTTTCGTTCTCTTTGTATGCGCTCATTCTCTAGCAACTGTTTGTAAGAGTTGCCATCCATGCCTCATTAGTAGGGGGATCGATTATTCGACTTTTTCCAGAAACCGGCTTTCGAATTGTTCGATTATTTTAAATTATGAAAAATCCGGTTTCGGTTTTTACAATTCAGGAAAAACCGGTTAACCGGTTTTTTAAGTAAGAAAGTTATTATACAAAAGTTGATTTTGAATTGCTTTATTAAAAAAAAAGAGTTAACAGTTTATGTAAATACTATAAAACAATACAAAAATTAAAGGTAAAACATAAAAATGAACTTCATATACTTATGTATAGTACATAGATACGTATATATAATATACAGTTGATGAACAAACTCTACATACAACCATCATTTTTAGGCTTTGTGGAAACTTGGGAATAAATTCAAAAAATTAATTACGCCAATATTGAGGGATCTAATAAATATGTTTATACAAAAAATTAAAAAAAAATAAATATAATAACACGTACGGTAGCAAAAATATTCAAAATACATAGGAAAAAGTCTAAATACAGGCATAAAATACATGAAAAAATACTTGCAAAATGTTTGATGTCGTCAACTTATTTGAAAATCCTGTGATTTCCGGTACCAAGCCGTCAACAAATGACATCGAAATATGGTCTAATACGTTGTTATCATAATTATTTTTTAATTTTTTATATTTTTTAGAAACATATTTGCATAATTAATTTTTTGAATTTCTTCCCAAGTTTTCTCAAACCTCAAAAATGATGGGTGTATGTAGAGTTTATTCCTTAATGGTATATACATATGAATGTGGATATCTACCCCTATATAAAATATGAAGCAAAATGTCAACAAAACTAAAACTTACTTTTTGCAACTGGATTTTGACATCCATAAGGCCAATTAAATTCGCCTCTGCTATTACCTCATAAAATAATTTCGCTTAAATTTAATGTTTCAGTAAATGTTGGCATGCTCAAAAAAAGCTTAGAGTTTTTACACAAAATAAATACTTAGGAATATAAACAAAACACGGTGGTCTAAGTAAGTTTTAACATAGTAAAAACTAATTTTATTGCAAAATGTACAAATCGAAAAGTATTCGACTCAGCCGGTTTTTAAATTGTAAAAAACCGGACTATTCGACATTCGAAAAATCAACATTTTGAAAAAACCGACAAACGTATTGTGAAAAAAAAGGTTTTAAAACCGGTTGAAAAACCGAGTCGATCACCCTACTTATTACTCTTGATCGATTTTACTTCATACATACGATGTACGTATGAGAATTGTTTTAAATGGATGTGTACCATAATCAATGCATAATAATATACAAACCTATATTGTTATCTAGGCGCACGGCAGTGTGCCAGGCCAAGTTCCGGCCAATGCATGCAGTGTGTATATTTACAGGAAGCCATTCGAGCAGTTTTTACCCCCCTCATGACTTTGTTCCCCGGAAGCGTAAAATTATGAAATTTAAACCATATTTAGAATAAAGTTTCAAAGTTTTACAATGAAAGGTTTTGGAGATATGGAGGTGCAAAAAGTGCACATTTTAAGACATACTCACTGACTCACTGATCACTCATCAAATTGATGAAGCACTTCCGCTATAGCTAGAGAGCTAAGATTTGGTACACGAGTAGATCTAGGTGATCAATGAACCAGAAGAATCTGGAAACCCGAAAACTTTAACAAGGGGCGGGGCTACGCCCATAAAAATTAAAACCTGTGCTAGTGAGATGAAATTTGGTACAGAGCTAGGTCTAGGTGAACAATAAACTAAAAAAATTTTAAATCCGAAAATTTTGGCCAGGAGGGCGGGGCTACGCCCATAAAGGCTAGAACTAAAAAGCAAATCCAAGGCGCTTAGTGGAAGCCATTTTATTCAAATTCGGCATACATAATGCGATAATGCAAGCCTAAAAATTTTTCTTTAAAAAAGTGGGCTTTGACACGCCCATACAATTTCAACCTCATTTTCGTGTACTAAGGCTCAGTATATTTAGATATACTATTTCTGTATGTATTATTATCCGTTTGCAACGAAACTTCACACAAATAATAAACACTGGCCGAAAAAATTTTTGAGTTTGGATAAGTGGGCAGGGTTACGCCCATAAATATTAAAAATTAAAAGTTGCGCTAAGGAGCTGAAATTTGGTACACGAGTAGGTCTAGGTGAGAAACCAACTAGAAAAATCTGAAAATCCGGATATTAAAAGGGTATATATAGGTTTGTCATTCCGTTTGTAATTTTCAGAATATTAATAAGCGAGCCATAATGTATATATATTTTAGATCCTTATGCATAGGAAAGACGAATAAGCGATGTCCGTCTGTCCGTCTGTCTGTACGTGAAATCGGTTTTCCGAAGCTCCCAGAAAAGCTAGAGACTTAGGGCCAAACCCACGATGTCGACAACGTTCGACAAGTCGAACGTTGTCGATATCGTGGGTCAGGCCTTTAATTCTTGGACTGGTGGGTCAGAAATGGTAGAAATAAGATTGGTATTGAAAATCAGCAAAATCGAGCGGACGGTTTCAGAGCTGGGAGACTTAAACTTCATTTTGCCATACAAAATAACTACCGAAAACTAGTTTTTAATAATTTTTTATTAAATAAACTTATTTTATACTTCAGTATGAATAAAATTGGTAATTCTAACTAAAAAAAAATAAAAAAAAAATTAAAAAAATTAAAAAGACGTTTCCAGGTTTGGAAACCTTAACTTTTTTTCTATATTTATGGTTTTAACAGGCTAAAGTTCGTATCGCTTTCTAAGCCAAATTACATGTGATAATTATTAATGAACAAATAACACCAAAGTTGGTTGTAAATATTCTGACAACACATAGTTGAACGGAACAGCCAGCCGTTTTCGAAGGCCACTAAACCCTCATCATCAGCGTTCTTTTGTGTTTGGTCCACTGTGTGTGGTGTCATTAGATGTAGATTTCTGCTTTATATACTTAGCATTATTGCAAAGGGAATATGTGAATTGTTTTGATTCATCGTATTTCAATTTGCTGAAAGCTTTTTTGTATTGTAAGCACAATTTTACCATCTCTATATTTACAACAGTCTTACCATTCTCGTTTTGTTCTTTTACTAATTATACACATGTTAGTTAATTTGCTTATTTTTTGTTCTACTTAAGCGATACGAACTTACTAAAACAAATTTTTCCTTTTGTTTGTATAAACTAAACATATGTAACGTCCTTAAAAAAAGGAGATTGATTTAAAAAATCAGAAAAACAAAAAGGATGATTCCAGGGTTGGAAAACCTACTATTTTTGTGATATATACAATTAACTACCGAAAACTAGTTTTTAATAATTTTTTATTAAATAAACTTATTTTATACTTCAGTATGAATAAAATTAGTATTTCTAACTACAAAAAAAATAAATAAAAAAATTAAAAAATTAAAAAGACGTTTTCAGGGTTGGAAAACCTTAATTTTTTTTGTTATGCTAAATTTAATTACAAAAACAAAATTTTCCTCTTTTTTCTATAAACTAAACATATGTAATGATCTTAAAAGAAGGAGATTGATGTAAGAAATCAGAAAAACAAAGAGTATGATTCCAGGATTGGAAAACCTACGATTTTTGTGATATATACAATTAACTACCGTAAATTAATTTTTTAATTATTCTTAATAAATAAACTTATTTTATACTTCACCACGAATAAAATTTGTATTTCAAATAAAAAAAAAATTAAAAAAGACGTTTCCAGGGTTGGAAAACTTTAACTTTTTTTCTTATACAAAAGTAACTTACTAAAACAAATTTTTCCTTTTCTTTATAAATTAAACATATATTATATTCTTAAAAGAAAAAGATTGGTGTAAGAAATCAGAAAAATCAAAAAGGATGATTCCAGGGTTGGGAAACTGAAACTTTTTGTGCTATAAAATATTAACTACCGAAAGTTAATTTTTATTTTTTTTATTAAATGAACTTATTTTATACTTTAGTACAAATAAAACTGGTATTTCAAATTAGAAATTGAACTTCAAAAAATTAAAAAGATGTTTCCAGGGTTGGAAAACTTTAACTTTTTTTCTTATACAAAGTAACTTACTAAAACAAATTTCTCCTTTTCTTTATAAATTAAACATATATTATATTCTTAAAAGAAAAACATTGGTGTAAGAAATCAGAAAAATCAAAAAGGATGATTCCAGGGTTGGGAAACTGAAACTTTTTGTGCTATAAAAAATTAACTACCGAAAGTTAATTTTTATTTTTTTTTATTAAATGAACTTATTTTATACTTTAGTACAAATAAAACTGGTATTTCAAATTAGAAATTGCACTTCAAAAAATTAAAAAGATGTTTCCAGGGTTGGAAAACTTTAACTTTTTTTATACAAAAGTAACTTACTAAATCAAATTTTTCCTTTTTTTCTATAAATTAAGCATATCTAAGGTTCTTAAAAGAAAGAGATTGATGTAAGAAATTAGAAAATCAAAAAGGATGAGTTCACGGTTGGGACACTTACACTTTTTTGATATATAAAAGTAACTAAGTCTAATTAATTTTTATCTTTTCCTTTATAAATTATATATATTTTACGTTTTGGAAAGAAAATTTTGGTATATAAAATTATAAAAATAAAAACCACAGCTCCAGAGCTGGAAACTATGATTTTTTTCAGGACATTAAAGTAACTAAATAAAACATTTTTTTTTTGAATTTCCTTTTTTTCACTTAACACACTTTCTATATTTTTTTAAGAACTACTAGATTGGTACAGGGTGGGCCAAAAGAAACCAAGGGGTGTAAAAGTTTAATAACTTTTTTGTTTATTAACTTTTTTTATTTTTTCTTTCAGATTATATAATATACAAAATGGAAATTATTTTACACTAAGTATGAAAAATGATGTCTCTTAAATGACCACCGTTTTCAGCTTCGCACTGATGGGCTCTTTTTAGAGCATTTTCCATAACATCTTTCAAAACTTGTGGCTGTAGCGTTCGAATTTCTGCAACAATGTTTGCCTTGAGTTCAAGGATTGTCTCTGGCTTGTTCACATACACTCGCTCCTTCAAAAAACCCCAAGGAAAATAGTCGGGTGCTGTTAAATCTGGCGATCGCGCTGGCCAAATAATTTCCGAATTTCGAGAAATTATTCGCTCTCCAAAAATTTGACTTAAAAGTGCCATTGTGTCTCGGGCAGTATGGGCAGTGGCTCCGTCCTGCTGAAACCACATACCAGGTCTGTTTTCAAGAGCAGGACGTAAAAAATTTTCTATCATAAACCGATACCGCTCTCCATTTACGGTTACAGCACTTTCATCTTCATTCTCGAAGAAGTAGGGCCCAATGACATTTTCAGATGTGATCCCACACCATACTGTACACCTGATGGGGTGCAATTGGCGATGATGAATGACTCTTGGATTTTGAGAACCCCAGAACCTACAGTTCTGCTTATTAACAAAGCCATTCAAATGAAAATGAGCTTTATCACTCATAATCAAATTTTCAATAAAGTTGATTTCTGGTTTAAATAATAAAATTCTATTGTTCTGGTTCTCTGTTCAGTTGTGAACCTCTCCATTATAAATTCTCCAAGTGTTGTCTATATAATCTGAAAGAAAATATAAAAAAATGGTTTCTTTTGGCCCACCCTGTATAAGTAATCAGAAAAATTTAAAATTATGATTCTAGGGTTTGTAAATTATTATTATTTTTTTATTTGTACATAAAAGTAACTGTGATTGTATGTATCTCTATACTACATAAACGCACTTTGGTAAAGGGTATATAAGATTCGGCACAGCCGAATATAGTACTCTTACTTGTTATGTACTAATATGGTACATATTAGAGATGGACAAAAAATATGGATATTTGAGAAAATAAATATCTATATATGCCGCCGATGTATCAAAAACCTGGCCCCACTAAGCCAGGTGAAGCTAAATGTCAAATTTGGTTCATCTCTAGTACATATCCACGTAAAACAATTATTAAAAATACAGCAGGCTGTAAAAGTAAGAATAAAGTATTTACTATTTTTAAAGTTTGTTAAATTTTTTTTCATTGTGCAATAGGAAAAATATATTAGCGCACTTCACAATCTTGTGCAAATGGTCTTGCATTTTGGCATGAAGTTAGCGTAAGTGACAAATTTGATCTACGTGTTGATGAGTTTCTCTATACAATTTGACATTAAAAATTACCGCATAATGTAGTTTTAACACACGATTATATTCTAGCATAGTTCTTAATGTAAAATTGTATGGCAAAACACGTTAAGGCCGTGTTCAATTTCGCCACTTATGCTAACTTCTTGCCAATTTTTGATTATACATAGGGCCGTATGTATGTAATAAATAATTTCTCCACCGAAGTAATGTGAAAAATTTTGTAATATCAATTAAAATTTTGTAATATCAATTAAAAAATAATTAAATTTTCACCTGTAAAGAGTTTGAAAATATCAATTAAGTTTTTACAATCGAGTTAATTAAGGCAATTAAAAATTTAATTGATTCATTTAAATGAATATTAATTGATAAAAACTTTTATCTGTGTCACATTTATATATGTAATCAATAACTACTTTTCCCGCAGGTATTATACAGTATATCGCTCATTTACTTCAATAGTGGCATAACTCAAAAAATGAGTTTTTTGAGTTTATAATGCAGAAAAATGCGGCATTTCGTATTTTATCTTGTGTAAAAATTTCATATAAATAGCTTGTACCATCACCTCCTTAGAGAATAATTTTTTTTCATTTCTCCATTGAGTTGTATGCAAATTGAAAACTTAAAACTCGTTTTCTGCAAAACCGGTTTTTTTGAGTTGTGCCACTATTGAAGTAAATGAGCGATATGTATGTGTTTGACCAGTATTTGTCAGATTTTCTTCTCGTATGTTTAAGCACGTTCAGCGAAAATTTAAATTTCCTTAAACAAGTTCAGCGGATATTAAAATTTTGTGCATCAAAGAAATAATTAAAAAAATTAAACCTTAAAAAAACCCTAGAGCTTATAATAACTTGGTTTCACTGCAAACTTCATTATACATATACTTAAAATTGATAACTTTAAATTGACCTTAAATACATTTCCCAAGCATCACTTTGTGCAGCTGCATTTAAAATTCTGTGAATCATTTCGCTCATACAATTTTATTACCAAATTATAAACATTTCTTTATTATAAGTTAAAATAAAATCGTTAAAAGTCCATCAAAAATAGTAGAACATTAAATTTTATTACAAACGTTACCTTCAAAATTGTAATGCTCTCAACCAGCATTATTCATACATATATCAAATGTTTTATACACATTTCTGCTAATCGTTAACAATTTAGATAAACTTTTAACACAAATGCTATTTGATAAAATAAATATTCTGGAATTTTGATTGAGTTTGTGACATTAGAGAATATAGTTTGCAGTACACAGTCGAATTATTGTGAAGATATTTGAAAGTTCATTTATACATATATAATCTATTTCCTCTTTTTTCTCCTATTGATGAAAACTTTTTAGTGGTTATTTTTGAAGTTGCTTAAATTTTTTTTATAAAAAAATCAATTTTATTTAATATAGAGACGGTTCGAGGATAAACTAGATATTATCCCTATTGTCATGTACATTAGAGGCATGCGTAAACAGTCTTGAAATGTAAATACGTCTTGTTTTTTAAATGTTTTCTCGTGGCATGTATTATACTAAACCAATAATAAATGCTGTCGTTTAATAAGCGAAGCACGATGGATGTATTGATGTTCGTGTATATGAGTGCTTACAAGCGATATACTGTGGGGTGAGAGCCTTCACAAGTGGCGATTAATTCAAGAGATGAACTTTAACGTTCACAACCGTATTTGGTACCATATGAAAGTAGATAAAACTTTACATCACTAACTGCAAAAATAAAAGTTCTTGGTAGTTTACTATATTTGCAGTGTGTGTTCAAAGTTCAATAATTTTAGTTATTTTTGCGCGCATTGATTAATAGAGAAAATTTTGATATTTCAAGTGATTATAGTTTTTATTAAGACTTCTATAAGTAAAAGTTTTATAATGGAACCGTCAGGTATATAAGGTATATGAGCATTTAAAAAATTATTTTTTGCTTAGATTTTTAGAAATATTTAAAAAAAAAATTTAAATTGCTCTAAAAATGTGGTATTTTTGATATATACATTGAGTTTCATCAACTTTGCGGATGAGTGCAGGAAAAAATGCTTTTATGCTCTTAAAATATAAGATTTTAGCTAATAAATCCCAGAAGACCTATTTGCGCATTTGTGCGATTTTTGTGTTATTAAGGTTTTTGTGAGAGAATTAATTACAGTTGCTAAAAATCAATATGAAAAATACACATTAAATATTTATTTTTTTTTTGTTTAAGCAAAAAAAAAATATTTTTTCAAAGGCACATAAAGTATGCTCTAATTTACAATTTAATTTACTAATTCATCTTTTTTCATTCCAAAGTTACAGCAAAATTAGTCAAATAAGACCATATTCTCCAACATACAAAAACAACCATAAAAGGTGAAACAATTTTTTTTTTCAAAAATTTTTTTAAATGCTGGTTTTTTATGTATTTATTAATATTCATCAATAAAAAATTACAACATTTTAATATTCCGACTTTTATGAATTAATCGCCACTTTCTCTACCATTAACCCCACTGTGCGATGTCGCGAATTCTTCTTGTTCGTAACAAACAAACAAAATAAGAAGTGTTGATACGTGTATGCTTGTTATTTTGCATATTGTACATTTGAGTGTGTGTGTGTGTGTGTTAGATGTACATGGTAAGATGGTAGATGTTTGACGTTTGTATACGCGCCCATGCGTATGAAGAAGCAAGCATCACAAATTTTTCAGTCACGTAGTATTTTTTTTCTTAACTCCTATACCTGCAATAACTGAAACAACTGTCTTGCTGTAGTAAAGCATTTGAAAAATCCCTTATGTTTTAAAAGTTCTTGTAAGTGATCTTTTGCAGGGGTCTAATGTACATTAGTTTAGCTTAGTCAAAAATCCTTGAAGATTCTTGCGAATGTTAATTTTCCATTATTTTGAATTTCACAGCTGTTGTCTCATGCTGGCAACCCCATGATATACACCTGGTTTCACATTACGCAGTGTTGTATTTAATTTTGTTGAAATTATATATAAATCTTTAAATATTGATATTGAATGCATTAACGTTTTTAAAATGTGAAAACTTATCAATATTATACTTATATATCTTTCTAAAGAAGCATTTAACACAATCGACCTTTACCTATTAACTACTTTTCCATATTACGCCATTTCTTATGATCTTAATTTAACATAAAAACTACCAAATAGTTTTATTGTTATTACAATATTAATGGAGTTTCTGACACTACCTTAACCATTAGCCTTCAACAAGGAGCCACTGTGCAACCGCAAAAGCTTTACTAACATTTTGTACTAATGGGTTTCTATCGATTCGATTTCGTTGCCAAATGTAAATTTAATATGTTTCTAAGGCAAAAAAAAGCAAAAGAATAAATATTCAAATACCAAGGATGAACCAACAAAAACGAAATCCTTCTTGGCTGAGCAAAAATAAAACAAAAAATTTAGTATAATACAAACACTTTCACACAACTACACTCGCTCTCGCATAAAAACCAACGAAACGGAACTCGTCTGATTTTATGATTACAGACCAATAAAAACATTAGCGTTGAAGTACGAGTTGAAGAAGTTTCAAATGGTGAAAAATGCAAATGTCAGTTGGAGCAACTAAGAGACTGGTGCGTATCTTTGGTGGAAAAAAGAGGAATTCACGAGTATGCGGATGACGTGGTAAAAATAAAATAGCGTTAGCAGAGCATCTTATGCCATTAAAAATGCAAATTTATCATTTTTCCTACATTAGACATATCGAATAGGAAAAAAAATCTTTAAAATGCTTTAAAGGACATCATAGCAGGCACACAAGGTACAGCTAATTTGTTTCAACATAATTACGGATTTTTCTTTTATAAAAAAACTATAGCCGTTCCAAAAATTAGTTTAATGGCTAAATTCTACAATAATTTGGAACTTTCGATTTAAATAAAATTTCTAAGCTTTATATTATCTATCAGAATTTGAGTTCGAAAGTTCGAAAGTAGTTTTTGAAATTCGTTTTTTTTAGAATTTGTGTATGGAGACGTATTGTTTTCCGAAAGTTCAAAAGTAATTTTAAACAGTTTTTTTAGAATTTTTGTATAAAAACCTTTTGTCTATCATATTTATTAAACTCTTTCTTTGAGTTCGAAAGTAGTTTTTTAAAAAAGTTTATTTTTGTTTTGGAATTTTTGTCCTTTGTATATATTAAACTCTTTCTTTGCGTTCGAAAGTTCGAAAATAACTCTTAAAACATTTTTTTTTTAAATATTCGTATACAAACATAATGTTTTTCGTATTTATGAATTTCTTTCTTCAACTGCAAGCATTTTAAATAAATCTTCAAAAATTTTATATGTATTTAATTTAAGTCTAATTAATATAGAGACTTCGAAAATACAATTTTTGTGATAAATAGGTAGTAAAATTATGACTCGTATGTAGTAAATTTTTGCTTGTGCAATTTCGAATTTTCGAAATTAATTTCAAATTTTCGAACATAGCTAAATTGGAAAGTTTTGTATTTTTCCCCCAACTAACATTAATTCTTATATTAAGACATTAAAATTTTTATTATTTTAAGGACTGAAGCTTGAGTTCAAAATATGGAAACACTTTAAAACAAACACTATTTTTCGATTCGAGTATAATTATATAGTCAATATTTCTGCATGCATTTATTTGCAAACTCATATCGAAAATACTTTCGAATTTTCGAAGATACATATCTAAACTCAAAATTGTACAAAAAAGAATATTGATTTTTAAATTAAATTTATATACAATGGACAAATAGATATTTGAGGCTTGAGTTCGAAAGCACTCTAAAAACAATCGGTTGTATTCATAAAAATTATTTCATGTTTATTACAGGCTTATGTGACAAATTTAAATTACAAATATGCCAAATAAGCCCTTAATAAACTTAAAATATTTTTTTAAGAATAATGCATAATAGGAAATGAAAAATATTGAACTTGAACCCGATTAAGAAATTTTTCCTTGGTTATTCATTACCTACATATTTGCAATGTTTGGATCCGGTTTGATATTTTTTAATTCCTTCTTTTGCTGTTTTCGAAATTCTCTTGTGTAGCGCCGTATGTACTTACTGTAGCGTACATTGATTTTACAATAATGGCATAGAAATTAAATGCATTTTTCCAATGTACGAATGTGTGAAAAGCGAAACAAAAAAAAAATCAACGAATTTTAAATAAATGTTTGTTGAAGCTACTATAAAAAAAATGAATAAAATAAAAAAATACTAAAGCCGAAAATTGATGACAAACATTTCAGCAGTTATAGCTGCAAGTAGTTTATAGCAATTTTTTTTTCTCTCCAAATTTTGCCTTTGCAAAAAGTAGGAGTAAAATATTTTGTTGTATGTTTTTTAACTGCATCTTATTAAACAATTTTTTTTTCAAAAGGGCGGCAGTATAAAAAATAAATAATAAAAATTAAATTGCAATCTAAAACATTTGTATGCATATTAGTAGCATAACAATTGGTGAAAGCTCTGCATGGGATTCCCAGTAGACTGTACCACGATTGAAATTGCTACGTGGGTTATGAGTATTTAACTAGCAGAGACACAAACCATTTTTTAGGAGAGCCCATTTTGCAGTTAACAGCTCATTATTGCACACGCCGCACAGTGGAGTGAATGGTAGAGAAAGTTGCGATTAATTAATAGAAGTCGTAATTTTAAAGTGATGAGTATCAATAAACACATAAAAAAACCAGCATTTAAAAAAAATTTTATTTTTTTTTGTATTTTGGAGAAAATTTTCTGATTTGAATGAAACAAGATAAATTAGTAAATTAAATTGTAAATTAGAGCATATTTTATGTGCCTTTAAAAACATATTTTTTGTTTAAATAAAAAAATAAATATTTAATATGTATTTTTCACATTGATTTTTAGCAACTGGAATTCTCTCACAAAATCCTTCATAACTCAAAAATACCACAAATGCGCAAATAGGTATTCTGGGATTTATTAGTTAAAATATTATATGTTAAGAGCATAAAAGCATTGTTCCCTGCACTCATCTGCAAGGTTGTTAAAACTCAATGTATATAGCAAAAATACCATATTTTTAGAGCGTTTTAATTTTTTTTTTAAATATTTCTAAAACATTTATCTAAACAAAAAATAATTTTTTAAATGCTCATATAAATGAATTTGACGGTTCCATTATAAAACTTTTACTTATAGAAGTCTTAACAAAAACTATAATAACTTGAAATATCAAAATTTTCTCTTTTAATCAATGCGCGCAAAAATAACTAAAATTATTGAAATTTAAACACACACTGCAAATAAATTAAACTACCAAGAAATTTTATTTTTGCAGTGGAATTTTATCTACTTTCATATGGTACCAAATACGGTTGTGAAAGTTAAAGTTTATCTTTTGAATTAATCGCCACTTGTGAAGGCTTTCATCCCACAGTGCGCAGCTCGAATAGTAATTTAACCCTTTTCACTATACTGAAAATTAAATCTAAAATAATGGCCTGTTTCACAATAACGAAACGAAACTTTCGACTTACAATTTATATTGAAAACAAAAATAAATTTTCATATTTTGTTGTTGTTTCCAATATAAATTTTCAGTCGAAAGTTTCGTTTCAGTTTTCTTTCGTTATTGTGAAACAGGCCATAATTTTTGACTTTGTTTAGAGTATCAATAGTTTTGAATATAATTTTTTTGAATGCTTATTTCAGCAGCAAGTTTTTTAATGACACCTTGCTTGGAAATAAGCGATCAATGTCCGGAAATTATTTCTCAATACCAACACATTAGAAATGTCTTCATATAGAAATTGTTCTTAAATTTGTTACCCTCAATTATTGTAATTTACTGAAATTAGCTTCCGTCATTTTCTCTCGCCACACTATTTGTTTTGCTTTCTCTTAAATTTCATTAAATTAAGTGAAAATTTAACAAATTTTTTTCTGTTTGCATTTTACATTGAAAGTTTTATGCATTATGTTTTATATCAACAACTTCATAGAATATAAAACGTCAAAGTGGCACTCAAGTAAATTGATACAATATTCCTTTCAAGCATCGTCACCGCCGCTAATGCTTCGTACAGAAAATTTACCCAGCACATAACTTTACTGCATTTTGTATAAAAATTCTTATACAAAAATTGCCTGCAATTTCAAGAATTCGAAAGGAGTTTGCTTCTTTTTCTTGCTGGGAAATTTGTTAACAAAAAACAATGATAATTACTTACAATGAGATAAATTGTTCAGTATAATGACCTGTGATGACGACAATAGAGATGTGTCGACAATGCTGTTGGTAAATTGCGGCTGCATTGTGTATGCAATGTATTTTGTTGCTGGTTATACAAGTGCGAGTAGTATTGTTGTGCTTGATGCATCAGAGAAAATAAATGATAGTTGAATAGTGAAAATTGTGGCAGGCTCTAGAGCTTTGTGGTTGCTTCATTTTTTTTTTTTTGCTGTTAAAAAGTTGCATTAAGATATAGAAGAATAACATTACAATATTAAAAATCTTTCGCCATCACTTAGGTAATGTACAATATATATATATATATATATATATATATATATTTATTTTAAATGAGACAGAATGGTTACAAATTTGGAATCTTAACTCTATATTTTATATTTCATGAAGACTTATGAGTTGCCTTTCATTCTAACCCCAATTTTCATTAAACTTAAAATGAGTTTGAAATGCAGTTTATTTAAAATATAGCATACAAAATTTTCTTAAAATAAGTTTCAAATGCATTTAATTTTTTGTTGTTATATAAGTCTAAGGTTGAGTTTACATCTGGCATTTCTTGTGTGTCATTTGCCCAAAAAAAGCGCAACCAACTAATTTCTAATGAAGAACTGTTTGATTCAGACATATATTTATTGATTTAAACAATTTCCAATCATGTTGGATTCTATAAAATAGTCTATTAGTTATGTATGAAACTGTTTAACTTAATAAATACGTGTCTGAATCAAACCGTTTTTTATCAGTAATTAGTGGTTACGCTTTTCTTACGCTTGTGTGGCACATGACACATACAGGGTGGGCCAAAAGAAACCAAGGGGTGTAAAAGTTTAATAACTTTTTTGTTTATTAACTTTTTTTAATTTTTCTATCAGATTATATAATATACAAAATGGAAATTTTTTTACACTAAGTATGAAAAATGATGTCGCTTAAGTGACCACCGTTTTCAGCTTCGCACTGATGGGCTCTTTTTAGAGCATTTTCCATAACATCTTTCAAAACTTGTGGCTGTAGCGTTCGAATTTCTGCAACAATGTTTGCCTTGAGTTCAAGGATTGTCTCTGGCTTGTTCACATACACTCGCTACTTCAAAAAACCCCAAAGAAAATAGTCGGGTGCTGTCAAATCTGGCGATCGCGCTGGCCAAATAATTTCCGAATTTCGAAAAATTATTCGCTCTCCAAAAATTTGACTTAAAAGTGCCATTGTGTCTCGGGCAGTATGGGCAGTGGCTCCGTCCTGCTGAAACCACATACCAGGTCTGTTTTCAAGAGCAGGACGTAAAAAATTTTCTATCATAAACCGATACCGCTCTCCATTTACGGTTACAGCATTTCCATCTTCATTCTCGAAGAAGTAGGGCCCAATGACATTTTCACCTGATGGGGTGCAATTGGCGTTGATGAATGGCTCTTGGATTTTGAGAACCCCAGAACCTACAGTTCTGCTTATTAACAAAGCCATTCAAATGAAAATGAGCTTCATCACTCTTCATCACACTTTAAATAATAAAATTCTATTGTTCTGGTTCTCTGTTCAGTTGTGAACCTCTCCATTATAAATTCTCCAAGTGTTGTCTATATAATCTGAAAGAAAAAATAAAAAAAATTAATAAACAAAAAAGTTATTAAACTTTTATACCCTTTGGCCCACCCTGTAGATGGAAACCCAGCCTAGGTATATAATAATATTTGACGACCTCAAAAGATACAGCCACAACGAAACTTAAGTCTCAGTTAGCCCACTGTAAGGGAATGTAACTGCAACAGCAATAATCAGCTGATTGATATTGTTATGTGAAAAGTAATGTACAGATTCTTACATTCCGGTTACATCTCTATAACCATTCTCATTACTTTTCACATAACAATGTCGATCAGCTGTTTCCTACCGTTGCAGTTACATTCCATTACTGAGGGCTAAGTGAGCTTTTATGATCTCAATAGCTTAAAATTAATGCTAAGGACATGGTGAGAGCGAGAAAGAGAGAGAGAGAGATATAGAGATTTCAACTAAAAATTCATTACCTTGTAATATAAAAATTCCACACGTCTATCGTGTTCGCTAGTAGATTTATTAATGCACGCTTTTCTCAAAATTTATTAAAATGGCGATTATATTCAATATTTATATACAGTCGAATCCACTTTAGCGCAACACGGCTTACTGAAAAAAAAATCAGATTAATGAAAGCGATAAAAATCTCCGCACTGGTTTTAAACGCATCTAGTCTTATTCACTTTCCTTTGGCGAAACATCGCTTTATTGAAAATATCGTATTACTGACAACCAAAAGCAAGTACAAAACTACGTTTTGTATGAAACTTACTTCGCTTTAGTGAAAAATTAAACAATGACAAATTTATTTATTAGAAATCGATTGCATAACTTAAGGTTGAAAAAATTGTGCATGTTTTGTCCGTTAAAAAATTAAATGGCAAAATGTATTTGTCCTTTTCTCTCTTACGTACTTTATTGTATTTTTTTATTATATTGTCAATGCAACTGGCTAGACATTTTCAATTTTAAGCAGTACGCTTAATTGTAACAAATTTCAATAATCCGAACTACGTTTTAGAAAAAAATCGGATAACTGCAAAAAAATTGGGGTTTAGTTATTTCCAGTAAAACGGAGTCGACTGTATATTCAACTGTTTGCTGCAAGTCTTATATATTTGCTGAAAACAGTAACATTATGAAATAAGACCGTACGACACAATTATGAAACATAGATGGAGTTATAGTAGTTGAAATTCCTTATGATTAACTTATTGATAATAAAAAGAACTTGACAATAGGGACTGGTAGAAGTAACTTACAATTAAAGGACATTGCAACCTCAACAATTTAAATCGGTTATTTGAGCAGTAACAATTGAAAATAATTACATAAAACTTATTATATAAGATAGGGATTTTTAAAAAAAATAAAACATGAGTAAAATAAATATACAAATATTAATTTTTATAATAACGACCTAATTTTGTAAAGCGAAAATGTTAAACAAAGTAAAACAGAGTTTTTTTAAGTGTATCAGCTCAACTGTTAGTTACAGTAAAATTAACAGCACAAATTGGTTAGATTAATATTCGTTATTTTTGGCTTATTTTCAACTCTAATATACTAAATATTTTTGAATATTATATTTATAATATGATCAGGCCAAAGTTCGTATCGCTTTGTAAGCCAAATTACATGAGATAATTAAAAAGTTATAACTAGATGTAGGCCACTACAACACCATCATCATCAGCGTTGTGTGTGTTTGGTCTACTGTGTGTGGTGTCAGTTGATGTAGATTTCTGCTTTATATACTCAGCTATTCATTGCAAAATATGTGAATTGTTTTGATTCATCGTAGTACAATTTGCTGAAAACTTTTGTTTTGTAATAAAAGCTCACTTTTACCATCTCTGAATTTAAAACAGTCTTGCCATTATCGTTTGTTATTTCCTAGCAATGTAATTTTTTTTTTTTTTTTGGAAATTGTTCAGGAGGGAGGAAGCAAAGTGCCCATCTGTAAAAAGTAAATATCAAAAAAAAAGTGACAAAAATTTGTTCACTTGGAAATCTAAAAATGTATCAAATAACTTCATCATATGTGGACCGTTTTCCTAAATTAGTTTTTAATATGGAAGAGGTACACTAAATTTCCTGGTTATAACTTTGGTTATTGTTTGGTCACGAAATTCTGAACGTTTCTTATATTTGGCAAGTTGTAATCAATATTAAGTGAATTTGTGCGTGCACACCTATTTTTTTCCTGTAGAAATAAATCTAAATTTGCACACGTGAAATTCCGTTACAACTCTGTACTGGTGTTTAAATTAAAAATTCCGCTTTCAAAAATGTGAAAGAAGTGAACACACATACAATTTTACTTCATATACCATACATGTTGTATTTGCACTGTTCTCTTTTTATCTTTACCAAATTTAAAAGTCAATTAGTAACTAATGTTTTAATCGAAAGGTACATTTTAGGGTACAAATTTCGATTCTCGGTTAGTTTTTGCTCTTTTGCCCCTTACAAACAAACATACGATGCATGTATTTATCTTATGTATTTTGTAGCAAATAAAATCTTTCATTGCTATACAATGTTGGGGGAGTTTTACTAAGTGTTTTTTTGTACTCTATATCTTGTACCATTTATAGTTTTGAAGTGTAAATTTACATAAACTGTTATAAAAAAATATTGTGATTGTGAAAAATGTATACGAATGTAAGCTTTAGATGCGCACACACGTGCATGTACACATACATACATACATGCACACACATATACACACAATGCAAAAGAAAGTAGAAATAAAGATGCATAATATGAATAAATTTCTATCTACTGGTAAATGTGTTCTTGTGAAATTATATTGCAATTTTTCTTATGCACCTAGGCAAACACGAATATTTACATATAAACAGACATATGTGTAGAAATCCATACACACATACATACATACATACACACATATATACAGATATTATACAACACTTCTGTATTTATACCCAGTGAGCATTTTTTCTAGTTCTGTTAGAATTCTTTACGACAGTCTGCGGAGGATCGCAGGTTCGAATCCTGGAGTCAAGTCAAAGTATTTTGTATTTTTTTTAAGTAAAACATTTTAAGTCAAAGCATTTTGTTCTTTTTAGGGTTCCGTACACCAAAGGTGAAAAGGAACCCTATTGTTTTCGCTACGCTGTACGTCTGTCCGTCTGTCCGTCACACGGTATTTTCTCAGGAACACTAAGAGCTACGGACCTGAAATTTGGACAGAGTAGGTAGAACCTTGGCCGCTACAACAACAAATACATGAGAATTAAAAATTAAAGGGTGTCCCGAAACGAGCAACGAAAAATCTTAAAATCCCATGTAATACACATACCATTGTATGAACATATGTATATTGAAACTTGAAATTTGTAAAATTAGTGTATTTTTATACAGACTACAACAATTAACACTAAAATTTAAAAAAATTTAAATTAAAGGGTGGTCCATCAGTTAATGCAATTTTGACAATTTGCTATATCTTGGAAACCGTAAGAGGCAAACTGTTGAAGTTTTCAAAAACGATAAAACTAAAATAATCCAAAAATTATAAAATCTCCAAACCAAAAAAAAATCGCCAAAATTAAAAAAAAAATCGCCAAAACGAAAAAAATAGCTAAAATTAAAAAAAAAAAATTTCTAACACTAAAATAAATCGCCAAAATCGAAAAAATCGCCAAAATGAAAAAACGCCAAAAATCGAAAAAAATCGCCAAAACGCGAAAATTTCGCCAAAACCAAAAAAAAAATTTAAATAAAAAAAATCGCGAAAATGAAAAAAAATCGCCAAAAATAAAAAAAAATCGCCAAAATGAAAAAACGCCAAAAACCGAAAAAAATCGAAAAAACAAGAAAATAAAGCGTCAAAACTAAAAAAAGAGCCAAAACTTAAAAAAATCGCCAAAAACCGAAAAAATGCAAAAACCGCAAAAACAAAAAAACCGAAAAGACTCCAAAAACGAAAAAAATGCCAAAACTATATATTATATAGGATGAAGTAAGTATTAAATTACATATCTAGTGTTCGTACGGAACCCTTCGTGCTCGAGTCAGAGTCGCACTTTACTGAATTTATTTAACTAAAACTAAAACTTTTCAAATAAATTATATGTTAAATGATAAGAAATAATGTAAAATTATAATATAATTCAAAATGGTACATATTTAGTGTGTATCTTAAGAATATTTAAAGTTGTTGTGGCTGCAGGGGTAGGCACGTTGACTATCACGCCATGAGTTCTGAGTTCAAATCTTGGCCGGGGAAGCCAAACAAATAAATATTTTTCTTATTTCTATGTCAACCACACGTAAGTTAAGTAGTTAAATTAATAAAATACAATTACTACACTGAATTAAATTCATGTTGTTCCAACTTGAAATAACTTTGATTCAACATGATTCTTAATTTTGATTTTAACAGTACGTAAATGTTAATTCAACGTGAAATAAAGTCATTTCAAAAGGAAAAATTTTCTTTGACAATTACTATAAATCATGTTAAATTAACATGAAACACATATGAAGCAAAATCATTGCCGAAAAATATTAGATAAGCATTGTTTTAGTAGATTTTAAGCTGAAATTTTTCTGGGTGTATGACAGACTAAGTACAATTTGTTTTACATAAATTTTCTCACAGCTACGACTAAAACTAAGTATGATGAGAACAAAAGTTTATGTTATTGCCTAATTGAATTGAAGTAATTTGTCATTTGTAATTATATAAGCACATATGAATGCAAATAAAATTTAAATAAACAAATGAAAAGTCAAGTTCATGATTGATGAAGAACACGTAGCAATGGCAGGACTGTTGTACATTAGCCATAATAAACTTAAGCTTTCATTACAACAAATTTGTTTCATCAACTTGTTATACGATGAATCACAGCAATTCTCGTATTCTATTTGCAAATGAAAAATTTTGTATGTAAAAAAACATGTGAACACTAATGATGAATCTGCTTAAATAGCGTTAAAGCTTATCTGTTCGGTAAATCATAAATATCTTATATTTTAAAAGATTTCTGTTATTCCGACAACAATGAAAACAAAAAGTAACAGCCTGACCCACGCTGTCGACAAAAAACTTTCGAACAACACTGGTATTGAAAACAACAATAAAATTAGAAAATTTGTTTTTGTTTTCAATATAAGTAAGCGATAGTAAGTTTCTTGTTGACACCGTGATCCAGACCGTAAATTAATTACTTACAGCCGAATTAAAAAAATATTTTACTTGAGCTTTAAAGTTCATAGTAGCTACCAAGCACTTTAAGGCTAATATTGCTTTATTAAGAAATTGTATTCAAAAGACAACTTTAATTATTTTGTGATTTAATAATTAATTCTGGTAACACCACCGTGCTCAACAACCACTTCACAGCTTATGATGTACAACATCGAATACAATTTCATTCGAGTATTCAAATAATTTTTTATTTTATTAAACATATTTTTTTATCTTGAAGTTAAGCAACCTAATTTAAAAAGTATAAGCTTCTGACATGAAAGCAAAACAGATAAACATTTTTATGAAAAAAAAAGTAAAAAAATATGATGAACATAGAAAAATTATCTCAATTTATTTTATTCGAACGAAATGAGTATTTGAATATCCAGCTTTTTTGATTCGTTTTGTTTGAATGTACATCACTAAAACATTTTTGTATAATTGTATTTATTTTAATATTTTTTTTATGGATTTTGCTATGTATTTCGAATTAGTTGGATAATTTAGTGATATTTCCCATCACATGACAAAAATAATAAATTTAAAATAAGAGCTAGCACTTCTAGCTTCATTTTCAGATGTACCATAAATCAATATATGCTATATTAACAAAAATATTTGAGTTACAAAATACACATTTTGGAAATATCAACTTAAAGTAGCCTTAACGAACATGGGTGCCTACTTTAGAATTTTGATATAATATTTTTTTTTTTTAATTCAACTTTAATTAAAATTACTTTTCAAGGCTTTGTTAAGTTTTTTTGAATACGACCCTTAACCCTTTACTGCTCTATGTTGCAGATATGCAACAAAACATTTAATCCTTATAAAAGACATTAATAATAATGCACTAGCTTTAGTACAATATCAAAATTAAAACTGTTAAATTCGTTCTTAATAAAAAATTTTATCTGTTAAATCACAACAGATTTAAAGTAGCCCTACGATGTTTTTATTATATTAATATTACCGTATTGCAATTTTTTAAAAACTTATTTATCCCGCGTTTTAATTACATAAATTTTGTGAATGTCCAAGTTAATTATTGTTTTCATTGTTATAATATTGTCAATAACATTATTTCTAATTTGAAACTTTTATTACCAAGATGTATCTTATTTCCTTTTAATTCTTTACCCTTTTTCACTCCAATAAATAAACTTTCAGGAAATCCTTAAGCAAAATTTTTATCTTCTAATACGAGCCCCTGGAATGTATAGACACAAATTAGTTTTTCGCTCTTTAAAGGGTTAATTACAAAAAAAAAAAAGAAAATAAAAAATTCGAGTATAAAGTTCGAAATACTTGAACTTCACTGTTTTTTAAATGATATACAAATTATTAAATAATTTTCCAAATTAAAAAATCATTAAAACATTAAAAGCTAATGCGAAATTGTTAATATTATATATAACAAGTAAGAGTGCTATATTCGCCTGTGCCGAATCTTATGTACCCTTTACCAAAGTGCGTTTCTGTAGTATAGAGATACATAAATAATCACATAGTTACTTTTATATATATACAAAGAAAAAAATAATAATTTTCAAACCCTAGAATCATAATTTTAGATTTTTCTGATTACTTATACCAATCTAGTAGTTCTTAAAAAAATGTAGAAAGTGTGTTAAGTGAAAAAAAGGAAATTAAAAAAAATGTTTTATTTAGTTACTTTAATGTCCAGAAATAAAAATCGTAGTTTCCAGCTCTGGAGCTGTGGTTTTTATTTTTATAATTTTCTGTACCAAACTTTTCTTTCGAAAACGTAAAATATATATAATATATAAAGAAAAGATACAAATTAATTAGACTTAGTTACTTTTATATATCAAAAAAGTGTAAGGGTCCCAACCGTGAACTCATCCTTTTTGATTTTCTGATTTCTTACACCAATCTCTTTCCTTAAAGAATTTAAGAAATGTTTAATTTATAAAAAAGGAAAAATTTGTTTCAGTAAGTTACTTTTGTACAAAAAAAGTTAAAGTTTTCCAACCCTGGAATCGTCTTTTTAATTTTTTTAATAGTTTTTTTTTATTTGAAATACCAATTTTATTCGTTATCAAGCATAAAATAAGTTTATTTAATAAAAATAGATAACAATTAGTTTTCGGTAGTTAATTTTTTGTATCACAAAAAGTGTAAGTTTCCTAACCCTGGAATCCTCCTCTTTGATTTTTTTTTGATTTCTTACACCATCTTTTTTTTAAGAAAATTAGATATGTTTAATTTATAGTAAAAAAGAAAAATATTGTTTTAGTAAGTTACTTTTGTATAAAAAATAAGGTTTTCCAACCCTGGAAACGTTGTTTTAATTTTTGTTATTTCAAAATAGCAAATTCACTCGTACTGAAGTATAAAATAAGCTTATTTTATAAAAGAAAATAAAAATTAGTTTTCGGTAGCAAATTTTTTATATCACAAAAAGTGTGGGTTTTCCAAACCTGGAATCATTCTTTTTAATTTTTCTGATTTCTTATACTAATATATTTCTTTTAAGAATATAAGATATCTTTAATTTATAGAGAAAAAGGGAAAATTTGCTTTAGTAAATTAAAATTAGTTTTCGGTAGTTAATTTTTTATGTCACAAAAAGAGTAAGTTTCCCAACCCTGAAATCATCCTTTTTAATTTTTCTGATTTCTTACACCAATCTATTTCTTTTCAAAATATAAGATATCTTTAATTTATAGAGAAAAAGGAAAAATTTGCTTTAGTAAGTTACTTTTGTATAAAAAAAGTTAAAGTTTTCCAACCCTGGAAACATCTTTTTAATTTTTTGAAGGTTAATTTTTAATTTGAAATACCAATTTTATTCGTGCTGAAGTATAAAATAAGTTTATTTAATAAAAATAAATTAAAAATTAGTTTACGGTAGTTAATTTTATATATCACAAAAATCGTAGGTTTTCCAACCCTGGAATCATGCTTTTTGTTTTTCGAATTTCTTACATTAATCTCTTTCTTTTGAAAATATTAGATATGTTTAATTTATAGAAAAAAAGGAAAAATTTGTTTTATTAAGTTACTTTTGCATAACAAAAAAAGTTAAGGTTTCCAACCCTGGAAACGTCTTTTTAATTTTTTTAATTTTTCTTTAATTTTTTTTAGTTAGAAATTCCAATTTTGTTTATACTGAAGTATAAAATAAGTTTATTTAATAAAAAATTATTAAAAACTAGTTTTCGGTAGTTAGTTTGTATGGCAAAATGAAGTTTAAGTCTCCCAGCTCTGAAACCATCTGCTCGATTTGGCTGATTTTCAATACCAATCTTACTTCAACCATTTCTGATCCACCAGTTCAAGAACGAAGTCTCTAGCTTTTCTGGGAGCTTCGGAAAACCGATTTCACTTACAGACAGACGGACAGACGGACATCGCTTATTCGTCTTCCCTATGCATAAGGATCTAGAATATAAAGGGTGTTTTTTATTGAGGTATAGAACTTTAAGTTGGCATCACTTTTTTAACTGGCGGCCATTTTGTCAGCTGTCAAATGATTAATATTTAGTTTGGTTTGCCATTTTATCATAAACAGGTTGACAAAAGAACAACGCTTGCAAATCGTGCAAATTTATTTCGAAAATAATGGTTCAGTTCGCGAAGTTTAGCGCAAGCTCCGTCCATTTTATGGTCGACATAATCGTCCATCAGAGCAATTAATTCGGTTAACCATGGATCGTTTTCGCACTACGTTTACTCTATGTGATAATACGCATCCGCAGAGACGTCGAACAGTGCGCACCGAAGAAACAATTGCCGCTGTAGAGCAAAGTGTTGAAGAGGACCCGAATAAATCGATTCGCCACCGTGCACAGCAATTGGAGCCGACTAACCGACTATTTTGTTCCCGAATTGGATGGCATGAATGTGGATGAGTTGTGGTTCCAACAAGACGGCGCTACATGCCACACAGTGCACGTCGCAATCGATTTATTGAAGGAAACATTCGATGAGCGCATAATTTCGCGGAATGGACCTGTCAATTGGCCACCAAGATCGTGTGATTTGACACCATTGGATTATTTTCTTTGGGGATATGTGAAGTCGCTCGTCTACGCCAACAAACCAGAAACGTTAGGGGACTTGGAAGCCAACATTCGTGGCGTTATTGCCAACATACAGCCCCATATGCTCGAAAAAGTGGTTGAAAATTGGACCTGTAGAATTGGCTTTATTCGAGCCAGCCGCGGCGGCCACATGCCCGAAATCATATTTAAACATTAATGGCATAAAATTATCCTTCCAATAAAGCCAAATTGATGGACATTTAAACGATTTGCTTGTGTTTTATTTCAATTCAAAGTTCTATACCTCTGAAAAAAACACCCTATATATACTTTATGGCTCGCAATGTGCACCGTTTGCAACACACAACTGAACGTCTTACATGTACTGCATGAGTGCATAAAGTATAATACATCCAGACAACACATTTTTGGATCAAATCGTCCCACTGATTTTCTAAAAAATATCTGTGATAATAATATAAAACTAATTTGGAAATTCATAGCAAATAATAATTATTATAATTTACAACACCTAATATAACCTTACTTTAATTTCCGGAGTCGAAAGCCACAGTAGCTAGTACTCCTTTCTATTCATATTAGTTACAATAATTATATTTTGTAAGTAATAATAATAAATAAAATAAATAAAATAATATTCTGGAAATTACAAACGGAATGACAAACCTATATATACCCTTTTACCATTTTTTGGTAAAGGGTATAAAAAAAATTAATACTGCCAAAGTTCGTAATAGTGGAACTATATAGTATTTCCCTAAAAAATGTTGCTAAAATTTTTAAACTATTTTTGCGAATTCAGCAGCCCCAAAAACTTGTAGGCTGACCACCAAAGAAATTTGTCCAGCTAGATTCGGCAATCGTCTCACTGTGCAGGGTGTTGTTCCGTACTGTGCCAGTGCCTGTCATATGTTGCAATCTGGCTTCCTCAGAAAACATATTTTTGTTGTATTACAGCAAACAAATAAATAACCTGCTAATTTATCACTGATATGGGGGAACCAAATTCTGCAAAGTTTAATATGCTTAATATAAACATTTCAATTTGTTTCACCCTGTATATTGTAAAACAAACCATACATACACATGCATACATAGCTGTACTTATATTTTTATTGTTGTAGTTTAAAATAAATGTAAACAATTGGCAATATGGGCACTTTGAAAAATCTATTTAAGTGCTCTCTTGTGTATTTGTTTCTGTGTGTGTATGGGTGTGTGTGAACTATTCATTATTGTTTGTTGGCTAAGCTATTTGTGTGTGCGTGTGTGTGTGTGTGCGTGTCTGTGTTTATTTGTGTATTCCTTGACACAAAAACTCCATATAAAGAAAATTGCATAAAGTTTATATAAAATGCAAAATAATGGTCTTAGTACAAGTCTTACTACTATGTACTTAATTTACTCTTAATAAACTTAAATTTAAAGTGATTTTACTGATGAAAATCAAGTACTTAGTCCTTAATTGAGTAAATATTTCAAAAATTTAATACTTTAAACGTATTAACAAAATTTTGTTGTACAATGTAAAATGCAATTAGAGTAAATGCATGTGCTTATAAAAGATTTTATTTTTAAGTAATTAAGACAAAGTCTAAATATTAAAAATAAATATATATGTCAAATACCATATAAGGATGTGGCTGATGAATTTTATTACATAAAGAAGTTCAACTAACTACTAATATTATAAATGTGATAGCTTGTATGTTTGAATATATGTTACCTTATAACAAAATAACCGCTGAAGGAATTTTTATAAAACTCAGTACACTGAAGCAAAAAGACACATAGATTGAAAGAATGAAAATTGTCTGCAGGGACTGTCGTAAGAAAAAAAGATCTGCTGCATTAATAAAAATTTAATTATTTAGAAATGGTGCAACGCAATGTATGTATCTGCTGCAGAAATTTCATACATACTTTTTTATACTCTTTTGTTAATAATAAATTTCATATAGATATTTTTCTATTGTCCTTTTTTTTTGTTTTGTCATATAATAAACAATTTACAGAAGTTTCTGATAAGTATTTATTCTTTAAGTATTTTTCAAGTCAATACAATAAACATTTCCTTATTACCACACTTAAGTTCAACTATTATTATTGTAAATTTTTATATCCTTGTTGTAAATTTATTTTATTTTTCTCTACTCCTTTTCTACTTTCATTATTCTTTATGCCCTAAGTGGTCTTTTAGTAGCTTATACATACATATATTTTTATAAAGACGTTTGTTGTTTCTTTTTCTACTTCGATTTTGCTGGTTTATTGTTAACAGAAAAATCTTTGAAGTTTATGTATTGTTAACTGAATCAAGTGTGTTTTTAAGGAAATAAAATTCATATAAAAATCATAAAAATAACTGAGAATAGCAAAAGAAGTTTGCAGTTGGTATTTTGCTGCTGTTATTGTTGATATTTTCTTTTCTTTACATATATATATTTCATATGATGGAATAATCCCACAAGCTGAGTTTTTAAGTGAGAATTTGGAAAGAAAGAAATATCACTGCTTCCTCAAGCGGAGCAAGAGTTTGCTAAGTACTATGACCCTTGGTGAAAGCAAAAGGATTATGAAAAAAATATGAAAAATGCAACTGGAAAGTTATCATTTTAAGCCTAAAATATTGAGAGTTTTGTAGAGAAGAGTGTTAAAATGTTAAAGAAAAATTTCACAATATTACATTAAATACTTGGCCGTAAGTATTTTTCTCTAAATTAAAATATAAGACAGCATACTAGCGATATTTGAAACAATTTTTCCAGTTATGTGATTTACCTTTTACGTCAGTGAAATTCTTAGCTTAGATTAACAGAATTGCTAGGATTCTTTGCAAAGGCCTTAGCTTAAATACTTTTATTTAAAAGGACCTATTATGAAGTATAACTTGTGAAAATCAATATTTCTTCTTTACGTATATCGTAGTTTTTGCAAAACACGAATGTACACACAAAAAAAAAATAAAATAATGTAAAATCAACATGCAAAAATGTCGATTGCAAGTCATATGCAGGGCTATCATGAAAAAAATTCCGTGTGAAATTTCTCCCTTTTCCAATTAGAGTTTTTTGTTTTCCCCACTACTTGCTATTAGTTGGAATTGTTTCCAGGGAAAAATCTCACGCGAAATTTTATTCATGATTGCCCTGATTAAATTTATTAGAAATATTAAGTTGTTTTTGTTTGTTGGTGGTTATTTTCTTTGCTGATAGCAAAGAAAATAGCTGAAAAAATGCATATTACCAGCGAAAAATTCCAGCTGGTGGTATACTAGTCTAGTAGTGGAAGGGTTGCAGATTCAAATATTGCAGACGAGCTAAAGAAGCTTCGAAGCTTATGTGTTCTTATATAACTTTTTTATGCCAATTTACGCAATCATGCAAGTTAAATTATCAATGAAATTGACTGCATTAAACTGAGTTCATCTTCTTTAAACTTGAAAAGTATTTTGATTCAACATGGTTTTTGTATTACTTCAGTATCAAATTCATATTGTTTCAACTTGAAGTAACTTTAATTCAACATGATTCTTATTTGTTTTAAAACAGAAGTAATACTCAGGCAATGAATGCCTACTACTACTACAAGGTGTTACCTTCTTTGGGAAAGAAATAGTGGTAAACAAGTAAGAGTGCTATATTCGGCTGAATCTTATATACCCTTTACCAAAGTGCGTTTATGTAGTATAGATATACATATATAAGCAAATAGTTACTTTTATGTACAAAGAAAAAAATAATAATTTTCAAACCCTAGAATCATAATTTTAGATTTTTCTGATTACTTATACCAATCTAGTAGTTATTAAAAACATATAGAAAGTGTGTTAAGTAAAAAAAAGGAAATTCAAAAACAAATGTTTTTTTCTGTTTTTTTAATGTCTAGAAAAAAATAATTTTTTCCAGCTCTGGAGCTGTGGTTTTTATTTTTATAATTTTATATACCAAACTTTTCTTTCCAAAACGTAAAATATATATAATTTATAGAGGAAAAGATAAAAATTAATTAGACTTAGTTACTTTTATATATCAAAAAAGTGTAAGTGTCTCAACCGTGAACTCATCCTTTTTTATTTTCTGATTTCTTACACCAATCTCTTTTTTTTAAGAATTTAAGAAATGTTAAATTTATAAAAACATGATAAATTTGTTTTAGTAACTAACTTACTTTTGTAAAAAAAGGTAAAGTTTTCCAACCCTGGAATCGTCTTTTTAACTTTTTAAATTGTTTTTTTTATATTTGATATACCAATTTTATTCGTTATCAAGCATAAAATAAGTTTTTTTAATACAAATAGATAAAAATTAGTTTTCGGTAGTTAATTTTTTATATCAGAAAAAGTGTAAGTGTCTCAACCCTGAAATCAAACTTTTTGATTTTTCTGATTTCTTATACTAATCTCTTTTTTTTAAGAATATAAGATATCTTTAATTTATAGAGAAAAAGGGGAATATTCGCTTTAGTAAATTAATTTTCTATAAAAAAGGTAATGTTTCCAATCCTGGAAACATGTTTTAAATTTTTTAAATTGAAATACCAATTTTGTTCGTACTGAAGTATAAAATTATTTTATTTATTTAAAAAAAGTTAAAATTAGTTTTCGGTAGTTAATTTTTTATAGCACAAAAAGGTTCAGTTTCCCAACCCTAGAATCATCCTTTTTGATTTTTCTGATTTCTTACACCAATCTTTTTCTTTTAAGAATATAATATATGTTTAATTTATAAAGAAAAGGAAAAATTTGTTTTAGTAAGTTACTTTTGTATAAGAAAAAAAGTTAAAGTTTTCCAACCCTGGAGACGTCTCTTTAAATTTTTTAATTTTTTTTTTTAGTTAGAAATACTAATTTTATTCATACTGAAGTATAAAATAAGTTTATTTAATAAAAATAATTAAAAAATTAGTTTACGGTAGTTAATTGTATATATTACAAAAATCATAGGTTTTCCAACCCTGGAATCATCCTTTTTGTTTTTCTGATGTCTTACATCAATCTCCTTCTTTTAAGAACATTACATATGTTTAGTTTATCGAAAAAATAGGAAAAATTTGTTTTAGTAAGTTACTTTTGCATAACAAAAAAAGTTAAGGTTTTCCAACCCTGCAAACGTCTTTTTAATTTTTTTAATTTTAAAATTTTAATTTTTTTTAAATTTTTTTTAGTTAGAAAAACCAATTTTTTTCATATTGAAGTATAAAATAAGTTTATTTAATAAAAAATTATTAAAAACTAGTTTTCGGTAGTTATTTTGTATGGCAAAATGAAGTTTAAGTCTCCCAGCTCTGAAACCGTCTGCTGGATTTTGCTGATTTTCAATACCAATCTTATTTTGAAAATTTCTGACCCACCAGTTCAAGAACGAAGTCTCTAGCTTTTCTGGGAGCTTCGAAAAACCGATTTCACGTACAGACAGTCGGACAGACGGACGGACGGACATCGCTTATTCGTCTTCCCTATGCATAAGGATCCAGAATATATATATACTTTAGAGCTTGTTTATTAATATTCTGGAAATTACAAACGGAATGACAAATCTATATATACCCTTTTACCATTTTTTGGTAAAGGGTATAAAAAGGACAGGTGGTGAGGGAAATATTAAAAAAAGCTTAATTCTTTTATAACTCTGCTTTTTGTACGGCTTTAATAAGTGTTACAGTGCCTCTGGTGTCAATGGGGCATATTAAATTTTTTAAGATGTGTTAAGTGATCATTTTATTGGTTATTTTAGTCTGCCAATAGTTCTGCTACACAACGAAAGAGGGCGCTGTGATGTTACATTAGGATTAGTATCATCTGAAGCCGGTATAGTTCAGTGACCAGTGTCTATGCTTTCAACACTTGAACTTTCTTATAAAAAGTAACACAATAGGGAAAATTAATGCATATCACAACAATGTGCGAGATCGTTATAAAGTAGCTTTGTCGGTGACCGGGCTCGAACACAGGATCCAGGACTTTTATTTTGTAGTCAATTTGCTACTCTAACAGATTCAACAGCAATGGAATGTTAAATCAAGATGAAACAAATTTCTATTTTAAAACATCTGCAAGCAACCCAAACTCCATTTGTGCATAATACGCAAGATACCAAAAAGCTTGGTATTACTAACAAGTACCAATGCTTATGATTTTCCTATAAAAATTAAGTAAAGGCATTTCTAATATATTGTTACGTAAAAATATTCCTACAGGGTTAATGCAAAGAACTATCTAGAAGTATTTAACTAAGACTGAGCTTACATCTGGCATTTCTTGTGTATAATTTGCCCAAAAAAGCGTAACAAAATAATTACTAATGAAAAACTGTTTGATTCAGACATATATTTATTGATTTAAACAGTTTCCAATCATGTTGGATTTTATAAAATTATCTATTAGTTATGTATAAAACTGTTTAACTTAATAAATACCTGTCTGAATCAAACTGTTTTTCATGAGTAATTAGTTGGTTACGCTTTTTTACGCTTGTGTGGCACATGGCACACAGATGGAATCCCGGCCTAAAGCACTAAACGCACACACATATTCACGTGCAAACACTATAGCAACAACAATAATTGTGTACATAGCTACAGACATACACACATACAAATAAAAGTGCAAGCACTTATGGTAACCACCCTGTACTACCAGTAGCACGCCGCATTGCCAACACAAGAGTGGTTACTTTGAAATTCAAAAATAACGGCCAATCGAATTATCTACAAACGTCTAGAAGCAGCAACATGAATTTTCCCGATTGTGTTAGAGGACTGTTTGAACATCTGGCTACCAATAGTAAATGACAATACAGATGGCAACATGCACAGATGCCATTACTAAGTACATACATGTTATTACGCCATCTGTCGGGCGAACATTCGAGAACCGGTTCCTGTACTATACAAAGAGGCAGCATGTGCGAGAACAGAGCAGTGCTAATCAGAAAGTAGTCGAGTTAAGACCTCGTTGAAAGTGGATAATAACGGTAAGAAGTAGTTAAGACAAGTTGTAATTTGCTTCATTAAGAATAAATTGAAGAACAGTAGCAAATAAAAATTGTGTGTTATTTATTTTTATTTTTGAGCAATCAAAAGAACTCACATGTTTAATAAAATTTAAACGTAACAATATATAATTCTGGCGAAAAAAACCGACTTCAATGCAAAGATCTGATAGACAATTTTCGAAAAAAGTTTATGGGATACAAAATAAGATTTTAATGGGCGTGCCTCCGCTCATTTTTTAAATGCAAGATTTTGTGTTTTTCAGAGCTCAGGGTGTGTGTCAAGTTTTGTAAAAATCGGTACTGTAGAACCACTTAAAATGTAATATTAAATTTTGATGGGCGCGACTCGGCCCGTTTCTTCAAATGGAAGATTGTATCTATTTTTAGCTCAAGGTGTGTGGTAAGTTTCGTAAAAATCGGTAGAGTAGAACCACCTGAAATATAATAATAGATTTTAATGGGCGTAGATCCGCCCATTTTTCAGATTTAAAATTGTGTGATTACAAGAAACCAAGCTGTTTGCTAGCTTTTTCAGCAATCAAATAAGCAGAATATCATAAAGTCAAATGAAAAAAATTTCGTGGGCGTGTTCTGCCCACTTTCTTACAATGGGACCAATGGGAAGCTATACCCTCTGAGACAAAAATAAAAAATTTTTACACTCATTCTAAAATGTACCGAGTTATGAATTAGCATCCTTTTTTGAAGTCGGTTAAAAAGAACCCTGGAATCATCCAACCCTGGAATCATCCTTTTAATTCCATATGATTTTCTGTAGCATAATACATCTCCCTAAATATAAAATATGTTTAATTTATAGTGAAAAAGAAAAAAATTGTTTCAATAGGTTACGGTTATATAAAAAATTTAATTTTCCATTCCATGAATCGTCTTTTTCATTTATTTTGATTTTTTATACCAATTAAATTTTAAATGAAATATAAAATATGTTTAAATTAAAAAAAAAAACCAAAAATTAATTTCAACTAGTTACTTTTATATAGCAAAGTAAAAATTAAACTTTCCAGCTCTGAAACCATATTTTTGATTTTGCTGATTTTCAATACAAATTTATTACGAACCATTTCTGATACAAAAGTTGAAGACCGAAGTCAAGCTTTTCTGGGAGCTTCGGAAAACCAATTTCACGTACAGACAGGCGGACGGACGGACGTCGCTTATTCGTTTTCCCTATTGATAAGGACCAAGAATATACATATAGACGCTATATGCCGTATAATGACAATGATATCCTTTACCATTTTTTGAGAAGCGTATATTAAGTAAGTTATTTAAAAGGGAAAAATTTTTTTTATACATTACTGTAAATCATGTTGAATTTACATGAAATATATATGAAGCAAAATTATTGCAGAAAATTGTTAAATTAACCTTGTTTTCGTAGATTTTGATACAAAAATTTTTCCGTGTGTTAAGGTTTAATATTGAATTCTAAAAAATTCATTTAAGTTTCAAAATTATTCAGAATTTCTTCTCTTTTAAGTCTCCTAACTTGCATTAAATATTGATTTCCATGATTCTAAGGTGGAACAAAGGGCCACAACTTTCATTAAATAATTCTTCCTGATTTTATATTTATTAACTAAGTTCAATAATTTAAATCTTAAGCTAAAATGAACTTTTTTTTATTACTACTCGTTTATTAAAAGAAAAGTTAAAAGTCTTGCGAAATGGATTTTATAATTTGCTAAAAATTTTGTTTGTGTCATAAAAAAACTTAACTTTTCAAAAGGTTGCCTCTTTTTTTTTGTCGTTTTATAACAATCTTCTTCTATATTTTAATCATCTTGGACTTTTTGTGCACACTTTGTAGCAAATTCTGTTGAAATTGTTAAATGAAAGGGCATCGTCATATTTTGTAAAAAGGGCGACTAGGTTGCTATTTGTTGTTGTTATTTATTTATAATAAAAAGCATGCTGGTTATAAAAGAAACCATTGAAGAAGTAAGAAGAAAAGAAAAAAAAATTGTGTGATAAATTTTTATGAATTTTTGTGCAGGATAAAGAAATACTCGTACATAACTTGCAGGTAATTATATTAGCTTTTAAAAGAGCACACATTGTGTTATAATAAAGTAGGAGTAACTGAGACAATAAAATTGAAATATTTTTCGAAAGAAAAATTAAACAATAAACAGGAAAAAATAAAATAACATTGCAATAGCCATTAATTTAATGTACTTCTAGAATCAAGAATTTAAATACATTGTATAACAATTTTATTATATAAAATTTGGTGTGGGGTAAACAAGCTGTGAAAAGCATGCAGGAATTTGCTTATTCGTTAAACTAAGGCTGAGCACACATCTGGCATTTCGTGTGTTGTCATTTTGTGGTGCCATTTCTAAAAAGTGTTCGATGTTTTATCGAAAGCACAAGAAAAAATATCGGATATAAGAAATGTTGCCACTACTAGTACACACTATTTCGATGTCACAAAACTTATAATGTGTACTCGGCAGAAGTGTTGTTAATTTTTTTTTGCAACACCTAAATTCCGGTTGATGTTTTTCATTAGAATTTTAATGGTAATTGTAATTTTTTTCTAAGCATGTACATCACTGCTAGCCAGAGAAGCGCCAGAGTGCCGAACATCAATCGGCTTTTTGTACAAATGAATGCACATACGCTTATATTTTACTCTCGGTTTTCTCTCTGTGGGCAGCATTGATGTACATACATATGTTCATATGTATTTGTTTTGTGAAAAAATTTATGATTTTTATACCCTTTACCAAAAAATTGTCATTCCGTTTGTAATTTCCACAATATTAATAAGCGAGTCATAAAGTATATATATAAAAATTGGTATTTTTAATAAAAGAAATTAAAAAATTAAAAAGACGTTTCCAGGGTTGGAAAACTTTAAAGTTTTTTATACAAAATAAACTTACTAAAACAAAATTTTCCTTTTTCCTATAAATTAAATATATCTTATATTCTTGAATGAAAGAGATTGGTGTAAGTAATCAGAAAAATTAAAAAGGACGATTCCAGGGTTGGGAAACTTAAAATTTTTGTGATATAAAAAATTATTTACCGTAAACTAATTTTAATTTTTTTTTATTAAATTAACTTATTTTATACTTCAGTACAAATTAAATGATATTTCAAATAAAAAAAGAGGTAAAAAAATTAAAAAGACGTTTCCAGGGTTGGAAAACTTTAACTTTTTTCTGATACCAAAAGAAACTTACTAAAACAAATATTTCTTAATATTATTAAAAAAAATAGGTGAAAGAAATCAGAAAAATCAATAAAGATGATTCCACGGTTGGGAAACTTGGGGTATTTTATATACCATATAACTAGGTCGAATTAATTTTTTTTTATAAATTATATATATTTTACGTTTTGGTGTAGAAAATTATAAAAATTAAAACCGCAGCTCCAGAGCTGGAAACTTTGAACTTTTTTTCTGCATATTAAAGTTACAAAATAAAACTATTTTTTTAATTTGATTTTTTGATATCGTATGACGTGACGTCGTTTTTGATAACTGGAATAAGGGTGAATATAAAATACTTCTTAAATTCAGATTGTAGAATAAAATATTCAACTTATTGCTAATATCGAAAAAAATATTTAATCGAAAAATACCGAAAGGTCACTTACAAAAATTGCACTAAAGCAAAAAATTATAAATTTTTTCACAAAACATATGCATATATATGAATGTGCTTATAAATGTATCTCTATACTTTATATACGCACTTTGGTGAAGGGTATATACGATTCGGCACAGCCGAATTTACTAAACATTAATAAGAAGTCGTTACAAGCTGTCAACTTTTCCCATTATATAGTGGAGTTTAATTATAGTGATTAAAGAGCAGGGACCTGGCGAATTTTAATTGTTAAATGTAAAATTAGCAAGGAAAACAAAAAACTTTAAAATCAAATACGGGTCCAGAAAAAAATTAGTAATAACTTATATTAAGCACAACTTACATTTTTGTAAAAACTATACACCGTTCGCATTACTTTACAGAAATTATGTAATGACTGCCGAGCAAAACCAAAATTATTCTCTGCATGGCACAGTAGTAGAGCTTGTGCTTGCTTATCTTGCATATAGTTCGATATTTTTTTTTGCATGTATTCGTGAAAACAATTTTTTTGCTCGTAATGCCATAGATAAGCGCTAAAACAGTAAGTAAAATGCTTGACTTCATTCACAGCTTCAAAAGCTTCTAATAAATTGGAATACGATGAATCATAACAATTCACATATAACATTTTTGGTGAATGTAATACTAAAGTGAAAGTAAGCTAATACCACATGCAATGCATCAAACACACGAACGCTGATGATGAAGCCGTAACAGCATGTTGTTCCGTTTTGCTAATATTTATCAGAATAATTACAAATGTCTATAGTGCAATTGGTTCCTTGAAAATAATCAGAGATTATATTGTTTACTAAAAATATACGAACTTTAGGCTAATCAAAAACAGGGAAATAAACATTAAGTTGCAACAAAAAATTTTAAACGAAAAATTAAATTTTATAAAATTTTTTATTATTGTTCGAACTTTGTTTGTTTCTATATTCACGACTAGGCTAAACTTCGTATCGGTCTATAAGCTTAATAACATGTGATGATAATTTAAGGACAAATAAAACTAAAATTAATTGAAAATTTTCTGAAAAACACTGGCAGAATGGAACAATTAGCTGTTTTCGAAAGTCATGATGTAGATGATGTAGATTTTTGCTTTGCTGAGCTTTTCAGTGCAAATGGAATATGTGAATTAATTTGATTCATCGCATTACAATACGCTGAAAGATTTTTTTTTGGAAGCTCAAATTTACCATCTCTCTTTCTCTTTTTTATTTTTGGCAGTTGTACCTCTTTTGTTCTCAGCTCCTCATATCATTAATAATAATATTACGCTATAAAGGTAGTTTTATCTTTAAAAAAAAAAACTAAATAAATTGAAAATTATATTAAACAGTAAATCGAAATTATTCATGCAAATATATTCAGTTTTTTAAAATTTTTAAACTTTTTGCATCTTTGATAAAGAAAAATTCTAAGCATTGTCAGAAAATTACTATTCCTTTTAAAACATTTCGAGTGTTGCAAAGTTCTAATTGTTATATTTCCATTTTTAAAAAAGCCATCAGCCACTGTAGACAGTACTCAGCTACCTTTTCTGACGAAGAAACCACAATAGCAACAACAACAACAACATTATCATCATCATCATCAAAAATAACCGTTAAAAAGGTATTCTAGTACAATGCGAAAACTATATACATTAAGCTAAATTAAGTTTGCCTGCGGACCTAGCAAATTTCATAGACTTACTTACCTTTATTAAAGAAAAATGGTTCGTTCCTGCCGTCTCACTTCCGACCCAGCACAGCCATTGCAAAATACAAACAAACATACACACACAAAAGTAAAATACAAACAAAAATATAAATGTGCATATTTTTGTAAATTGAAGATTTAACTACAGATTATGAAATTAATATCGAGCGGAGACAAAATAAAAATTAAACGAAATATATATTTTTGTTTTAAAAGTGTGTGTGAAAGAGAGAGAGAGAGAGAGAGAGAGGGAGAGAGAGAACACAACAAGAATTTAACCATTTTAACCACAGGCCAAAATCATTATCATTTAATGGTCATCTTAATAAACAGTTTTGTCTTATTTTTTTCGTTTGTTTTTAAAGGCAACATTTTCAAATTGCTGCACTCACTGTATGTATGTATGAGTAGCAGGATAATCGCATTCAATTTCACTAAAAGCAAATATTTCGAAGAAGCAAAATATAATTTCTTATCAAGGTTTGTTATCGATAGATAACTTTGTTTGCATTTTTCAAAAATAATATAAACGAAAAGCTTGTAATATTATAAGTAAAAAATAAATTTAAATTAGAATGGGTTATTTTATATTGCAATTGGATTTTGAACATTTAAAGTTTCTTATAGTGCCCAGTTTGAAGTCAAAATGCATACAAATTTTTTTGGCTTTCAATTCAAACAGCCACAGGGTAGAGCTGCTCGATGTTAATCGATGCATCGTAAACATCGATTTTTTGGTTTTGATACATCGAATAAATATCGATGTATCGTATCATACGATGTTAATCGATACATTGATGTTTTTACTAAATGTATCGAATATATATGTATATTTAATGTAGTTTTTTAAAATAATTGAAATTTATTTGCTGGTAGTTTAGCATGTCTATATACGTATTTCATTGGCGCTTGATTGAACCAAATCATCAGTAGACTTTCTACCACAAATTTTAAACAGTCACAAACCTCTTACTTTATGCATAGACTTTCAAAAACTATATGAGAATTCATAAAATAATAATACTTTTGAAAATCACAAAAGAAAAAATAAGCTTAGTAGGCTTTGAAAATGATACAAAACCCAGCAAATAATTTATGTCCAGGTGAACTCATTTTATTTTTCTACATCCTTATACAATTAGAAATCCATTGGATAACAATAAAAGTATTTACAAGGCTAAATGAAAAATAAAACATTAATTGAACTTTAAAGAAAATTTATTATTTGACATATTGTCAGAAGTGTACATAAAATAATTGAAATTTATTTGCTGGTAGTTTAAATTTTAAAATTGTTTTAAAATCGCTTGGTGTAACAACACAATACTAAAGGTATTCTTTGTCAATTTACAAAGCTTCATCGGAGCAACAGGGTTATTTTACAGCATCCAAATACATATTCTTATTGTGAAAAAATTTTCTTGGTATTGTATGGTAATAATCAGCAATGTAAGTTCTTTTTCCATATTTAATGTTAAAATCAATAATATATTTGGCTAAAAATTACTATTACAGAAGGTTTTAGACACCTAGTGAAAGTTATATCACCACATTTTAAAGTTCCAAGTAGAGCTACGGCGACTCATTTGGTTGATAAAAAAATATGACGCTTTGTCAGGAACAATGAAAACTAAATTACACACAATGGAAAATATTACTTTGACAACTAACATTTGATCCGATTTGCAAAGTTGTAGAGCTGGCCTTTGAAAAAAGAAGCACATACCGTGCTTTGCACGCATGCTTTTCTTAAAATCGACTTTTATTTATTTAATAAATTTTCTTGGTTCCAATTAATCAATTCGATGCATCGTGAAAATCGATGTTTTTTTAAATCGATACATCGAATAACATCGATGTGAATTAATAATGAATCGAATAGGAAAACATATCGATGTTTTTTTTACTTGAGCGGCTCTACCACAGGGGAATTGATTGTTGTTTATGGAAGGGAATTCATGGAGTTATTTAAAACTCTGCTAGAGATTTCGATTATCAACTGGTATAGATTGGTATTGAAAAATCGAGCAGACGGTTTCAGAGCTGGAAAACTTAAACTTGATTTGGCCATATAAAGGTAACTAGCTAAAACTAATTAAAATTGATATTAATTTAAAATTAATTTGTTGGTGGTTCAGCAAATAAATTTCAAATTAAAATAAACTTCTGACAATATGTCGAATAATAAATTTTTTTTAATGTTAAATTTAGATTTTATAATTAATTTTGCCCTATAATTACTTTTATTGTTATCCAATGAATTTCTAATTGTATAAAGGTGTAGAAAAATAGAATACATTCATATCGAATATAAATTATTTGCTGGGTTTTGTATACGTTTGTAAGCCTACTATGCTTATTTTTCTTTTGTGATTTTCAAAAATATTATTATTTGTGAATTCTCGAATAGTTCTTGAAGGTCTGTGCATAAAATAAGAGGTTTGTGACTGTTCAAAATGTGTGGTTGAAGTCTTCTGATGATTTGTTATAGCAAAAATGAAATGCATATAGACAACGCTGTTGAAACAACATGAATTTAATTAAATTAACCCAATAAGCACTCAAAAAATTAAAATTCAAGCACTTGAAATTGAACTGGAAACAAAGTTGAATTCAAGCATTTTTTTCAAGTAATTTTCAAGTTTGAAAATGTTTTAAAATAAAAAATCAAACAACATACATATATGCTCAAACCTTGTCAAATACGTAATTTATTTATTATTAAAACTGAAATTGTGGTGAATAAATCAAAAACAAATAAATAAAAGTGAATTTGGAAAACATAGGTGAGTAAAACGTGAAAACAATAGAGAAGGCAGATGTGCAGAAAATAATTATTAGAAAACAAAGGAATTGCATTTTGCTTTCATTTTAAAAGGCTTGTTTTTGCAGCTTGAAATATACTTGAATTCAATTGTAATACAAGGTTGAACTACAGTATAATTCAAGGCTTGAATTAAACTGTACTACAACTGAATTGTTCGCATTGAGTTCAAGTTCCCTTTTCACTGGAGAATGCTATTGAAATAAAGTGTTAATCAAGCATAATTCAACCCTTGACAATTGATTGTGTGGCTTGAATAACACTTGTTTTACACTTGATTTCAACCAAAATTGCTTATTGGGAAGTAATTTTATTATATTCATGGTTTTGTGTTTGTGTGTGTCATTATAGGCATAAGGAAAACATTTGTGTATTATACTTATAGTTTGGCTTCCCCGGCAAAGATTTGAACTCAAACTCATTGCTGGTTAGTCAACGCGCTTACCTGTGCGGCCACATTATCCTTAAATATTCTTAATAAATATCGAGCCATAACCGCTTTGTTTTTTTTACGAAAATCGACTATTTACGATCGCAAATGATCGATTTTGGTCAAAAATTGAAATTTTAAAATTATTTCCCTTAAGCTATTTTTGCGCTTATGGTACGATATTTCCATGATGTTATTAGCATTATTCTTAAAAATGTTTTTGTGACTGACTATACCCGTCCTATGCATGCCTTCACATAGGAAGTAGCAAGGTGGTTGTCAACGAAATTCCACAAAGGAAACGCAAGACTATAAGGCTATCCGCCGCCAATCAGTCAACCAGTGAGAGCGAGACGAAAAACTCTCAAAGGGCGAACAACACACACAAGCCTAACGGAACTTAATAAATAATTACGATGACGCGAGACGGTGTTCTTCAACCCAGAGCTGCTCAGCGACTGTCCAAATATTTATTTTTTTCTATGTACTTTTCTCACACATACATCTATAATTTTATTTTTGACATCACTGATTTAAATATATACGAGTACATGCACATATGTATGAAAAAATATTGCTCATACGCATATTTTATACAGTCATTAATATTAGAGATGTGCACGTGAGTGTTTTTTGACTCACGACACGCACGCTCACGCAGAAAAATATTTTACTCACGCACTTTCACGCACGAATGGTTTTGAACATTTTCGCGATCACGCACGCTCACGAATAAAATATTTTTAATCACGCACGAGTGGTTTACAACTTATCACGATCACACGCACTCACGAAAAGTATATTTATAATACAATTTGCATGTTTTTTGGGTTGAAAAATAGGTTCTTACATATACATATGTACATATCTATGTATATATGTATGCTCGTGTTTTTGTAAAATTTACAATGTAAATTAATATAAAGAAAAGTTAATTTAATATCGTTTTAAATATTCGAATTCGAATTCTCGTATATCAAAAATTGACATTCCGCATATGTATGTATGTATACATAAATAATATAAATGTGAAGCTAAGACGTATGATCAATTAAATAAATGATAATCAAATAAATGAGAAAAGCATATTATATGAGAAAACATACAAATTTCTAAAATTTTTGTGTTACGTAACATTTTCAAAGACTCCCCCCTACCCCCATCATAACAAATCATAACAAAAGTCGAACCCCACCCCTCCCCCTACAACGTTACGTAATATATGGACGGCCCCTAAAGCAAAAAATATTTTCTGCGGTACAATTCGTCAGTAGTATTGTTGACAAGGGTACTGTTGAATCAGTAGTGTTTCTCAATTGATACTTCCTACAGGGTATCTAAGAAACATACGTACATACATACATACTTACAAAGCTGTATGTACCCATCAAACAAAATGCTCCGAATTCGTAAAGAATTCGTAACGATTGGTCGACAAAATCTTCCGATTTCGGCACCGAAATGTTACCGAAATCGTAACAATTTTTGTATGAAATGGTTGACACGACTTCGTAACAATATGTCGGTACGAATTCCTTACTATAAGTCGGTACGAATTCGTAACGACATGAAGGTACGATTTTTTTTGCTTTTATAGCAGAGTACCGCTTCACCGTTGTGTTGCTGCTATTGTCGAAATAATTTGCACACACTCACGTTTTTTAATATATGTTACAATCTTTTTTTTTTTTTTTTTTATCAACATATACATATTTATTTAAAAAAAATTTCACAGACTTTTACTTATTTACTCAAAAATCAAAGTTTTACAGCCTTATTGAAAAAAATATTTTACTTGAGCTTTATAGTAGCTTCATAGTAGCTACCAAGCACTTTAAGGCTAACATTGATTTGTTAAGAAATTGTATTCAAAAGACAACTTTAGTTATTTTGTGATTTAATAATAAATTCTGGTAACACCACCATGTTCTACAACCATTTCACAGCTTATGATGTACAACATCGAATACAATTGCATTCGAGTATTCAAATAATTTTTTATTTTATTAAATACATTTTTATTATCTTGAAGTTAAGCAACCTAATTTATAAAATATAAGCTTCTGCCATGGAAGCAAGACAGATAAACATTTTTATGAAGTAAAAGTAAAAAAATATGATGAACATAGAAAAATTATGTCAAATTATTTTATTCGAACGAAATGAGTATTTGAATATCCAGCTTTTTTCAATTCGTTTTGTTTGAATGTACATCACTAAAACATTTTTGTATAATTGTATTTATTTTAATATTTTTTTATGGGTTTTGCTATGTATTTCGAATCAGTTGGATAATTTAGTGATATTTCCCATGACAGAAACGTACAAACGTAGGTGCCTACTTTAGAATTTTGATGTAATAATTTTTTTAGAATACAACCTTACTTAACATTGCTTTTCAAAGCTTTGTTAAGTTTTTTTGAATATGACCCTTACTGTTTAAAACAAATTGTTCAGAGAAACTACCGAAATGTCTTAACGAATTCGGTACGACAAGTCTGACTTCAGAAAAATTCGAAACATTTTGTCTGGGGAGTATTCATTATGTTTGTAAGCTCATACTACCATACATATTACTATACATATATACATTTATTATTATAAATTAATAATAAATGCAGGAATGTTATCTCGTGAGAGCGTGAGAATTCGTGCGTGATTATTAAAAAAGCTCACGCATAATCACGCACTTGTAAATTTTTTTAGTTATAATATTTGATCACGAATCACGTGAATCACACGTGACACGATAAAATCACGACATTTGCACATCTCTAATTAATATTTCAAAAAAATCATAGCATACCTTGCGGCTTGCAGAGATTTGTGCTACACTCATACCCAGCAAAAATTAAATGAACGCGTTCAAAATGAAATAATGTTCCATGCTTTCTTGAGCATTTGTTTCTTAGAATGCATTCTGATTATAATAGAAAATCATAAATAATGCTATAGTTTTTTAACTAATTTAAAACGCATGCGGCATTACTGGGTAATATATTGAAATAAATACAATACAATAAAATAATACAATAGCTCAGTGGCAGAGAGTGTGTCTTGGGAGTGAGAACAGTTCGGTTCGTATCCTGCGAAAAAAGTTTTTATTTATTTGTTGGTTTTGTATTTACGTGAAAAAACATCATCGAATCAGGGAACTTGCATGGGTTAAATTCATTTAGTTGAATGGATATCAAATTATTTAAATTCCCGCACAAACACATGATCTCCAATGACAAGCTAATGTAAAAATCATGCATGTTTCACCTAAATCGAACCAATGCGTCATCACTTGAACCCATGATTCAACACATGATTTGTCATGTTTTTTTTTTTGCTGGGTATATGTATTTAATGTACAGTGGCGTGAAACTTTTTCTTCGGCACTTATTACTTTTTTAGGGTTCCGTACACCAAAGGTGAAAAGGAACCCTATTGTTTTCGCTACACTGTACTTCTGTCCGGCTGTCCGTCACACGGTATTTTCTCAGGAACCGTAAGAGCTACGGACCTAAAATTTAGACACAGTATGTAATGGGTGTTTTTTATTGAGGTATAGAACTTTAAGTTGGCATCACTTTTTTAACTGGCGGCCATTTTGTCAGCTGTCAAGTGATTAATATTTAGTTTGGTTTGCCATTTCATCATGAACAGGTTGACAAAAGAACAACGCTTGCAAATCGTGCAAATTTATTTCGAAAATAATGGTTCAGTTCGCGAAGTTTACCGCAAGCTCCGTCCATTTTATGGTCGACATAATCGTCCATCAGAGCAATTAATTCGGTTAACCATGGATCGTTTTCGCACTACGTTTACTCTATGTGATAATACGCATCCGCAGAGACGTCGAACAGTGCGCACCGAAGAAACAATTGCCGCTGTAGAGCAAAGTGTTTAAGAGGACCCGAATGAATCGATTCGCCACCGTGCACAGCAATTGGAGCTTTGTCCATCAACTTTATGGAAGATTTTGCGCAAAGATCTTGGCTTGCGACCTTACAAGATCCAGCTTGTGCAAGAATTAAAGCCGCGAGACCATGCAATGCGTCGTGATTTTGAGATTGATCTCGATGCTGATTTTCATCGCAAAATTTTGTTCAGTGATGAGGCTCATTTTTGGTTGAATGGCTACGTCAACAAGCAAAATTGCCGCATTTGGAGTGAAGAGAATCCACATGAGACCCTTGAGACGCCATTACATCCACAAAAACTTACTGTTTGGTGTGCCCTATGGGCTGGTGGAGTCATTGGGCCATACTTCTTCCGAAATAATGCTGGAGAGTCAGTTACCGTTAATGGAGACCGGTATAGAGCCATGATAACCGACTATTTTGTTCCCGAATTGGATGGCATGAATGTGGATGAGTTGTAGTTCCAACAAGACGGCGCTACATGCCACACAGCGCACGTCACAATCGATTTATTGAAGGAAACATTCGATGAGCGCATAATTTCGCGGAATGGACCTGTCAATTGGCCACCAAGATCGTGTGATTTGACACCATTGGATTATTTTCTTTGGGGATATGTGAAGTCGCTTGTCTACGCCAACAAACCAGAAACGTTAGGGGACTTGGAAGCCAACATTCGTGGCGTTATTGCCAACATACGGCCCCATATGCTCGAAAAAGTGGTTGAAAATTGGACCTGTAGAATTGGCTTTATTCGAGCCAGCCGCGGCGGCCACATGCCCGAAATCATATTTAAACATTAATGGCATAAAATTATCCTTCCAATAAAGCCAAATTATTGGACATTAAAACGATTTTCTTGTGTTTTATTTCAATTTGAAGTTCTATACCTCTAAAAAAACAACCTTGGTCGCTACAACAACAAATACATGAGAATTAAAAATTAAAGGGTGTTCCAAAACGAGCAATGAAATATGTTAAAATCCCATGTAATATACATACAATTGTATGAACATGTGTATATTGAAACTTGAAATTTGTAAGATTAGTGTATTTTTATACAGACTACAAGAATTAACACTAAAATTTAAAAAATTTAAATTAAAGGGTGGTCCATCAGTTAATGCAATTTTGACTATGTAATTTTGACAATTTGCTATATCTTGGAAACCGTAAGAGGCAAACACTTGAAATTTTCAGAAACGGTAAAACTAAAAAAACCGAAAATTATAAAATCGCCAAACAAAAAAAAAAAAAAAAAAAAAAATCGCCAAAAATTAAAAAAAAATCGCCAAAACGAAAAAAATCGCCAAAATTAAAAAAAAAATTCTAACACTAAAATAAATCGCCAAATTCGAAAAAATCGCCAAAATGAAAAAAAAATCCAAAATGAAAAAAACGCAAAAAATTGAAAAAAATCGCCAAAACGCGAAAATGTCGCCAAAACTAAAAAAAAATTGAAAGAAACAAAAAATCGCAAAAATTAAAAAAAAATCGCCAAAAATAAACAAAAACGCCAAAATGAAAAAACGCCAAAAAACCGAAAAAATCGCCAAAACAAGAAAATAAAGTGTCTAAACTAAAAAAGAGCCAAAATTAAAAAAAATCGCCAAAACCGAAAAAACGCAAAAAACGACAAAACAAAAAACCGAAAAGACCCCAAAAACGAAAAAAATGCCAAAACTATATATTATATAGGATGAAGTTTGTATTAAATTACATATCTAGGGTTCGTACGGAACCCTATGTGCGCGAGTCATAGTCGCACTTTACTGAATTTTTAATTGTTTTTGTTTAATGAAAAATTTTGTGTTGAACAGCAGTTAACCATGACTGCAGTATCACACCATCTCATATACAAGTTCTACTGTGGACCGCCTTGGGAATATTTGCTATGTCTTCCTGCTTGAAAGTATTTCATTAAATGGTCCCAATCGTTCATCTCGAAATTTTGAATTCGTGACAAAATTTTAATTTTAACTATCGGACAAATTAAGAAAATGCTGAACCGTTTAGCAAGATGTGTTATCAATTTAACAAATTTTATACAAATATTAATTTTTATTTTAAAGAGATTATGTTTTTTTTTGTGAAAATCTGTTTTGGACGGAAATTTGTTTTGTAAACCTTTAGAAAATCGAATGTTGCTTTTGCGCAAAAAGACCTTCAAAGTTATTTGACTTATGATCTTTTTTAAAAATTTTTCCATCGCTCTTTTCCCTTCTCCATGGCTCTTGGCCTATATTTTCTTTATTATAAAAAAAATAGAAATCTAGAAATCCTACTTCACAAAAAACCACATACAAAACTAGTTTTTTGATATTCCAAAAATTGAGGCGCTCAATAATAATTTTCCAAATTCTTTTAGTTTTTATTTAGAAAAAGTTTAAAGTTTAATTTTTTTTAAATTTTCGAAATTTATTGCTCGTTAATAAAACTTTAAACTTTAATTTAGGAAAATGAAATTAGAGATGCTTTTTAGAATATTTAAGGAATTTACATCCTACTTTTGCGATTCGCGGAACATTTAAAAAAAAGCAAACAAAATTTAAAAGTGTCGAAAATTTTTTTTATTCAATTAATTTAATTTTTTTGCTTTTTTATTCTTAAACCTCTTTAAATTAATTCATCAATTGCATTGTATTTCTTTTTTGAAATTTAAAACTTTGTCAAAAAGTTTTTTTAAATGCTTTCACTCCTTCACGCACTTTCTTTTTTATTTAAGCTTCTGTTAAAAATATTTTTGCTACTAAATTTTTAAGTATATTAAGCATTAAAAAAATTAATTGCTATAAAATCACTTTGAAAATTTTCTATTCCCTTCACAAACATTATTTAACTTATTCTGTATTAAATACTTTGTTTATTTTACATATATTATGAGTTTAATGGTCGTTATTTATTAATAATTAAAGGAAAGCAAAAGCATATTTATTATGAATTCACAATGTTTTGAAAAGATCTATTAAAGAATTTACTTATTAACAGCTTTCTTTTGGGTTAAATACATATTAGACAGTAGAGCAATTAAATTTTAAATTTGTGGAAGCAAAAGTATTTAATCTTATTTAAATTAAATTTGGTAAATATTTATTCTTATGCTTATGTTAATGACTTTAAATTTATGTAACTATGATACGAATTGTATACAAATGTAATTCAAGAAAATTTGTTTAGTAAATTACTTAAGATGATTTCTGCTAGGGAGAAAATATCTTTGTGTAAATATTTTTACTCATTACACACCCTTTTAAGGGTACATACTTATTTGAGCAGGAGTTAATTGGTTAAGATATTGCACAAAAATATTTATAATAGCATTTTGCACAAAACTTCCAAACACATCTTATGTGCTAAATATATTCGTGTATAAGTTATACTTAAAAGCATTTGAAATTTTTATTACTAACTGGCGCTAAAATTTAATATCAATAATAATAATTTAATTTGAAATTTATTTGCTGGTGGTTCAGCGTTGTCTATATATTTCATTGTTGCTGTAACAAATCATCAGTAGACTTCAACCACACATTTTGAATAGTCACAAACCGGGGTTTTTGTATTAGTTTCAAAGCCTACTACGCTTATTTTTCTTTTGTGATTTTCAAATATATTATTATTTGTGAATTCTCAAATAGTTCTTGAAAGTCTGTACATAAGATAAGAGGTTTGTGACTATTCAAAATGTGTGGTTGAAGTCTACTGATGATTTGTTACAGAAACAATGAAATATATAGACAACGCTGAACCACCAGCAAATAAATTTCAAATTAAAATAAACTTCTGACAATATGTCGAATAATAAATTTCTTAAATAATAATTTAATATTAATAATATATTAATTTAATATTTAATATTAATATTATATAATACTTTTGATCAAATTTGCACAAATTTAAAACAATTTGCTCAAATTTGCACGAAATTGAACATTTTTCTAAAATTCCTATTTTATTTTTTCTATTTAATTTTTTTTTACAAATTTGAACAAACTTGTACAAATTTGACCAAACTTGCACAAATTTTTGTAAAATTATTATTTTCCTTTTTCCTACTTATTATTTTTTTTTTGTACAAATTTGAACAAACTTGTACAAATTTGACCAAACTTGCACAAATATGCACAAATTTGCACAAATTTGGACACACTTAAAAAAATTATAAAACAAATTAATTTTCAGAAGTAAAATATAGAAGAAAGAAGGCGTAGAAATAGCCTTAAAATAAATTTGCACAAATTTGAACAACAAACTTGCACAAATTTGAACAATTGTGAAAAAAAACTTGAACAAATTTGAACAAACGTGCACAAATTTTGAAACTTTCTAGCAAATTTGAATAAATTTGGACAAATTTGCAAACAAAAAATATAAAAAAGAAAACATTTTGATATGCAATGATATCGTTGAGTATTATGATAATTTTGAGGTTTTTTTTTTTTTTGTAAGGAGTAAAAAAGAACTTTTAAATAAATTTGCGAAAATCTGAACAAACTTGCATAAATTAGACCAAATGTGCAATAATTTGGATACACTTGAAGCAACCTTTAAAAAATTTTAATAAATTTACAAAAAATAAATGTGTGTGATATGCAATCATATCGTTGAATTTTATGTTTTCCTACTTTTTTCATAAGAAGTGGCAAAGACCTTTAAATAAGTTTGCACAAATCTGAACAAACTTGCACAAATTTTGAAAAATTTGCAAAAAAATTTGTGTAGGAGAACATTTTGATAGGCAATATAATCGTTGAATTTTATCTTTTTGTCAAAATTTGAAATAAAATTTGCACAAATTTGGACACACCTAAAGAACTTAAAAAAATTTTAAAAATTTGAGCAAATTTTGATAAATATAAATAATACTTATCAATTTGTTTTTATAAAGTACAGTATTCCTTAAATTTCTCTAATAGAATTAGTGAAACTGCCCAAAATTTCACTGCAAAAAAAAAAAAAAATTAACGAATAAAAAATTTAGAATAATCGATTAAATTTTATTTACTTTCAATCTCCATAGCGGCCCTTTAAGTAACGTTCATATCGTCTGCAAATGATATCTAATTGCCCAAACTAAATACTTCTCTCACCATAAACCAAAATTTCACTTTAAATTTTAATCATTTATATATTTTGTTTGATAGTTGATATCAAAAGCGCGGTTAATTATCCATAATGTATTTAATTATTTTTGGAAAATTTAAACCAGAAACTATTTTCATGTTAAAAAAATTAACTATAAAAAAATGTCAGTAACACTTGTTGGCAATGTGGTTTTTAATTCATTTTGATAAATTGTCTGCATGTAAAATGAGGCAGAAATAATGAAAATTAATGAATATTCTTTAGCGTTAGTGAAAATAATATAATTCGAAGGAGTAATTAAATAAAAATTGGTGTATAAAGTGAGTTTCAAAATAAATAAAAAAATATATTAATATACTAAATAAATATTATTTGGGGATATTTTTTGTAAATTTATTAAAATTTTTTCTAAATAAAAGCGAATTTTTTTTTATATTTTTAGATAAAAAGTGTTTTTAATTTTTTAAATAACACAACAAACATTTTAAATTTCTCTTAATTTCTTTAATAAATTTTTTTTAATAAATTTTTTTATACTCGTAATATTTAATTAAAATATGTATTAACGATTTGTTAATAAATTTATTTATTTGAACTACTATGGATTTTTTTTCATTACCCAAAGATAAGTTTCATTTTCCAATCTACGAAAACAAGGTTAATTTAACATTTTTCATTTGTGTTTCACGCTAATTCAAAATAATTTACAGAAAATTCTTCCTTTTGAAATAACCTTATTTCATAATAATTTAACATGCTAATAAAAAGTTACGAGTATTTCAATTGAAACAACGTGAATTTGATACTGATATCACAAGAACAACTATGGCGAATCAAAGTTATTTCAAGTTGAAACAACATGAATGAAATTTACTGTACTCATTTTTGTAACCTGCCCCTATGGCTGAGTGGTAGCACAGAGGTCGTGGGTTCGATCCCCGACATACACCCTGCGTGTTTTCCGCAGACAAGCTAATCGCTTCGCGGGTTATTTTGTGTTAAAAAAATATAAAAAATATGCGACACATATAGTATATATATTCTTGGTTCTTATGAACAGGGAAGACGAATAAGTGATGTCTGTCTGTTCGTTATTCCGTCTCTCCGCCTAACGTATTTGAAATCGGTTTTCCTATGCTACCAGAATAGCTACAGACTTCAGTCTTGGACTGGTGTATCACAAATGGTTTAAAATAGCTTCGTATTTAAAATCAGCAATATCGAGCAGACACTCTCAGAGCTGGAAAACATATAAAAGTAACTAGCTAAAAATATTTTTTTAATAAAAAAAAATTTTGGTTGGAAAAATTTAATTTTTTACATTAAAGTAACCTACTAAAACTAATTTTTCCTCTTTCCTCTTTCCTATAAGTTAAACATATCTGACATTCTTTAAAGAAATATTTTGATCTAGGGGGGAATCAGAAAAATTTAAAAGGATGATTCCAGGGTTGGGAAAATTACATTTTTTGTGATAAAAGAAAATAATTAAGTCTAATTATTTTTGTTTATAAATTTGGTGTTATTTGTTCATTAATAATTATCACATGTAATTTGGCTTAAAAAGCGATACGAAGTTTAGCCCGTGCAAATCACAAATATAGAAACAAATGGAGTTCGAATAATAATTAAAATTAACTAAAAATTAATAGCCATGGGCCTGTGGCAAAAATTTAAAAATAAAAATATACTTAATAGTAACAAACCAAAAAAGTTTGTCTTAAGTAGAACAAAAAATAAGCAAATTAAGTAACATGTGTATAATTAGTAAAAAGAACAAAACGACAATGGTAAGACTGTTGTAAATATAGTGATGGTAAAATTGAGCTTACAATACAAAAAAGCCTTCAGCAAATTGAAATACGATGAATCAAAACAATTCACATATTCCATTTGCAAAGAAATGCTAAGTATATAAAGCAGAAATCTACATCAACTGACACCACACACAGTGGACCAAACACAAAAGAACGCTGATGATGAAGGTTTAGTGGCCTTCGAAAACGGCTGGCTGTTCCGTTCAACTATGTGTTGTTAGTCAGAATATTTACAACAGACTTTGGTGTTATTTGTTCATTAATAATTATCACATGTAATTTGGCTTAAAAAGCGATACGAACTTTAGCCCGTGCAAATCACAAATATAGAAACAAATGGAGTTCGAATAATAATTAAAATTAACTAATAAATATATTTTATATTTTGGAAAGAAAATATTGGTATTAAAAATAACAAAAGTAATAAGCACATCTCCAGAGCTGGAAAATTTAATTTTTTTGATATTAAATTAAATAAATAAAACTAATTTTTCCTTAACATATTTTATATATATTTAAAGTCATATAAGCAGTCAGAAAAATATAAAGGATGATTTCAGGGCTGAAAAATTTTATTTTTTGTTATATAAAAGTAACTAGGTCAACTTTAAGTTTTAGAAAGAAAAACTTTGGTATAAAATATTAGAAAAATAAAAAACATAGCTTCAGACCTGGAAAACTTAAGCTTTTTCTGGTATATGAAAATAATTAAATAATACAAATAATTTTTTGGTAATTTAATATATTCTATATTTTAGAGGGAAATAAATTAGTACTGAAAACCAGAAAAATCAAAATCATGGATTCAGAGCTGGAAATTGAATTTTTTTTTTGGTAAAAAAATTACTAAAAATAATAAAAAACATTTGTCATGTTTTTTATACCCTTTACCAAAAAATGGTAAAAGGGTATATATAGGTTTGTCATTCCGTTTGTAATTTCCAGAATATTAACAAGCGAGCCATAAAGTATATATATTCTGGATCCCTATGCATAGGGAAGACGAATAAGCGATGTCCGTCTGTCCGTCTGTCTGTACGTGAAATCGGTTTTCCGAAGCTCCCAGAAAAGGTAGAGACTTCGTTCTTCGACTGGTGGGTCAGAAATTGTCGAAATAAGATTGATATTGAAAATCAGCAAAATCGAGCAGACGGTTTTAGAGCTGGGAGACTTAAACTTCATTTTGCCATACAAAATAGCTACAGTAAACTAATTTTTTAATTATTTTTATTAAATAAACTTATTTTATACTTCACCATGAATAAAATTTTTATTTCAAATAAAAAACAAATAAAAAATTTAAAAAGACGTTTCCAGGGCTAGAAAACTTTTTTTTTTTATACAAAATAACTTACTAAAACAAATTTTTCCTTTTCTTTATAAATTAAACACATCTTGTATTCTTAAAAGAAAAAGATTGGTGTAAGAGATCAGAAAAATCAAAGAGGATGATTCCAGGGTTGGGTAACTTACTCTTTTTGTGATATAAAAAATTAACTACCGAAAACGAATTTTAATATTCTTTAAAGAAATAAAATTATTTTATACTTCAGTACGAATAAAATTGTTATTTCAATTTAAAAAGTTTAAAACACGTTTCCAGGGTCGGAAACCTTACCGTTTTTATAGAAAACTAATTTACTAAAGCGAATTTTCCCATTTTTCTCTATAAATTAAAGATATCTTATACTCTTAAAAGAAAGAGATTAGTATAAGAAATCAGAAAAATCAAAAAGTTTGATTTCAGGGTTGGAAGACCCACACTTTTTGTGATATAAAAAATTTGTTACCGAAAACTAATTTTTAATTTTTAATTTTATAAAATAAACTTATTTTATACTTCGGTACGAATGAGTTTGGTATTTGAAAAAAAAATTAAAAAAATTAAAACGACGTTTCCAGGGTTGGAAAACCTTATTTTTTATACAAAAGTAACTTACTAAAACAAATTTTTCTTTTTACTATAAATTAAAAATATCTTATATTATTAAAAAAAAGATGGTGTAAGAAATAAAAAAAAATTAAAAAGGAGGATTCCAGGGTTGGGAAACTTACACTCTTTATGATATTAAAAATTAACTACCGAAAACTAATTTTTATCTATTTTTATTAAATAAACTTATTTTATGCTTCACCACGAATAAAATTGGTATTTGAAATAAAAAAGACAATTAAAAATATTAAAAAGACGATTCCAGGGTTGGAAAACTTTAACTTTTTTTATAAAAAAGTAAGTTACTAAAACAAATTTTTCGTTTTTTTTTTATAAATTTAACATTTCTTAAATTCTTGAAAGAAAGAGATTATTGTAAGAAATCAGAAAATCAAAAAGGATGAGTTCACGGTTGGGACACTTACACTTTTTTGATATATAAAAGTAACTAAGTCTAATTAATTTTTATCTTTTCCTTTATAAATTATATATATTTTACGTTTTGGAAAGAAAAGTTTGGTATAGAAATTTATTAAAATAAAAACCATAGCTCCAGAGCTGGAAACTATGATTTTTTTTCTGGACATTAAAGTAACTAAATAAAACATTTTTTTTTGAATTTCCTTTTTTTTCACTTAACACACTTCCTATATTTTTTTAAGAACTACTAGATTGGTATAAGTAATCAGAAAAATCTAAAATTATGATTCTAGGGTTTGAAAATTATTATTTGTTTCTTTGTACATAAAAGTAACTATGTGCTTATGTATGTATCTCTATGCTACATAAACGCACTTTGGTAAAGGGTATATAAAATTCGGCACAGCCGAATATAGCACTCTTACTTGTTTCTATATTTGTTGTTTCTATGTTGTTTGTTATGCTCTCAGCACAACTATTGCTAATATCGAAAATTATATATTCGAATCAAATTATTTAGACGAAAAGTACCGAGAGGTCACTTACTAAAAATTATATTTTTTTTTTTTTTACAAAACAAATATGTATGTATGTAATTATGAATGTGTCTGATTCTACATATACGTGCGTTGGTGAAGGGTATATAAGATTCGGCATAGCCGAATATATATGTTGATTATTTAACTTACGTGCCAAACTTGTGTTGAGGAGTGTGCAGTAAGCCTAATTATATTTTTTTTATTTAATCAGCGAATGATATAATATTGTGACAGTTGTTGTATAAAAGTTTTAAACGGTTGTGTGCAGTAAAGCAAAATGTTCTAATTTAGCCAAAACTGTAGACATGTGACTTTTATTTATTCGCAATTTCGAACAAGTATTTAATAAACATCTTCAAAACGTTAATGTTAAAAATATTGTATAAAACATTTGAAATGGTTATTAAACGTGATTAATTTGTCACGTTTTATTGGCTTAAAAAAACCATATTCTTCGTTTTATATTTGCAAAGTATTTACCTTTACTTTGCCTTAAATCGCCCCTTCACGCAATATAATGCTGTTGTTATAAGGTTTGCATTTTAATGCTCAACTGTGTAAATAAAGCTTTTTATGCTCTTGGTTATTGTCTAATAATGTCCTGGATTTTATTTTTGAGATTTTAAGAACAATAGAAAACTAACCTTACACAAATTGCAGTATAAAAATGGGTTTTATGTTTTTTATTTGATAGTTTGTTGCTTAAGCTACCAAAAACAGTAAGAACAAAAATAAAAAGATATATAATTGTTTCTACTTTCGTAATATTTTCTAATAAACAAACGTAAGCATAATGCACAAACCGTATAAGCAAACAATAAGGATAGAGTAATATAAATTTGTATGAAATATGTAAATGGAAATTGGAAAAACATGAAGGCGGTAAAGTACGCCTGGTATAGAGGGCTATAGAAAAATGGAAATCAATTTTGATTTTATTAAATATTTAAATGGCATAAGTTGTGTAGTTGTATTAATTTAAAGTCTCTTGTAATTTATCCAATAGTCTACATATTCGTAGTGTAATTTTTTAATATATATAAAAATAACTTCCAACAGAAGCTTTTGAACTTTAAAATACACTTCAAGCTAACTTTTATTGCAGACTGTAGGGCTTTTGAAAATTTCAAGATAAATTTGCAAATTTGCATAAGCTTTATTTTTTTACATACCAGGTGTTCTTCACAACTTGTACATCCATTTAAGTGTGTCCACAAAAAAAAAAAAATTAAAAAAATATATAGAAGAAAAATAAAATTCATAAAAAGTAGTTTTAAAATGAAAATCCATAAATGTAGTTTCCTTTTGTTTGGTAAATAACGAAAATTGAAATTTGTTATTAAAAATACGAGCAGAAAAAGAAATAAAAATAATAGTAACCAACAAACAAATGGTACCGTCAACAAAGAGTATATACACACTTTTTGTCAGCACACAAATAGGTAAAAAGCTTCAAGAGGTTTTTGAGGTGCCATATTTTAAGATTTAGAAATTTTAGTGCTGGTCAAGAACGAACTAAAGTAACTTTACTAAATCAAAAGGCATTGTTGTATCGTTAAAGGGAAATTAACGTGAAATAACTTTGATTCAAGTTAGTAACTACTTCATAATATTTTAGTATTGAATTTACATTGTTCTAACTTGCAGTAACTTTGATTCAACATGTTTCTTCATTTTTATTTAACAGTAATTGAAAGTTAAATCAATATGACAACAAAGTTATTTAAAAATTTTTTTTTGCAGATATTACTATGAAACATGTTAAATTAACATGAAATACATATGAAGCAAAATCATTGCCGAAAAATGTTAAATTAGCCTTGCTTACGTAGATTCTTATGTGAAATTTGTTCGGTGTATAGACGTATTTAAATGACAAATTTTCCTTGAAATTGTTATTATCAAATAATAATAATGACTGGTTATTTTATTTTTTGTTCAAGTATGCCTTTAGATATATTCAGCCTTATTTATAAAACTTAAAAAAGTCTTTATAAAGGTTTTTTAAAACAAATTTTTTATAAAAAATTTTTCTTAAAGTTTTATAAATGAGGCTGATTATTAATATTAGGGGCAGTCCATATATTACGTAACGCTCTAAGGGGGATGGGGGGGGGGTTCGAGTTTTGTTACGATTTGTTATGGTGGGGCGGGGGGTCTTTGAAAATGTTACGTAACAGAAAAAATTACTAATTTTGTACAAAAATACGTATGTTTTTCTCATTTATTTATTTAATTGATCATACGTGTTGCCTACATATATTATGTACGAGTATGTTTACTACATACATCTGCCGAATTTCAACTTTTGATATTCGAAAATTCGAATTCGAATATTTAAAACGATATCCGTGAATATGAATATTTAAAACGTACATTAAAGTTTATGAATACTATCCAAAAATTTAATAGTTGTTAAATAACATTTAAAAATTATACAAATACTTAATTCACAATAATCTTTATCGTGTATTTGTGTATCAAATACACTTTTGGTTATTTAATTGTGAACACCCTCTGTGTTGTGTATTAATGTATTTCGTATTTTTAATGAAAAAAGAAGAACAAGCTACATACAAATTCTCTCAGAGAGCCTCTCTTTGAATACAACATTTTAAAAACATATGAAATAAAATTGTAATAGTGTATTACATTTTTATATGAAAATTTCATACCACAAATGTTACACTCTTGTATTTAATATGATAATACAATCGATACAGAGATACAAGAGGTTTTGTGAATTAAGCAAAAGTTTTTATAATAAATTAAATAAATTGTAGTCAATCTGAACATACATGGTTCTGAATTCCTCATCTTTCTTTATCCATTTACATTCTGAAATATTCTTAATATATGCATGTACATAAAAACTTCCTTTTATATTAAACTGCAACATATATTAACATTAAATTCACCAAATACATAGAAGGAAATGATATTTGCAGAAGTTTAGGAAAAGATTTCTTGCAATTCTCATAGACAAAAAAGTGTCCTTTCAAAAAATATATTCTTCCATATATATATGTACATGACAATATCAAATTATTTAGTTTTAAAATTTTTGTTGGTCAACTTGAGGCTACAATCCCAGCAAAAAATTTCAAAAAGGTAATCGAGTTTGGAATTAAGCATTTTTGGTGAAAGCTATTCCTTACTGGATTACCAACTTAATGATTTTAACAAGGCGTGAGACTAAAATAATCGATTCTGGAGAAGTACTTACCTTTTTTATTTGGAAACTTGTTCACGTAATCTATTTAATCTAAAAAAATCATTCTCTTCATTTAACAACTTGTACATAGTTTTTTTACATTTTAGGTAATGTGATTTGTAAGCGAGTAATGAAAATTGGCAATCAGAAAAGTAAGCTATTATATGGCAACTAGTTCTAATGGTAATGTGTAATTTTTTGCTGAGATGTTTAAGTTTTGAGAAATGTGTCAATGGAAACTTGCATACATAGACGTATTTTCATAAAGATATTATTTAAATTTTTTATGCCACAGAACTCAAAAAAATATTATGAAAACAACAGTGAAATGCGTCTAGGAAATAGATGGTGTTCCCCTCTAATTTTAAGGTATTTTTAAGGTATGTTTTTTTTTAATAGGCAAATATCTATTGAAAATGTAATGTTGTAGAAGGGACAAAAATTAAGAAAAGAAAAATTGCATATCTTTCGTAATTGACATCATTTTGACTCATTTGATATCCCAACAATTTGTATGTTTAAAACGGGTTAAAAAGGTTCTCTTATAGAAAATGAAATATAATTCACCATGGCAACCTTTATTGATCCAAGATATATTTTTTTTTTTGGTTTCACGCACATTTTAGATTGATTTGAAGAGGGCCAAACGGAGTCATCTTTAAGCTCTCTAAAATACACAACGACTTCACTTATAGAAACTAGTGAAAGCGAACGCAAGGCTAATGCCAATTCTCGTCTTGGTGTTTCAAATACTGCTCAGTCATCAATATGGAAAACTATAGCACATTATTTGGCAAACAACGCATAGCAAAAAATAAAAAAAAATATATTTTTTTTAATTATTACAAACTAATATTTGTGTGCCATTCATTTAAATTTCGTTTTGGATTTATGAATTTCCTAATATATTGTTTTAAACGAATACGAATATCTAGAAACGGCTGAATTCCAATACATATAACTAATACATACATACATTTTAGGAATAAGCTCTCTCTCATAATTCTTGGAGTTTGAGGACACTTGGCAAGAAATTTAAAAAATAGTTTCGCCAATATATGGAGTACGTTCAGATGTAAGCTTATTTAATTTTTGTCTACGCACTGTGCTAGTCTAACAAATGAATTTAAAACAATGATTTAAATTAAATTTTTTTTTTAAATAAAAACTTTAAATTATTTAATTTATTTTTTATCTCATTGTTACGTTATTTCTGGATGGAGAGGGGGGGGGGGTTACAGTTGTGTTACGATCTGTTACTAGGGGGCAGACGGGGGGGGGTGTCGAAAATCGGGGAAAAACAGTGTTACGTCATATATGGACAGCCCCTTAAGCAAGAGCTTTAACTAAGTTTAAAGTGCCTGTATTATTTTTTTAGGGTGATTAAATTATATTTATGACTGGCATATGGCCAGAAAAAATAAATAAATGGAATAAGAAACAGAAGGCAAAAAAAAAACAAAAAAACCTAAAAACTAATATTGACTAATAAATCTCTATTTTGTATTTTACCTTGTGCCATTTTCATAAATAAAAATAAATGTGCTGTAGACATTTATGGCTTAATTCTCAAGGAGGCTGCAAAGGATCTATGGGAAATCCAAACACTTCATTTAAATTTGCCTACTGCTGTTGAGTTCTTATAAAAATTTAAATCTCTAAGACTAGTTGATTTTAGCGATCTTCATATATAAAACTATTATTGCTTTGATATATTTTAAGGCTCATTTACTTTCTTTATTTATTTTAAGACTCGTTTATAAGTGCAACTGTAGGAAGGAAGTCAGCAATTTTTACTCACACTCTGCGAATAAAATAATGCAATTATTCCACAATATTCGTACTAGTGTTTTTCCTTTGACAATAATTAATTTTTGCTTAAATCTAAATTTATTGTAGTTGTGTTATTTTCTTCTTAAGTTCAAATGTATAGAGTAGCAATCAGTTCAATTTTAAAATTATATATATGTCTTGATTTCAATTTGCCTTTAAGCCTACTGAGTAGTTCGCATTTGTTTAGCCAGCTACTATGCTACTGCAATAGCGAAATGAGAAATTTTGTCGAGAACTGCACACAAACATACAAATTTGTTTTAAGAATTTTTTGCATTTGTCGCAGCCACGACAACATTTGCTGTCGCTCCAACAAATGCTTCTGTTCCATCACAATCACAAGAAATTAATAATGTTGTTTGCCAAAAAAAAAAAAAAAAAAAAAAAAAAAAAAAAAAAACAAGTAAGAGTGCTATATTCGGCTGTGCCGAATCTTATATACTCTTTACCAAAGTGTTTTTATGTAGTATAGAGATACATACATAAGCACATACATAAAGTATAAACAAAAAAAAAAAAATTATTTGACCTAGTTACTTTTATGTACAAAAAAAAATAAATTTACAGACCCTAGAATCACTAAATTAGATTTTTCTGATTCCTTATATCAATCTAGTAGTTCTTAAAAAAATTTAGAAAGTGTGTTAAGTAAAAAAAGAAAAAAGGAAATTAAAAAAAAATGTTTTATTTAGTTACTTTAATATCCAGAAAAAAGGTCAAAGTTTTCAGCTCTAGAGCTGTGGTTTTTATTTTTATAATTTTTTACACCAAACTTTTATTTCCAAAACATAAAATATGTATAATCTATATAGGAAAAGATACAAATTAATTAGACTAAGTTACTTTTATATATCACAAAAAGTGTAACTTTCCCAACCCTGAAATCATTCTTTTTGATTTTTCTGATTTCTAACACCAATGGTTTTCTTTTAAGATTTTAAGATATGTTTAATTTATAGAAAAAATGAAAAATTTGTTTTAGTAAGTTACTTTTGTACAAAAAAAAGTTAAAGTTTTCCAACCCTGGAATCGTCTTTTCAATTTTTTAACTTTTTTATTTTGAAATACCAAATACATTCGTACTGAAGCATAAAATAGGTTTATTTTATAAAATAAATAAAAATTTGTTTTTGGTAGCTAATTTTTTATATCACAAAAAGTGTGGTTTTCCAACCCTGAAATCATACTTTTTGATTTTTCTGATTTCTTATACTAATCTCTTTCTTTTAAGAATATAAGATATCTTTAATTTATAGAGAAAAAGGAAACATTTGCTTTAGTAAGTTATTTTGTACAAAAAAAGTTAAGTTAAGTTTTTAATTTTTTGAAGTTTAATTTTTAATTTGAAATACCAACTTTATTTATACTGAAGTATAAAATAAGTTTATTTAATAATAAAAATAAAAATTAATTTTCGGTAGTAATTTTCTTATCACAAAAAGTTTCAGTTTTTCAACCCTGGAATCATCCTTTTTGATTTTTCTGATTTCTTACATCAATTTTTTCTTTTCAGAATATAACAATTGTTTAATTTATAGGAAACAAGTAAAATTGGTATAGTAAGTTATTTTGCATAGGAAAAAAAGTTAAAGTTTTCCAACCCTGGAAACGTCTTTTTAATTTTTAAAATTTTTTTTATTTGAAATACCAATTTTATTCGTGGTGAAGTATAAAATAAGTTTATTTAATAAAAATAAATAAAAAATTAGTTAAAGGTAGTTAATTTTGTATATCACAAAAATTGTAGGTTTTCCAACCCTTGAATTATCCTTTTTGTTTTTCTAATTTCTTACATCAATCTCTTTCTTTTAAGAACATTAGATTTGTTTAATTTATAAAAAAAGGAAAAAATTGTTTTAGTAAGTTACTTTTGTATAAGAAAAAAAGTTAAAGTTTTCCAACCCTGGAAATGTCTTTTTCATGTATTAAACTTTTTTTTATTTTTATATCAATTTAATGTGTACTGCAGTATAAAATAAGCTAATTTAATAAAAAAATAGTAAGACCTAGTTACTTTTATATATTACAAAAAGTGTAAGTTTCCCAGCCCTGGAATCATCCTTTTTGATTTTTCTGATTTGTTACACCAATTTCTTTCTTTTAAGAGTCTAAGATATGTTTACTTTATAGAGAAAAAGAAAAAAAATTGTTTTAGTAAATTACTTTTGTATATGAAAAAAAATTAAAGTTTTCCAACCTTGGAAACGTCCTTTTAATTTTTTTAACTTTCTCTTTTAATTTGAAATACCAATTTAATGTGTACTGAAGTATAAAATAAGTTAATTTAATAAAAAAAATATAAAAATTAGTTTACGGTAGTTAATTTTTTATATTACAAAAATTTTAAGATTTCCAACCCTGGAATTATCCTTTTTGATTTTTCTGATTTTTTAACCCAATCTCTTTCTTCTTAGAATATAAGATATATTTAATTTATAGAAAAAAGGAAAAATTTCTTTTAGTAAATTAATTTTGTATAATTTTGTATAAAAAAGTTAAAGTTTTCCAACCCTGTAAACGTGTATTTAATTTTTTTAATTCTTTTTTATTTTTTTTATTAAGAAATATTAATTTTATTCATACTGAAGTATAAAATAAGTTTATTTAATAAAAAAAAAATGATAGCTAGTTTTCGGTAGTTATTTTGTATGGCAAAATGAAGTTTAAGCTTGCCAGCTCTGAAACCGTCTGCTCGATTTTGCTGATTTTCAATACCAATCTTATTTCTACAATTTTTGACCCACCAGTCCAAGAACGAAGTCTCTAGCTTTTCTGGGAGCTTAGGAAAACCGATTTCACGTACAGACAGACGGACAGATGGACATCGCTTATTCGTCTTCCCTATGCATAAGGATCCAGAATATATATAATTTATGGCTTGCTTATTAATATTCTAGAAATTACAAACGGGATGACAAACCTATATACACCCTTTTACCATTTTTTGGTAAAGGGTATAAAAACGAGAAATTGATTTTGGCGACAGCTACATGATATTACGCACAACTCGCAGGTTGTAATATTGCAAAAGGTGACACTGCAATCGTAATGCATTTTGTAATTTAGTCTCAGGCCTGGCAAAGTATGTGAAGCAATCAAAAGGGAATTATTGCTGTTGATTGCTTCTTTTTTAATTTGGCTATGTGAAATGCTTATCTATTATTGCTTGTATGTTGTCTGATTAATAAAACCTAAACTGCACCGAAGTAATTGAAATACGTGAATAAATTAAATTATCTGAAATTCATTGAATTAAACAATAATTTTTTAATTATAATAGCCAAAAAACTATTTGATGGCTACCAAAAAAAAACTTCAATATTGTCTCTATTCAAAATAATATTTTATCTCACTTTCATAACGTTTACTTCAGCTAATTTTTGAAAATTTTAGCATAAGCCCCCAAAATTATGCAATAAAATTCAACTTTATTTATTAACAAAATTTGTTCAGCATTTTTACTCACACATACTTATACACTTCATCGCAACATTTTGTAATTTTATTTTATGGCATAAATTGAAAAAGGAAAATCTCCTCTAAATACAATCACTTACTGTAAAACATGCCCAGCCTAATTGTTAGTTGATTTAAATTTTACTCTAAACCTTAGTGCGACCTTTAAAAAAAAGAAAAAAATAGAGATATACTGGTCAACATTTTACCCACCACAACTTGGCAAACATTTATTATTGGTTTCTGGTCGAATATGCTTTTTGCCCCCAAAAGAACTTTTTTCTTGGTGCCTTTTGGCTTCATTTTCAATTCGGTTTATGTTTAATGTTGGCTTTGTTTTACGAACTTTCCCTCCCTGTATGCATGTGTGCATGTACGAGTATGTGTGTATTTATGTCAGTATATGTTTATGTTCGTGCCAGTGCATGGCAGTTGGATGAAAGGCAATTATAATGTTTGCATTTGCTAGTAATTAGGGATTAATTTAGTTTAATAGATTTTTGGATGAAAACAAAATTGAATAGCAAAATAGAGGCTGATTTGTGAAGTTAAATCGAGGAAGAGGCAGGCCATGCAGATTTTTTTTGAAATAAGAAAATTTATAGAAAAAAAAACAAAACAAAATATATGAAGCATTAAAGTCTATAATAGATTGTGGTATGGAAACTTATGCTCTCCTAGACTTAAACATAGTGCGTTACGCCTTTACTTAAAAAAACTCAAAAAAACGAATTATATAAATTCAAGAAAAAAAGAAAAAAGAAGAGAGATGTCCTAGGACACCCAGTTAGAGTTATGCCCTATATAAAACAAATTTCATATGTTAAACAACAAAGCAATAAAATTATATTATATGATAATGTTAAATTCGTCGCAAATATTTCAAAACGTTTTCATTTAGTTCCCATTGTTTTCTTCTCTATCTGTGTACGTTTAAGTTAATTTGTTGTTTGTGCTCATGTGCAAAAATAAAACAAAAACAGAATGGGCAATCGTTCGCATTGTTTTTGTTTCACTCACTTTAAAAAACGAAACAAAACAAAATCAGACATTTTGTTTCGTTTATTTTCGTTTTCTGGTTTTGAGTGCAATGATATAAAACAAATTTATTTATACTGTGTGTGGATTATTTTGTTAAGAAAATTAGGTTATAGTTCCTGTGTCTGGCTTAAAGAGCATAGCTCTAAAAATTAGTAAAAATGTAAGAACTTAAGAAAACTCATTAAAAAGAATTAATGCTTTTACATTTGAGCAAAATTTAGTAACTATGCGATTTCGGTTTATTTTGTTGACACAGCTAGCATATCGCCGTGATTTTAATGTGCGCATTGCACCCACAGTCTTTTTTCTGGCGATATTTAAAAGAAAAAGTATACGTTAACAAACCAAGAACCATACTCAAATAAAAAACCAATATTCGAAATGAAATCATGGCCATTACAACCGAAATTTTGCGAAAAGTTATGGAAAATATGAGATATATACTCTCTCTCTCTATCTCTCTCTCTCTCTCTCTCTGGCTGAAATTAACATGTATGTGCGAAGCAAATACGTAATAACACCACGCATTTTTCTAATGTGCATTAGTGTATCTTTGTATTAGTTGTTGTAGGAAAGTTCAAGTGATGAAGGCATTGGAACTGGTCACTGAACTGCAACGGCTTCAGTGGATACGAGTACTAATGCTAATCAGCGTGACCATTTTAGCATTTTTGCAGCTAAATTTAGCATTTTTTTTTTGTTGATTTAGCTGCAAAATTTTCGATTTAGCAGTTAGCATTTTCGTTAGCATTTTTCAATTTTTTATTTAGCATTTTCTAGCATTTTTTCATATTAATCTACATAGCTTTTAACAATATCTCTTATACGTAAAAGAGGCTGACTTTCAAAACGTCAACTGCCTTTCAACAAAGTGTAGTGTTTCATAACACTGCAGAATAAAACATTGACAATGCATACCCTTTCAAAACGTCGTTGACAAGTATTTAGAACACCGCAAACAATCAATCAGCGCATCGGTTGCAAAGTTGGTGCTCATGGTTGCAATGTTTCGCAACTTTGGATCTGTTGCCGTTATAAATACCGCATCCTAAGACTGTACAAACTTTGTACTTTTTAAGTAAAAATTGAATAGACGAAAGCTTTAGAATATTTTACAAAAACCAATTTTTAAACGTTGTTTATAAACGAAACGTAAGTGAGAAACGAATTCTTCTCGAAGAACCGTCCGTGAATTAATATTTTTGGTTTACTTTAAATTAGAGATGTGCACGTGAGTGTTTTCTGACTCACGACACGCACGCTCACACTGAAAAACACTTTACTCACGCACTTTCACGCACGAACGATTTTGAAAATTTTCACGATCACGCACGCTCACGAATAAAATATTTTTAATCACGCACGAGTGGTTTACAACTTATCACGATCACGCACGCTCAAGAAAAAGTATATGTATAATATAATTTTCATGTTTCTTGGGTTGAAAAATAGGTTCTTACATATCGTCACCTAAAATTCAAAAGGCCGTAACAACCAAAAAATTCAAAATAGACTTTTTGATTGATTATGATGTGATTAACCAAAATACATATTTTCTTAAAACTTTAAAAATACCGATTTTATTCATTATTCAATTTGGCATCTAACATACATGTAAGTAGAATAAATTTATGAAGTTTTTTGCTTCTCCTGTAAAATAGTAAAAAGTGTATTTACGGCCTTTTGGATTTTAGGTGACGATATACATATCTACATATGCATATATTTATGCTCGTGTTTTTGTAAAATTTACAATGTAAATTAAAATAAATCAAAGTTAATTTAATATCGTTTTAAATATTCGTATTCGCGGATATCATTTTAAATATTCGAATTCGAATTCTCGTATATCAAAAATTGACATTCCGCACATGTATGTATGTATGTATACATACATAATATAAATGTGAAGGTAAGACGTATGATCAATTAAATAAATGATAATCAAATAAACGAGAAAAGCATATTGAATGAGAAAACATACAAATTACTAAAATATTTCTGTTACGTAACATTTTCAAAGACTCCCCCCATCCCCACTATAACAAATCATAGAAAAACTTGAACCCCACCCCTCCCCCTACAGCGTTACGTAATATATGGACGGCCCCTAAATCAAAAAACATTTTCTGCGGTACAATTCGTCAGTAGTATTGTTGACAAAGGCACTGTTGAATCAGTAGTGTTTCTCAATTGGTACTTCCTACAGGGTATCTAAGAAACATACATACATACTTACAAAGGCGTATGAACCCATCAAACAAAATGCTGCGAATTCGTAAAGAATTCGTAACGATTGGTCGACAAAATCTTCCGATTTCGGCACCGAAATATTACCGAAATCGTTAATGTTTAAAAAAAATTGTTCAGAAATGTCTTAACGAATTCGGTACGACAAGTCTGACTTCAGAAAAAGTCGAAACATTTTATTTGGGGGTATTCATTGTGTTTATAAGCTCATACTACCATACATATTACTATACATATATGCATTTATTATTATAAAATAATTTATTTCAAATGATTGAATACAGTTACATATGTACCTATGCAGGAATGTTATCTCGTGAGCGCGTGAGAATTCGTGCGTGATTATTAAAAAAAAGCTCACGCACGATCACGCACGAGTAAATTTTTTTCAGTCACGCTCACGCACTCACGCGTGACTAGTTATAATATTTGATCACGAATCACGTGAATCACGCGTGACTCATGCGTGACACGATAAAATCACGACATTTGCACATCTCTACTTTAAATACTTTATGTATAGTGACAAACTAGTATTTACTTAGCATAACCCAGCAAAAATTATTGCTTTCCCGAAGCATACTTGTGAGGGATACAATGTTACAGAATCACTTGATGTTGCGCATGAATAAGGAATTTTTTTGTTCGATATGAGCCAGTTAGAATCAACACATTTAGCTTACTAAAGTGCTTCAAAGAAGTAATACTCAGATGCAAAAATTAGTGGCTTGCAAAATTTTTTGTGATAACTTTGTATTTTGCTAGAGAGTCCGCCTTACGTTAGTGCTTGTTGTTGTTATTGCTTCCAAATCACTATTTTTTCTGGGAAGTGACGAAATTTAAATAAGTTAAATTTTCTAGCAGTGTAGAAAACGTTTTTAAGCAGGGAAACTTTGCAAAGACAGAAATATTTACTATGTCCCGCAGTTTCAGGAAATACCTTGGTGGAGAAAGTCCTTAACCCCTGCCAAAGGCGGCAGTCTAAAAATCATTATTATTATACACGAGTTCCTCCATAAAATTTGTCATTAAAAGTCGGCGCATGATGTACTTTTTACCCACTATTAAATCCTAGCGTGATTTTTAATGTAATAATATTATGGGCCAAAAATCGTTAAGCGTATATTTCATTTTGCCACTTATGCTAACTTCATGCCAGTTTTTCATTATACATAATGCAGTTTAGGTTCAAGAAATAATTTGTAATTAAAAAAAAATCTGTTTCATTCAAAGGAAATAAATTTTATTTAATATTAGTAAGGCGATGTAAGCAGAAATTACAAAAATAACAACTTTAAAAGAAACAATTTGATTAAAAAAAGTAAATATTAAGTTTTAGCAGTATGTTTTAGCACTTTAATAATTTTTTAGCATATTTTAGCTTTATTTTGAAGTCAATTTAGCCGCAAAAATTTTTAGGATCTGGTCACACTGATGCTAATGTAACATCAGAGCACTCGTACTAATACTAATGTAATATCAGAGCGCCCTATTTCATCGGTATTGGGTAGCAAAAACCACGAGCACAAATAAAATGGCATTGACAACAGAGACGCTGCAACAGTGCATTAAAAAAGTGCATAAAGCAAAGTTGTTGGAGAATGAAGATTTCTGCAAGAATATGTACCAACAAATCGATGGCAAAATTCATAAAAATTTCTTAACTGGATAAATATCGTATCCCCGCATTAATACGTCCCACAAGAAAAAACTTGTCATAGCATATTTGCGGTTTCTCTGCTAATTATAAACCAATATAACAGCTGCAGCTATTACACAACTCCCATTTATCGTTTAACAAAAAACTTCCATAATTTAAAATACTGAACAGAAATCTGCTTTCTATTTCCAAATATTTTTATCTTTCTGACCTTTTGTGTTGGCCTAAAAGGAAACCAGCATCCCAATAAGACACAAATAAATAAATAAATGAAAAAAATGTATGAAAAGAAAAAGGGAAATCGTATAAACTGCATTAATTGCATTTAACACATAAATTATTGTTCTATGTTTTGTTAAGGTCCTTCCAAATGAGAACATTCTTATTCCAGTAAAAATATTTCCTCGTTGTTATTACCCTCTAAGGACTTAATGTTGGCGCTAGCTGGCCACATTTATTTCCTTAATTTCTTTTTAATTTTGCCAGCATTTCTTTTTAGTTTTTCTTTTTGTTGTTTGTGAGTATTTGCTTGTGCAAGCAAGGGTGTATTTTTATTTTCGGTTGTCATCAAGAGAGTTATTTAAAACATCATTAATCTTTTGAAAAGGGTAAAATAGCATAAAGTTGACTTTTTTTTAAACGTATTGAATTAGCGGCCTTTGTAAGGGATTCTATATTAAATTATTTAAAATATATATGTATTAATAACTTTTTAATTAATAAATCTAGTAAATTTGAATTGATAACTTTTACACCAAGACGTTTTTGACATTAATCCAGATTTCTTATCCAGTACAAAAACCATTTACTAAATTTTTTCTTAAGCTGCAAACCAGCAACTGCAAGGTAGCCAATTCACACACCTTTTTAAAGTACACAGGCTGACATTTTAGTACTATTAAAAAATCCCATAGTTGTATTGCAAAGTTCTACTAGATTTTAAACAGATTTTGACAAAATCTAGTGAAGTAGTAGATTTCGTTTTGAATAGAAAATCTATTGGATTTTGCCCGAAGTCTCTTAAGTAATAGATTTCATTCAAACGCACTATTAGTAATTTTTTTTTTTTTAAAGAGAAGTAACACTCAGGCAATTAATGCCTACTACAATTAATAGGTGTTACCTTCTTTAGGAAAGGGATAGTGATAGAAGAGATAGAAGAAAGCTTCATTCTTTTTACAACTGCTTTTTGCACGCTTTTTTATACCCTTTACCAAAAAATGGTAAAAGGGTATATATAGGTTTGTCATTCCGTTTGTAATTTCCAGAATATTAATAAGCGAGCCATAAAGCATATATATTCTGGATCTTTATGCATAGGGAAGACGAATAAGCGATGTCCGTCTGTCCGTCTATCCGTCTGTCCGTCTGTCTGTACGTGAAATCGGTTTTCCGAAGCTCCCAGCAAAGCTAGAGACTTCGTTCTTGGACTGGTGGGTCAGAAATGCTCGAAATAAGATTGCTATTGAAAATCAGCAAAATCGAGCACACGGTTTCAGAGCTTGGAAACTTAAACTTCATTTTGCCATACAAAATAACTACTGAAAAGTAGTTTTTATTATTTTTTTGTTAAATAAACTTATTTTATACTTCTAAATGATTAAAATTGGTATTTCACTTTAAAAAAAATTTAAAAAAAATCAACAAAATTAAAAGGACGTTTCCAGGGTTGGAAAACTGTGATTTTTTTTTCTTATACAAAAGTAACTTACTAAAACAAGTTTTTCCTTTTTTCTACAAATTATACATATATTATGTTCTTAAAGTGCAGAGATTGTGGTATGAAATCAGAAAAAAAGGATGATTCCAGGGTTGGAAAACCTACAATTTTTGTGATACATAAAATTAACTATTTATTTTTATTAAATAAACTTATTTTATACTTCACCACGAATAAAATTGGTATTTCAAATAAAAAAAAAAATTTTAAAATTTAAAAAGACGTTTCCAGGGCTGGAAAACTTAATTTTTTTTTGTTATATAAAAGTAACTTATTAAAACAAATTTTTCCTTTTCTTTATAAATTAAACATATCTTACATTCTTAAAAGAAAAAGATTGGTGTAAGAATCAGAAAAATCAAAAAGGATGATTCCAGGGTTGGGAAACTGGAACTTTTTGTGATATAAAAAATTAACTACCTAATTTTTATTTATTTTTATTAAATAAGATTATTTTATACTTCAGTATGAATAAACTTGGTATTTCAAATTAAAAATTAAACTTCAAAAAATTAAAAAGATGTTTCCTGGGTTGGAAAACTTTAACTTTTTTTATACAAAAGTAAATTATGAAATAAGATTATTTTATACTTCAGTATGAATAAAATTGGTATTTCAAATTAAAAATTAAACTTCAAAAAATTAAAAAGATGTTTCCAGGGTCGGGAAACTTTAACTTTTTTTATACAAAAGTAACTTAATAAAGCAAATTTTTCCTTTTTCTCTATAAATTAGAGATATCTTATATACTTAAAAGAAAGAGATTGGTGTAAGAAATCAGAAAAATTAAAAAGGATAATTTCAGGGTTGGGAAACTTACTCTTTTTGTGATATAAAAAATTAACTACCGAAAAGTAATTTTAATTTTTTTAAAATAAATAAACTTATTTTATACTATAGTACGAATAAATATGGTATTTCAATTTAAAAAAGTTTAAAACACGATTCCAGGGTTGGAAACATTTACCTTTTTTTATACAAAAGTAAGTTACTAAAGCAAACTTTTCGTTTTCTCTATAAATTAAAGATATCTTATATTCTTAAAAGAAAGAGATTGGTATAAGAAATCAGAAAAATCAAAAACTATGATTTCAGGGTTGGTAAACCCACACTTTTAGTGATATAAAAAATTAGCTACCGAAAACTAATATTTATTTATTTTATAAAATAAATTTATTTTACACTTCAGTACGAATGAATTTGGTATTTCAAAATAAAAAAAGTTGAAAAAATTAAAACGACGTTTCCAAGGTTGGAAAACCTTATTTTTTATACAAAAGTAACATACTTAAACAAATTTTTCCTTTTTTACTATAAATGAACATATATTATATTCTTAAAAAAAAAGATTGGTATTAGAAATCAAAAAAATCAAAAAGGAGGGTTCCAAAGTTGGGAAACCTACACTCTTTGTGATATAAAAAATTAACTACCGAAAATTAATTTTTGTTTATTTTTGTTAAATAAACTTAGTTTTTGCTTGAGTACGAATAAAATTAATTTTTCAAATAAAAAAAAAGTTTAAAAAAATTAAAAAGACGTTTCCAGGGTTGGAAAGCCTTAACTTTTTTTCTTATACAAAAATAACTTACTAGAACAAAATTTTCCTTTTATTTACATATTATACATATCTTATGTTCTTAAAAAAAGAGATTGGTGTAAGAAATCAGAAAAATAAAAAAGGATGTTTTCAGGGTTGGGAAACTTACACTTTTTGTGATATATTAAAGTAACTAAGTCTAATTAATTTTTATCTTTTCCTTTATAAATTATACATATTTTACGTTTCGGAATAAAAAGTTTGGTTTGAAAAATTATAAAAATAAAAATCACATCTCCAGAGTTGGAAACTTTGAACTTTTTTTCTAGATATTAAAGTAACTAAATAAAACATTTTTTTTTGGAATTCCCTTTTTTTTTATCACTTAACACACTTTCCATATTTTTTTAAGAACTACTATATTGATAAAAGGAATGAGAAAAATCTAATTTGATGATTCTAGGGTTTGAAAATTATTTTTTTTTGCACATAAAAGTAACTAGGTCAAATTACTTTATGTATGTGCTTATGTATGTATCTCTATACTACATAAACGCACTTTGGTGAAGGGTATATAAGATTCGGCACAGGCGAATGTAGCACTCTCACTTGTTTTTTAATAATTCAGTTTTACAGCGCCTTCTGGTGTTAAAAGAGGCGTATTAAATTTTGAAGCTGTGTTTTTAGTAGCCATTTTATTGGTTATTTTACTTCGCCGATGATTTTGCTACACAATACCGACGAAGGAGGGCGCTCTGATGTAACATTAGGATTAGCATCTGCTGAAGTCGGTATAGTTCAGTGACCAGTGACTATGCCTTCATCACTTGAACCTTCCAACAACAGCTGATGCAAAGGGACTATTAGTAAATTGTTTAATCTTAGACTAAATTTATTTAAAAATAAAGTATTCTTTTGCGCTCAGAACTCAGATTTTTTTTTTTCTTAAATATTTATAAATTTTCTATACTAATTGACTACGTTCCTTGCAGATTAAAAAAGCTCCCTTAACATATTTTGTCTCATTTTATTTATAAATCATTTTCATTTAACAGCTTTATCAACGCCACCACCACCAACCATCGCAATAACTACCAACAAGCTAAATTTATGGCTAAGGGTAAATTCTGTATAAATGTATAAATGTATAAATGTACGTGCTATAAACACCAGCACCAACACTGTAAGGCAAACTTTAAACTTTTTAAAGTTAAAACAACAATGAGTTGTGAAAACGTTGTTGGCCAACTTAAATATGTACGTATATGCAAAGTAAAATGTGTTTACGTATGAGTAGGTGTTATGTGGGAGAAAACTTTAAAAAACAATATATGTAAATTTTATTTTAAAGACGACACACACGTTTGAACTCAACTCTGTAGCATTTTTGCTGTTTAACAAAAAATGCGCGAAAATCTGTAAAAATATACATATAAATATGTATGCAATAAACAAACTCCATGACGCTGCTCGGCAAATGTTAAATGTATGTAAATGGATTTTCTGTTGCGAGAGCAAAGTTTTATGCATATACGCACACTTGAAAAATATTTGAATATTTCTTGTTTTTTTTTTTTTTTTGATTTTGTGTGGGGCAGCAATGACATTTTGTTTAAACACTAAACCAAGTTTAAAATTTTAGGTGTAGTGAGTTTGTGTTAATGCTAAAATGAGCATATAAGACATTTCTATCAAAACGTTTTATTTTTGATATACATATATTTACTAGCTCATGGGAAGGTGCTAGTAACGTGGAAACTAACCGCAGAAAGAAATTTCCATTATTTTATAAACAGTTTTTATACCAAGTTTATCAAATACATAATAAATTGCGGCTTTAATTTGCATAGGAAGTAGGGTTTGGGATTTCCCGGACTCCTGCACTTCCCCGGAAACGGGAATAAATAATAATAATAATAATACTTTTGTAATAAAAACACAATGATAATTTTGATATTAAATTAAAACACGATTATAACAATTTTTTTTATATAAATGAAAATAAATTTGACTGTCACTTAGGCCATTTTATAAATATGTGTGTCGCAAAAGTCTATATATATATTTATGAAATAATGTGTACTTTTAATTTTCCGTTTTACCCGGGAAAATCTAAAAAATTTCCTGGGAATATTAGGCAGACATTTCCCGGGATTTCCCGTTTCCCAAAACCTATTAGGAAGGCTTCCTTACGGTGCTTGTTTTTTAGGGTTCCGTATACCAAAGGTGAAAAGGAACCCTATTGTTTTCGCTACGCTGTCCGTCTGTCCGTCTGTCCGTCACACGGTATTTTCTCAGGAACCGTAAGAGCTACGCACCTGAAATTTGGACACAGTATGTAGAACCTTGGCCGCTACAACAACAAATACTCAAATAATGAGAATTAAAAATTAAATGGTGTTCCAAAACGAGCAATGAAATATGTTAAAATCCCATGTAATATACATACAATTGTATGAACATATGTATATTGAAACTTGAAATTTGTAAAATTAGTGTATTTTTATACAGACTACAACAATTAACACTAAAATTTAAAAAAATTAAAATTAAAGGGTGGTCCATCAGTTAATTAAATTTTGACTACGTAATTTTGACAATTTGCTATATCTTGGAAACCGTAAGAGGCAAACACTTGAAATTTTCAAAAACGGTAAAGCTAAAAAAACCGAAAATTATAAAATCGCCAAACCAAAAAATAAAAATCGCCAAAAATTAAAAAAAAATCGCCAAAACGAAAAAAATCGCCAAAATTAAAAAAAATTTCTAACACTAAAATAAATCGTCAAAATGAAAAAAACGCCAAAATAAAAAAAAAACGCCAAAAATCGAAAAAAATCGCCAAAACGCGAAAATGTCGCCAAAACTAAAAAAAATTTTTAAATAAAAAAAATCGCAAGAATGAAAAAAATCGCCAAAAATAAAAAAAATTGTCACAATGAAAAAACGTCAAGAACCAAAAAAAAAAAATCGCCAAAACGAGAAAATAAAGTGTCAAAACCAAAAAAAGAGCCAAAACTTAAAAAAATCGCCAGAAACCGAGAAAACGCAAAAACCGCCGAAAAAAACGCAAGAACCAAAGAGACACCAAAAACGAAAAAAAAACCAAAACTATATATATATTATATAGGATGAAGTTTGTATTAAATTACATATCTAGTGTTCGTACGGAACCCTTCGTGCATAAGTCAGAGTCGCACTTTACTGAATTTTTTTATTTTTGTTGGCGATTATTTTTTTTTTTTTTTGGTAGTGAGGTTGTTTTTGTTTTCGGCGAGTTTTCCGATTTTGGTAATTTTTTTGTATTGACGCTTATTTTACTTTTGGCGATTTTTTTTTCAAATCAAACAAAAATTTTTAGTTTTAGCGATTTTTTTAGTTTGGCGTTTTTTTGTTTAGGCGATTTTTTCGGTTTTTGGCGATTTTCTTTCTGGGGACTTTTCTTAATTTTTTTTTGCATTTAAGCGATTTATTTTATTTTTGGAGACACTTTTCCACTAAGCCCTTTTTCAATTTGGCGATTTTTCGCTTCGGAATTTTATTTAGCTGTGGGATTTTTTTAGTTTTAGCGTTCTTGTAAACTTCAAAAGTTTGTGTCTTACAGTTTCCAAGACACAGCAAGTTGTCAAAATAATATTAACTGATAGAATACGCTTTAGTTTTGCTTTTTAAATTTCAGTGTTAATAGTCTGTATAAAAATACACTAGTACTGCATTTAAATTGTCTCGAAATCTAGTACATATGATTTGAAATCCTTATCAAAATCTATATCGTTTACACTAAGCTTTTCTTTTTAAACATATTTTAAGATTTCTTACCCTTTGCCTTTGTCTACAATTCAGTCTTTAACTGTAAGCCAAAAAGTGCTAACTTAGCTCATTCACTTCACTAGCTTCAATAGAAAATCTTGAAGAGTTTAGCTAATTCACTCACCTTTTAAAGAAATTTCTTATACAGGTTAGTATAAAAAAATAAACATAGTTACTAGATTTTGGGTCGATTAAGTTAACAAACCTACTGACAAAGCTAATCTCATTTTGTATGGGGAATCTAGTAAAAATCAACTTGATTTAGGTCGCACTCTTATAAGTACTAGATTTTGAGACAATATAAATGCCCTATAACTTTGAAAATTTTAATGTGTCTGTATATTACTTTAAAAATTCATGATTTTTCGTTGTTCGCCTTGAAATATCCTTTAATTGTTATTTGTTGTACATTTGAAACTGCTAAAGTTTTATTTATTCTGTGGAAATTTAATTTTCGTAGCTCTTACGATTCGCGAGAAAACAGCCTGAGACAGACAGTCAGACAGACGGGCATGGTAGCGAAAACAATAGGGGTTCCTTTCACTTTTGCTGCAGGGAACTAAAAATAACTCTATATAATTCTTAAATGATAGACGCACAGAAATTAAATAAATCAAATAACCAGCAAAAGCCGATTCTTTTTGTTCTATACCCACAAAATATATTTCTATAAAACAAACTTAATAGTGAGTGCTTACGGGATTTCGACCAAATTCTAGTAGATTTTCCATACAAAACACATTCTACTTTGTCACTAGATTTTGTCAAAATCTACTTAAAATCTCGCAGAACTTATTCATACAACTATGAGTTTGTTTTTAAATTTGTACTAAAAAGTCAGCCTGTGTGCCTAAAGAGGTGTGTGAATTGGCTACATTGCGGTTGTTGGGTTGTAGTTTAGGAAAATGTTCAGTAAATGGTTTTTGAATTGAAGAAAAAGCTTGATAAGAGTCAAAAGAAAACTTAATGTAACATTATAGATTTTCATAAAAATTTTAATTAAAGTCTGCTAGATTTGGTGCAAGTGTAAAAAGCTTATTAAAATATATAAAAATTTATGAATATAACTAATCTCTAACGGGTTTAAATTCTGCTTCTGGTCTTTTAAAAATGAGTAAAATTAATGCCAAAAGAAGAACCAGGGGCATAATCGTCACTTTCGATAACGACCTGATTCAATCAAGTTTTTTCAATTTGAAATTATGACATTCGATATGTAACAATATTTTTACATTGTTCGATGGCGAATGTCTTCATCTCAAACCGAAGAAACGTGTTCAAATCAGCTCGTTATTGAAAGCGACGATTTTCTCAATTACAAAAGCTTCTAGTTTTTCGGCCTTATTGTGCTTCATGCGATCAATCTACTCAGCGAATTCTCAGAAGCAAATTGGTCGCTCGTTTCAGTTGTGTTTCCAGCATATGATAACAATTTCGATTTTTGTACCAATTTTTTTCTCTCTGTGTTTATTTTCGTTGAGAATAGTTGATATATCCACTGCGACTTTTACTTATTATTTTTTATGCAAACATAAATTTTTGCAATATTAATTTTTCTAAAACCCAAAAGCATACTTGTGAATAAATAGCGAGTGCGCTCTGTGTTCGTGTTTATACATCAAACTTGCGGCTGTTGTTACCTAAATGCCAGAGCTATGAATGTTGCATGGTTACCCTTCTGTCTATGTGACTGACTGCCAGCTTACAGGAGGCTTTTGCATGGCTGGCTACGCAGGGTGCTTTGTATTTGCCGTTGTTGTTGTTATTATTATTGTTGTTGTTGTTATTATTATATACGTATAATGTTGTTTAGCACTGCATAAATTAAGAAGTTGCTTTCCACTGCGATGAGTGCTTAAAATGCATTATTTACACAGCAATAAAGCGTAAAAATCAACCTACAGAATTTAATTGTAGCAAAAACCAAAACAAATAGTATACGAAAGTATGTGACCCATGTTATGAGCAAAAATAAAATTGCAATACTACTGGAGGAGAAAAATAACAAAAAAAAAAATTAATGCAAAAAAGTAAATTCCTCCGTTAAATGAGTATGAAAAAAAAATTATAGAGAAAAACAAAAAAAAAAAAAAAATGCAAAACTAGAATTTAATATTGTTAGTAAGTTTTTGAGTAGAAGTAATTAACTTTGTTGAGTGGCTGCATTTTAAAGTTTTTAAATTTGCGATGACGAAAAAAATATTGTTACTATTTTATTTATATACAATGTGATTATAAAATAATTCTAAATATTAAATTAGAGTTTAATGCATAGCGCTTGCTAAGTGGGGAGTGTTTGGAGAAAAGAATTAGTTTTAATTTCCTGTACCACATCTACTTCGTCACAAGATTTGGTGAAAATCTCTGTGCTCAAAAAGGTGTAGGAGTTTGCTAACTAGTTAGGTTCTAGTTTAGGAAGCTTTTCAGTTAGTGGTTTTTGTTTAGGATAAGAAATCTTGATAAATGCCAAAAAAAACTTGGTGTAAACTGTATAGATTTTGATAATGATTTTAACTGAAATTTACTAAATTTCGTGCAGTTGTAAATATCCCATTACATAAAACATTTTTATATGTGTTACTTATAGTCCTATTAGAAGTCGGTGCCACTCAAGGTAGAAAATTTTGTATTTATTTATATAAAATTTTTTTTTAACGGAATCTAATGCCCTAATTCAGAAAAAAGATTTATGATGTTTTTGTTTGAAAATACTTTTAAGTGATTTTTTTTTGAATTATCTAAATTATTGGGCGATATTACGAGTGTCGTACAATCGTAGAATAGAATTAGGGCAAAAGTTTTTTTTTAACTTTTTAAAGCTTATTTTTAAAGCCGACATTTTTTTTGACATTTTTTTTGTTAAATTTTATTTTTTAATTCTTAGTGACAATTTTGTACTTTCAGGGAAGTTGCCAACCCAATATTGCAAATATTAACGTCCGCCCACTTTAAAAAATGCATTACCGCGGGACTTTCAGAGCTCATGCTGTGTGCCAATTATTTAATAACCAAAGAAGTATAAGCACGTTAAATATAATATTAAAGCTTAATGGGCATAGCTCCGCCCCTTCTTAAGCACAAAATTGTGTCATTCTAGGAGACGCAACTGTTTGCCAAATTTCATGGGAATCGGCCAGGTACATATCATTTAATACTTACATTTTATGGGCGTGGCACTAAACACTTTTTAAATTTAGGGTGCGTGACAATTTTCGTAAATTTTTTTTTTTAGGAAAAAGCACGAGAAGTATAGCATTACATTTTAAAAGGAGTAATCCCGCCCACTTTTATTATTGCAAAATTGTTTTTTTTTAAGATTTCTTAACATGTGTCAAGTTTTATAAGAATCGGCCAAGTAGAACCACATGAAGTATAATATTAAGCTTTAATGGGCATGGTTACGCCCACTTCTTTAAGCAGAAAATGATTTAGATTTGAGAGTGAAAATCGTGTGCCAAGTAACGTGGGAATTCGATAGCAAGAAGTACATATAGTTTAACACTTTTCTTTTATGGGCATGGCCCGCCCACTTTTTAAATGTTTGTTTTAATGCTTTGATTAGTTAAGGATGTGTGATAAGTTTCGTAAAAATCGTTTAATTAGAAGCACGTAAAATATAACATTAAACTTTAATGGGCGTGGTAGCGCCCACTTCTATGATTGTAAGATTGTGTCTTTTTTAGAGCTTCAGTCGTATGCCAGGTAATGTAAAAAATTCATAAATAGAAGCACATGATATATAACTTTAAGTTTTAACGGGTGTGGTCCCGCCCACTTATTTAAACACAAAATTTTAATGGATGAAACTGTTTGCCAAGTATCGTGGGCATAGGATAAGTAGGAGTATATATGTGCCCTTAATTAGGAAAGTGGTCTTAGTCGTAAATTTTTTTGGTCGAGATATTTCCTAGATTACATTTGAACAAATCAAAACCTATTTTTTCATGTTATGCAGCATTTTAATTTAGAGTTGTAGTAGTCCTGATCAATATACATTTATTAATATATATTAACTGCCTCATTCATAAAAAATATTTCAGGTTTATTAAGCGCTTATTTGACGTATTTCTATGGGAAATTTGTCAAATAAACCTGTAATAAACCTTTAATATTTTTTATGAATTAGACCGTAAATATTTATTGAAGGTTTTAAAAGATTTATTTGATATTTCGATGCAAAATTGGATATGTCTTAGACTACTTTTATAATTGAGGGCACATATTATTTACCACTTCAAATTAATGGGCGTGGCCCCTCCCATTTTTATTAATTCTGAGATTGTATCATTGCGAGTGCCAATGGTTGTGTGCTACAATTCTTAGCAATAGGATAAGTAAAAGATCATAAAATCAAATAAAAAAGTTAGTGGGCGTACTCCCGCCTACTTGTTTGATAATACTGTCAACTGGAAAATATACCCTCTCAGAAATAAAAAATTAAGAACGGTGGAAAAGTTACTGAACTATGAACTAATAAACATAAACAAAAATACAGACCAATTGACAATCTCCTGCTTTGTTGAAGTCATATATATCTTGAACTTGGTACATTTCAAGAAATATGTATAATAAATAAAAATGCGTTCAGGTGGCAAAAAATCTAAAATTGACAAAGTTTAAACTTGGTATTACAGAGGTACAACACTTTCAGACAGATTAATGCCCAACCAAAGTGATTTAATTGAAAAAAATATGAGAATTCTCCCTTATGAACGATTAACATTATTTAACTCTTATTTTTCAAGTAACCCTGCTTGGCATTGTTCCTCCAACCGCATAAAATATTTTAAATTAAACAATTATAATTTTCATAAGGGTAAATTGGCATGTATTTCTGATTTGAAAATATTTGAAAACATAAAAATCTTTAAAAAACATAATTTCTTGCTATTGAGTCAAGCTGCGTCTTAAATACACAATACATAATACAAACACGCACACATGCACGCACTTTAAAGGATTTTATACGAAACAACAACAACAAGACAGAACAATTAGCATTAATGCCTAACGGAAATGGCTTTTCTTCTATAAGCAAAAAAAAAAAAAGAGTTGTTATTAAGCAAAGCAAAAACAAAACAGAAGTAAAACAAATTATTCCTCAATATGATTTAAATGTTTTGTTTTTGTTTGCTTTCGCCTTCTATTCACTTATTCCTTTCCAGCAACTCGATTCTAAATAAAGCAAACGAATCATGTTATTTATATTTTTTTATTTCTTTTTTCGATTCTTATTTTTTTCCTTCTACTTACTTCCCTTTTTATAATTCAAAAACACAAGTTGCTCTTAATGGCATCCTACTAGTATTTTGCTTGTAGCCAGCAGACAAATGTTGCCATAGCCAAACTTAATTACATGCTGTCTTTTAAAAAATTAAACGAATGACTACAAGAAAATACAATTCATCATTTTATTTCCTTATTATTTCTTTAAAGGAGATTTAATGTATTTTGTAATTGTTAAGCAACAGTAAATAGAAACAGTTTTATTGCACTAGAAATTTATTTTTAATTGTAATTTAAATGAATATTTCAAAGAAAGCGGTAAAGAATTCAAAGTGACTTGGCAACGGAGTGTTTAAAAAAAATTAACATTCTTAGTACATATTATAATGCAATTAAAGACGGAAGGATAAACATAATAGCCTGCTTTGATTGCAGTAAGATTTTAATTTTTATATGTAACAATCAGCACTCAACTTTTATCAATGACTTGCTCTATAGTTTATCATAATTATAACTAAAAGGAGAACTACTTTAAAAATAAAATGCACAAAAAAAATATATGTATATAAATATTAACATCTAATCGTAGACTATGGTTACGGATATTGCAAGTTTCAACTAAAAAAAGTGAAACTAAAACACATCGATTGCTTATGGAAGGCAGAATATTTTCCAGCGATCGAATTTAGCGAAAAGTGGTTTTTGCTGTTCTGAAGTGACAAAGAAAAAGACAGCACACGTCAAATAAAGATATGATGAATTGAAGCTATTACTCCGTGAATATCATTATCAAATGTAATACACATACACTTTTAAAGTAGATATACTGAAATATATTATACCGTGATTAGGATCACTGCTTAATTTCATGAATATTTTATTAATATTTCTAAAAACAACAGAATTGTTACAAACAAAGTACTGTTAAAGTGTGATCACGGTCGCAGTTAAAACAGAACACTAATTTAGAAATCACATTCACTAGGAGCAACATTGTTAAAAAATCACGGGATCGCTCATCTCTAGTGGCCATATTATGGTGTACAATGACTACGATTACGACTACTATTATGATTACGACTATTAATATGACTATGACTATGACTATGACTATGATTATGACTATGACTATGAATATGACTACGACTATCACTATGATTATGACTATGACTATGACTATGACTATGACTATGACTATGACTATGACTATGACTATGACTATGACTATGACTATGACTATGACTATGACTATGACTATGACTATGACTATGACTATGACTATGACTATGACTATGACTATGACTATGACTATGACTATGACTATGACTATGACTATGACTATGACTATGACTATGACTATGACTATGACTATGACTATGACTATGACTATGACTATGACTATGACTATGACTATGACTATGACTATGACTATGACTATGACTATGACTATGACTATGACTATGACTATGACTATGACTATGACTATGACTATGACTATGACTATGACTATGACTATGACTATGACTATGACTATGACTATGACTATGACTATGACTATGACTATGACTATGACTATGACTATGACTATGACTATGACTATGACTATGACTATGACTATGACTATGACTATGACTATGACTATGACTATGACTATGACTATGACTATGACTATGACTATGACTATGACTATGACTATGACTATGACTATGACTATGACTATGACTATGACTATGACTATGACTATGACTATGACTATGACTATGACTATGACTATGACTATGACTATGACTATGACTATGACTATGACTATGACTATGACTATGACTATGACTATGACTATGACTATGACTATGACTATGACTATGACTATGACTATGACTATGATTATGACTATGACTATGACTATGACTATGACTATGACTATGACTATGACTATGACTATGACTATGACTATGACTATGACTATGACTATGACTATGACTATGACTATGACTATGACTATGACTATGACTATGACTATGACTATGACTATGACTATGACTATGACTATGACTATGACTATGACTATGACTATGACTATGACTATGACTATGACTATGACTATGACTATGACTATGACTATGACTACGACTATGACTATGACTATGACTATGACTATGACTATGACTATGACTATGACTATGACTATGACTATGACTTTGACTTTGACTTTGACTTTGACTATGACTTTGACTTTGACTATGAGTATGACTATGACTATGACTATGACTATGACTATGACTATGACTATGACTATGACTATGACTATGACTATGACTATGACCATGACTATGACTATGACTATGACTATCACTATGACTATCACTATGACTATCACTATGACTATGACTATGACTATGACTATGACTATGACTATGACTATGACTATGACTATGACTATGACTATGACTATGACTATGACTATGACTATGACTATAACTATAACTATAACTATGACTATGACCATGACTATGACTATGACTATGACTATGACTATGACTATGACTATGACTATGACTATGACTATGACTATGACTATGAGTATGACTATGACTATTAGTATGAGTATGACCATGACTATGACTATGACTATGACTATGACTATGACTATGACTATGCCAATGACAATGACAATGACAATGACAATGACAATGACAATGACAATGACAATGACAATGACAATGACAATGACAATGACAATGACAATGACAATGACAATGACAATGACAATGACAATGACAATGACAATGACAATGACAATGACAATGACAATGACAATGACAATGACAATGACAATGACAATGACAATGACAATGACAATGACAATGACTATGACTATGACTATGACTATGACTATGACCATGACCATGACCATGACCATGACCATGACCATGACCATGACCATGACCATGACCATGACCATGACCATGACCATGACCATGACCATGACCATGACCATGACCATGACCATGACCATGACCATGACCATGACCATGACCATGACCATGACCATGACCATGACCATGACCATGACCATGACCATGACCATGACCATGACCATGACCATGACCATGACCATGACCATGACCATGACCATGACCATGACCATGACCATGACCATGACCATGACCATGACCATGACCATGACCATGACCATGACCATGACCATGACCATGACCATGACCATGACCATGACCATGACCATGACCATGACCATGACCATGACCATGACCATGACTATGACTATGACTATGACTATGACTATGACTATGACTATGACTATGACTATGACTATGACTATGACTATGACTATGACTATGACTATGACTATGACTATGACTATGACTATGACTATGACTATGACTATGACTATGACTATGACTATGACTATGACTATGACTATGACTATGACTATGACTATGACTATGACTATGACTATGACTATGACTATGACTATGACTATGACTATGACTATGACTATGACTATGACTATGACTATGACTATGACTATGACTATGACTATGACTATGACTATGACTATGACTATGACTATGACTATGACTATGACTATGACTATGACTATGACTATGACTATGACTATGACTATGACTATGACTATGACTATGACTATGACTATGACTATGACTATGACTATGGCTATGGCTATGGCTATGGCTATGGCTATGGCTATGGCTATGGCTATGGCTATGGCTATGGCTATGGCTATGGCTATGGCTATGGCTATGGCTATGGCTATGGCTATGGCTATGGCTATGGCTATGGCTATGGCTATGGCTATGGCTATGGCTATGGCTATGGCTATGGCTATGGCTATGGCTATGGCTATGGCTATGGCTATGGCTATGGCTATGGCTATGGCTATGGCTATGGCTATGGCTATGGCTATGGCTATGGCTATGGCTATGGCTATGGCTATGGCTATGGCTATGGCTATGGCTATGGCTATGGCTATGGCTATGGCTATGGCTATGGCTATGGCTATGGCTATGGCTATGGCTATGGCTATGGCTATGGCTATGGCTATGGCTATGGCTATGGCTATGGCTATGGCTATGGCTATGGCTATGGCTATGGCTATGGCTATGGCTATGGCTATGGCTATGGCTATGGCTATGGCTATGGCTATGGCTATGGCTATGGCTATGGCTATGGCTATGGCTATGGCTATGGCTATGGCTATGGCTATGGCTATGGCTATGGCTATGGCTATGGCTATGGCTATGGCTATGGCTATGGCTATGGCTATGGCTATGGCTATGGCTATGGCTATGGCTATGGCTATGGCTATGGCTATGGCTATGGCTATGGCTATGGCTATGGCTATGGCTATGGCTATGGCTATGGCTATGGCTATGGCTATGGCTATGGCTATGGCTATGGCTATGGCTATGGCTATGGCTATGGCTATGGCTATGGCTATGGCTATGGCTATGGCTATGGCTATGGCTATGGCTATGGCTATGGCTATGGCTATGGCTATGGCTATGGCTATGGCTATGGCTATGGCTATGGCTATGGCTATGGCTATGGCTATGGCTATGGCTATGGCTATGGCTATGGCTATGGCTATGGCTATGGCTATGGCTATGGCTATGGCTATGGCTATGGCTATGGCTATGGCTATGGCTATGGCTATGGCTATGGCTATGGCTATGGCTATGGCTATGGCTATGGCTATGGCTATGGCTATGGCTATGGCTATGGCTATGGCTATGGCTATGGCTATGGCTATGGCTATGGCTATGGCTATGGCTATGGCTATGGCTATGGCTATGGCTATGGCTATGGCTATGGCTATGGCTATGGCTATGGCTATGGCTATGGCTATGGCTATGGCTATGGCTATGGCTATGGCTATGGCTATGGCTATGGCTATGGCTATGGCTATGGCTATGGCTATGGCTATGGCTATGGCTATGGCTATGGCTATGGCTATGGCTATGGCTATGGCTATGGCTATGGCTATGGCTATGGCTATGGCTATGGCTATGGCTATGGCTATGGCTATGGCTATGGCTATGGCTATGGCTATGGCTATGGCTATGGCTATGGCTATGGCTATGGCTATGGCTATGGCTATGGCTATGGCTATGGCTATGGCTATGGCTATGGCTATGGCTATGGCTATGGCTATGGCTATGGCTATGGCTATGGCTATGGCTATGGCTATGGCTATGGCTATGGCTATGGCTGTGACTATGACTATGGCTATGACTATGACTATGACTATGACTATGACTGTGACTATGACTATGACTATGACTATGGCTATGGCTATGACTATGGCTATGACTATGACTATGACTATGGCTATGGCTATGACTATGACTATGACTATGACTATCACTATGATTATGGCTATGGCTATGACTATGACTATGACTATGACTATGACTATGACTATGACTATGGCTATGACTATGACTATGACTATGACTATGACTATGGCTATGGCTATGGCTATGACTATGACTATGACTATGGCTATGGCTATGACTATGACTATGACTATGACTATGGCTATGACTATGACTATGACTATGACTATGACTATGGCTATGGCTATGTCTATGACTATGACTATGACTATGACTATGACTATGACTATGGCTATGGCTATGACTATGGCTATGGCTATGGCTATGGCTATGACTATGGCTATGGCTATGGCTATGGCTATGGCTATGGCTATGGCTATGACCATGACTATGACTATGACTATGACTATGACTATGACTATGACTATGGCTATGGCTATGGCTATGACTATGACTATGACTATGACTATGACTATGGCTATGGCTATGGCTATGACTATGACTATGACTATGACTATGGCTATGGCTATGACTATGACTATGACTATGACTGTGAATATGCCCTAAAATTATAATTCAATTGAAGTTATTTTTAAGTTTGCTTTAGTTGTGCTAAATTTTGTTGTATTTGTACAATAATAAATAATGCAAATGTGATTATTAAAGATACTGGTAAGGGTGTAAAAATCAGCCACTAATTTTTTCGCTTTAATAAATTAATCGGCTAAATGTTGTCTGCCATTGTATAAATAGAGAAAACCACACAAAAACCCGATTTCATTAATTGTCCATTTATCACTTTAAATCAATATTACGAAGGCCTACAAACATGACAATATTTCGTGTTTTGTTTCTGTAGATACACGCACACACACACCCACGTTTTCATATACATATATGTAAAATGCACTGAGGATGTGCAATAATTTATGAACATGTTGAAGATGTAAATCCTCCTGTGATTGTGAGAGAACTCGGGCGTATGTAAATTAATGTAAGTTTTTCACTTATTTTTATATGTATTTTTTGTATATAAATGTTTAAATAAGTGAACGGTCATGCAAATGCACATACACAAATAAGTATGCACACACACGTACATACGTGCACACATACATACATGTGTAATACGGCTTGTTGTTGTTTGTTGTATGGTTGCAGCAAGAAAAAACAAGCTTTACTTGTTTACATGACATTCCGTTGACATTTTGTGAAACATTAACATTTAAACCAGTTAAATAAAAATGATTTTGACATTTTATTTTTGTTGTGCTTTTATTTTATTTTATTTTATTTTATTTTATCTTATTTCGGTGATTATTTTTAATGATATATTTTATAAAATTTTTTTGCCTCTCATTTTACCGGTCATTTAAATAATTTGCATTTAAATAACAATTAAGCTGATTAGCTTGTAAAAATAGAAAATAAATTTTATAAAATTTAATCTACTTTAAAGTGAAGTAAGTTTAATGATTTAATAAAATAAAATAAGACGAAATAGGTGCTTTAAATATTTTCATAAAGATGTTTAACATTTTTTAACAGAATTATGTTGGTAAAATTGCTTAATTAAGAAAGGAGTTTATGTAATTTTTTTGTTAGTAGGCCGTTGTTGTTAATGTACATATGGATACTCTGCAGGCTTTGCTTTTTAGTTAGGAATTCGGACTTACTCAAAGGTCGTTGTGAAGATATTCAATGAAGGATTTTTGATTTAATCTTGCTGTAAATATTTTTTCAATTTGAAATCTCTTAAATCTGGCATAGTAACTGAAGAACTATTAACTCTATTATATAGCATGTATATCGGTAACAAAAAAAAAAAAACTGTGCAGTCTATGGATGACATAGTGTCCACGATGCTTTTAAACAGTCTGCAAGTGCAGCGTTACAGAAAAAATCTCGCTCGAGTGCATTTTGGAACACATGGCAGTTATAGTTGTATATTCCATTTGTATTTTTTTTTGCCTGGAACAAGTTTGCTTTTAATCCTGCTGCAGTTTTTGCAAAGTTTGTTTCCTTTTTCAACAAATGTTGCAAAAATCCTTTTTTTTTTGCTATATGGCTACTTACTTGCTAGCTTGTTGCAAAGTTCACAGTCGTGTGCCTTAAACTTGAAAAAGACTAGAAACAAAATTGGAACATGTGTACTACGGATTTTTCATTTTGTTTTGAACTGTTTTTGCAATTTTTGTTTTTGTTGTTGTAAGTATATTTTTGTTAGCACGAATTCGTTTTTTTATGAAAAAATTTTTTGTTGCTGTTTTTGTTGTTGTTAGAAATGTACAAATATTGAATTTAGTATTCCAAACGGGGTTGCTTTTATCTATTGTTTCGCTGCTGCTCTAAGATTTTTTAGCCATTGTCTAATATTTTTTCTTTTCTTTTTTTCCCCTCTTGATAAGGTCTCTGATCAAAACTGTCAATTCGGTATTAAGTGAAGATAAAAATTACAACGACTCATGGCTGTTCAATAACCATATGCTGGGTAGTGTTATTTGTTACAGATTAGTTGCGAGACACGTCTTAATGCCATAAAGTAGTTGTTTGTTAGATTTAAGTAATTTGTTTTTGTTTTAAAATACAAAAGGGACTTGAAATATGTGACGCGAAAATAGAAAGGGACCTAAGGGTAAAAACCTGTTTTGTTCAGGAGAGCCATTTTAAAGATTTAAATACGTGCAACTTTGATGTACCATCATTGAATAAAACGTGCATATCTCTAGGAGGCAACACTTTTGGGGATGGTATCGGTCTCATTCGATGCTCAGTTGTTGTCCACATCAAAAAAAAAAAAAAAAAAGTGAAAATAGATTTTTTTACCCTTAGGTCCCTTTCTCTATGCGCTGTCACATATATAAATTTTAGAAAACAATAAAAGCTAGTAAATAACTTATTAATTACAATTCGATTTACTTTCACACCAGTAAAATATAAATTGCAATTATTCTACTTCTGCTAAATAAGCTTAAAACTTTTTATTAAAATATTTATTTAATTAAGTAAAATTTGAATTTACAAGTAAGCAAAAATGTGGGTTTTTTTTTTATTAAACTTGAGGTAATTTAAAAGAAAAATTTTTTCTCTAAGACTCATCTAAACTTTTTTCTTACATACACGTGTTTTTGTGATGATGGTTTGGTTCATTTACTAATGTTACGTAGATTAAAAATGTGTAGCCGTGTAACGTTTTTTTTTTAACAATAGACACACGATGTCGAAAATCCAATTATTTAAGTTTTTTTTTTTAATTGATACTTGTAGTTTTAATACATATGTATATGTATTTATATATTTTTTATTAAATAATAATTATCATAGCTGTAAAAAGTGAATAGAATGAAAAAATAAAAATATTTTTATTTCAGTTATAGTTTTTATTTTAAATTAGAAATAACAAAAATTCAAACAATTATTTGTTATGTGAAAATTCAATACAATTTATTTATTTTAAAACGATTGGAATTTTTTAAATTAATAATGTAATGGCTCAAATCCATTTTTAGAGTATTTAATCAATTTACAAAATTGTATATTTTGTTTATATTATTTGACTATGAAAAAATCAAATAGTTTTTCTTTAATTTAGTTTTAATTAGTTTTTTTTAATTTAAAAAAAAAAACAATAAATTAATTAAATCATGCTATTTTTCGTTGAATAGAAACTTTTTCTGAAAAATAAAAAGAAATATTTTTTAGACTTAAAAATATATAACAACCATTTATGATATATTTAGGTCAGAGAGTTCAGTTCAGAGACTCATGATATCAGTAATGAAAAAGGGCACTCTTTATGTGAACGCGTTTTTCTTATCTCTTTTCTTACTACTTAGCCTCTGGTATTCATTATATTTTTCAATATGAAATTTCCTTAGGTGTACAATAAAATTTTAACTTCATTTAGAGCTAGCACATAATGATTTCGCACAAGTTTTGCAAAATTCAAATACCTTGTTATTTTTATTGAGCTAAATATGTTGTTAAATGAAAATAACGTTAAACGTAGACAAAACACGGATATGGCGCTAACTGTATTTCTCAATTATCCAAGGTAATATATAATTGAGGCAATAGGTGGGTTCCTCTAGAGGTCGTCACAGGAAAAATCTTCATTACTAGAAATCACCTTACAATAAAAAAGAAAATACCTAAACCTTAAACCTATTTGAAACTATTTTTTATGAATTTGAAATAATCAATAAAGTTTTTGTTGAATAATATAAATTCGACTTATTAACAAAAAAATTATTTCAATTTCAAAAACTCAAATGAAATAAAATAAAATTTCATTCAAACTATAGAAATATAAATTAAAAACATTTCAGTCGCTGAATTCAAATCAAGCATTAATTTTTTATATTTTTATTTGAATTTCTGAAGGCGTTATTTTTTTTTTAATTTTCTGACAAAAAAATAAATTTACATTTCAAAAAAAATCAGTTCTCGTGGTACCTTCATAGCGAACAGTCGATTAGCGGAATTTTTCTTACAAAAAATTAAACAAACAAAAAATATTCGTAGTACATATTATTCGTAATAGGTACATACTGTCTTTAATAAATAAGCTTTATGCTTTGCTAATATTTTTACATAGTAAAAATAACAAAAACAAAAAAAGACCGCAAACAAAAAAAAAAAAAAAACACAAACGAATATCCCTTGAGGAATTCTTTGTATGAGTGCCTCAAATACAAAAAAAATTGAAGTGAGTTCTAACGGCAGAAATGCTTATTTTACTGTGAGTTCTGAAACTCTTAATGAAAAAAATATAGATAATAAATCTGATGAAAGTCTTTTTTTAACGTCAAAGCCAATTTTTCGTCAGCGATCAACTTCGCTTTGTCCAATGCCAAATAGTAATGATGCATTAACATTACAGTTGCCCAGTACTTCTTCATATAAGCCAGTAATATCATCCCCTTCAGGCTCGTGTTCATCACTTAACAAAGTTATCACTACAGATAACAGCGGCTCGAAACTCAAGGTACAAGTCGGAATGGACAGATATATAACCGTGGTAAAGCGTGGGCGAAGCCCGAATTCTTCAAAAATTTCATCTGCTCCAAAAATGTCTAGGGATAACAGCGCAGCCTCAACTAATCGCCAAAACCGCTTCGAAATTTTGCAAGATGACAACGACAAACCCGAGGTAGCCTCGAATAAAATATCCAAGCCGCCACCAATATATTTGAGACAAAAAAATTCAAATGCCCTTATTAAAAAATTAATTTCGGTCATTGGTGAGAATAAATTTCACATTGTTCCAATAAAACGTGGCAACATCGATGAAACTAAAGTCCAAATTTATGACGAAAAAGATTTCCGCAAAATGGTTGCTGAATTTGAAAAAAATAAAACAAGCTTCTACACATACCAGCTTAAGAGCGCTAAAGGCACGCAGATCGTATTGAAGGGCATAGATTCTTATGTTGTTCCCGAAGAAATAAAAGATGCACTCGTCCTCCAGGGATTTAAGGTAAAAAATGTGTCCAATATAATAAATAGAGAGAAGATTCCCCAACCCCTATTTCGTGTTGAACTTGAGCCTAATGATATAAAATTGAAAAAAAAATGAAACGCATCCAATTTATAATTTGAAATACCTCTTGTACCGAAAAATCACAGTTGAAGAGCCACATAAGCGTTCAGGTCCTGTACAGTGCCATAATTGCCAAGAATATGGCCATACAAAAACATACTGCAATTTACCCTCTGTTTGTGTTGTGTGCGGCGAATTACACGGCACTGCTAGTTGCAATAAACCAAAAGATCAAAGTGATAAAAAATGCAGTAATTGTGGAGGTAATCACACCGCTAACTACAGAGGTTGTCCTGTGTACTCTTTCGTAAAGAAGACTATGGTGCAAAAACCTAAGTTAGCTCCAGCTCAATCAGCAAACGCCTACTCTGCCACTTTTGCGCAAATGAGCTAACCAGTTACTTCCCGTGTATCGTATGCAGATGCTGCTAAGACAAATTCAATTCCCACACAAAATGTTTCCTCGCCAAATAATTCAAAAAATACTGACGCAAGCTTTAATTTTAATCGCCTTGAAGCTACTATTGAAAATCTGGTGCAAACTATAAACAATTTTACAACAAATATGACTAGCATGATGCAAGAAATGCTGCGAATGCAGAATACTCTGCTTCAAGCATTAATTAATAAGCCATGAACACGTTAACAATATGTTTCTGGAACGCAAACGGCATTCGCCAACATAAAAATGAACTGGAGCGCTTCCTCACGGAAAAAAATATTGATGTAATGTTAGTATCTGAAACTCATTTGACTTCGAGAAGTCTTTTTAAAATTTATGGCTACACTATATATGATACAAAGGATCCTAGAGGAAGGGCTTGCGGTGGATCAGCAATTCTAATAAAGTCAAGACTCAAGCACTATGTTCTTGATAACATTTGTGAAGAACACCTACAAGCAACAAATATTGGCATTGAAAGTTTTTGTACAAATTTTGTTATATCATCAATTTACTCCCCTCCCAGATTTTCAATCACTGAGAATCAATATGAGGATTTCTACAAATCTCTTGGACCTTGTTTTGTAGCAGCTGGCGACTACAATGCTAAGCATACGTTCTGGGGTTCGCGTCTTATTACCCCCAGAGGTCGAGCATTGTTCAACACTATTTCAAAAATGGGCTTGGATGTCATTTCGAGTGGGGAGCCCACTTATTGGCCTACTGACATACAAAAAATTCCGGATGTTATAGATTTTGGCGTCATAAAAAATATCTCTAGGGATTTAATTCAAGTTCAAGCTTCTATTGATCTTTCGTCCGATCACTCTCCGACGATCATTACAATTTGTAGTCCATTAAGAAGTAACTTACCTGACCCATATGTGAAGATGATCGATCGTGTTAATTGGCTGGGGTTCAAAAAATATCTCAGTAGTCATTGTACGGAAAACATTACGCTTAGAACATCCGATGATATTGAATCTAACATTGCCAATCTCAGCGAGAATATTAAACAGGCTGCTGAACATGCCACTAACTCCCATCCGCAGACTGGGTTTAATAAAATTTATTCTACAGACATTGAACGTCTCGTACGTGAAAAAAGAAGAGCTAGAAGGGAATAGCAAAAGCACAGATCACCATAAAATAAAATCAGATTTAAAGAGTGCACTAAACGACTCCAAGAGTTGCTTGCGTCTGAAAAAACTGCATCTCTTAAAAATTATCTGGAAGGTCTTGATGTCAGACCAGCGTCTAATTACTCTTTGTGGCGCGCTGCTAGAAAGCTTAAAACACCCGTTGAGTATAAGCCACCTCTACGCACATCTACCGGAAGTTGGGCAAGAAGCGATACTGAAAAAGGTAAAATATTTGCTGAGCACTTAAAATCCGTTTTTACGCCAAACATATATACTGGTGTTGCTGATTTGCCGAATGTAGTCGCTCTACCCCCTCAACACATAAAGTTTAAGACGCGTGATTTACAAAAATTAATTGCCGAACTCAACCAGATGCTTATGAACTTGCTTCGTATTGCAATGAGAATCCTATTATTTATATTTAATGCCATTTTACGACTGGAGTATTATTCACACAGCTAGAAGCTTGCCAAGGTTAAAATGATTCCAAGGCCGGGCAAAGATCTAACCAAGGCTGAGTCATATAGGCCAATAAGTCTACTATCAACTATGTCAAAGCTTTTCGAAAAACTGCTCAAAACAAAATTGTCCCAAATTCTAATTAGTAGTGGGTGCATACCAGACCATCAATTTGGTTTTAGAAGTCAGCATAGCACCATTGAACAAACTCACAGACTGGTTCAATTTATAAGAAGAACTTTTGAGGAAAAAAAGTATTGCTCTGCGCTCTTTATTGACGTTTCCCAGGCATTTGATAAAGTGTGGCATGAAGGCCTAATTTTAAAATTGAAGACTTACTTACCAATAAACATTTTAAATCTTTTGGAAAGTTACATTATTAGGCCTGAAACTATTTCATCCGGTGTGCCACAGGGGAGCATACTGGGACCAGTTTTATATTTGATTTATACTTGTGATATGCCTGTGAGCAGTAGTATCCATACTTCCACATTTGCCGACGATACAGCCTGCCTTAGTATGCACGAAAACCCTGATGAGGCATCCCGCAAACTCCAGGAACACATTAGCCAGATGGAGCTTTGGTTAAACTTATGGAGAATTAAAGTCAATGAACAAAAGTGTGTCCATATAACGTTCACCCTAAGAAGAGATACTTGCTCCCCCATTCGGATTAACAATCAAGTTGTTCCTCAACATTCACATGTGAAATATCTTGGCATACACCTTGATCGACGACTTACATGGAAACACCACATTGACTCTAAGTTAACTCAAATGAAACTAAAATTAGCTCAGGTACATTGGCTTATTGGTAGAAATTCAACTCTCAGTCTAGACTGCAAACTTTTAATATACAAGTCGCTTTTAAAGCCAATATGGTGTTACGGAATTCAACTATGGGGCACTGCTTCAGCTTCAAATGTAGAGAAAATTCAACGAAGGCAAAATAAAATTTTACGCATGATAACATCGGCTCCATGGTACATCAAAAATTCAAATATACATCGCGATTTGAATATGCCACTAGTGACTGAAGAAATTGCAAAATACGCAGGCAAATATCTAACAAAACTCGAGTCACATCCTAATCCGCTTGCTCGTAATATTTTGAACTTTACTGGACACATCCGCTTAAAAAAGAGAGATACACGGGCTCTAATATTCAACACTCTAGATGATGAAGCTGCTTGAAAACACCTTTTTCTTTTTGTTGCTTATCACTACTTATGTAATTATTATTAATAACTATCACTAAGCTTATGTCCGACATTGGTCGGGCCTAATAATTTTTTTATAGATTTAAGATTTGAATACTTATTGTTAGTTCATATTTGAAGATACAATAAATAATAAACATGCATTTAAAAAAAAAAAAAAAACATTTCAAAAATTTTATTTCAAATCGATAACAACAAATTTTAATTCATTTCATGAGAAATGTCTATGATTTCAATAAAAATCTATTCCTTGAACAGAAATAAAATTTAAGTTTAATTTAATTTTATGAAAAAATTCAAATAAAAAAAATCATATTGAATAGCTATGATAATTATCCATAAATTTGTCTAAGTGTAAAACAACTTATTTACTGTTGGACTGAAGACTTGAAGTTTAATGTACTTTAAATTATTATGTTGCTTAATTATAAACAGGGACAAGGACTTCATGCATTTAAAAAAGGTATTTTAGGCGCCTAAGATATGACAACAAAAACGCAAAATATGCACTAAAAACAATAAAATATGCACATATCTTTAAACAAAATTATTCAAAGGTAAAGTTTTAAAGAGGTGCGTGCACAAGCCTTTTATATTTAATCTTTACACAAGATTAAATATGGTATAATGATTTTTTTCTGCATTAATAACTCCAAGCTCGCATTTTCGAGATATGTATTTTTATATTACAGTAAAGGGGCGATACGTCGATAGAAAAGAAAAGTGTTATTATTTATTTATTTTCATTAAAATTTTTTTTATTATTCATACATATCGTCACCTAAAATCCAAAAGGCCGTAACAACCAAGAAATTTAACCTTCATAGGGTCTTTAAAATCGTTGACGTTAACGATCTTGGGGTCAAATTTGACCCAAATTGAAAATTATGTATTGGTTTCATTTATTTGTGATTCATTTATTGCCAATGAAAGAGAACATTATTTCATATATTTAATTCGATTAGTATATGATAGATAAAACCGTAATATTAAATCGATATTATTATTAATTGTACATAAAGTAATGGTTTCAGAGTGCAGTTTTCATATCAAGTTTTTGCAAGTTATATCAGTATCTAATGGTGTTTTATTTTATGCGTTGAGGCCTAACTGGCAACGACTTCTTTTGGATCTGTTTTTACCCTCTTAAAGCATTTTTTCTTTAGATTTAGTTGAAGTTTACGGCTACTCATTTACCTCACGTAGTTTTAGTGCAACTCTCTGTGAAAATACTGATATTGATAACCTCTTTTGGTTCTTTATAAAGGGTGTTTTTTATTGAGGTATAGAACTTTAAGTTGGTATCACTTTTTTAACTGGCGGCCATTTTGTCAGCTGTCAAGTGATTAATATTTAGTTTGGTTTGCCATTTCATCATGAACAGGTTGACAAAAGAACAACGTTTGCAAATCGTGCAAATTTATTTCGAAAATAATGGTTCAGTTCGCGAAATTCATCGCAAAATTTTGTTCAGTGATGAGGCTCATTTTTGGTTGAATGGCTACGTCAACAAGCAAAATTGCCGCATTTGGAGTGAAGAGAATCCACATGAGACCCTTGAGACGCCATTACATCCACAAAAACTGACTGTTTGGTGTGCTCTATGGGCTGGTGGAGTCATTGGGCCATACTTCTTCCGAAATAATGCTGGAGAGTCAGTTACCGTTAATGGAGACCGGTATAGAGCCACGATAACCGACTATTTTGTTCCCGAATTGGATCGCATGAATGTGGATGAGTTGTGGTTCCAACAAGACGGCGCTACATGCCACACAACGCACGTCACAATCGATTTATTGAAGGAAACATTCGATGAGCGCATAATTTCGCGGAATGGACCTGTCAATTGGCCACCAAGATCGTGTGATTTGACACCATTGGATTATTTTCTTTGGGGATATGTGAAGTCGCTCGTCTACGCCAACAAACCAGAAACGTTAGGGGACTTGGAAGCCAACATTCGTGGCGTTATTGCCTACATACGGCCCCATATGCTCGAAAAAGTGGTTGAAAATTGGACCTGTAGAATTGGCTTTATTCGAGCCAGCCGCGGCGGCCACATGCCCGAAATTATATTTAAGCATTAATGGCATAAAATTATCCTTCCAATAAAGCTAAATTGATGGACATTAAAACGATTTTCTTGTGTTTTATTTCAATTCGAAGTTCTATACCTCTAAAAAAAACACCCCTTATAAGGCATAGTAAGCTGCAATCCTAAATTTTCTAAGAAGTGTCGACGTTTTGCAAAACAGTTTATTTCCAGCCGCTATTAGCTGATGTAGATATCACAAAAGCACTGTAAGCTTATATATCTACCATGTTACTAACCACCATTTGACAACATTGATTAGTCTTTCTTTTGCAAGTAAAACATGATCTAACTTTTTCCAGCAAATAAACCCTTCCATTTTATTTATTGTAATCTAATCATATTTGCAGTTTCTTGTCTTGCTGATTACTAACTTTAGAGATATGATGCAAAGTACTAAGAAGGTTAGGTTAGGTTAGGGAGGGTGGTGCTTTACCGCACCTCCACTTGGATACCCAATTGGGTCCATTGTGATTCCCTTCTGTTGCCCAAAAAAGAAATATTTACCCTCCCATTTGCAGCCAGAAGTGACCATATTATACTAAGAAGATTCACAGACTTTTTTTTATCGGAATATATATAAGAAGGGTACGAGTACTATCTTTGGTAAAACAAAAATAATGATAAACACGTATGATAATAACACATGTACTATTTCTGGTAATAACTCATTTATATTTTTATGTGTAGTTTGAACTAAAGTGATTTGTGATCTCAGTATTTATTGTTCAACCGATTAGATGTAAAAAAATTATCTGCAGTCGTGTTATATTTTCAAAATCGTCTGATAATGTATGCAGGCCATTTTCTATTTCATTATCTTTTATTATTTTACAAAAAATACCAGACACAACACTTCCAAACTTTAAAACGGGTCAAATTTGACCCGAAGATCTCTAGTGTAAAATCTTGCATACAATTTTCTTTGGCAAGTTTGCGAATATATAAACCTACTATATCTGTTAAGTTATAAAATTAAATAAAAGTCAGAAAATATGACATGGATCAATCACTAATTTTCAGAAAAAAACAAAGTTTTTTCCTGAAATGGGTCAAAATTTACCCAAAGACCCTATGAAGGTTAAAATAGCCTTTTTGATTGATTATGATGTGATTAACCAAAATACTTTTTTGCCTAAAATTTTACTCACATATGTTCAAAAATACCGATTTTATTCATTATTCAATTTGGCACCTAACATATAAATAGTATTAAATTTATGAAGTTTTTTGCTTCTGTAAAATAGTAAAAAGTGTACTTACGGCATTTTGGATTTTAGGTGACAATGTGTATTATCGAATGTGAAGTCCAATCAATTTGTTTTTATAAAGCTTTGTGCATTGAAAAAGGCCTTGTAACGTCTGTAGATGTAATCGGCTCAAATTTAAATGTATATTTATTTAACTCAATCATTACAATGAATTGAATACCAGGGGGTCGATTCTAGTTCTGTGAAACTATGAAATGAAAAGTTTTTTCACGATTTCATAGCATTTCTGATTCCCGTTCACTGAAAAATTAAAAGAATTTTAATACATCTTCATTATGAAAAAAAAATGTTAAAAGTTACATGTCAAAGTTACATAACTCTGTCGATTCTTGTTTAGTGTAACTGTGAAAAAAAAACTTAAAAAACTTTTCATATGATAAATTATTTTACACAAAAAATATTTACGTGAAAAACAGCAAAGAAGCTAGAAAAAACTCGCGCAACGGCGAAAATCAAATTTTTTTTTGATTTTGAATTATTTAGAGGATGTCGAAATTGTTAACAACAAGTCCGAAATTTAAGTACACAATCAAAAATAATACCTTGTGAATTATTTAGAGGTGGATGTTGAAATTGCAAGCGACAATTCCGAAATTCAGTTAATAAAAAAAATACAGTAACAGATGCATCTGCAGACAGTGAGTACCAAGATCAGATAAGAAAAGTGCAGAGAGGTACATATAGGTCAAGCCTTTGGGTCATGCTAAAATTTATGATGATAGAATATGGAAAATGAAATGCGGTGGTTTAAGGTGTGCGCGGTAGCATTTAAAAAAGGAAATAATAACGTCCATGATGTCATGATGGGCATCATATGCCTTTTACAAAAACATAAGATTTTACGAGCATATCAAACAGTAGCTTCATAAGTTTTTAGCCTTCAAAGCTGTCGGCCGGACTAAAGGGGTTTCTCTCCTAAGTATAAGAATAATAATAACAAATACTTTCCTGAGTAAATATTTTTGCGTACCCAGCCTTCTGCAGAACTTAATGGCTGACAAAGGTTTTCTTCATTAAAGGCTACAGGCAAGATAAAAAGAAAACCTTTATTCAGCACAGCCACTGTTTGAAATTTAAGCTCGACAGGAGACGTGCACGGCATAACACATTTCTCTATTCCTACAGAAGAAACGAATAATAACTTCTATGGTTTGAAGTAGTTTGTCCTAAATTCTGCTTGTGACGATGATTCAGAACAAACAAGGGACCTTGCAATTGGAAGCGTCAATTTTACCCAATCTATAATAAAGAAGAGACAAATATTAAGTTTAACTATGTAGCGATAAGCCTTTAAACACTTTTACCTATGCTCATACCGAGTTCCTTGCAATATGTACATAAATAATAATTAATATTATTTATTTACATGACATATTTAAGTAGCATAAAAACAAAAGTTTCATAGGCACAACGGAATAAAGCAATGTTTTCATAATAGCAACGAGAACCGCATTTTATGTAATTGTGAAAAGTATTATGCAAAATGGTTGTGTAAGTGAAAATGAAAAGTTTTTTTTTCATTTCACATTATCACAGAACCAGAATCGACCCCTAGGTATTAGATTTGGTTTTTGAATCCGTTATAATTTTTAAAAACAATATCAAGTTTCAGCATAATCGTCTCACTACTTTCGGCTTTAATAGCAGACAATTTGAAATTATGAAAATTACAATTTCCATTAAATTTGGTAGGTGTGTGTGCTTGTACAATCGTTCCACAATTCTACAACAATGCAAGCGAATACAGTTGCCAAAAACAGTTTTGCAATATTTTTTGAAATTTGAATATTTGAGGAAATAAACAAAATCAGCATTTATATGAAAATATGAGACAAAAATATGAAATTATGACTAAATTATGCAAAAATATGCATTTTCAGCAAATTATGTAAAAATATGCACTAACAAATCGATGCCATTTTTAAGCAAATTCATTGTTTCGTAAAGATATTTCGTTCTAGCCATTATCAGAGTTAAGGGAAAAAACATGCATTTGCATGAAACCCCTGTCCCTAAATAAATATATAAATAAATCCTGAACACAATAATTCAGTGCTCTTTATCCGCCCATCGCTGATTTAAAGTTATAAAATGTACGTATACTTAATAAATAATTGCAATATTAATCATACGCATTGTTTTCTCACAATGTTGCACTCGTGTGTGTGTGGCTTATTGTTTTATATAGATCAATGTTACCCATTCATTTCTCTCGTTTTTTTTTTTATTATTAAAAATCTATTTAGTTCTATTTTATTACACAATAACACCACATAATTTTGTTGTGCAATTAACTAAAGAAATTGTTGTATTATTTGCCCGCATTACAAAAACTTTTATATGTTTTCTAAAGGGGTTTTCTTTGCTTCTATTTTTTACACTCCACTTTTGCAATAAGAAATGCGTCAGTTGCAGTTTGTAATTGTTTTTTGCTTTAATATTGTTTTTGTTTTAGAAAATATAAAAAGAAACATATTTTCTTAGGAAAAATAAGAAAAAAAGGAAAAAAAACTAGCAAAGAAAGAGAATAATAAAAGTAGTAAAACTAAATGGAAACCATTGAGTAACACAATTGCGTCATGTTGCTTGACATCGTGTGGTAGAATTTCTATAGAGCTTTTGTTTGCAAACGATCGCAAAAGTACAAAAGTGGAACAACAACTAAAACTATTTGATTATTGTTTTAGTTAAACGTACGTATGTACATACATAATACGTATGAACGTTCCTTGTACAGCAAATCATCTACACATGATGCACTCTTATTGTTGTTGTTGTTGTTGATGGTTTTTGTTGCTGTTGTTGTTGCTGTTGTTATTGTATTTGTGAGTGTAATGTATAGAAAGTTATTCTGAGAATTTAATTCAAGGAAATTAAATGCATGTAATTTCTTGGAATGCTTTAGGGCTCTGAATAATTTTTAGCAGCAGAAGGTTGTTCGTCTATATGCATTTCTCAACACAGACTTTAAATGAATAGAGATTTTTAGAAAAATAACTTCAAATACATATATTGTGTGGAAAAGATTTTTGCATGTACTCTCAGTTTTAGATATATTTTCAAAATCAAGAACTAATTAAACAGAGTTTAAATTGCTTTGGTTTAAGGATACCTCGTATGTCATTCATAGAAAACACGTTGTCATTAGATTTTCTATCTTTGGCTCTACAAGCTATTTAGCACAGGACGAACGAGCATAATAGATTCTTAAGAAATGTTGTACAGCTTCTGTTGGCGAATTTGGTTGAGCTAAAATTTTTTCTTGTACACTTATTTTTTTATACAAATGCCATTATGCTGAGAAGAACTATAGTTAACTATTCATATACATACATATTTGTACAGTAATTGCTTGTGTATATGTGTAATTGTCTTAGCGAACTCATGTGTGTGTATGTGTGCGTGTGTACTAGCATTCATTGTGCAAGTATAATGAAAAGGAAACTTGTATTGGTGAGAAAATATAAAGAATTCTTATTGTTAAGTTTTTTTTTCATTTGTTTTTGAAGTATTTACTGTAAACTAGTTTGTGTTTACAATATGTGTAATTAATATATTTTTATTTTTATTTGTTTAAGTTTTAAAAGATATAAGTATATTTTTTTTTATCAACCTTGTACTAATTTTTCTAACATATTTATGTGTAATTGTGAAAAAAAAATGCAAGTTGTTGCTACTAGTTTTTCTGAATTTGTCATGTGATATGTGTAGATGTGGACATTCCCTGCTTTATTTAAATGAACTCAAAGAGATCTTATCTTACTTGTCAGTTAATTTAATTATAAAACGTTTTCATATATTAATGCAAATAATCGCGGTTTTCTTTATTTATTACTTTTCACAGCTTCTTTATCTCTGAACCAATAATTTAATTGTATTTTTATTAGGGGATAGTTTTGTTTTCATCTTATATCATTATCTTCATATGTGTATTTGAAGTAATTTTAAATATACAAGGTGGCGCAAAAGTAATGTCTTATTTTGAAATGGCTACCATTTAATTATAATGCATAAATGCTCTCATTTTATGGCTTTTACAACTAATGCTAACAATAGCTGACTTATTCTTCAATTAAACTGTTTAAGATTTGTAAGATTTATGGCTTACGGACTCTTTGAAAGCTGCAAAGGAAAAAGTCTGGTGTCGTTAGATCTGGGCTGTACGACCATTAGCAATCTCCGAATTAGGATACATAGTTCGAGCCTTAGCAATTTTTTTTTGTAAATTTACTGACTACCAGGTGTCTTAAATAAAATCATCTTTAAGTTAGTTAATAAGTAATGCAGAGTGAGACAATTGACTAACGCCTAGGACATCGCAATGTTAAAATAGTTAGCTCTTTAAATTGCAAATTAATCCAAGTGTCAGTCAGTACTAGTTGCGAAATAGTTGGCTTATAGTTAGTTTAAAGTTAACTTAGTTTCTTATGTACGAAATAGTAATAGGCTCACGCGGTTTGTTTTTTTTTACCAATAATAAGCACTTAACGACTTCCGCTAACAACTTTTATTGCTGTTGGTTGTGTCATTCTTTTATGAGCTTCCATTAGAAAAGCACAAATGTCATATTTTTTTACACGTGAGTCATGCACTAGTCACTTGTGACTCACGCATTAGTCATGCTTGATCGTAATTGAATTTATATGTAATAATGATCTTAAAAAGCAACGTATGTAATTTTAGAGACTTAATTCTCACGCACTTAGCGCCTAATTCTCATTCAATGGCAGGAAAGTCATCAGAAGCGTGCGTGAGTAAAAAAATCATAAATTTTTGCTTGTTTCGGTGGTTAGGAACGCGTCTGATGCATTTCGATCCTGCTTAGATAAAAAATCACGTTTGCTAATTAGTTAATAAATACTTCGTAATGGGTGGTACTTGTCTCCACCCCTCCCACGCCACCAAGAATTTGGTGGATAATGTAGTTTGTTGTAAGTGTTATCCTCACTATTGTAGTTCTGAAGATACAGGGAAAATAATAATTACTTTATATTGGGGTGGGGGGGGGGAGCTATGCAAAGTATTTTCATTGCTTAGCACGACTCTTATGTATTATTAATTACTTTCACTAAGCTTATATCCGACAGAAGTCGGGCCTAATTATTATATTTATATTTAATATTGAATACTCATTGTAGTTCAGTTTGACGATACAATAAATAAATATATGTATTAAAACAAATATGCGAGGTGCCCGTCTTCTCATTCCTATACTACCAAAATTTTTTTGGAACATGCAGTTTCTTCTAAGAGCTACCCGTATAAAATTTAATAACCGTCACTGTTGTAGTTGTGTATATATTAATTGATCTGCGAAAAAAGAGTTTTTGGACCCACTGTGCAAAGTATTCAACAAAATATGGTGCAATAAATAAATCACTGCAAATGCCGCATCAAACTTTTAGGAAATGCAATGAGTCTTCATACACTTCATGTGGATTCTCTGTGCTTCAAAAATGCAAAGTTGGTATGTTAACATTACTATTTAAGTTGCTGTTCCTATATTACGTAATGCTCGAAGAGATGGGGTTAAGGATTTGTTACCGTTTAGACAATTTATACAGAATTTTTTTTAAAAAGCGTTACTATTGTGGGGGGGGGGGGGGGGTATAAAACTCCGAATAAAGCATTACGTAATATGTGAATGGCCCCTAATTGAAAATGGGGCTTCGTTGCTGATTATGATTTTATACCATCTTATTGCAGCAAGTTTAAAATGCTCTGTCAGTAAGTTAACCTTTTTGCTAGTCAGCTGGTAGCATTTCGTGAACAGCTTGCGTTTTGTGGGGGAACATTTTAAAATCTTTCACTAAAATTCTTTGGTACAAATGTCTCTTGAGGCCTAATTATATACGTTGTCGTTGCTGTGATGCGTGTGGATTCTTTTCGACGTCGCCGGCAAAAGCAGGGATGTTCTCATTTGAACGAGCAATATGAGGCCGGTCACTTCTTTTAACAACCAGCTTTCACGAGGACCTCAGCCAAACGGTTTCAATGGGTAAGGTGAATAAAAAAAAGCATTTGATTTTGATTTAAAAATTTGTTGTAAAATCTAAAATATGTATATTTTTTTTGTTTTTTTAAACAAATTTTCAAGTAAAAAGCAAATGATTTTTGATGTGTAAACCTCTATACGCTAGGGGGTAAAAATCTTTTGACTTTGATTTCTTTGCTTTTTGCTTTTGCTTTGCATTGTCAAATCGGTGTGAGCTATGTATGAGTGTATTAGTGTTTGAAAGAAGCAATACCAAGCAGAGAAACAAGTCGACCGGCTCGAAGCCGACGGTGCGCCGCTGCCGGTTATTTTTCTGTATATTTCCGTACACCAAAGGTGAAAATGAACCGTAAGAGCTACGGACTTAAAATTTGGACACAATGTGTAGACATGTGGCCACTACAACAACAAATATATGAGAGTTAAAAACTAAAGTGTGTTCCAAAACAAGCAACGAAAAATGTTAAAATCCCATGTAATATACATACAATTGTATGTACATATATACACTTGCAATTTGTAAAGTTAGTGTATTTTTATACAGACTACAACAATTAACACTAAATTTAAAAAATTTAAATCAATGGGTGTTCCATCAGTTAATGTAATTTTGACTTTGTAATTTTGACAACTTGCTGTATCTTGGAAACCGTAAGAGCAAAACTCTTGAAATTTTCAAAATCGGTAAAACTTAAAAATCAATAAAATATAAAATCGCCAAATATAAAAAAATTGCCAAAAACAAAAAAAAAAAAAAATCGCCAAAACGAAAAAAAGCACCAAATTAAAAAAAATATCTAGGATTAAAATAAATCGCGAAAAACCCGAAAAATCGCCAAAATGAAAAAAATCCTTAAACAAAAAAATCGCGAATATGAAAAAATCGCCAAAATGAAAAAAATCGCTTATAAAAAAACCCCAAAAACAGAAAAAAATCGCCAAAATGAAAAAAGCCCCAAAAAACAGAAAAAAAATCGCCAAAATGAAAAAATCGCCAAAATGAAAAAAATTGCGAAATTTTAAAAAACCCAAAAAGAGAAAATAAAACGCCAAGACGAGAAAAAAGTGATAAAAATGAAAAAAATCGTTTAAACTGAAAAAACTTAAAAAAGGAAGACAGCTAGATCAAAAAAAAAAATTATCAAAGCCGAATGTGCGCGAGTCAAAGACGCACTTTACTGAATTTATTCTAATTGCAATGCGTACACAACAACAAGAACAGCAAAAACTAAACGATGAACAACAGGAATTAAAAATTAAAAAGTAAAAGTAAAGGCATTTACCATAGACAAGCACTGTAGTACCACTAAAGTTTCAGTAAAAACAATAAAAAATGTTTAACAAGTAAATTTTTACTGATTACTAAAATTTTTTTCTACAATTTTTATAAATTCCCTAAATGATTTGTTATATGATGTGGTGCATTGAATTTTCAGTAAGCAGTGGCTAAATGTTTTTCATACAAAAGTTTCAAAATTTGAATGAAAAAACTTTGCCACTTGCTACAATTTTATTATGATTACGGCCCTACGATTTTACTGGTAATGCAAATTAAATTTCATTAGCAGTAAAAATTTACTGAATTTTTTTAGTAATCAGTAAATTTACTGCTTACTGCAATTTTTAATGCAGTACATATACATATAATGCAGTGTGCCCATTTACTAACCATATAAGTTTAATAAAACAAACAAAAACCAACAAATTCTTATGTATTTACAATATTGAAAGTTTTGATACTTTTAATTAATTAATTTAAAAAAAGATACTAAAAGCATAAGTACTTCCAACTTAAAAAAAAATTTTCATTACTAGATGTTTACACATCTCCTCTGTGATCGGACTCACAATGCTTTTTTTTTATTCACTTTGTCCAATGCTCGAGTAATAGGATTAGGCATTCATTGCCTGAATTTTACTGCTTTTTAAATAAAAAATCCCATTCAAATTGCTCTAATAATGTTTGTTAAAATATTAATGTAAGAAAATTCTCGTATTTTATTTCACGAAAAACTATAAAATTATAATAATAATAAGATACACGTCGCAATGGAGTAACCCATATATAGTAATAATTCCCTTACCATAAAGTTGTTTTCTTAGACCAATTTTGATTTTTTAAGAAAATTTTCTTATATCTAAAATTTTCATTTTTTTCCAAATTCCATTTTTAGATTTAGACTATTATCGCTTACGACAAATATATCGTGTACTTAAATCTACAATGTTTCAAGCTCACAGAAGTAAATACAATCAGCAAAAAATATTTTATCTCTATTAAATTAAGTGTATTTGTGTGTGAACTTAATGACATAGATATTTTGCTCTCTGTCTCACTCTCTCTCTCTCTCTCAGTCTCTCTCTCACTTTTTTGTTTACACTATTGACTACAATTACTTTGTGTGTGATGATAGACTCGTTTTCAACTCACCTCACGCCAAAGTATAAAAACACAATTTATTTTTAAGCCATTAACTATCTATTTCCTCTTCCCGTGCCGCCATAACACAGTTCATTACCCAGACCATTTCCTTTGGCTTCTGGACTGCTGAAAGCGTACTCTAAAGACAAAGCGTTATTAAAGAAGAACAAAAAAAAAAAAAAAAAAAATTTATATATTTATTTTTATAGGAAGTACAAAAAAGTAGACGGCATGCTTAGTTGATTATTGTGTTTGTTGGAGCAAATATTTTCTTGAACTATTTAACAGCCTGTTTGTATAAGATATTGACGTTATAAATATCTTGACGTTTTTGTAATAGATTAAAGAAAAGAAAACGTTTTCATGTTTCATATAAAAAACAAAGAGTAGTTCACTCATGAGGCTTCGGAATCAAAATGCTTATAGTGTTATAAGAGCGCACATGTTTATAACAAAACTTATTAATTTTTACTAACGATGCTGAGCAGTGTATAAGAATAAACAATATATTTAGCAAAAAAAAAATAATAATAATAATTTTTAAAATAGCGCAAGCTATTTTGGTAAACTTTGTAGAGGCAATTGTCAGATCTTAAAATATTGTCCGATCTGACAATGTTCTGACAAAGTGCTGACAATAAAAAGGTAGGTTCACACAGTTGTCCCATATTTGCTAGAAAATCTTACAATTTATTGCCAGACAACTGTATGACAATTATTATATATACGATAATATTGTCAACCAAAAAATTTACAGTTTTCTTGGTTTTCATATGCAAACATTGTCAGATGTTGTTACGCGCTGCCACACTCAAAGTATTTGACAGCTATTGTCAATTATAAATCGTTTATGCTTGTGTTAAATGAAAAAAGTGGAAATGTAAACTATTATGGGCCATAGAGACACAATTGCAATGATTGTGGCTGCATTTAATTTATTTATTTATTTATTATTTATTTATTTATTATTATTATTAATATATTATTTACATATTCTTATAATTATCTTTTCTATTAAGAAATAAGTGTTTGCATTGTTGCCAATAAAAATAATTCTCGTACAATGATGCCATTAACAAATGTGCGAAGCTTAAACGTAAATAATAAATACATATATAAATAATATAATAAAATATCTGATAGTTAGCTGGCAATAATTTGACAATGTCAACAAAATACGTTCGCACAATTGTAAGATGTCTGACAATATGTTGTGAGTTGGTAGTCTGGTAATGGACTGAAAATGCTTTTTCTGGCAAATGAATTCGCAGTGCATACGGTTGTAAGAATTTTTTAACACATTTTACTAACAATATTGTAAGATCTGACAATCTTGCTGCTGATATATCAATCATAAAAATCGTTGCAACGTATATTTTTAAGGATTTATTTTGTTCTTATTGATACTGTTGCCGAGATTATTATGTAATAATAAAAAAATTTGTGGTGTAAAACCAAGAAACCATGCAATCCATGTTTTAATTTTGCTGAAAAATTTAATATTACTTTTATAATCAGCAAATCAATCAGCAAACGTTTCTGAAACGCGCAAAACGATAAATTATGTTCCTTTTTCTTTCCTTTACAGTGTCCTGCATAGTAAATCTAGCAAAACCTACGAAAACAAGATTAATTCAACATTTTTTAGCAATGATTTTGCTTCATGTGTGTTTTATGTTGATTCAATGCCATTAACAGTAATCTTCAAGCAAAATTTTCCCCCACAATTGTACTCTTTCTTGTTTCTGTTTCTTATTTTATTCTACCACTGCAAAGAACAAACTAAAACGAAAGCTAACGTTTCCTCTTGTCTGTTTTCGTACTCTGATATTGAGTTCACAAACTTTCCATGCAACCGATTTTTTTTAATGATTCTACTCTCCTTCCGTCATATAATTTTTTTTTCTTTTCTTTAGTAATTTTTCGTAAGTTGTTGTTGTTGTTGTTGGCTTTTTTGCATATTTCGTTTATGTAATTTTGTTTCTATTTGCAGTAATTTTGTATATTTTTTTTAATGCTTTGTGGCTGTGAGATGGCCGTGATGATTGTAATCACAAGGATAATGAAGTTGAATATATGATGAGCATGAAATGTTGCTTGTCTGCTTTACTTTTTTACTTTTTTTTTGCCTGTTTACCTACCTTTTGTGTTTCGCAGTTGTTGTTATTGTTTTTGCTGTATTTTATTTTCTCGCTTGCTGCCTTTGTTGTGTTGTTTTTGCTCGTAAATATTTTTTAAAATTGATAAATATCTTTTATATTCTTCTGTTGGTTTTTCCCTGCTGATTGGTAGGGACAATTGCTTAAACTTCAGCAAAAATTTTTAATCAATAATTTTATTTTCTTTTTGTTCATTTGCCATCAAGTATTTTTTTGCTTGTTATTTTTTTCTGCTTTCTTTTTTATCAACAAATAATTCATTTTGTATTCATTTTGAAAAAGAAAATTCTATTTTATTTTGTAAATTTTCTGTTGTTTGTTTAACTTGATTTTTTTTTTAATTTAAAAGCATGTATTTATACATTACGACATGTATTACACTCCAGCCAGAAATTTATTAATATAATTTTATGTTATTGCCTTTCGTTAAATTAATTTTTTTTATCCGCTGATTATATCTGAAGATAGGAGAGTTATATTCATTATATTCAAATATGTATGAATATGAAAAGTTCATGGGAAATTATGTTCAAAAAAGTTGTATCAATGAGAGTGAGAGAGAAAGAGAGAGAGAGAGAGAGAAAGGGAGAGGAAGAGGAAGAGAGAAATATTTCTAACGAGATAGCGATAGAGATACGTTTTAATAAGTTTTAATTTCAATAAAAAATATTTTGGTTCAGACGAAACATTTTTACTAAATTCGAAATTTTTTTTTTTAAAAAAAGTTATACATTTTTGTAAAAAATGTGTATAAATTTTTTAGATAAGTAAAAATTAAAAAAAAATTATAAATTAAAAAAAAAAAAAATATACTTTTTTCTATAAAATAATTATATAATAAAATTAAATTAAAAATTTCTTTGTAAGAATATAAAAGATTTTTTTCCAAAAATTATAAATTTTTTATACCAAAAAATTATAAAATGTTTATACAAAAATTTTATAAATATTTTACAAAAAAAAAAAAAATGAAAATTTTTTACAAAAAAAAAATTTTAAATTTTTTCCAAAAAAAAAAAAGAAAAAAAATTTAACATTTTTTTACAAAACATACAAATTTTATTACAAATAACAAAAATTAAAAATTTTAAAAACCCCCGACTTTTTTCAGAAAAGATTTTATATCTTCTAAGCGGCTGGACCGATTTTTTTCAAACATAGCTAAGAACCCTCTCGATCAAGTCATCTTTCAAACAGAAAAAACTAAATGAAAATTGGTCCAGCCGTTTGGCCTGTACGTGGACACAGACAGACACACAGACACACAGACACACAGACACACACTACAAACTTATAACACCCCTTTTTTAGTCGGGGTTTAAAAACTATATATATTTTGTTTACAAAATATGTATATGTATATTTTTGTAAGAAAACTATAATTTTTTTTAATTAAATTATAATATATTTTTAATTAAATTATAGATTTTTTATGCAAAAAATTTAGAAGATTATTGACAGAAAAATCTATATTTATTTTCAAAAAAAAAAAAAAAAAAATTAGAAATATTTTTTTACTTAAATATTGCACATTTTTGTTAAAAAATTTTTTGTTAAAAAAATTAATCTAACCAAAAAATTATATATTTAAAAAAAACAAAATTATACATATATCTTACAAAAAAATGTACGCCTATTTTTCCAAAAAAAAACTATATATTTTTAAGCAAAAAAACTATTCATAATCTTACAAAAATTTTTTTATATATATTATTTTTTAAATTTTTTTAACAAAAAAATTTTAATTTAAGAAAAAAAAAGATTTGCAAAAAATTTTGAAATTTAAGAAAACAAATTAAAAATTTTTTACATTAAAAAAAATTATAATGTCTTACAAAAAAATATATAAAAAATTTTTTTTACCAAAAAAAAAAAATATAATTTTTGTTGTTGTATTCCATACCTATGAAACCCCAATTCAAACAAAAGCTTTTACTGAATCCGGCAAAATAATTGTTCAGAAATGTTTTTTCCATAACACGGAATAGATTATGGTACACTATATATCACACGAAATTACAAAACATTTCAGTTAAGTTTGTATAAAAATATTTAAATAAATATTTTGCTCCTATAAATTCAATTTATAAACTAAAAAAGCAAAATTACTTGCATAAAACTTAAATGAAATAATATTTCTTGCAGTGTCTGTCTTACTTGGTTGGCAAGAAGAAAAAGAGGAATATAAATTGTCACACATACATATTCATATAATTGAATATCGTTTTATTATATCATATATTATTTCAATCCTGAAGTTAGCTGCAAGTACACATCTTCACAAAAACATAAATGTGAAAAACGGCCAAGTTCTTATCCAAAATTTCCCCCATTAAAAGTTGTGAGATATAAATTTTAACGAAGTTCTTCTTTGCCAGAATACCTAACACAAAAATATATTATGTATGATATAGATTTGTAATCGTAAGGGTGTCATATAATTTCTAGATAATCTGCCAACTTGACAACATTTTTATCAATATAAAGAAATGAACATTTTTACATTATTCTCTCCTTTTTTGGAAAGGTAAAAATATTGCCAAGTTAATAGATTATCTAGAAATTATATGACACCCTTACGATTACAGATTTATATCATACATAATATATTTCTGTGTTATGTATTGTGGCAAAGAAGACCTTGGTCAAAATTTATATCTCACAACTTTTAATGGGCGAAATTTTGGATAAGAACTTGGCCGGTTTAAACATTTATGTTTTTGTGAGGATCTGAATACTTTTTGAAAAGATTTCTATAATAACACTTTTTAAACTTAAAATTTCTAGTGTATTTTATTTCTATTCATGATCACTGTGCCAGTTTGAAAATGGCAGAGGTACATAAAATAATGGGTAAGAGTGTGATCGGTGTTGAATTGTTGACCTTAAATATACTGGATAAAACTTTTTGGTTTTAAGATTTTCCCATAGGCCTACGCAGCTACACTTACTAGTGTATAAAATGTCAGCTCTCTAGCGCGAATTATATTTTTAGATTTTAGCAGTATTACCTCTCCCACTATTCCTAACTCAAAATATTGTTGTGGGCAGCGCTTATAATTCATGCTAATTTTCTTCTAAAAAATACTAGACCGATATAGATTAAACACAAGGCTAACATTTTATGGAAGTGATCACGCCAAATTATTAAGCTGATAGTTTAAAGTATTGTGTACGTGCAACGCATATGCAAGATTTTACTAAATTTGCTTGAATTAACAGCTGTGTATTAAGTTCTTAGTTCAAAATAATATTAGCGTGGCCCCGCTCATTCTGGTAAAATTTTTTGGGTTTTCAGGTTTTTCTAGTTGGTTTCTCACTTAGACCTACTTGTGTATCAAATTTCAGCTCCTTGGCGCAACTTTTATTTGTTAATTTTTATGGGCGTAGCCCCGCCCATTCTGGTAAAATTTTTTGAGTTTTCAGATTTTTATAGTTGGTTTCTTACCTAGACCTACTTTTGTATCAAATTTCAGCTCATAAGCGCAACTTTAAATTTTTAATTTTTATGGGGGCAACCCCACCCCTCTAACTAAAATTTATGGGTTTTCAGATTTTTCTAGTTGTTTTCTCACCTAGACCTAATTGTATATCAAATTTCAGCTCCTTAGCGCAACTTTTAACTTTTAATTTTTATGGGCGTAACCCCGCCCACTTTTCCAAAGTCAAAATTTTTTTGGGCCAGTGCTTATTATTCGTGTCTACTTTCGTTACAAACGGATAATAATAGCTAGATAAATAGTATATCTAAATATGCTGAGCCGCAGGGCATTAAAATGAGGTTTAAATTGTATGGGCGCGTCAACGCCCACTTTTTTAGTAAAAAAATTATAGCCTTGCATTATCGCAGTATGTATGCCGAATTTCAATAAAAAAGCTTCCACTAAGCGCCTTATATTAGCTTTTTTAATTCCGACTTTTATGGGCGTAGCCCCGCCCTCCTGGTTAAAATTTCTGAGTTTTCAGATTTTTTTTATTTTATTGCTCACCTAGACCTAGCTCTCTATCCAATTTCAGCTCAATAGCACAAACTTTAATTTTTATGGGCGTGGACCCGCCCTCCTGGTTAAAATTTTCGGGTTTTCAGATTTTTCTGGTTCATTGCTTACCTAGATCTTTTCGTGTACCAAATTTTAGCTCTCTAGCTATAGCGGAAGTACTTCATCAATTTGATGAGCGTGTCAGTGGTCAGTGGTCAGTGAGTATGTCATAAAATATGCAGTTTTTGCACCTCTATATCTCCGGAACCTTTCAATGTAAAACTTTCAAACTTCGCATATGAGGTTATACGAATTTATTCTAATTATCGTTTAAATATCATAATTTTACGACTGTGGCGAATAAAGTTATTAGGGGGTAAAAACAGCTCGAATGGCTTCGTGTAAATATACACACTGCGTGCATTGGCCAGAACTTTGCCTGGCGCACTCCCGTGCGCCTAGATATAAAAAAATTTCTTTAAGAATAATTTCTTTGTGTGTATAAAAATGGAAAGTAGCTACAAGAAAACTTTTATCATCTGCACTGGGAATTTTGTAAAATCAGTAATTTTTTTGACTGCCAAAAACCCTACTTTTGCTTTTTTTCTATGGTATAAAAAACGGATCAAACCGATAAATTGACTGAATGTGAAAAAAACTTATTAAATTTAAAAATTAAAAAATTTTAATTTTTTTACGGGCATTCTCACCCGCATGAAATATTGCAAATTTTCTTTATAAAAATTTATACTGTTTACACCAATTATGTTTTTGACAATTATCAAGATTTCGTATTCTAAGCAAAGACCATTGACTCAAAATTTTCCTAAACTACAACCAAACAACTACAATATAGCTAATTCACACACCATTTTAAGTATTAAGACTAATTTTTAGTACAATTGAAAAAGCTATAGCGACTTCACAAGTTTTACAGTTTTCAAGGCAGAAATCCATGAATTGGGCTACAAGCAGCTCCCTCATCCGAGCTTTTCCCAGGATTTAGCCCCGAGTGACTATTTACTGTTCCCAGCCCTGAAGAAATAACTCGGCGGAAGGAGATTTAAGTTCAACGATAAGGTCATATCACAAGCAAATACCTATGACCTAGTGGAAGGGATGTACAGAAGCCAAAGTAGACCACCTTGAAAAATAAAATAATTTTTTATTAAAAAAACTATTGCATTAAAAAAGTCATGCACTTATAGACCCGATCTCGAATATTACGAGTATAATTCATATAGGTTAGGAAGGGTGGAGCTATACTGCACCTCCACTCGGAGACCCAATTGGGTCTGTAGTGATAATTTTATAAGCCAGGAATATTTTTCCTTAAAAGTTTAGTTTTGAATACATCACAATTCTTCTTGAGAGCTCATTATCATCGATTGGCCTGTAGTTTAAGCACCCAACACCATCTTTTTCAGAATTACTTGTACTTGCTGCGTCTATAAAATAAACTTAAAGCAGATGTTCTCTTTCTCTTTCTCTCCCTGCCTCTCTCTAAATTTTTTAAACTGTTCATTCTGTTCTGTTTTTCATAAGCAGTGTTTCTACTTCCGGCTAAATGTATTGCGGGAAAAGAGAAGTTTTATATTTCAATAACAAGAAAAGAACAAAATTCTTGACAAAGCTTTAAAAAAAAAAAATAAATTAAAGATATTTTAATTAGCTGAAAAATTAAAGTTCAAAGTACCATTAAAGTCATTGAACTTTGTTAAAAGCAAATTTATTTTTACAAAATCTTTTATATGTTTTTTATATTATTGTCTTGCCAATATATTTTTATTCAAAAGCCGTTTTCTAAGTGTTTCCTCTAACAAAATAAAGAATTTATACACGTTTTTTATTACAATAAAATAGAGTTTTCTAAAAAAAAGCAATCAGAAAATGCTTAATAACATTAACACCCACACAAAAAATCTTATATCCGGCATAATGTGAGTTAACAAATTGATATTAATAGCACAAATGCTTGCAAATGATGAAAAGAAAAAAAAAATATTAGTTTTATATATATACATATGTGTTCATTGTTTATTTTTCAAATAAAATATTATTGAATACAAACAACAATTATTCATACATATTACATCTCAGGTGGGGAGCTAATCAATTTATTTCTATATAACGATACATTTCCTGTTGATATCCTAGAAAAATTGATTTGAATTGATTCGATTTAATGTTGCTACAAGTTAAACTTTTTTTCCTTAACGTTTCCGGAATCAAGGCAAAATATGTTAAAGGAAATGCTTATTAAGTGTGTCCTTCAATCAACAATTTGTCATTAAGGCGTGTAGCAGATGGTTGTGGCAAAATAATAAAATAAAAAGAAAAAAAGAAAAGTATGAAAAATGAATAATAGCTAGGAGTGTTTCAATTAGTGTAATAAAAGTGTTATTAATAGATTTTTTTTTCAAATAAATATTAGCACGTTTAATATGATGTGTGCTAATTAATAATGTTTTTTGCAGGACATCAAGAAGAACTACTAATAATGCAATTTTAAATTATAATAATAGGTAATGAGTTGCAAGACTGCTGTGAATTTAGAGATGGTAAAATTAAAATTGAGCTTTCATTACAAAAAAGCTTTCAGCGAATTGATACACGATGAATCAAAACAATTCACATATTCCATTTGTAATAAAAGTTGCGTATATAAAGCAGAAATCAAACACAAAAGAACGCTGATAATGAAGCTACAGTGACCTTCGAAAACAGCTAGTTGTTCCGTTCTACTAAGTGTTTATTAGAATATTTAAAATTAACTTTGGTGTTATTTGTTCATTAGTAATTTTCACATGTAATTATGCTTACAAAGCGATACGAACTTTAGCCTGTTGAAATCATAATATATAGGAATAAATAATTTTCCTCGTCGAAGTTGTGCAGTGTTTGCTACAAAAATTAACTCTGGACTGACACTTTTTGGTACATCACACTATCCGTCAATATACCGTTCATACTATCGATCAATTAAAAATTCTAGCAAAGCAGTCACTTTTGCTCGATAGTGTGTACTAAAGAATGATAATGAGTACTAAAGAAAATTAATTTCATACAAATATATCGTCACCTAAAATCCAAAAGGCCGTAAGTACAGTTTTTACTATTTTATAGGAGAAGCAAAGAACTTCATAAATGTAATACTATTTATATGGAAGGTGCCAAATTAATAAATGAATAAAATCGATGTTTTTGAACATATGTGAGTAAAATTTTAGGAAAATATGTATTTTGGTCAATCACATCATAATCAATCAAAAAGTCTATGGCGCATATTCAGAAATTATCACTAAGTGTTAACTTTTTAAATACCTATTTAAGTTATTCATAGTTGATTGCTTTCAGCAATAAAAGTTTAGACTTAAGTAAGGGTAAAGATGTAACTAAATACCAACTAACTAATACATTCAAAGAACAGCTGGTTGATTTCAGTTACAATTTATTTGAAAAGTAAAACCAATTTGAGGCTCTTTAAAATGCACAAAACAATAAATACTCTTTATTTTCTAACATTTTCCTATATAATAAGCTTACCTTATTATCTTTACTTCTTGCATTTCTTTCTATTGCGTCCAAAAAAATATCCATATAAAGCAATAAAATAAATTAGAGATGTGTTTTTGGTAAACAAAATTTTATTGAATTACTTTTTTTTTACAGGCCCTTATTTTAATTGATTTATATACAGACTATGACTAAAAAATTACTGTTTTAGAATTTGTAAAATTGTTTAAGTAAATAAAACTGTTTTTTAATAGCTTCATAAGCTTTTTAATTAATTGCAGAATTTATCGTTCAAGATATCGACATTTTGTGCTCTCTACATAGCAATATTCAAGGTTGCATTTCGTTTACCAGCTGAAAGCAGTTGCTGGACTAGTTATGAATTGTGAATAAGAGCTATAACTATCTATGAACTAGTTTTTAGTCTCTGTTTTATTAGTTTCGACTTTGGTTACGGTTTCTAAATATGCGCCTATGTATTTTGAATTTTTTGGTTGTTACGGCCTTTTGGATTTTAGGTGACGATATGCAAGTAAATAGTCATAGTTTTATTAATTGCCTATAATCATAATTTTAGCACAGATAATTTGTACGCTCACAAATTTTCTCTCAAGCTACTATGACTATAGCCGATTCCAAAATACAAGAACACCACTACCTCGTTGTACATGACACATGCGTATCAGTTGCATTGATTCTCTCTCTCTCTCTCTCTCTCTCTCTCTCTCTCATCCTTACAGTCTGAGTATATTTATACTCAGGCTAAGGATATTTAATCAGACAAAAAAAAAAAACCGCATGATACTCGGGGTATTTATTCATCATTCGCCACTGTATACACATACAATAAAATGAAATGGAAACTGTCTGGGTCTATGTGTGTGTGTGTGGTGGTTGGAAAACATCCTTTATAAGTGTGTCTTAGTAAAATAGCCCTGTATACACGCATGTATAGTCGATTAATAAACAGATTACTTTTATACTTATTCATATGATTGTAGCTCATACAGTCTATAAATTTTATTTAACGTTACTTGTGTTGCGTAATCTAAAAAATGTGTATTAACTCAGTTATAGGATGTTTATAGTAATACGTAGTCGGTTTAAAATTAATGCATGTGTTTGCGTACCAGCATGTTTTTTATTTTTAGCGGTACGCATTCATAGTTGTTTGACAGCCAGTACTCAAAGAGTACCTTAAACGATACTTTTGTCATTCTCTGGTGTGCAATTCACTTAAAAATTCCCTGATATTCTGCATAACCAACATTGAAATACGCTTATGAACTTAAATTATCATCCATCCATATATTTTTAATTATAAAAAAATCAATAAAATTTTTTTTGAACAAGTAAATTGAAACTTTTGAAATAAAAGTCAACAAATATATTATTACGTTTTAACCTTATAAAAGATTTCTTTTTGTATTCACAATTACATAACAAAATTCACACTTTCTAAACTTTTTAAAGATTTTTTTTTATCCAAAATTACATAACAAAAGCCCCAGTGTAAAATTATTATTAAATAAAAATTAATTTTAAATTTATTTGCTGGTGGTTCAGCTTTATCTATATGGATTTCATTGTTGCTGTAACAAATCATCAGTAGATTTCAACCACACATTTTGAAAAGTCACAAACCTCTTATGAAATTAATATGTCAAGTAACAAATTTCTTAAATATTAAAAAATAATAATTGATTTACACGATATTGATATTAAAAGCTTTTATAACACACAATGTTAAATAATTCACTGCTGGAGTACCACGATGTTAACTTCGCTGTTCTTTACACAAAACTGTTTGCTTAGTCAATGCATTGCCCCTTTTATTGAACTGTGCGACACAAAAAAGCATATTGTCTTTGTCAGCCTGTGTATGTATGTATGCATTTTTGTATGTGTATTCTTTTGTGACACTATGTAAACCCAACGCGTGGACCGATTTTAATAATTCTTACATCAACCGATTTGCCCTAGTCCGAAATATATGACTGAAGTCAAAACACAATATCGTGCCCTAACCGCAAAATAGCTTAAGCGACATAATTTTCAAACTTAAATTTTTCACCAAAATCGATCATTTGCGATCGTAAATAGTTGATTTTCGCCAAAAAACGAAGTCCTCGCTCGATATAGCGCCAATAGATTCAATTTTGTAAGTACGAAAAAAAGTCGGAGAACTATATAAAAATGATTATCATTCGACAGGTATTTTAAAATTATCTTTAGGTTTCTCTTATGATTTTGCATTTCCAATGGCCATTTAGGATATTTGATAGTTCAAAGTTGGTCCCGATCGGGTATTTTGTTTCCTTTTACTTGTTTAATTAAAATAAAGCTTTCAGAAGAATGCAAACAACATCCATAAAGTCTCAGGACATTCAATAGCCTCTCACTTTAAAGTGTTCGATCACGTTAGAAGTTTATGTCACATATCATACTGTTGGTCTGTGAACATGTGCATTGGTAACTGAGCATTTCCGTAGACACATTACAGTTGTTGTTGTTTGTGTGTGACGTCTGCATTGGCTTAAGTATTTGTATGGTTGAACATTTATCAATAAGCAGAATGTATAACAAAATACTTGTTGTTATGCTTGAATGTTTACTACACCATTTTTTTGTATAGTTGTATGCTTGTATTTTCTGTTGCTTATAAATACAATATCTTGATCTTTAAAAAAAAATTTTTAAATTATTGTTTTGACTTTGTTCAGAATATGAATCTTAATAAGAAAGTATTTCTTTGAATTAAAGCAAAGATGTTTTATTTTTACTTTCCTTGCAGATTAGTAATTGCAATCGTGAGTCGTTATATCCTTGAGTTACTTGAGCGTATATTGACATGGACATAGGAAAATCTGTGCAAATGGGAGTGAATTGTATCCTAATGATAAGAAGGAGAAAAATATATAAATGATAAAAAGTGAATTTCAATGCGCGCAAGTTCTTGTGGTTTTCGTAATCGTGATTATTTTACCTATCAAAAGTCAGCTGAAGGTAAACAGAAATATAAAGAAATTAAATAAAATTTTTCAATATCAATTAGAAAATTAATTAAATTGTAGATCAGAAAACAGTTTAATAGTTAAAGTATTTTTTTTATTAAACTATATACAGTTGCAGTAAAAAAATAGTAGTGCGTGTACTTAAGCAGATTTGACAAAAACACAAAATTTTTTTGACGAAATTTTTAGTTTTTAATTTCTTTTGCTAGTTTTATATTCCAATACAACTACTCGTTAACGACCAAGCCCGCTGAACAGCTTCGCACAGTTCAATTTTATTCTTGGGATTTTCTTTAGCCACTCCCTTCTTAACATCGGTCTATAAATTTTCAATGGGGTTTAAATCTGGGGACTGTGCAGGCCACACCATAAATTTTACCCCCTTATCATTGAACCACTTCTTCACAGACTTGCTCGTAAGCTTTGGATCGTTATACTGTTGGAACACCCAGAGCAAAGGCATTTCTTCCTCAGCATACGGCAACATAATTTCATTTAAAATTTCGACATACAAACGTTGGTCAAGAACTTCTTTTGTCCAGTAAATAGGACCGGCACCGTAAAAATAGAAGCAGCCCCATACCATTATGCTGCATCCGCCGTATTTAATAGTTTTGGTGGTGTATTTCGATACATATTCCACGTTTTTTGGCCGTCTAACGTATTGGCGAGAACCTTTGGAGCCAAACATAACTATTTTCGATTCATCCGACCATAAAATATATATTTCTCCACATTGATGCAGACCAATTAATGTGATCACTTGCAAACTTTATTTTGTTTTTTATATGCTTCTTTGTAAGAAGGGGTACCTTTCTTGGGGTATGAGCGACTAAATCATTTTCTCTTAATATTCTCCGTACTGTTTCTATGCTTGCTTGAACGTTAAGCTCTTTTTTAGGGTTCCGTACACAAAAGGTGAAAAGGAACCCTATTGTATTCGCTACGCTGTTCGTCTGTCCGTTTGTCCGTCTGTACGTCACACGGTATTTTCTCAGGAACCGTAAGAGCTACGGACCTGAAATTTGGACACAGTATGTAGAACCTTGGCCGCTACAACAACAAATATATGAGAATTAAAAATTAAAGGGTGTTCCAAAACGAGCAACGAAAAATATTAAAATCCCATGTAATATACATACAATTGTATGAACATATGTATATTGATACTTGAAATTTGTAAAATTAGTATATTTTTATACAGACTACAACAATTAAGACTAAAATTTGAAAAAATTAAAATTAAAGGGTGGTCAGTTAATGCAATTTTGACTATGTAATTTTGACAATTTGCTATATCTTGGAAACCGTAAGAGGCAAACACTTGAAATTTTCAAAAACGGTAAAACTAAAAAAACCGAAAATTATAAAATCGCCAAACCAAAAAAAAAAAAAAATCGCCAAAAATTAAAAAAAAATCGCCAAAATTAAAAAAAAAATTTCTAACACTAAAATAAATCGCCAAATTCGAAAAAATCGCCAAAATGAAAAAGAAAACGCCGAAATGAAAAAAACGCTAAAAATCGAAAAAAATCGCCAAAACGCGAAAATGTCGCCAAAATATTTGTATAAAAAAAAATCGCAAAAATGAAAAAAATCGCCAAAAATAAAAAAATCGCCAAAATGAAAAAACGCCAAAAACCGAAAAAAATCACCAAAACAAGAAAATAAAGTGTCAAAACTAAAAAAAGAGAAAAAATTAAAAAAAATCGCCATAACCGAAAAAACGCAAAAACCGCCAAAACAAAAAAAAAAAAAAAAAAAATAATAGAAAACCGAAAAGACCCCAAAAACGAAAAAAATGCCAAAACTGTATATTATATGGGATGAAGTTTGTATTAAATTACATATCTAGTGTTCGTACGGTACCCTTCGTGCGCAAGTCAGAGTCGCACTTTACTGAATTTATTTAAAAGTTCCCGTTTATCCGCACTACACTGTTTTCCGCGTCCCATTATTAAATGTTGAAGTTTACAAAAGTTATTATTAAAAGATTTTAATTATAAGTAAACCATAAAAATTTAATTTTATTTTTCTTCACGAAAAAATATGTGAAACGCTACTATTTTTTTTGCTGCAATTTATTTCTTCTTTGTGAAAAGGGCATAATAAAACAAAAACTAACTGTTCTTTTCCATTTAAACAAACAAGAATATATTTAACTTTGTGTAAGTAACGTTATTGTACTGTACATGGCAAAATTGGTGAAGTAAAGTAAAAAATATAGAAACAACTAATGGGAAATGTCAAGCGCTACTATTTTATTGACCGTAACTGTATATATATTTATAAAAAACTTATATGTGGTAGTCAACGATGCCAACTATTTATAACCCAAACGCGCTACTACTCTTCTCAAAACGCGCTAAGTTACAGCATTATCAAATATTTATAGCAAAAACGCGCTATTTTTTACGCGCTAAATTAAATTTCAATAAAAGTCGATGTATGTATGTATTAGTACTCGTATATACCATTAATTTCTCAGATTTTGCAATATTGGTTCCTCGACATTATGTTTTAATTAACTAAAATCATTTAACACAGAATCATAATCGCCTTCACAATAATCGAAGTACTTAGTTTTTACTTTTAATTTATTTGTAAAACTTTTTAACAATATATAAATTGTCGAATAGTTTTGCGATTCAAATGCTTTTTGTACTTCAGCTATAATAGATGCTTTGTAAGCAATGTACATTATTTGGGTCATTGTATGTAGTACATATTTTTATTTGTGAAATTTCAAAATATTTGTCATTACAGTATTAAAACGCGTCTTTTATTCTAACCACAGTCAAGCGAATTTTGTTTGCGACAGCTGAAACATTAACTAATTTAAAAAATTTTATCGGAGTTTGCGACATGAGAAAATTGTTAAATTTATATAAAAAAAGTTGAAAAAATATTGAACTAAAATGATATTATTGACTTTATTCAAAACGCGCTAATTTAGCGCTTTTTTTAATAAACGCGCTAAGATGGAAAAAAGCACGTTTGGCATAGTTAAGACGCGCTAAATCTAGCGCGAAACGCGCTAAATTGGCATTGCTGGTGGTAGTTATGTAAATACATACATTTCTTTGCTCGAGATATTTAGTAGATTACAATTGAACAAATCAAAAAGATATTTTTTATATCATGCAACTCTTTACTAGAGCTGCAAAACTATCGATAGTACTATCGATACTTTTGTTGTAAATGAAATATCGATAGTTTTTTCCACTATCGATACTATCGGCAAAAAAAACAAGTAATTAAAAGAGTAAAAATAATCGAAGTCAGTAAACAGTAGCCGGCAGCTTTGAAGCAAATTATCCGTAGTTGGCTTAAGCTTTTTTACAGCCATGGAAAAGTTGGTACAATTGTATAATTTTAGCGCTATTTGAATGCCAAAAGTATAGTAGCACCGCAATGACCCATTTAGCACTACTGGAATCTCTTTATATTATATTATATGCCAAAATTGCATTAAAATATATTAACCCCCTTATGCAAAAAATAATGCGTGCTTGAAGTGTACATTAAAAAAAATTTCCATAGAAAAACCGGTTTTAACGTTCACTTCTTTTTTTGCACAAGGTGGTTAATCTTTAGCTCGAAGGTATTAGAAAATTAAGTAAATCAAACGATGTTTTCAGGTACTTAAAGAATTGCTGGAGGAATGTTATTTATTCCAAATTCATCTGCAAATGTGGAAATTTTATTTTCGTACCAAGGAGAGAAGCCGACTATTTATTTGCATCGACTGTGAACAATCGAATAAAAAAAGGTTATAAACGTAGTATATCGTAAATGTTACTTTTATATTCAGATCCCAGCAACTAGTATTCTTTGTGCACCTTCTGGCGTTTTGTTAATTGATTTTTAGTTAATTAAAAAGTACAAGTATTAAAAAAATATAAATAAAGAATTAGGTACAATCGTATTGAAAAAACTAAATTTTTTTTTGAAAGTTAGTACAATTTGTAAATATGACATCGCATCCCTGCTTCTGTATACACAAGTACTTAAATACATACATATTTATGTATATGAATTTATTTATAAATCCAAGTGTTATTCGACAAATAGTAGTCACAAGTATCTTAATAAATTCAACATCGTCGACGAAAAGATAGATTTTGGTGGTACTGATATCGCGACGGCCGCCAATCGTCTCTTACGATAAAACTTTACAGTTAGTGTCTTAAAAGTTATCAATAATTTTCGCATTTTGATAATTCTAAACCATGGGTAGGCCCATAAAATTTTAAGTTCAATAAAAAAGTATATTTTCGATAATATGCCCCGCTTACGATAAAATGGAAAAAAAGGCTTGATATACTTTTATATACTAATGAAAATGTTGAGGACTCTGGATTTTTTTTCGAGTCAAATGTAGTTTATGCGGCAACTTTTATAAAACTATTCGATACTATCGATAGTATCGATAGTTTTACATAAAACTATCGAAAATATCGAGTGGAGCGACTATCGATAGTTTTGCAGCTCTACTCTTTACTTTTGAGTTATTTTAGTCTCCAATAAATATAAATTTATTTAATATTTGTTAAACATTTATTCAAGTTTTTTTAAATGCATTTAAAATTTTGAACCAAAAATGCATGTGACTTAGACCACTTTCATAATTAAGGGCACATTTGTATTTATTAAAACAGACTTTAATATTACAATTACTTAATTATTTAAATTTTGCTTCAGTAATCAACTCAATAAGTTGTGGTACTGGAATTGTTTAAAGCAGTTAGAAATTGGACAACATCAACTAAATGTTTAATTCGATCAATTACTGTTTAAGTGAATCAATTAAGTTTTTAGTTGAATCTATTAAATTTTTAATTGAATAAATATAATACTTAATTGATATTATCTTATTAAATATATTGAATAAATTAAATTTTTAATTGATTCAATTAAATTTTTTAACTGAAACAATTAAATCTTTAATTGAATTAATTAAATTTTCAATTGAAAAAATTTTTAATAAAAAATAACAGTACGAAGCATGTGATATTTTTAAATTTATACACAGAAAAAATATTATGAAAACTTTTGTAATATCAATTAAAATCTTATTAAATTTTCACATGCAATAAATTTAATAACATTAATTTAGTTTTTTTACTCTAATTAATTAAAGCAATTTAAAATTTTAGTTGAATCAATTAAATTCTTAATTGAAAATATTAAGTGGTGAAAAAGGGTTTCTGTGTATTTTTTTCTGTGTGCCTTCAAGTCTGCATAAAAAGAAATCGGCGTTAGTGAACACGCGCAGGCAAGTTTGATTTTTAAAAACGTGATTTTGTTATTTAATATACATTTTTTTATGAAGGTTTTTTTTTGTCAACTGAGAGTGCATGAAACAAAAGATAAGCATAAAAAAGCTTGTCGCGATCATGAGTTCATTTTTTTCATATTTTTTGTTCTGTATTTCCGCGTTTCCGACTAATTTTCGAGCTGAATATGTGCAGAAGAGGGGATTAAAAAAATTTGTCATAGTCGTGCGTGCGTGTATAAAATTTTGGTGTAGTTTTGTCGTGATTGCAAGGATGTGGAGTATCTTTGAAATGATCTCGTTAAATAAATTCGAGACGTGTTTTAATGAGCTTAATAGTGTTTGATATAAAACGTGATTGAAAGCTAACATATGATTTCTTATCTGGAGCTACAGGAACTTCTTTTTTTTTGTCGTTATAAGGATGACTCATTACAAATACTTCTGCAGCCGCTTCTTCAAATATATTGTTTCGGTAAGTGTATTTTCTTCATTTTAATTTTTTTTATATAACTATAATAAGTCGACTTAAAAGTTTATTGCTTTTTACCATAGAATTCAATTAAAATTAAAAAACTCGTTACAACTTTTCAATTAATAAAGATAAAATCCAGTATAATAAGATTCTAAAAAGAAATCCCAAATCGACGCTCATAAAAAATTTTTGTTGCCAGATTAAGATTCGGCCAAACACTGCTATTCCATAAACTCACATTTACTCATTATAGTCGTTACCACAGTATAATCAAAAAAATTATTATTTCCCCACATCTAGTGCAGAGTCTTTTGTTTTAAATTATGTTATTAATTTCTTACTTTTTACTGACATTCCAGGTGTATTTTACATTCTTAGAACACATCATAAAGCAACTTGCATATGAATTGCTTAGTTAGAGTTATATTAAAATAAAACTGGCAACAACTTGCTAGACAATATTAGCAAGACACAACCACACATGCACATACAGACATATATGTATGTATATATGTATGTATACCTTTAATTTTGATTTCTAACATTAATCTTAATTAATCGTCTTATTTGTCCTTAACCAACAACACCTGAAACGAGCAAACAAGAAGGAAATATTAGATACCGAAATAGTGAAAAGTTGTAAACCACATGAATCTCTTACTTTAGCCTGACCTAGGACACACAAAAATCTATAGTCAATATAGAAGTTTATGAATATTAAATATTCATACGCACACACACTTACTTACAAGCATATACGTGAAACAAGATACACACATTTTTAAACAAACTGTTTTTAAACTTCAGGATATAAAGCTAAGATACACAGATATTAATGTGTTTGACATGACATGTTGAAAGGGAAATGAAGAGAGATTGAGCACTGCTTTTTTGTCATATTTAATATATAAAAATCTATTTCGTTTTCATCTCTCGCTCTATCTCTCTTATAGCCAGAAGTTTGAAAAAATATATATATATATATTTTTTCAAGAGAGTTTTTATGCCTTTGCGAAGAGCATTCTAGTCTATTAATTTTTTTGGGGAGAAAGCTTTATTGTGTAGAGTTTTGTTTTTTTTTCTGCTTGCAGTCAGCCAGCAGCTGAATTTGTTTTCGAAGCTTTTCCAAATGAAAGGTTAACTTATAACCAAGAAAGACGGTAGATACAACCTTAGTATTTGTTTACATTTTAAATAGGTTACCTTCGAATCTTTAGGCATAATATACAAAAATTATTTATTATTATGAATACATATGTACAGTGTACACATTTATGTATATACTTATATTTCAACTCATTAAAATTACTGTAAATATTTGTTTGCTTATTTTCTAAAGTTAGTACTTTTTTTATAACTCTTTGTTATCTTCTCAGTTGTATAACAATAAAAAATAAATTTTCAATAAAATATAATAATATAATAATGTATTGCAATGAAATGCAAATATTTGTAGTATAACAATTGCTGTTAACTTCGTCTAGATGCATTTCGTTGCTGCTTAAGCAACTCATCAGTAGACTTTAGCTACAATTTAAAAAAAAAAAAACTTGCAAACAAACTTTCTAATATTCTTAATGATTTTGTTACGAGTTTTGTTAAACATAAGGAATTACGATAATTACGATTTTAAACTTAATTAAACCTTAATTAATTAAGATTTCCCAAATTAAGGCCCCTATTATGATTTACAACTAAATGGATAGTTTAGCTGTAGTTGTAAAATTCTTATTATGGATTACAACTTTTTTCACCATGAGACAACTGCTTCTTATCAGTTGTATTTTCGTTTTTATTTTGAGTGTTGTATTAGGTTTGCTTCATTATTCCAGACGCCAACCAATCCCATTTGTCAACCAATATTGTTGCCATACTCATACAACATGAAATCTAAAAATAAAATACTAGGCCAAATAATAAAATATTTGAAATGTTTTGGTTTCAAAAATCATAGCATATATATAAACCTATTCTTTTCGAACAATGTTTCGAATACAACTAAAATTAGTTGTAATTCAGAATGCCAAAAAACAATTAAGTTGTTTTAAAGTTAAGTTGTTACAATTTCAACTAAACTTGGTTGAGTTGTAAACCGTAATAGGGGCATAAAATTTTTAAAATATTTTTGAATGTTTTTAAAATATTTATTCAGGGACTCATTCCTTAAACTAGCTTAACTTCATTATTTTAAATTCTTAAAGAAAGAAATATTTTTTGTACTTTTGCTGAGGGAAATGCGGACATTTTTCTGTGCCGCCACCCACCCATGTCTATCAAATTAGACAGAGATTGTTTGCTAATATCACCTATTTATTATTTTTTTTAGCTTAATAGGAAGTAACATCACTATAGCTGAGTATGTTTTATTATTTATAATTCCTAAATTAATTGGAAATCCTTATTGCCTATATAAAATTTTTGGCGGGTAAATAGTTTTTAACAAAGTGTAACTGTACCATGTCGTTTGAAACAGTTAGTTTTGTCTTAAAAATTATTAAGTTTTAGTTTTGTAAAAACATAATCAGAAAAACTAGTTAATTACTTAATTAATACAAAAAAATAGAAATTATGAATTACACCACGCATGTCTGATTGATAGCGATGCTATACTCTCAGCTCAGAGGTCGTGGGTTCGATTCCCACCATAGACCCTGGGTGTTTTTCGCCGACAAGATAGTCCCCTTCAGAAAATTTGGTGACAATTGATCCAAACGTACTCGTCCTATGACTTGAGAAATTGCGAGTGTTATCAAAAGTACGGAGAAGTGTATGGTGAAAAAAAGACATATCGTGTAAATGGTTACATATTCACCATTTTCGTGCTATATCGTCTTGATCTTGAGCCAATTTAATTTGAACTCGGTGCAATATTGTAGTAAATGGCACTGAACATGTTCGATTTGGTTAAATACATGGACCTATCAAATAGTGTAAATGGGTGGCCCTGTGGTTGAGTGGGCAGTGTGCAAGCCTGTCATGCGCGAGGTTGTCGGTTCGAATCTCAAAAAATTTTCTGCTTAAAAATAAATTATAATTGCATTTGTAATTTGTAACAATAAAATAAATATAAGTTTTCATTGTTACAGTTAAATGACGGAATGACATTTATATATAATTTATATTATTCTACACCGAATAGGTCCCTATGGGATAGTTCAGTGACAAGTCACAAGTTGCATAAAAACTATCAATTAACCCCATCCTAGGCCATTCCCATGTAAAAGTGACTGGTCCGCTTCATAGGAAGTATGTATTAGAACTCGGACTAGTCCCTATCACTTCGGGACCGGTCACGTGACTAGTATTGTGTCAGTTCAATTTCCTGCGGGGTTGTTTCACGGGTTGTGTTAGTTGTAAAAAAAATAGAAATATTCAAAATCTCCATTGATTAAAAGTTTAATTAAAAATTAAATTAAGTTAATTTTTTTAATTAATTAAATATAAGTTTAATTGAAAATTTTAATTTTTTAATTAAAAAGTTTAATTGACAGAATTAAATTTTTAATTAATTTTTACATTAAAACCTTTAGTTGGATATTTTTTTTCTTTTTTTTTTTGTAAATAATATATTTTTTTAAGGCTTTTTATCTCAACAGATTAGTGAATGGAATATTTTTTGTTCTAAATATATATTGAAAACAGGTTTTTGTTAGAAATATGTAGACTTTAAAATTTTGTGCTTTAGAAAAAAATAGAAAAGAAATATCATAACAAAATTTCAATATTAAAATTCTAAAACTAAAATAATTACCCTACAGACGATCAATTAAGCTCATCAATCACATATTAGATCGTTTGAAATCTTTTTTATTTATATTTCTATTTTTATTTGATCGCCTTCAACTCTCATTGACAAGAAACTGATGTTATACAAGCGCGTAGGCCCATCTCTCCATGTGAATTACATATTGTGAATTGCATTATAGTTTTTATAGCAACGTCTTTAATTTAATTAAATCGTTTTAACGAAACTTTCCTCAACTTAGTTTAGGTATTTATACCATTGTTGCTTTCCCTTTTGAATTGTCGAACAAAACAGACCATAAAAGAATATTCAAATATGTTTTTGAATAAAACCACACAGCTTCGTTTGTTAAAATGAAATTTTGAAATCATTCTGTTTTCCTTCCGCAACTTCAAAGTTGTAAGTCTTTTATCCAAAAATTATACGAGTTTATCTCAATTCTCCTCGTCTGATTGTACACAAATTTTAATTTGCTTTAATTTGCGTTAATAGAGCTTAAAATTAAACCAGGGGGGGAATAATAAAACAACAAATTATATTTTATTTTCCTTAAATTATAAATATATATATATATATAAATATATAATTTTTTTGACTACAAATTACTCCCTATCACTTGAGTCACAAATAAAATAAAAACCTACAGGATATTGATCTGTTTTGAAAATTTCAGCTCCACAGCTCTTATATTTCGAGAGATCATACGTTACGAACAATCATACACTACGATTTCATATAAATAAATATATATATATACATACATATATTTATAAGGACGCTGAGTGTCTAGTAGATACAATTGAACATTTACAGGATTGATTTTTTTTTAGGGGAACATCACTAATACATTCTCAGTTTTTATTATTTTCTGCTTATGCGGACCACTTCTTCTTCTGATTATATTTTTTTATTAGTTTTGACACTTATAACATTTTGTTTCTCAGGCTCTCAAACGAAAATATAATGCAGTGCATTAAAACCAGCGTTGCCACCAGTGGAACAAGAAGTTACACAGGTGCAAGTCTAAAATAGTGCAAAACTGAATGAAACAGTGCAAAAAAATTGAAGTAAATATTTTTTTTTATTATTTTTTGGTAAGCCTAACATTTTAAGTTGAAATATAAAAAGAGATAATATTTTACTAATTCACAAATATCTAGGGAAACATGTACATACATATGTTTTTTATCGCTTATTTACTTCAACGAAAAATCATTGCCACCTTCATCTTTAAATTGTGCAAAAATTTCATAAAATATTATCTAAACCAGGCGTTTGAGAAGAATGACCTCAACCTCAAAATTTCACGAAAAATTTTTGATATAATGTTTTCAGATTTTTTTTACTTTTGCGGCTACCTAAGTGCTACCTAGGAAGTTTATATAATATTATATCAAGCACGCTTAATATGCTATATTTTTACTGTCCCGCTTTCAACCTTACCTAACTTTACACCACTTATTGTCTAATTGTTGATAATCTAGCAATTTTTGGCTCTACTACAATAAATTTAATATTTCTGGTTCTTTGAACCAAAAATAACCAATTTTGTTAAAAAAGAGAACGTTTTTGAAGAATCTTCAAAAACTTCTAATTTTATAAATGATATTAATACTACGGATGCAACCGATACAGATTCCGATATATCTGATTTGCCGATATATCGATATCGGCGATATTTTATTGTCAATACGACGATATTTCTTAAATTTTTTTAGAGCTGTTTTGAACAAACAATGCGATTTTGAACACTTTTTTTTTGCATAACAACTTAGAGAAATAACATATTAAAAGCTTTGACCATAATAGTGAAATGTCCTCTCAATGCAAAATCATGTATGTATTTTGTTAAAAAATTATTATTTTTTTTTTGTTAATATCAGAATGAATTCAACTATTAATTTTAAATATTAATCCTCACAAAAACATCAATGTGAAAAAAGGCCAAGTTCCTATCAAAAACTTCGGCCATCAAAAGCAGTGAGATATAAATTTTGACCAAGTTCTTGTTTGGCACAACACCTATCGCTGACATATGCTATGCATTATATACATTTGTAACCGTAAGGGTCTCATATAATTTCTTGATAATCTGCTTTTTGAAAAATTTTCTATGATAACACTTTTTAAACTTAAGGTTTCTGGGGTGTTTTATTTCTATTCATGATCACTGTGACAGTTAACAATGGTATAGTTACATATAATAATGGACTAGAACATGATGAGTACACCTTAAAAATGAATTATTTTGCTATTACAACGGGTCGCCAGTGTGTACGCAATTTGCTAAGAGTCGTCTAAAAAGAAATATGTAAAATACAGCGTCAATTCTAGTGGGAGTGATCCCGCCTATTTTCTCAATATATTTACATATTAAAGTCTGCTTAGCCGAATTACATAAATCAAAAGGATATGCCAAATGTGCATACAAAGTTTCAATAGGGTAGGTGGTGCTTCAATTTTTGAATTTTCCGACTGAGTAAATTAATTAGGACTATTTGTGTACAAAATGTCAGCTTTCTACAGTATAATATTAATTAAAAATTTTATGGGCCTGGCCCCGCCGACTTTATATCTGTTAGTGCTTATGATTCATGTAAAGTTTTGTATAAAAAAGCTATTGAGAAATACATGAGTAATAGACTAAAAACTGGGTGTAGTCACGTCCACTTTTCAAAAGAAAAATTTTTACTTTGTATAAGTGAAATGTGGATGAAAAGTTTCAATAAAATTGAACTTAATTTTGAGTTTACAGTGCTTGTTCCCAACCCCTGATTGAAACTACTGGTTTCTTAGATTTTTCTTAGTGATCTCTGATCTAGATTAATTTGTGTACCAAATTTCAGCTATCTAGTGAAAATTGGAGTTTTAGCGGATAAAAAAATTTCTTGGTTTTAAAATTTTCCCATTGGCTTACTCATCTACACTTGCTTGTGTATAAAATTTCAGCTCTTTAGCGTGAATTTTGCCTTATAATTTTATGAGCATTACCCCTCCCACTATTTTAAGCACACAATATTTTTGTGAGCCGCGCTTATAATTCATGCTAATTTTCTTCTAAGATATACTAGACCGAAGTAGATTAAACACAAGTCTAAAATTTTATGGGAGTGATCACGCCCACTTTTTTAGGTTATAGTTCAAAGTATTGTATACGTGTAACGTATATGCAAGGTTTCACTAAAATGGCTCAAGTTAAAAGCTGTATATTAACAGCCTTATTTATTTAACTTATTAAAGCTTTATAAAGGGGTTTTAAAACAAATTTTCATAAATTTATTTTTTAAAGTCTTAATAAGTTTTATAAATAAGGCTGTAAGTTTTCAGATTCAAACAATAGTAGCATGGCCCCGCCCATTCTGTTAAAATTTTTTTTGTTTTTCAGATTTCTCTAGTTCGTTTCTCACCTAGACCTACTTGTGTATCAAATTTCAGCTCATAAAAGCAACTTTTGATTTTAAATTTTTATGGGCGCAGGCCCGCCCCTCTGACTAAAATTTCTGGGTTTTCAGGGTTTCTTGTTGTTTTCTCCCCGATACCTATTCGTGTATCAAATTTCAGCACCTTAGCGCAACTTTTCGTTTATAATTTTAATGGGCGTAACCCCGCCCACTTTTCCAAACTTGAGATTTTCTTCGGCCACTGTTTATTATTTCTCTAAAGTTTCGTTGCACACGGATAATAATACATACAGAAATAGTATATCTAAATATGCTGAGCCGTAGTACACGAATATGAGGTTGAAATTGTATGGGCGTGTAAACGCCCACTTTTTTAATGAAAACTTTTTAGGCTTGTCTTATCGCAGTATGTATGCCGAATTTCAATAAAATAGCTTCCATTAGGCGCCTTAGATTTGCTTTTTTAATTCTAACCTTTATGGGCGTAGCCCCGCCTTCCTAGGCAAAATTTTCAGGTTTTAAAACTTTTTTGGTTTATTACTTATTATTATTTATTTATCACCTAGACCTAGCTCTGTAGCAAATTTAAGCTCACTACCACAGATTTTAATTTTTATGGGCGTAGCCCCGCTCCCTTGTTTACAATTTTTAGGTTTTCAGATTTTTCTGGTTCATTGCTCACCTAGATCTACTCGTGTACCAAATCTTAGCTCTTTAGCTATAGCCGAATTGCTTCATCAATTTGATGAGTGATCAGTGAGTCAGTGAGTATGTCTTAAAATATGCACTTTTTGCACCTCCATATCTCCGGAACCTTTCACTGTATATAACTTCGTATATAAGGTTATATGAATTTATTCTAATTATGATTTAAATTTCATAATTTTACGGTCGCGGGGAACAAAGTTATGAGGGGGGTAAAAACAGTTCGAATGGCTTCCTGTAAATATACACACTGCGTGCATTGGCCGGAACTTGGCCTGGCGCACTACCGTGCGCCTAGATAATCTCTTACACTGTAATTTTGTATAAAAAAAAATTACTCTACTTGAATTTTGTTAATTTTAACTTGAGTCCAATTTCAGTATGCGTATCGGAATCGGTATCGGCGATATTTCTTTTTGATTATCGGTATCGGATCGGCTAAAACGGCGTATCGTTACATCCCTAATTAATACTCAATAACTATTGCGTTATAATAGGTGATAAAATATTATGGCTCAATATTTGGAAATATCGTTAAAAATCCTGAAGTTTACATTGCCTTAAACAGCTAAGGTTAAAATGGAATCCAATATTTCTTAGCAAACCTTCTAAATATGAATTTGTAGTATAATTTGGCGCCTATTACAAATTTTATTGATCTTAAGCTTATGCCAATATTGTTATTTTTTATATATCTTTATAATAAACTTCGTTAGAGGCCTTGGGATTTCACGCAATTGTGAAGTTTCGTTTGCAGAATTTTGGTGCATATTAACTCGATTTTGTTCTAGGACCTAGAACATAGAAGTATATGTAAATGACGTTAAAGTCAAATAGTGCAAAATTACACAAAAAATTTATGGTGCAAAAATAGTGCAAAGAATTTGTAATAGTACAAGTTTTGCACTATTACACAGAAAGTGGCAACAGAGAGATAAATAACATAAGAAGAGATGAGCATGCGCAATACCGTTATATTTGCCAGTGTTATTAAAATATAAAAATACCGGTTTTTTTTAAGTAAATTAAAAGAAGCAGTTAACTGTTATACATTAAAATTTAGGAAGTAACAGATTTTTGATTTCAAAAATAGTTACTCATATTAAGTGAAATTTATTTGCTGGTGGTTAAGTATGCTTGTATGCATTTCGTTGGTGCAAATATGTTAATAAATTTCAATTAAAATAAATTTATGACAATATGTCAAACAATAAATTTCTTAATAATTAATTATTTTGAATAAAAAAAAATTATTTTAAATGCAGCTAAGGCTGAGTTTACATCTAGCATTTCTTGTGTTGTCATTTTATGGTGTCAGTTTAAAAATATGAGCAACGCCGTTCATATTAAGTTTTTATACCCTTTACCAAAAAATGGTAAAAGTGTATATATAGGTTTGTCATTCCGTTTGTAATTTCCAGAGTATTAATAAGCGAGCCATAAAGTATATATATTCTGGATCCTTATGCATAGGGAAGACGAATAAGCGATGTCCGTCTGTCTGTACGTGAAATCGGTTTTCCGAAGCTCCCAGAAAAGCTAGAGACTTCGTTCTTGAACTGGTGTGTCACAAATGGTCGAAATAAGATTGGTATTGAAAAATCAGCAAAATCGAGCAGACGGTTTCAGAGCTGGGAAGCTTAAACTTCATTTTGCCATACAAAATAACTACCGAAAACTAGTTATAATTTTTTTTTATTAAATAAACTTATTTTATACTTCAGTATGAATAAAATAAATATTTCTTAATAAAAAACAATATAAAAAAAATTAAAAAAATTAAATAGACGTTTCCAGGGTTGGAAAACTTTAACTTTTTTATACAAAATTATACAAAATTAATTTACTAAAACAAATTTTTCCTTTTTTCTATAAATTAAATATATCTTACATTCTAAGAAGAAAGAGATTGGGTTAAAAAATCAGAAAAATCTAAAAAGATAATTCCAGGGTTGGAAAACTTAAAATTTTTGTGATATAAAAATTAACTACCGTAAACAAATTTTTATATTTTTTTTTATTAAATTAACTTATTTTATACTTCAGTACAAATTAAATTGGTATTTCAAATTAAAAAAAAAAGTTAAAAAAATTAAAGGGACATTTCCAGGGTTGGAAAACTTTAATTTTTTTCATATACAAAAGTAACTTACTAAAACAAATTTTTTTCTTTTTCTCTATAAATTAAACATATTTTAGATTCTTAAAAGAAAGAAATTGGTGTAACAAATCAGAAAAATCAAAAAGGATGATTCCAGGGTTGGAAAACTTACACTTTTTGTAATATATAAAAGTAACTACGTCTTACTTTTTTTTTATTTTTTAATAAATTTATTTTTTATTTTAAATTAATTAATTTTTTTTTTAAATTGATATTAAATAAAAAAAAGCTTAATACATGAAAAAGACATTTCCAGGGTTGAAAAAATTTAACTTTTTTGCTTATACAAAAGTAACTTACTAAAACAAATTTTTCCTTTTTTTATAAATTAAACAAATCTAATGTCCTTAAAAGAAAGAGATTGATGTAAGAAATTAGAAAAACAAAGAGTATGATTCCAGGGTTGGAAAACCTTAAACTAATTTTTTATTTATTTTTATTAAATAAACTTATTTTATACTTCACCACGAATAAAAGTGGTATTTCAAATAAAAAAAATTAAAAATTTAAAAAGACGTTTCCAGGGTTGGAAAACTTTAACTTTTTTTCCTATGCAAAATAACTTACTATATCAATTTTACTTTTTTTCATTTTTCAATTCTTATATTCTGAAAAGAAAAAGGTTTATGTAACAAATCAGTAAAATCAAAAAGGATGATTCCAGGGTTGGAAAACTAAAAATTTTTGTGATATAAATAATTACTACCGAAAATTAATTTTTATTTTTTTTTTTTACTAAATAAACTTATTTTATACTTCAGTAGGAATAAAGTTGGTATTTCAAATTAAAAATTAAACTTCAAAAGATTAAAAAGATGTTTCCAGGGTTGGAAAACTTTAACTTTTTTTATACAAAATAACTTGCTAAAGCAAATTTTTCCTTTTTCTCTGTAAATTAAAGATATCTCATATTCTTAAAAGAAAGAGATTAGTGTAACAAATCAGACAAATCATAAAGGAGGATTCCAGGGTTGGGAAACGTACTCTATTTGTGATATAAAAAATTAACTACCGAAAACTAATTTTATTTTTTTTTTAAATAGAGAAACTTATTTTATTCTATAGTACAAATAAAATTAGTATTTCAATTTAAAAAAGTTTAAAACACGTTTCCAGGGTTGGAAAACTTTACATTTTTTATACAAAAGTAACTTACTAAAGCAAATGTTTCCTTTTTCTCTATAAATTAAAGATATCTTTTATTCTTAAAAGAAAGAGATTAGTATAAGAAATCAGAAAAATCAAGAAGTACGATTTCAGGGTTGGAAGACCCACACTTTTTGTGATATAAAAAATTAGCTACCGAAAACAAATTTTTATTTTTTTTTATAAAATAAACCTATTTTATACTTCAGTACGAATGTATTTGGTATTTCAAAATAAAATAGTTAAAAAATTAAAAAGACGATTCCAGGGTTGGAAAACTTTAACTTTTTTTGTATAAAAGTAACTTACTAAAACAAATTTTTCCTTTTTTCTATAAATTAAACATATCTTAAAATCTTAAAAGAAAGAGATTGGTGTAAGAAATCAGAAAAATCAAAAAGAATGATCTCAGGATTGGGAAAGTTACACTTTTTGTGATATATAAAAGTAACTAAGTCTAATTAATTTTTATCTTTTCCTTTATAGCTTACACATATTTTACGTTTTGGAAAGAAAAGTTTGGTGTAAAAAATTATAAAAATAAAAACAACAGCTCCAGAGCTGGAAACTTTGACCTTTTTTCTGGATATTAAAGCAACTAAATAAAACATTTTTTTTTAATATCCTTTTTTCTTTTTTTACTTAACACACTTTCTAAATTTTTTTAAGAACTACTAGATTGATATAAGGAATCAGAAAAATCTAATATAATGATTCTAGGCTTTGTAAATTAATTTTTTTTGCACATAAAAGTAACTAGGTCAAATTATTTTTTTCTTTTTGTTTATAGTTACTTTATAGATGTGCTTATGTATGTATCTCTATACTACATAAAAACACTTTGGTAAAGGGTATATAAGATTCGGCACAGCCGAATATAGCACTCTTACTTGTTTATATAGAAATTAATACCACGAAACGAAAACTATCGGAAATAACAAATGTTGCTACTAGTACACACTATTATGATATTACAAATAGTGTATACTCAGCCAAAACTAAACCAAATTTTTACATACTTTAAAAAAAAATATTTCACAAAGTGCCGCAAAATATCTGCAAGAGAATAATCTTAAATATATTTTTTTTGTCTTTTGTGTTTGTAAAATTTTATTAAAAAAATTAAGGAAATGTAAAAAAAATACCTTTTAGTATCTTAAGAAAAACACTTGTACTTTAAAAAATTTACAATACAACTATACTCGACCATGCAATCACTGCCATCAGTATGACATCCTTAGTATGAATAGTAATGGCAAAAGTTCAAATTAAACTCAAGGGATTATAATTAGTTTTTAAGCTAAAAAAAACTCTGTATATAATAAAATTAAAGTTTAGCTCTTTGCTTAAAAACAAAAGGGTCTGTGTGCTTGTTTATGGAGATGTCTTTTACGTTTTGAACTTGGGGAGTAGAGTGCAAATGAAACTTAAATTTAATTTCATATACAATTAGAGACGAATAATGAAGTTAATTCGAATTGTGTAAAATGCTTGTTAAGGGAACGAAACACATTAAAATTTGCATATACAAAATATATTAATTAATTAAAAGTATGTAGGAACTATAAGCAAAAATATTGTAAAAATATTTTACAAATAAAAAATTTAGAGAATCATTAAGCAAATGGAATTTCAAATAACGCAAAACCTATTTCACTAATTTAATTTAATAAATATCAATTCATATTTTAAAACCTGTTTTTAACTGAAGTGATATTTAAAAAGAATTGCTGAATGCTCTTAATGTTAGTGAGTAATAAAAAAAAACATTTTTTTTGTTGGTTTTTTTAATGAATTTTTACTCTATTGGTTTTAATTCCCGATCACTTTTTTATATTTTGCTCCACCACATTTATGAGTTTTGCAACAAAATTCTTATTGCTGTTACTTGCAACATACAGCTTGCTTACAAAATTTGTATTTCCGTTGCCAAAACAACGTCAAGTCTTCAGCTGAATGCTTCACTAAGGCATTCATAATTTCAACTCATTTTAACAATTGCCACAAATCCTACATTATGTTTCATGTTTTTCTCGTTTAGTGTTGTACCCAAAATGCATTCTGATTCCTGGATGTGTGAGTGTGTGTGTGTATATGTTTATTTATGTGCGGTGAAGTTATAAAAGTATTGCCAGGCAGTAAAAAACTTAAATTTTCTTATTAGTATGGTTTCTTTGCAGACTTACCCCCATATTCATAAAATTTAAAATGAATTTTAAATGTGTTTTATTTAAAATTCTTCATACAAAATTTTCTTAAAATGAATTTCAAATTCATTTTATTTTTTTTGTGAGTATTGCATTAAACATATTCGCCACAGCAGGCTACACGAACACACGACTTCAAATGCCGCCAGCAGCATTTGTCGCCTCGTAGCCGGCTACTTAATTATTTTGGAGACGGCAGCAGCACCATCTGCAGTTGATATTCAAGTACAGATACATAGTTCAGTATTGCCACTTTTATATACTTTGCATTTATAAAAATTAATTACTCTTTTAAAATGTACTTATTTCACGTAAAAGTACAAAAATGAATCAATTTATTCTTCACATCAATTTTTAGATATTGTTTCTGTTAAATAATATGAAATAATTGTACAAAATCATTCATTCAACATTTTGTATTGTACTGACAATACTAAATTTTCTCATTGTAGCCAACAAAATAAAAATTAGTTTAATTGGACTACAACGACAAAATCAGCATAGACAATAACCTGCCGCCATGTTGCCTTGCTGTCTTCAAAAGAATTATTCTCATATAAACATGTGTGTTCTATCCTTGACAATTGGTAGTCGGTAGCTTGCTGTGGTGAATGTGTTTAATGCTTATGGAGGAGGTTAGATTTTAAAAAAATATTTTTAATATCTTTTTTTGAAAAAAAAAAAATTGCCTGTGGAAAACTATTTTTAAGTGGCTGATTGAGCGTCAAGCTTCTAATTTTGTAATGAAAAAAAAAATATTTTGCAACTTTGAACTTATTGTTTTTTTATATTCGGCTTTGTTGAATCGTGTATATCTTTCACGAATGGAGTATACATATATATATGTACACACATAAGCAAAACAAAATTATTTCGTGAATGAAAATTGTTCTCTATATTTCTTTTCTCTATTCATATTTATAGCGACCTCATTGTATTTTTCGACTAAAGAATTGTATTAAAAGATTTTGTTTTCGGCACTAGCAATAGCTAAACAATTAACTCTGCAGTTGAGAAATTTTTACTCTATTAATAAAGGGTGTTCCAACAAGAACGCAAGATTTAAATTTGGCGCCATTCGAAGTGTCATTGTATGACATTTGAACAATTATTATTGTTTGCAAGTAGACGGTACGAGGTTAGTAAAAATGGAGCGCTACACGAATGAACAACGCATTCTCATTGTGAAATTGTTTTACTAAAATGGTGAAAGTTTTGCGGCTACATTTCGCAAATTTGCGATCAATTTGGGGTCACAATAATGCTCCAAAAGAGTCAACTGTAAAGAGATTAATCTATAAATTTGCCGAAACTGGGTCTGTTAGTGATGTAGAGACAACAACGCGCCTTCGACCAGTGCGATCGATCGAAAATGTCGCAGCTGTACGTGATGATGTCGCTCAAACGCAGGTCAAGCGCAAACAGTCAATGGTGTTCGGTATCGTGAAATGATAACCAGTTTTTTCGTGCCTAGAATTGAAGAAATGAATGTGGAGGGAATGTGGTTTCAATAAGACGGCGCCACATGTCATACAGCCAGGGAAACAATTCAATTGCTACATCAGTCATTTCCCGGTCGTGTTATTTTGCGTTTTGGAGACCAGAATTGGCCGCCTAGATCAAGCGATTTAACACAATTAGACTTTTTTCTTTGAGGTTTTTTGAAATCGATGGTTTACGCGAATAAGCCAACGACGACTCAAGCCTTAAAAGAGGAAATTGGATGCTGCATTAATGAAATACCGCAGCATTTATGCAAAACAGCCATTGAAAATTTCATTAAAAGATCGCGTGTGTGCCAGCAAATCCGCGGCGGCCATCTGCCCGATTTGTTGTTCCACACATAACCTCATTTTGTCTACTTTATGATATAATAAAGTTTCACGATTTTTTTTTAAATATCTGTGTTTTATTTAAAATTTAAGTCTTGCGTTTTTGTTGGGACACCCTTTATTTTAAATTTTTAAATTAAAGAAAGAGAAATTAACTAGAGAGGACCTTAAGAGACATCCGACCTTTACGATGACCGTTTTCACCCACATCTAAAACAAATGTTAGTGCGCGTATAATTTTATAAGGCAAAGATTTGTCCAGCCTCGTCCATATTAATTCCAACACCGAAAACTGAATGCAATAAGTATCCTTAGGTTAGGTTAGCAGACTGCTGTTAAGGAAGGGTGAAATTCTGGGTCCAGCTCACTTGAATCCAATACAATGATCCCTTTGCGCTACCTTTGAGTTGAGGAGAAAATAGTGACAAAGATTGATGGGGAAGGTATAGTGATAGAGAAGACAGGTTTAAAGGAAGAGATAGAGGAAAGCTTCATTCTTTCTTTTACAACTCAGCTTTTTTTTACGTTTTAAACAATGCAGTGTTGCAGCGCCTCTGATGTCAATGAGGCGTATTAATTTTTTAAACTGTGTTAAGTAGCCATTTTATTAGTTATTTTACTTCGCCAATGATTCTGATGCACAATATCGACGAAGAAGGGCGCTCTGATGTTACATTAGGATTAACATCCGCTGAAGCCGTTGTAGTTTAGTGACCAGTGCCTTATGTCCTTATCTCTAGAACTTTTCCTACAACAAGTGATACAAAAGACACTAATGTACATCAGAAAAATACTTCGTGATGTTATTTTATTGACTGTCGGAGACAGGAACGAACCCAGGACCTTCGGTTTTGTAGTCAACGTGCTAAATAATGCAGCCAACGCCAACCCTATAAGTATCAATAATTCTATTGAAATAATTTTCAATTATAAACATCTTTTAGCAATCCCAAAATTACTCCTCATATGCATTTGTGTCTCCCATTTTATGTATTTAATATTTAAACATTGTTCTTCATGCTTTTGGCTGCACAATGTAAAAAAAGGGCTCTTAGAGTACCATTTATAATCTTACAAAGAAAATATGTGAATATCTACATTGAAAATTATGCGAAAGTACTTCAATTTTGTAAAAAAAAATAATAGTAAACCAAAGTTATTTTATTGTTTTCAAATCTCATTTTCACGATCAATAAACTTTTCTCTAGATATATTTTATTATTAATTTTAAAGAACTACAATGAGTACTTTCACGTTCTGATATAAATAAGTTTTTTTTTTGTTAATTATAGTACAGTCATTATTATACACATAAAATAATTAGATAAATAAATACCATTCATTACTTTGTAAGCCATTAAAAGAGTACTAAACATTACAAAACCTCGAAAATTTTTTTATGCTGGGATATGACTCAATCATGTAGATGGAAAAATATATATATTTTAAATAAATATTTTTAATAAATATTAAAAAAAACTGCCTGTGTTTATAGTTGTTTTTATTTCATTTTTTGCAAATTTTAACTCAACAACGATGGCGGTGTACGAATATGAAAAAAGTCTTGAGTAATGATCTTTATAAAATATAATAAAATTGTATGCCCTAGTTCGGTAAGAAGAAGATTTAGGACGTTTTTGTTTGAAAATACTTTTGAGTTCTTGTTTTTGAATTCTCTAAATTATTCACTTCAAAAATGGTTGTTGTCATTGGTAATTAAAAATAAAAATATTATTACCATGTCTTTAAAATATAAAAATTAAATGACAGTATCATACAATAATTTAAAAAATATATGAAACAAGTAAGAATGCTATATTCGGCTGTGCCGAATCTTATATACCCTTTACCAAAGTGCTTTTATTTAGTATAGTGATACATACATACATAAGCACATACATGAAGTATAAACAAGAAGAAAAAAATAATTTGACCAAGTTACTTTTATGTACAAAAAAAAATAATTTTCTGATTCCTTATATTAATATAAAAGTGCTTAAAAAAATATAGAAAGTGTGTTAAGTGAAAAAAGAAAATTAAAAAAATGTTATACTTAGTAACTTTAATATCCAAAAAAAAAAAGTTCTAAGTTTCCAGCTCTAAAGCTGTAATTTTTATTTTTATAATTTTCTATACCAAACTTTTCTTTCCAAAACGTAAAATATATATAATTTATAAAGGAAAAGATAAAAATTAATTAGACTTAGTTACGTTTATATATCAAAAAAAATGTAAGCTTCCCAACCCTGAAATCATCCTTTTTGATTTTTCTGATTTCTTACACCAATCTCTTTCTTTAAAAATTAAAGATATGTTTAATTTATAGAAAAAAAAAGAAAAATTTGTTTTATGGCCTATTTCCATAAACTTACAATTTATATTGAAAACAACAATAAAATACGTAAATTTGTTTTTGTTTTCAATATAAATTGTAAGTCGAACGTTTTCTTTCGCAGGTGGGAAATAGGCCATTAGTATGTTACTTTTGTACAAAAAAAGTTTAAGTTTTCCAACCCTGGAATTGTCATTTAAATTTTTTTAATTGGTTTGTTTTATTTGAAATACCAATTTTATTTGTACTCAAGCATAAAATAAGTTTATTTAATAAAAATAACAAAAATTAATTTTCGGTAGTTAATTTTTTATATCACAAATAGTGTAAGTTTCCTAACCCTGGAATCCTCCTTTTTGAATTTTCTGATTTCTTATACCAATCTTTTTTTTTAAGAATACAAGATATGTTTAATTTATAGTAAAAACGGAAAAATTTGTTTTAGTAAATTACTTTGCATAAAAAAAATAAAGTTTTCCAACCCTGGATACATCTTTTTAATTTTTTGAAGCTTAATTTTTAATTTTAAATACCAATTTTATTCGTACTGAAGTATACAAAAGGTTTATTTAAAAAAAAAAAAATAAAAATTCATTTTCGGTAGTTACTTTTTATATCACAAAAAGTTTCAGTTTCCCAACCCTGGAAACCTTTCCAAACCTTTTTGATTTTTTTGATTTCTTACACTAATCTTTTTCTTTTAAGAATATAAGATATGTTTAATTTATAAAGAAAAGAAAAAAATTTTTTAATAAGTTACTTTTGTATAAGAAAAAAAAATAAAGTTTTCCAACCCTGGAAATGCCTTTTTAAATTTTTTTAGTTTTTTTTTATTTGAAATACCAATTTTATTCGTGGTGAAGTATAAAATAAATTTATTTAATAAAAATAAATAAAAAATTAGTTTACGGTATAGTTAATTTTATATATCATAGAAATTGTAGGTTTTTCAATCCTGGAATCATCCTTTTTTTTTTTTTTTGATTTCATACTTCAATCTCTGTCTTTTAAGAACATAATATATGTTTAAAAAAGGGAAAATTTGTTATAGTAAGTTACTTTTGTTAAAGAAAAAAATTAAAGTTTTTCAACCCTGGAAACGTCTTTTTAATTTTTTTTTTGATTTCTTTAATTTTTTTAATTAGAAATAGCAATTTTCTTCATTTTGAAGCATTAAATAAGTATTTAATAAAAAAATAATAATAACTAGTTTTCGGTAGTTATTTTGTATGGCAGAATGAAGTTTAAGCTTACGAGCTCTGAAACGTCTGCTCGATTTTGCTGATTATCAATATCAATCTCTTTTGGACCATTTCTGACACACCAGTTTAAGAACGAAGTCTCTAGCTTTTCTGGGAGCTTCGGAAAACCGATTTCACGTACAGACAGACGGACAGACGGACATCGCTTATTCGTCTTCTGTATGCATAAGGATCCAGAATATATATACTTTATGGCTCGCTTATTAATATTCTGGAAATTACAAACGGAATGACAAACCTATATATACCCTTTTACCATTTTTTGGTAAATGGTATAAAAATATGTGTTGGATATAATGTTTGGAACAAAATTATAAAGCAAATATACGAACCTTTTAGCATAGACAATAAATAATAGCACCCTTATTCAAAAAAATATTTTACTTGAGCTTTAAAGTTCGTAGTAGTTACCAAGCACTTTAAGGCTAACATTGCTTTGTTAAGAAACTGTATTCAAAAGACAACTTTAATTATTTTGTGATTTAATAATAAATACTGGCAACACCACCATGTTTAACAACCATTTCACAGCTTATGATGTACAACATCGAATTCAATTTCATTAGAGTATTCAAATAATTTTTTATTTTATTAGATACATTTTTATTATCTTGAAGTTAAGCAACCTAATTTAAAAAGTATAAGCTTCTGACATGAAAGCAAAACAGATAAACATTCTTATGAAAAAAAAAGTAAAAAAATATGATGAACATAGAAAAATTATCTCAATTTATTTTATTCGAACGAAATGAGTATTTGAATATCCAGCTTTTTTGATTCGTTTTGTTTGAATGTACATCACTAAAACATTTTTGTATAATTGTATTTATTTTAATATTTTTTTATGGATTTTGCTATTCGAATTAGTTCGATAATTTAGTGATATTTCCCATCACATGACAAAAATAATAAATTTAAAACAAGAGCTAGCACTTCTAGCTTCATTTTCAGATATAACATGAATCAATATGTTATATATTAACAAAAATATTTGAGGTACAAAATACACATTTTGGAAATATCAACTTAAAGTAGCCTTAACAAATGTAGGTGCCTACTTTAGAATTTTGATATAATAATTTTTTTTTGAATACAACTTTACTTAACATTGCTTTTCAAAGCTTTCTTAAGTTTTTTTGAATACGACCCTAATTGTTTTAAAGAGTCACAACTGCGGCTTTTTTGTCTACAATAAAAGACGATAGAATCGTCAAACAGAATTAGGGAATTAACTAACAAAGAAAGTAGACTTGTTTTAGCTAGTTAGTTTTATATGCAAAAAATCGTGAATTTTCCAGCCCTGGAAAAATCTTGTTGATCTTTCTGATTTTCAATATTCTTTCCTAAGATAGAAAATGTGCTTAACTAATAAAGAAAAAATAATTAGTTTAGTTAGTTAGTTTTATTTACCAAAATAGTTACAGTTTTCCAGCCCTGTAACCATATGCTTGATTTTGCGAGATTTATTACTAATCTTTTGCTTTATTAAGTGGAAAATACGGCTATTTAATATAAAAAAAAACAACTAGTCTTGCTCTGGAACATTTTATTGATTTTTATAATTTTCAACACCAATCTATTTAGCTTAATTTCTGACACATCAGTCTTAGAGCGAAGTCTCTGGCTTTGCTAGGGGTTTCGATCAATCAATTTCACTTACAAAAAGACGGACAGGTGGACAGATATACAGGCAAACACCGCTTTTGCGACTACCCTATATATAAAGACCCAAAATTGATTGCACTCTAAGTAACAAATAGCTAGACATAACTTAAAATAATAAAAATGCATAAATCAAACTAAACAAATCTCTAACGATCGCAAAAATTTCTTTTGCAACACAGTCTTCTTGAATAATATAAAGTACCGTTATGCCTGTTGTTGTTTTATAAACTTGCAACATTTGTGCAGTATCAACAGTTAGTTTTACAGTGAGTAAAAAATTACCTGAGGGATATATTAAATACATTATAAATGTTAGAAAAAGTGCAAATATACAGAGCTGTAAACTTGTACAACATGTTTAATATTACAACTGGCAACTCTTGCTACGGCGTGTTAATTTTTTTTTTGTATGTGCGAAGTTTAAGTTTTGTGGATTGTTAGTGTTGTTTTCTTTCATGCTCGTATAATTGTTGTAAAATACCACAATTCACTCTGCTAGTAAACGGAAAATGTTTTTCATATTTCTTTTCTTTATTTTATAAAAATGTTTATTTTTGTTGTGATTTTCTTACTTTACTTGCAAAACAACAGCACGCGCGCACACACAAGGCTTTTTGTTTATTCCGCTTAGTATTTTTTTTTGTTTTTGCTAAAATTTTATAAAATATTTCTTTCTTTTGTGAGTTTTTTTCTTTCTTCTTCATTCTTAGCACGGAAGTAGACATTTTTAATTAAAAATAACCAAGAATTATGTTACCAGTAAAATGTGTAAATATTTAAATAATGTGAAGATTTAGGGAACACAGTAGTAAATGTTTATGTGAAGTAAAATTTAAACATTTCCCGGAAAGAAATAATGTTTTTCTTCTCCTTTTTATATTTTGTTAAAAAAAAATTAAGTGATTTTTTCCCTAACTTTAAAGTTTTCGCTTATATGGAAGTTTTAAAAAGTAAACGCGTAAATTATGTAGTTTTCTTTCTGAGTCTCAGAGGAGCGTAAATTAAGGATTTATGTTATTTAAATTGTTGTTTTTAAAATAAAACAATTTTCAGTTGTTAAAACTTAACACAGTAGACAACAAATACTAATTTAGCTTTATATCTTTGAAAAAAAAAAAAATAAATAAATAAATAAAAAATATCTACTACATTTGAAAAACTTCTACAGTATTAATAGCATTACAGCTTCTAACCTTTTGAAAGAAGATGCTACCACATTTGTCTGGTTATATTGAAGTCCTTGTAAGTCCATTATATAAACTGAATAAGCCATTTTGACGAGCAGCCAGTCGTTTCAACATAAATAACGCGATTGCATAATCTTAAGAAATATTTTAATGAGACTAGCTGTAGAATGTTGTGAACTGATGCCTCCTTCAAAAAGTTTGGTTTTTTATATACATTTTTAAATTCAATTTTAATCAGAGTCGCACGTGACATTATTTCCAGCATGATATTTATATTTAAGCCTTATCATGAATTCTACATGTGAAAATTTCCAAATAAAGCTTCGTTCACGCGGACTTAAATTTCGTATCATCAATTACATTATAATTGAAAACTTACATATTTTCACTTTTTTCCTACAGACAAATCTTTGTGAATATTTTTTTTTTTATAAATTAACAAAATACCTCAAAATTAAATTATGTTTTTTTGAAACAAAGTATTCACAAGTTCAGAAATTTGCACTTGAAATTTTATTTATAATAAGCCCGATTGTTTCTGCTGCTGTTTTAAAAAATTTTACACAAACAAGCTTTGTAAAAATTTTTTAAATTTATAAAAGAATTCAAAGTAGGTATTTTAACATAATACTAAAAAATTTAACAAAAATATGTAGTATGAATAAAGTGTCAACAGTATTAAACTGAAACGTTCTTAAATTATATATCACTTAGTACTTTGGAATCTGATTAGTCGAAATAAAATATATTTTAACAGCAATTTTTTCTATCATCTTGCTTAGTTTTTTAATAATTATTTATCTTCCTTAAATCTTGTTTCCTTTCTTTTGCAACTCTCTGTATTTTTTTTGCTCTTTTCCTTCATCTTAATTGAAATAATTGATGTAAAAATTTTTTTTTATGTAACATTTTTCTCTTAACTTTACACTTACGATGTTGCACGTGACCAACCGTAAAGAGGAACTACGATCACAAATATTTGTATTTTTCAATAGGGCGTTATTTATTTTAAATATATTAAATATCTTTGCTTGTACTGAATGTTGTTTTTTAATGTCGCACGTGAAATAAAAATATAAGATTTTGAAAAGCAAAAATTTTCAGTTATTTGAAATCGCATAATTTCATATGGATTTTTCTTTTTTACTCTTTGTTATTATTTTTCTATGAAGATATGATAAATCAAAGTATTTTAAACAACTTTTAATTTTTTGGCGCGGGTGTACCTTTCGGTAGATGTAGACATTTCTAAATAAAGGATGGCTTAATTTAAGGTTAGTAAGTAATTTGGCTTAAAAATATAATTTTTTCACAAATTCAGTTCTAATTTAAATAAATTTCAAATTAAAATAAACTTCTGACAATATGTCGAATAATAAATTTCTTAAATATTCAGTTCTAATGATATCAATGTAAAGTTAAAATATGGGAATTAACAATGAAGTATGATGTCAAGATTGTACCGTTCTTTTTATTAAATAAATGTCAAAGGATGACAGCTCAATGTTTAATATTTCATTATTTGACATCCAATTTACTTCCTTACCTCAGAATTTCCCACGCTTTATATACATATACAGTGGAATCTCTCGTGAGCGGACCATTGAAATGTGTCCGCACAAGGGGACTGTCCGCTCAAGAGAAAGCAATGCTTTGCTTATGGAGCTGTCGGGACCTGTCAAAAGTGTCCGTCTAAAAGGGGTGTCCGGCAATAGGAAGTGTCTGTTAAGTGAGATACAACTGTACATACATATTTTATAATCATGCCTTTCTGACGCCATTTCAGTTAAGGAGGGTCTTACCATTTTAATAATTATTGAATATAATATATTCACTACAAACACAAAAGCTTCTTAAAATGTACTCTTTTTATTTTTAGTAACAAAACCATATTCATTGAAATAGAAAATATTTTTTATATTGTTACATTATTACCAGAATAATTAAAATAACAGTGGGAAGAATAATTTTACAAAACAGAAAAAAATACTATAAAAATGTTGAGAATATTAGTGTAACTCGTCTTAGAGCTCTTACAAACCAGTTATCCTCATGCACAATGTTAAGTTCTTCAATGATGCAATACCATAATGTTAACTTCAGGGTTATTAACATAAGAATGAGGTCAATATTGTTGATATGATTTTAACACTTCAAAAAACCAGGTTAGCTGATACCATCACCCTTTTTAAGAACAACACAATACTTTACGATACTTTTGGCCATTAAAAAGTTTTTTTTGTCTTGTGCCTATATGCTACCAAGTCAATCACCCTTATCGGGAATAAAACGTGAACAAAATTAGAAAATAGTATACTAACACTACAACAACGCAGACATTGGCGATCACTATTTTAGGGAAAGGGAACACTTTTCACGTGAACTTTTATTCCCTATAAGGGTGAATATCGTGATATTATTCCCTTCTTTATGGTGTTTAAACATTTTTATTTACCACATAGAAGGTTGGAGGATGAACTAGAGGTGAATATTAATTTCATGAGGTACTTCAACATCTTAACAATGAAATTTTCTTTTATGTATTGCTCACCAGTGATGGGAATTGGAAATCTTGATTTCGTACCGAATCTGTTTCCCAATAGTGCCAAAATCACTTGAATAGTGCCAAACCACTTTTTATATACTATAATTTAAATGCTGGCTAGTAGTTTTTAGTATACTATGGTCTTTGAACGATAAATTCCACGAATATTACAAAAACACGTTCCAAAATTATTTGTTTACATGCATACATATACAGTCGAACTTCTATAACTCAAATGACCATTATTCCAAAAATAACTTCGACCTACGTAGGCTTCGAGTTACAGAATTTTTTTTTTCGATGTAAAACAGAATCACGTGCAAACATGCGTGTATATTATCTCTTTTTTTTTTATTAAAAACTGACACTATACAGGTCTGTCAGATATTTCGATTTCTCGCTAAACGTGGTAATTTTTCAACTTGTTTGGCGTCCAAATTTTTGGTTTGGAGACATGGCGATTTTTCTGGCGATAAAGAAATTTGTTGGCAATTATTATGGCTATTTTTAACAAAATTTAATTAATTTTTCTAATTTAGGATAATAATAAATCCTACCAAAACTCGTCTGCAAGAAGTTAAAACAATTTGATTTTGATAATTTTTCTTTTTTTAATTATAGTAATTAATGCGTTTTTAATTTGGATGAGAAAATTTTACAAGAAATAATTTTTGGTGATCTTATTTCTAATTTTGGCGATTTTCTGACAAATTTTTACACGATAATTTTATAAAAATTTATATTAAAAAAGTGTAATATAAAAATAAAATAATTATCAAATATATATTAAGGAAAATTACATAAAACAGATTTTTGGCGACTTTCGGCGAAATAGTTCGAAAGAAATCTGACAACCCTGACACTATATGCAGTAAACAAGTTAAACGAAGTAAAATATTTAGAAACTAGTGAGTGAAAATTTATTAGCCGCTTTCTTTTCACCTCCTACTTCTTTCATATATGTGTTTTTTATTGTTTATTTATTATATACATTGATGTTTCATCAGAAATAGAACTATTAGGAGCTGATTTCACAACGATTTGTGTGTTAATTTTTTGCTGCGTACGACCGAAGATAATCGATTTTCATCAAAAAACGAAGTTAAAAAATATGCCGCTTAAGCTTGCTTGACGGTTATGGCTTGAATGGACAAAAAGTGCCAGAAAAGGAGTGATAGTGCCACAGTGCCAACTAACATCCAATAGTGCCAAAAATGGCACAATTGTGCCACATTTCCCATCAGTGTTGCTCACTGTGTTTAACAAAAAACTGATGTTCTTGTTACTACTCTGAGCACTTACTCTTAGCCCTTGCTGAGCTCAACTCAATACATATTGAGAAGTTCCTTTGACTTGTGAACATTTCCACTAAAACAAAAACAAATTTTCAAAAATTGTTTTTGCTTGCCATATTTTTTAAAAATTATATAATGGGAGAATTTTAATGCGTTTCTCTTTCTCTATCGTTTTTTTAAAAATGGTGAATTTTGTATGATAAACAAAAGTTGTGTTGTTGTTTTCCATGTCACAGAATAGACACCATTATCATAATGTTATTCTCACCTTTACTTCCCACCTAGAAGGTTTGAGTATTAAGTAGAGGTGAAAAATCTTGTCACCATCATAAACGTCAACAGCTTAGCAAAGGCATTTGCCTAAATGTTCTGCTAAGTCTTGCGAATGTGCTATTTGTATTGTTTTAAGTTCCACAGCTATTCCTTACAACTTCTAGTAATTGATTTATTTAGGTTAAAAACTGTTAGAATCAATTTTTAATAATATAAATTCCGCCTTAAGGCATTTTAAAAATATTCATAAAAACTCTAGGACAAGATACGTGTTTAGAAAGCTTGACTTAAAATTTATTAAAAAAAAAACTAATAATATGGCGTATCAAATGCTATGCAGAGCTCATTACAGTTGTTATCCATACTGAGCGTTACTTTCAAAGTAATAAATTAAAAAACTTTATTTTAACAACAAAAATGTTCTACTGTTTATTTAACTATTACACTTTTAATAATATTTGCTTTTTTATTTTTGCTATCAGCCGCAATGCTCAAATTATTATAATTACTTTTTCAAATGAAAAACAATTTCAAATGACTAAAGTTATATGTGCGTGTGTTGGATGCTACGTATGAACGTTTCAGTTTCCAAGGAGCAACTTAAATTAAAACCATAATCGGCGAATGAAAAAAGTTGTCATCCAATTTGTATAAGTTTTAAGTATGTACGAGTATCTACTTCCTGCAAAATATGTCAATAATAATATAAAATATAATTTAAATACACTTTTATCTGGTGCTGCTACTTCAGCTTTGGAAAATTTGACACAGAAAAATATATACTTATATATATTTGAAATATAAATAAACTGTAATTCAGACATATGTACACACTTAAATACTTATAGACTTAAAAGCATGCACACGCCGCGATATGGCAAGTGCGCGTTTGTACAGGAAGTGCCACAAAAAAGGAAATAATTTAGAATTATTGCAAGTACAAGGCATAAATATTTTTTTAATATTAAAATAAGTATAAAGAGAGTGAGATAACAGCCGCCACGGATGCAATTAAGATATTTACAAGCGTGTATATTTTCTCAAACGTTGAATGACAGTGAGAGACACAATAGATTGGAGTAAGAAAATATTGTTAATAAACAGGAGAGATAAAAATAATATAAGCAAAAGAAAATACATTTAGCATGTTTCTTTATAAATTGTTTAAAAAAGAAATAAACATTGAAAAAACTAAATTACTCTTATACCATGTAACATGACAACAAAAATGGCTCAATGACCTTTCACATCTGCATTAAGTTCTAGGGTAATAAATAGAAGGACATACGTTCCTCTTATATATCCTTGACTGTAAAAAGTGAATTTCGATAAATAATTTTGATTGCAATAAATCAGGAGTTAAATTTGCAAATCTACTGGGACGCTCTATTATTAATTTCAGTTTAATCACTTGCAGGAAATGTCCTTAATTTTAATTTAATTTATTATATCCAAATCTTATATCCAATCTTAAAATTACAAATTAGTTACACAGAAAATTTCAAGGCCATAAGTAAAAAAATACAACCATATCCTATTTATCCCTAATATAAAAATAAAAAGTTTTTTTCTGCTAATATTATCTCTATACAACCAAAAATGTCCTAAATTTCTCGAAAGCTTATGGTCAAGCTTTCTAAGTAATTTCAATCAAAAGGCTGTAAGAACTTAACCGTCTTTCATGAATCCTTATTAACAAAAATAGAATCTTAAGCGCAATTGTAATTCAAATAATGCCAAAATAAGTATGTAGCTGTTTCTAAAATAGTACTAGCTCTCTAAAGAATTTCACTTCAATTAGTATAAAAAAAAATTCACAGCTTCCATTTATCTTTAATGTTGGAAATTAAGTTTCGTAGCGCCATTACGATCAGATTCGATTCAAAACTTGTAACTATTTATTGAATATTGCATTCAAGCTCTTGCATTAATTTAAATATAATCCCTCCAAGGATACGAAAGCTTCCCATATATCCTTAATTTTAGAAAAAAATCACATTTTAAGCGAACATTGAGATTAGAATGCAAGAAAATTAATACTGATATTTAAAAATATAACACCAATCGCTTAGGAAAGTGTCTGTGCATTATGTGCAAGAATGAACATTACTGCCAAATGTCCTTAATTTAAAAAAAAATGTTTACCCATCCTTAATAATGCCTTAAATGCATCAGAAGTTGGTTATTTTTTTAAGCATAATACGCATATTGTTTCTGTTAAATTTTAATAAAATCGCTGCAAGGATATTCATAGCTCCCACATATCCTTAATTTTAAAAATTTTATTTATGCTGAAATTTTGATAGAAACACGTTTCAGAATAATACTTATGAGGTTTCTTTTATTTTTAATCAAATCGCGGCAAGGACATGCCTGCCTCTAATAAATCCTTAATTTTAAAAGTAGCATATTTAATAAAATTTTGGTTGAAATCGTGCTAAAGTCTTAATTTTAGTTCTCAAGAATACATCTTTGGCTCCCTTATTAATTAAACTTCAATACATGCAAGGACAATCTATGTTCCATATATCCTTAATTTTAAAAATTTGGTATATGCTGAAATTTCAATAGAAACGCACTTAAAAATAATATTTAAAAGCTTCGTGTTAAATTTAAATTATTTCGCGGCAAGGATATGTCCATTCCTCATGTATCCTTAATTTTATAAATTTAATATTTGCTAAAATTTTAATTTTGATTAAATCAATCTTAAATTTTATTTTGAGTTCTAAAAGAAACGAACTAATAAATTACACTTCAATACATGCAAGGACACATCTCTGTTCCATATATCCTTAATTTTCAAGGTTTTGTAAATGCTGAAATTTTTGAAGGAAACACGCTGAAAAATTATCCTCAGGAAGCTTTTGTTCAGTTTTAATTAAATCGTGGCAAGGATAAGCCTAGCTCCCATATATCCTTAATTTAAAAAATTGCATGTTTGCTAAAATTTTTATTGAAACCTTGCTAAACTTTTATTATTAGCTCGAAAATAATACAGCTTGGATTCTCTTATTAATGAAAGTTCAATTGATGCACGGACGTTTCTATGTCCCATATATCCTTAATTTTAAAAATTTTATATGTGCTGAAATTTTGATAGAAAAACGCTGAAAAATAATAGCCATAAAGTTTCTGTTAAATTTAAATCAATTTGCGGCAAGGACATGCCCGGCTCCTATATGTCCTTAATATAAAAAGTTGCATACGTATTTGCAAATTTTTCTGATGGAATCGTGCTAAAAATGTAGTTTTAGTTTTTAAGGAATTGAACTTTTTAATTTATTCTCAATATGTGCAAGGAGATGTTTATGTCCCATATATCCTTAATTTTAAAAATTTTATATAAGCTGAAATTTTTATAGGATTACGCTAAAATCTCTTATTTAGCTGTAAGAAGAAAGTACAGATAAGCCTGTCTTAAAATATTTTTTGAGTTGTTGCAAGGACATGTCTACATCCAATATATTGTTAATTTTTATAAATTTAATATCAGTTTGAGGTAAAATTCTAGTTTTATTTATGATATAATATACTTAAGAGATATTTAAAATATCGGTTTATTTAATGCAATGATATGACCACGTCCTATACATACATACATATATCCTTTACTTTTAAAAGTTCATATTTGTCGATACATTTGTATAAATGCTCCAAAGTCTTAATTTCAATTGTAGAGTAATAAAGCTTAACATTCTTTGAAATTACATTGCAGCTAATGCAAGGATATGTCTACGTCTCACATATACTTAATTTTAAAAATCGAAATTTGGCTGCTATTATGTTTAGAATACAGTTAAAAACTTATCTTACATGTAAAATAATACAGCCAAGCCTTCCTTTACATTTTGCAAAGAATGTCCTTGCCATTTATCCTTATTGATAAACAATTAATATTATTTGGTACTTTTATGCGAACGCACTTTTTAAAAATTTTTAATTCTAAAATAGTGTAACTAAACCCCACTTTAATTTTTAGTTTAGTTGATGAAAGGACGTGCCTATGTTCTATATATCCTTAATTCCAAAAATTTGAAGTTGGCTGCTATCATAACTAGCAATATGCCAAAATCGACTTTTTGCGAAAAATAACTTTTTTATTGCTGAAAATGGTTCTTTAGAGCTTCGGCAGCACCTTTTGTTCTGTGACTTTTTCATTGTCCCGTTATTTACAAAATTACCGTTATTTTTAGGTTATTGAAGAAAATCAAAATTTTGACCTTTAAATTTCCAGAATTCGACCAAATACTGTTTGGCAAATTTGTACAAAATCCTTTGGCAAGTATTTTGGCTGAACATATAAACTCATAGTTTTTGCAAATACGGTGTGTTTTGATACATTTTTTAATAAAAATTAATTTTGCGCCATCTAGCGGCAATAATTTGTACTAGTTATGTTCAGCAATTTGAAAGATAATTTAAATAACTTTTCATTAAAAAATTTTTTTGAAAATCGGTTGAAAAATAACCGAGTGAAAAGAGTTATAACTTAAAGCCTATAAGATAATCATATAGTTTCAAATTTATATTAAAAATAAATAAGTTACATCTCAAATTCGTCATTAAAATTTTGTGCTTAATTACATTTTTAGTTTTGCGAATAAAATTTCAGTTATTTTAATTTAATTGTATTTAACAGAATCTTTATTATTTATACTTTTAAAAACATCAAGTTATTTTTATTATATAAATTTTTAGAGGTCTACATAAAAGTGTAAATTCTTTAGTTTTTCTTTTTTAGTTGAAACTCTAAATCCAAATTTGTTGTTTGCCAAACTTTTTCACCGTAATATTTATAGTTTAAACCTCTCAAAATGTTTATTTGCTTTTCAAGAATTTTTATCCGATTATTCTGTACATCGACATAAGGTAGTTCATGTAATAAATTAAATAATTCCATAGGCTCATCCATATCAATCACATTTACAAATAGGACTTAACTTTCCGTACGTCTTTTTTTGCTTGTTGTTTGCTCTCCATTTCTTCGAATCTCTTTATTCGTTCCTCAGAATTCAATTTTTTGTTTTTTTGAAAAACCTCTTTCATTATTTTTACACCATCTTTCATATCTTGCTTCGATGGATGGAACTGCAGAATGTCGCAAAGGAAGCGAATGCATTTGTTTTACCGGGCCTTTACTTGCTGGCATCTTTACTGAACTTTTTTCACGTTCGCGTACTTTTTTATACAAAAGTTTTTTATGAGAGTAATTTGTTCAATTTAATCAGTATTTACTTAGCTACTAAACTTTACGGAAAAAGTACACAAACGGACCTATTATTGATAAGACTAATAGAGATGCTCTTATCAATTATTCGTATATACTAAGAGAGTAAATAATCGTAATACCTGATTTACATTAAGCATTTTTTTCATGAAATTGGTTGCATGAAAATTTTTTATTTGCCAATATGAGGCCTGGAGAAGCAACTTATATCAAAAAAGTTGCCAAAAATGCATCAGAGATTCATTCTACGTCCTTTTTTACATAACATTTTCTTTTATAGCGCTGCAATTAACAAATCAAAAAAGTTTCGTGCAACAAAATTCATGAAATTTCATGAAAAAATGCTTAATGTAAATCAGGTATAAATCAGTAAAAAAATGTTCTAAACAAAAATATTGATGCAAAGAAAAACAATAAAAAACAATAGCATTACAAATGAATAAAATTTGCCGAAAATAGGCTTTAATGTTTTTTGTACGGCACAAATTGGGCTGAATATTATGTCTTAAAATTGAACATACTTGTTGATAACTATAATATCTAAAATTTAGCGGTGGTGCTTGAAGATTACATTCCTATTTCAAAACTTATATGTGAATGAAGGTGAAAAAAACGAATTTTTTTTAAATTTTTTCTCTTTTTTTTAACTTTTTCCAAATTTTTTTGGAAACCAAAAATGCGATCGTCACGCACCACCGCATAATTTTAGAACTTGAAATCATTAACAGCTGTTACTTTGTTTATACGCAGGGCTTATTTGCAAATAAAACTGTAAATTGTTGCCATATTATTGTTTTTATTGCGACTTACTAATTCAGAAAACTATTCACGATTAACGCACTATTTGCAAATAAAATGCTTAAGGTTGCCATACTTACAAATGTTTGATAATAAAAAACAATAAATGGATTAATATTGCACAAAAACATTAATAGAACCAAATAATGACAGTTAAAACAAATAATTATTTGATATTTTGTTCGTTTACACTATTTTTTTTTGTCAAAAAAGTAACTTTTGTATAGAAGTGCTAACAAGTTTGTGTACTTTTGCTATGCCGTATAAACAGTGAGTTAATTTGTTTGCGAATATTTTTATTTGCAAATAGTGCGTGTATAAACGTAGTATGTGTTGAATAATATTTTATAATATTTAGCCCAATTTGTGTCGCGTTAAATATTAGCAGTAGTATTTTCCTGCTTCCAAGTTATGTTGTTGCCATTTTTTTTCTCAGTGTATTGTTGCAACAATATCCGTAAATGGAAGACTACTACCCTAACTAGCTACGCAAAAAATAAAAACATTGATTTTGTAGCTGTTACCATAAATATTGCGTTAAATTCGCAAAAAGTTAAAAAATCCAAGTTTTAATGGACACTCTAAATTTCCGTCTTAGGACAAGTAAGGGAAACTCTAATTACCAATTAAAGCAGCTGACTCTACCCCTAAAGCATTAAAAATCATTCGGCATTTATAGCTTCAAAATTAAAAAGTAAATTTTTTTTGGCATATTGCTAATCATAACTAAACAGCAGTTATAAACTTATGTTATTTGAAAAATTATATATCTAAGCTTTAATTTTTTATTTACTGTAATCTATGCAAGGGTAGACCTGCTCGTTTATATATCCTTTATATCAAAGAATTAGTATTTTCTTGCCATTTTTATGGAAAATGAACTTTTTTTTACTACTTTTAACTGTTAAATAAGATAATTAATATCCCAGTAAAAAAAGACACTCCAAAGAAGTCATGAAAATGTAGAGTTTGCAGTCTGGAAGTAGTTCAAATTTCGATTCGATCTAGTGATTTTTACATAGGGTTGTCATTGCAAGAAGTTCTCTTTTTCGATGCCTAGTCACCGAATTAGAAGGGATTTTAAGAAAAATTTCCTTTTTTGTGTTCTATGGTAATATTTTCATCTAGAAAAAATTTTAAAAAGTTACATATTTTAACAATTCGTTTCTTTTTATACGAATTTAAACGCGAAACAGTGTTTTCATGTAAATTTAAGCAAATAACTTCTAAATATTAGGCCAAATTTAGTTCATAAATTTCTTAAAAAAAATCGATTTTTTGAATATTTTGGTGAGTATTTACTAAAACTTTGGAAAAATTACAAGGTTTTGTGTGATTAAAATAAAATTCTACTTAGTTTTCTGCTAACTATCGACGAATTAAAAATATCGATTTTTTGGAAGCAATGAAAATTTGGTTCCTTCAGAATGACTTCCATTTTTTTTTACTGGGATCGTTATCTCTTCGAGAAAAAGTGCAACATATCTTATTTTTTTATTAAGAAAAATACAAAAATTTTTCCCTTGTAAGGGATGACACAATGATTTCTAATAAACCTTATATTTCAATTAGTCTTGTGTAGTTCATAAACGAACTAGTTCAAATGAACGATTCAGTACCTTGAACTAAGTGAACTAGTTCAATTGTTTTACGTTCCCTAGTTCAATCTTTGAACTAGTTAAATTTTTGAACTAAGAACTAAGACACAAAATGAACAAACAGAGAGGCTGTGAACTAAATGTTTTCAACGTTTTGCTTTACTTTTTCTCTGTTTGTGTGCTTTGCTTCTATACTCCCTGCAGAAAGTGCGTATAGTGAAATTGGCGGTGATTTACTAGTGACGTTGTCAGTAGCACTACTGACCAGGTGTACCCCAGCCAATGATATCATCTATTGACATTTAACATTAGCTTGTCATTGAAAATCCACCACTAGACTATAGTACTACTGACTTAGTACCGCTTTCGGGACCACATGGAAACATTGGCACCAAAGATTCACTAGTAAATTTTAGGGGCTCTAGTCTACAATATTGATATATCCCTCTCGTTGTCAATAGTAAACTTATAGTGATTTTCTAGTGACATTGTCAATAGTGCTACTGACTAGGTGTACCCCAGCCAATGCAAATGCCTATTGACAAATAACATAGGGTTGTCATTTAAAATTTACCAATAGACTTTAGCACTATTGAGAAGGTAGTTATTTTACGACCATATGGAGATATTTGAACCGAAGATTCACTCGTAGATTTTAGTGACCCTCGTCTACATATATTTATTTAATATTATTGCACAACATAATAAAAAAGAATAACAAACTATTGACGCGTTCATTGACAATATCACCAGAAATACACTAGAACTATCGTCTCTAACGTATCTCTACTCGCGCATAAAAGGAAAGTTGTCGACATTTTAACTAGTGCAATTGTCGCTGGAGAAAGAGTATTGACATAGAGACATATGGCTCTAAGTCAGTGTCCCGCAAAATAAAATATGTTTGTATTGGTGAGAAAAATGAGAGTAAAATAAACTTGCACTTGAAGAAAAGTTTTGTAATATAAAATACATGATTTGGTTATTAGTAGATTGAATTTTTTTTATAAATAAGCAATTTAATAAAAACTTAAATAAAAAGTAAAAATTTAGTAAGCATTCAACGGTTTAGTGTATAAATTCAAAATTAAATTTATTCACATTTCTGTGGATACTATTAAAATGCCTTTATAGAATATTTTCCCTATTATTTTTCAATGTTTCATAACATAAAATGCATTGCATATTGCGAAAAGCATTTTTTATCACGAAATTTTTCTTAACTTCCATAATTATTTAATTTTTTTTTTGCTGTACAAATTTATTAAATTTTAACTTTAAAATTTCGTTCCGTGTGCTCAAAAAAACTAAACATAAAACCAGGAAAATAATTCGTACATGCGTGCACAACTTCATTCGTCGCTTGCTCAGTGACGACTAAATGAAACAGCATAAGCATGTATGTAATTTTCATCTGCACAATTGTGCTATGGCTTGCGGGCAGCGTGACCGTTTGACCGACTAAAGTAGCAATTTGCCACTTTTTCGACTGCGTTTCCCCTTTTTCGACTGCCTTGCCACTTTTTGACCCCCTTTATTTAAGGTGAGTTATATGAAAATACATTAAAAATAAAAAGTTTAGTGCAGTTTTCTCTTTTTTTTTAATTTTGCCCCTTTTTTTTTATAAATCCCCTAGTTGGTGCCACTTTTTGAAAAATGTTACTGCTCTAAGTTGACTAGAGGGCTCATCCATATGTATGTATGTATATTTAGTTCTTGTTCATGGCTGGCTACTACCACAAATGCAATAAACAAGAAAACACAAGTAAACACTTATACATACTACCCTATTCACAAAAAATAATTTGGATTTATGAGATTTATAAAAAAGATTTTCACACCAAATTTGTTTTATAAACCCTTTATAAGGCAAATTTATTAATTAATTAATTAATTTTAGTTTTCATAAAGTATTTTAATGACAGAATCTGTGTTTTTAATATTGTCAAAAACCACAACACTCATACATATGCATGTAGAATTGTAGATGTAAAATCATTGAACTAAAAAGAGCGATTGAACTAAATGAACGAATTAGTTCATTTATAAATAATGAACTAAAATGACCGGTCACTGAAATGAACTAAATGGCACAAGTCTAATTTCAATATACCATTTTATTGCAAATCGTCATTAAAAAGTGCAATAAATATAAATTTTTTTAGAAAAGAAAACCCTATAAGTTTTGCTTGAAATTCTACTTTAATAGATGCAAGGACATGTCTGCTTTTCAAATATCGTTAATATTAAAATTTGCTACTTCGAAAGCAAAGATTTATATGAACTGTTCAAGAAATGCAGTTATATATCCTTCCACATATACTTAATTAAAAAAGAAGAAGAGATGTGTTTTAGGACACCCGTTTATAGCTACGCTGCTTAGTTATATAAAACAAATTTAATATGTGAAATAACTATGCAATAAAATTGTATTATATCATGATGTAAAATTTTCTGCAAATATTTCAAAACGTTTCGGATTATTTTCTTTTCTAGCTGCGTACGATTAATGTATTGTTTTTGGCTGGCGCCAAATTTGATTAAATACAGAGAAATCAAAACAAATATAAATTTATAACTGTAATAGTGTCAATTATTTTTGTTACGAAAATCACGTCCTAACCCCTGTATTGCGCTATATATAGCATAGCTATAAAAAAAATCCTTCACTGCCATTGTGTTCAAAATGGAACGAAAATTAGCGGCAATCACTAGAATTATATTTACAATTAAGATATTTGCCTGTTTCGTGCTTTGACACGATCTACCACTTCCCTGATTGCGTATATCCTTAATTTTAAAACTGATTTATGTACAGCTACAGTTACATGGATATGCAATAACTTCGAATTTTCGATATAACATGCCTTTAATGTTACTCACTGTAAGTTTATTGCAATAAAATTATTAAATCAAATTAAGAAAAAACAAATATTCACACTAATTCTTGACTCGTGTATCCTTTTCTATTTATGATACTTGAAATGTCAAATGTTTCTTTAACAATTATATTAGGGTAGCTAAGTTTTTAATAATTATATACAAAATTTCGTCTCAGTAGTCTGGGTGATAATTTAAAAATTTTAATAAATAATAAAATAAGCTGGAACAAGTGACTGGTTTTATTTCAATTTTATATCAATTATCGTAATTATTTGCTTAAGAAGTTTAAAGCTGCACTTCAGAAGCAGTGAAAACGTTGCAGGATTTTCCAGATCTTCGAATTTGCTTCTATAAATTTCTAATTTTATTGCGCAAAAATTAAATCACAAAATAGTCACGTTACATTTTAGCTCACGCACACGCTGTACTCTTTTTTTAACAATAATGCTCTATCGGTTATGGTTCATGAAAATTATGTATGTGAGCGGTATCTATTTTTAATTTATAATGATTAAATGAAAGTCAATGGGATATCTATACGTTATCTCCAATTCAAAGAATATAAATGAAAAGTAGGTAATACCAAACCTCCTTTGAAGTCATTGAAAAATATAGGAATTTTAACTTCTCCCCTGATAACAGGAGTTGCCAAATTTCGACATGTCTTGAAAGATAAAAAGAGATAAAATATAAACGTGAGCTTCCCTAATGTTATCGAATTGAAATAAATTCTTGTTTTACTAACAAGGAATCCATCCCAGCAAACAAAGCAATATACATTAAAGTGATTTCTTTCCTAAAAATAGAAAGTGTTAATAACATCATGTTACCTTATTTTTTTAAAGAACAACGATAACCTTTTTTGTTCTTTCAAAGTCATTTATACAAATTCCATTTTCTATAGTAAGTGAAAGTTTTTTCTTTGGAAGGAAGTGCTCAAGGTAATACCTTTTTGAACAAAAAAAAAAAAAAAAAGATTTTCAATCATAAATTGACCGTCACGCCAGATGAAAACTTAAAAAACAACTCCATGTTGTATTTGAAAGTTGAAAAGGATAAATAAAAGTAACTATTTGTTTTTGACTTTGAGCAAGTACTAACAATTTTTTTACATAAAAAATTATCATCATTTTTAAGGGTGCCGTACATCAAACTTAAAAAGGAACCTGTCCCTCTTCTACTCTTGAACCATAAGAATATGTAAAACTTTGGCCGCTACAACAACAATCACATAACAGCGAAAAGTTAAAGGGTATTTTAAAGTGAGCAACGAAAAATATTGAAATCCTTATGTAATATATAAACAATTATATATAAACACTTGAAATTTTCAAAATATGGTTTTTTATGCAGACTACACCAATTGACAGTGAAATTTCAAATATCAATATCAAAGGGTATTCTATCAGTTTATGTAATTTTTACAACTTGGTATATCTTGGAAATCATAAAAGGTGAACTCTTGAAATTTTCAAAAACGTTAAAACTGAGAAATCATAAAATTAAAAAAATCGCTTAACCTAAAATTTTAAAAATTCCAGAAACCCGAAAAATAGCCTAAAACCTAAACAAACGCCAAAACTAAAAAAATCTCAAAATTAAAAAAATTCAGAAACGAAAAATCTCACAAATGAAAAAAATCACTTAAATAAGAAATATCCCCAAAAATAAAATAAATTGCTAAAATGGAAAAAAATATTAAAAGTAAAAAGGTCGCCAAACGCTAAAAAAAAACAAAAAAAAACGCCAAAACGGAAAAAGCACCAAAACTAGAAAATTCTTCAAAAGCCGGAAAATACTCGCCAAAACGAAAAAAGCGTACAAAACTAAAATAAATTGCCAAAACTATTATAAATAGCCAAAAATAGAAAAAATTGCCAAAAAACCGAAAAAACGCACAAAGCTAAAATAAGTCGTTAATACTAATATATAAAACGCCAAAATAAAAAAAAATCAACGCCAAAACCATAATAGATCGCCAAAACTAATATAAATTGCCAAAAACCAGAACAAATTACACAAAATAAAAAAAAATCATCAAAAGTAATAAAAATCGCCAAAACTAAAATGAGTCACTCAGACTAAAACAAGTCTCCAAAAACCAAAAAAACTCGTACAAACGAAGAATAGCGTCGAAACTAAAAAAAACACCATATTAAAAAAAAACGCCAAAAGACCAAAAAAAGATATGAATTTTTACGGGAAATTTTAAAATTTTTCTTAGCATTTTCCCAAGCTCACGAATGCAGAGTTATGAGTGACATTCGATTTTCGATTTTCGTTTGCTATCGAACATCGAAAATCGAACGTTCAATTCATATTATGAACATCGAAAATTTCGTTGAGCGACGATTTTTCTATCGAACAGAATTTAGCTTTCGATGAAATATTTTAGTATAAAAAATTATTATAGACGATTGTTATTTATTTTTGAGTAAAGTTGTTGCAAATTTTATAAATAACTTTGAGTGATATTCACATTCTTTTCCGAATGCTTGTCATAATACCAAATGAAAATTCGTTCGACCAGCACTTTCGACTACAGTCGAAGATCGAAAGTTGTCCATAATAAGGGCCAAAAAATCTTTTTTAAAATTTTATTTAAAATTTTGTCATAAATCGAATGCTGGTATTTTATTTAAAATCCAAGCATTAACTAAAAAGTTATGGGAAAATTAAAAAAAAAGTCAAAGGAAATAATTTTTTTGTCACATATTTTTTAAGGTTTGAGAGATAGGGAACCACGTCTAAGAAGTTTGTTTCTTAAGAAATTTTAGATTAACTCGTAATGCTTTATCGGGAAAAAATCGGATAATTTTTAAAATAGTTATAAGTCTCAGAAGTTTGTTTTCAATCCCAGGGTGTCTATTTGGACCACTATAACTACTCTCTTGCTTAAGCCAAAAGGCTGTCTGTGAATATATATATTGTAAAGCTTAGGTGCTCTAGAGTTGGTTGAAATTTCAGATAAATCCAACCAATAGTTTAGACGTTCCAGATTTATTATCATTCATATTGCAAAAGTCTCCACTGCGCATGTTCAACTGATTCAATACAAGTTTAAGTTTATTTTAGTGAACACTTCAATTATTTAGTTCGTCAGTTTTTGATGTGTAAACATCTATATGCTAGGGGGCAAAAATCTTTTGACTATGATTTCTTTGCTGAGGTTTCTTTGCTTTTTGCTTTTGCTTTGCATTGTCAAATCGGCATGAACTATGTATGAGTGTATTAGTGTTTGAAAGAAGCAAGACCAAGCAGAGAAACAAGTCGACCGGCTCGAAGCCGACGGTGCGCCGCCTTTTGTTATTTTTCTGTATATTTCCGTACACCAAAGGTGAAAATGAACCGTAAGAGCTACGGACTTGAAATTTGGACACAATATGTAGACATTTGGCCACTACAACAACAAATACATGAGAGTTAAAAACTAAAGGGTGTTCCAAAACGAGCAACGAAAAATGTTAAAATCCCATGTAATATACATACAATTGTAGGTACATATGTATATACACTTGAAATTTTAAAAGTTAGTGTATTTTTATACAGACTACAACAATTAACACTAAATTTAAAAAATTTAAATCGATGGGTGTTCCATCAGTTAATGCAATTTTGACTTTGTAATTTTGACAACTTGCTGTATCTTGGAAACCGTAAGAGCAAAACTCTTGAAATTTTCAAAATCGGCAAAACTTAAAAATCAATAATATATAAAATCGCCAAATATAAAAAAATCGCCAAAACGAAAAATAGCACCAAATTAAAAAAAATCTCTAGGACTAAAATAAATCGCGAAAAACTGCAAAAATCGCCAAAATTTAAAAAATCCTTAAACAAAAAAAATCGCCAATATGAAAAAATCCCCAAAAAACAGAAAAAATCGCCAAAATGAAAAAATCGCCAAAATGAAAAAAAATTGCGAAAATTAAAAAAACCCAAAAAGAGAAAAAAAAAACGCCAAAACGAGAAAAAAGCGATAAAACTGAAAAAAAAATCGTTTAAACTGAAAAAACTTAAAAAATTAAGAAAGCTAAATCAAAAAAAAAAATGATCAAAACCGAATGTGCGCGAGTCAAAGTCGCACTTTACTGAATTTATTTTAATTGCAATGCGTACACAACAACAAGAACATCAACAACTAAACGATGAACAACAGGAATTCAAAATTAAAAATTAAAAGTAAAGGCATTTACCATAGATGAGCACTGCAGTACCACTAAAGTTTCAGTAAAAACAACAAAAAATATTTAACAAGTAAATTTTTACTGATTACTACAGTTTTTGTCTAAAATTTTTATAAATTGCCTAAATGATTTGTTATATGATGCGATGCATTGAATTTTCAGTAATCAGTAATGCCCGTATACATAATGAAATTCTACCAAGTGGCTAAATAGTTTCAAAATTTGAATGCAAAAACTTTGCCACTTGCTACAATTTTATTATGATTACGGCCCTACGATTTTACTAGTAATGCAAATTAAATTTCATTAGCAGTAAAAATTTACTGAATTTTTTTAGTAATCAGTAAATTTACTGCTTACTGCAATTTTGAATGCAGTAAATATACATATACTGCAGTGTGCCCATTTACTAACCAAATAAGTTTAATAAAACAAACAAGAACCAACAAATTCATATGTATTTACAATATTGAAAGTTTTGATACTTTTAATTAATTAATTTAAAAAAAGATACTAAAAGCATACGTATCGGGTGTTTTTTGTAGAGGTATAGAACTTCGAATTGAAATAAAACACAAGAAAATCGTTTTAATGTCCATCAATTTGGCTTTATTGGAAGGATAATTTTATGCCATTAATGTTTAAATATGATTTCGGGCATGTGGCCGCCGCGGCTGGCTCGAATAAAGCCAATTCTACAGGTCCAATTTTCAACCACTTTTTCGAGCATATGGGACCGTATGTTGGCAATAACGCCACGAATGTTGGCTTCCAAGTCCCCTAACGTTTCTGGTTTGTTGGCGTAGACGAGCGACTTCACATATCCCCAAACAAAATAATCCAATGGTGTCAAATCACACGATCTTGGTGGCCAATTGACAGGTCCATTCCGCGAAATTGTGCGCTCATCGAATGTTTCCTTCAATAAATCGATTGTGACGTACGCTGTGTGGCATGTAGCGCCGTCTTGTTGGAACCACAACTCATCCACATTCATGCCATCCAATTCGGGAACAAAATAGTCGGTTAGTCGGCTCCAATTGCTGTGCACGGTGGCGAATCGATTCATTCGGGTCCTCTTCAACACTTTGCTCTACAGCGGCAATTGTTTCTTCGGTGCGCACTGTTCGACGTCTCTGCGGATGCGTATTATCACATAGAGTAAACGTAGTGCGAAAACGATCCATGGTTATACTTCCAACTTAAAAAAAAATTCATTATAGATGTTTACACATCTCCTCTGTGATTCAACTCACATTGCTTTTTTTTATTAGATTAACCATTAGATTAATTAATTTCAAATTGCATTTGTTTGCCGGGATATTTTTCACACATCCACACACACACACTTACACATGTAATAATATTATTTTAACGATTATGATATTGTAAAAGTACAAGTGTATACGGGAGATTAATTTTGCGTAATGTTTATGTTTGAATGCATGTAAAAAGATAAAATTTATTCACACAAAAACACACTCCCCCTTAATATATTTAAACACGCCAAGAAGAATAAATATATATGTAAAGCTTCGAATAAAGCAGTGATATAAAATCCTTATTTATTTATATACGCCTGAATAACTTAAAATAATTAGAAATTTGTTTATTTGAGTTTATTTGTTTTTGTACTAAAAATATTTATTATATAAAAGAAATTAGTAGTATCACATACATAGATAAGGAAGTATTGCGTAAAGTTGTAAAGAAATATAACTCAAATTTATTGAACTGAAAGAAAAAAATTCAAAGTATATTATTTCCTGTATATCCGGCTTTGAACATAACAATAAGATATATATTTAAGCTTAAATAAAAACCTTGGGTGAAAAGAGGTACAACTACGTTGACCCAATTCTTCAAGGGATTACACTTTTGTCCAATCAAGCATGTAGTTCGCTTCAATAAAGGCACATGGTGATACATAATTCGATATATTTTGCCAGCAAAATAGTTAACATTATAGCACAGCATTAAAAACTTTGTCTTTCGTGTCAAAGGCTTATCGTTATTGACTAGAAACTTCACAAGGCGTGACAAAAAAACTGTTCAACTCTGTTCAGACTCATGGACGAAAGTTTTCTTCAATAAGTCAATAATTTTAGCACTATTTGTATTACATGTTTTAATTACAGTACGCAACTACACTAGAGGAAAGGCTCAGTTAGCCGACTGTAATGTAAAGTAACTGCAACAGTAAGAAAGAGCTGATCGATTTTGTTATGTGAAAAGTAATGAAAATGGTTATAGAGATGTAATGTAACGTAACCTACTTTTCATATAAAAATATCAGTCAGCTGTTTTCTACGTAACAGTTACATTACATTACAGTCGGCTAAAGGCTCAGTTTTTTTTTTGGCCAATAGTACAGAAAAAGTAGAATGAGAGCGAAATTTGGTTGTTTTGAAGAAAAACGTTTTGCAAACGTTTGCTGATTATTTTGCACATTACAAAAGAGAAGAGAAAATGAAAAGAGCATAAATAAATTGTTGAAAAAAATTATGAAAAACTTAAAAAACGTTTGCTGATTAATTTGTTTCATTATAAAAGGAAAGTTATAACTAAGATAATTTTTGCTTTTAAAGAGTAAGAAGAAATAATGCTGGGAACACAATTGGGACGAACGACGAATTCGTCGTGCGAAGCACAATAACGACGAATTTACTCAGCGAATTCGGCTCTTATAATTGATAGAGTTGGTTATTGTCAGTGTAACCATATTAGCTCATTTTGGGCTAAATTTAGTTTATTTCTTCTGGATTTAGCTTTAAATTTTTCATTAAGCTCTTAGCTTATTTTTTTTTAGCTTTTTTAAAAACGGATTTAGCTTTTTTAGACTTTTTTAATACAAAATGAGTATTCTCTAAAAATATATAAAAGACATACGTGGTTTATCTTAATTTTATTTTAAATTCTGGTCACAATGTTTATTGTGTATGTAAAGAGAGTGAGAGAAAATTGTTTTTCGTCGTTCGTCGGCGTACAAAATAGAAATAAATATATCTCAGAGTTCGTCACGCACGACGAATTTCGTTCTACGGCGGTGTTGTGTTCGTTTTCATATGCACAAATGTATTTTATTTTTTATGAAAGTTCGCACCGAAAAAATCGTCGTGCGTTCCAATTGTGTTCCTAGCATGAGCCATTTAACTTTCTCTAATTTTTAACCAAGATCACAAAGAAAATAATGAGAGCAAAATTTAGTTAATTTGAAGTAAAACGTTTTGCAAACGTTTGCTCTTTAGGTTGACCATTATAAAAGGAAATCGATTAACAAGATAATTTTTATTTTTACCGACTGCGGGACGCAAATAAGGATATTGTGCTAATCTGCCTATGTATGTATGGCATGTATGTGCTCGTATGTGTGTTCCTGTGCGGCACTAACCTGAAGGAAGCGTGAGGCTAAGTGTACCCAAGTCACCACTTTTGTCGTCGATTTTGGTGACATTGTCTACATATTAACATCGTTCTTGATGCGTAGAAAATATCTTTCCAGATACACACAAATATGCATCTTCTTAATGTTTTATTGATTTGTTGAAACTACAAGTGGAGTCAAGCAAAATTCAAGTTTTTATAAAAATTAGTTCACGAAATCAATTTCAAAGGCAAATATAAATGTATTAAAGATAATTTAAAGAATATTACAAAAAGAAATTGCAAAAGGCAAACAAAAGGCAATTAATTTTTTAGGTAAAAAATAAAAAATTTTTAAAATGAAATAATTGTGGAAACTTTTATGAGCATGAAATAGTTTCCAGTAATCAGTAAAATTTTACTGCTTACTGAAACAATTTCCAATAAACAGTAAAATTTTACTTCTTACTGAAAATATTGCAGTACCAGTAAAATTGTACTTTAAATATATCTTCTTGTGCAAGAGGCTTCAACATACATTTTAGTGATGACAGATTGCAAGTCGGGTTCTTTTTAAAGAATTATTTACTTACCTTCTCAGCTATTTTATGAAACTGATCACTAAAGAGAACTTTGTTAACACCAATAAATTTTTTACCATCGAGCAAATCGTATCTATCATTTGACATCTAAAATCACTATACTTTTCCTCCCGCGTGGTCGAAGATTTAGAAAACTCTTCCTCGAATACAAAATCGGGACTCATAATAAAGCATTCAATATCAAGTTCTGTTGTATCACTCATTTTTTCAAATTATTTTTTTACTATCAAAATTTTTTTCATATTTATTTTGCACATGCTACTGCGATTATTTCAATAAGTAGCAATAATTTACTAGTTACTGCCATATTTTCAGTAAGCAGTAAAATTTCACTGGTACTGTAATATTTTCAGTAAGCAGCACAATTTTACTGGTTATTGGAAATGGTTTCAGTAAGCACTAAAATATTACTGGTTACTGGAAATTGTTTCAAAACAGTAAAGTTTTATTGGTTATTGAATTTTTTTCAGTAAGCAGTAAAATTTTACTGGTTACTGGAATTTTTTCCAGTAATCAGTGTATTTCAAAAATTTTACTGCATTACAAATGTAATGCAGTATGCGCATGTATGATTTATAAACAATAATGATTAAAAAAAAAACATTATGTGTGGCTCAAAAAAAAATTAATTCTCACGCACTAACAAGCTAAGTTTCTTAGCCTTGTTAAAAAAATCTGTTTTAGGCTATCCAATATCCGAAATCATCTAATGGCACGTAAGATATCAATAGCTGCGCTACTAAAAATATATTTAGTAAAGTGTGACTGACCTTGAGTCGCACACGAAAGTTTACGTACGGACACTACATATGCAATACTATACGCATTTAGTCTATATAATCGAATATCTTGCCTAATGTAGACATTTTTCAAAAACTTCAAGTACTGTAGATTTTTTTTCGGTTTTTAGCAATTTTTTCTTATATTGCAAATTTTTTGAGTTTTTTTTTCGTTTTTGAGATTTGTTTCTCTTTTTGATGTTTTTTTTTCTTAATGCGTTGCGTTTTTTTCGTTTTTGGCTATTTTTTCAGTTTTTGACGATTTATTTTAGTTTAACTTATTTTTCTATATTTGGCGATTTGTGCGGGTTTGGCGATTTTTGGCATTAGAGCACCCTATAATTTTTAACTGTAATATATGTGTTGTCCTGTTAAAATTTTAGGTCCATAGCTCTTTCGGTTATCGATGCAATAGCCTGCGGAGTACAGACGGACATCTTTGGTGTATGGAACCCTAAAAATATGAAGTTTTGCTTGTTTTGTTTGCTAAGCACCGTTTATATTCAATTTCTTCCGGCCTCGGCTTTTCTTATTTATTAAAAAAAATCATGTTTATTAATTTAGTAATTACTCTGTATGGGGGTACTCGTCTTCCCCCTTCTATATCCCCAACATTTTTGTGGAATATTCAGTTTTTGCTAAGAGTTATCAACATCAAATTTAGCATGCCTCACTATTGTAGTTCGGCAGATATAGCAGATAACAGGTACCCATCTCCCCCTTCAATACTTGCAAAATTTCTTGTTGGAGCATGCAGAGATACCCCTATAAAATTTAGTGACCATCACTATTGTAGTTGTGAAGATATGAATTGATCCACGAAAAAATATCTTTTGAGCCCACTGTGCACTAAGTCAAACTACAGTTTCTCCATCTTACGGACATTTAGTTGTGTTTAGTTGCAAGGTTCTGTACTAAATCAATAACTTTGGCGACTATAATTTTTTCTTTTGACTAAAGCTGGGATCACACGATTGCAACAATGTACTAATTTTTGTCGGCTCACTGAAATAAATTCAAAAGTAACAAGGTAAATTTGCATTATTTCTGAACTAATTCAAATATAATTACATAACTGCACCACACTGCATTAGTAATAAAGCCATATAGACTTATTCAAGAATTAATTAAGTAATAATTTCATTTTGTCTTATTACTTATGACTCTATCGCAGTGAGCCGATGAAAATTGGTTCATTGTGCCAATCGTGTGATCCAGGCTTAAGAACAACATCGGCCCACAAAGCACTCCCAGCAATTATAATAATGCAAACAATTAAATAATGCAAATATTTCATGAGCATAATCCTCACTACAAACAAATGCAGCAATTATCTTCATCGTTAAATTTAATTTTTTTATTATCTTATTTTACTGTTTACAGTAGAGCTGCAAAACTATCGATGGTACTATCGATAGTATCGATAGTTTTATTTTAAGTGGACTATCGATATATTTTTTTCGATAGCGATACTATCGACAAAAACACTCTACTAAAAGAGAAAAAAATCAAAGTCAATAAAAACGGAATGATGGCGACTGTGTAATAAAAAATGCAACATTCAAATTTCGCCGCCTGGTTTGGTAATGGTTATCATTACATATATAAATGTGAAAAGAAATTAATTAGTTTTGATTTGTTTCAACATAAGATGTCAGTTTTTATCTACTAGATGCAAATTGCATAAAAATACAATTATTATGTACCAACGGCTTTGATACATGAAGAAACTTGACGGCGGCTAAATTTTACGACTACTGGACTGTCTCCGCTCTTTACTTTTAAATAAAAGGTGACGCTAAATAGTTTGCTTCTCCTTTTGTTAAACGAATACTTTTTAGCTAACTGTAATAGTTTAAGTAATGATGAAAGATTTTTTTTATTTTATTCCTTTTTAAATTATTTTTTATTGATCCATCTATCTATCTGTTTGCTTTTTCGTTTATTTTTTATAGAACTGTGTATATATGTTTGTTGAATACGTGTATTAAAAACATTGGAACTAAAAGTTTTTAAAAAATCAACTTTCTTTTTACTTTATGGAATGATTAAAAAATTCAAGATTTTATATTAGAAAAATACACAATTGGTAAGTTTAGCCCTTATAGACACGGAAACTTTACTTTGCAAAGCCTTATTTCAGCAGGTAGAAAGACAGAAAGACATAGTATTTATCACTCTGTCTTTCACACAGCTGAATTAAGACTTTGCAAAGTAAACTTTCCGTGTGTAAAAGGGGTGCTTCTAGGAATAAAAAACTATCGATAGTATCGATGGCATCAAAAAATACTATCGAAACTATCGAATGGAGCCACTATCGATAGTTTTGCAGCTCTAGTTTACAGCCTTATTTATAAAAGCTATTAAGGCTTAATTGGAAACATTTTGTATGAAAATCTATTTGAAAACCCTTTATAAAGCCTTAATAATTTTTATAAATAAGGCTGTTAATTTTTATTTAACGCTTGTCAAAACGAATACAAATTAAAAAAAAAACTATTTGTTGTTGGTTAAACACATCTAAATGCTTGAGCAGCAACGAAATCCATCTTGAAGTACTTTATCAACAACAAATATTTTTTTTTAATTTATATACATTTTAAACATTTTGTAAGGCGTGCCCGGTGGTCGTCTGGCAGTTCAAGACGAAGTTTTATCAAGTAACAGCTGTCAAAATGTTTTATATGTAAAGCAGCATTGCCAACTTAAATTTCAATTCATATAAGAAATACTAGAGAATCTATTCTGTGACTCGAAACGATGGAAATATTATTTTCTTTATTTTATTACTTTTAAGCAAACTTAAATTTACTCCAATATTTAAATAGTTTAAAGTCTATTAATTCCACACTAAATAAAATCCTTTTGCTTAAAATATTTTGATGAAATTATCTTAAATCTTTTTTGACAATTCAACAAAAGTAATTTTGATGATTTTTCGTAATGATAAAATGTAACTTCTGGTGCTAACATTTCAACTGATTCTTGTGATGCACACACACACACACACACACACAAAAAAAGGACATATTCACATATTTTCAAATATACGAGTACATGCATATGTAGATACTAAAGCTCTGTACAAGACCCCTTACAAGAATTTTTAAGACATGAGGGATATTTCAAATGCTTTACTACAGCGAAACGTTTTAAAACAAACGCTAAACAACACTGCAAGAAACTTACATCAATATTGCAGGTGCACAGAGAAAACAGTGCCTAATAAATACCTCATAAAATAGAACAAAATTAATAAGAAATCTCTATGGTTTTTTTTTTCAATAAGGAAATCTTATTAATTTCATAGAGAAAACCTTTTTAAAAAAATCAAGAAGAAATCTTGCAGTTTTTATGAGGTTATCTTATTGATTTTTTCAATAAGGTTTTCTTCTTGATTTTATTAGGCTATCTTATTGATTGTTTCAAAAATAAAACACAATACTTTTTAGTTAATTTTAATTATTATTCGAACTCCATTTGTTTCTATATTTGTGATTTGAACGGGCTAAGGTTCGTATCGCTTTTTAAGCCAAATTAGATGTGATAATTATTAATGAACAAATAACACCAAAGTCTGTTCTAAATATTCTGTTGTTAGTCACATGTAATTTGGCTTAAAAAGCGATACGAACTTTAGCCCGTTCAAATCACAAATATAGAAACAAATGGAGTTCGAATAATAATTAAAATTAACTAAAAATTAATAGCCATGGGCCTGTGGCAAAAATTAAATAAAAATATACTTAATAGTAACAAACCAAAAAAGTTTGTCTTAAGTAGAACAAAAAATAAGCAAATTAAGTTACATGTGTATAATTAGTAAAAAGAACAAAACGACAATGGTAAGACTGTTGTAAATATAGTGATGGTAAAATTGAGCTTACAATACAAAAAAGCTTTCAGCAAATTGAAATACGATGAATCAAAACAATTCACATATTCCATTTGCAATAATGCTAAGTATATAAAGCAGAAATCTACATCAACTGACACCACACACAGTGGACCAAACACAAAAGAACGCTGATGATGAAGGTTTAGTGGCCTTCGAAAACGGTTGGCTGTTCCGTTCAACTATGTGTTGTTAGTCAGAATATTTACAACAGACTTTGGTGTTATTTGTTCATTAATAATTATCACATGTAATTTGGCTTAAAAAGCGATACGAACTTTAGCCCGTTCAAATCACAAATGTTAAAACACAATACTTATTGATTTTATTTGAAAATTTTATTTATTTTCATTTACATATGTATTTACTTAGGAATGCACACAATATAGTAATAATAAGTAAGTTTTGTTAGCAGTATCTTTTTGAATTTTTTAATTACATATTTGCTTATAAATATTCGGTAGTGTGAATAAAAAAACATTTGATTTTTTCTTAGAAATTTGTTTGCAACAAACAAAAAGTACATATACATTTAAGACTTTACAACAAATTTTAAAGTAAAAAGCAAATGCATTTTTTGTATTCACATTACCCATTTATACGTAATTAGTTAGGGCCATTATTACAACTTGTCGTTAGTTAAAGTCATGATTTTATCAGATATATAAATGGCTTTGCATTATAAAACCTTCATTTAATATTTTTTTGTCCATTAAGTATTATTATTATTAATAATGACATCAATAAAAAAATTAAAATTGTAGCAATGCAAAGCTATTTATCGGGCAGACAAAATCAGACAAGTAGCAATAACGGCCTTTAATATAATTATTATAATTTTCATATATTTAAAAACTTCATATAATTAAAATTAATTAAAAATTAATCAACACACTGGTAACCCAACCTGTATTGAAAATCTCCACTCCAAGGCTCTTGTATTTCCAGAGATTATTCCTTACCAAAAAACATACTACGATTATATATGTACATAAATATAATAATATAGATATAGATATAGGTACGCACTATTTATAATTAGTTTTATTTTAATTTAATTTATATTTTATGTTAGTGGAAAAATATTCAATTGTTCTTTCGACTTGTTCACTTCGCACTGGTTCACTTTCAACTAAAACTTTAATTTTAATACATATGTACATATGTATGTATGTAAAGTAAAGAAGTAAAGTTATGAGCGGCAACACATATACAAAAATATATAAATACCCAGTTAGCCACGTCTTTAAAACATCTTCGACGACGGGTACAAGACAATGGTAAGTCGTACAAGACATATTGAAGACAGCGCCATATAAATCGTCGACGAATATTTCATACAAATGGAGGCGAGGTTAGATAAGACGAGATGAGCGACAATTTCGCTCAGATTGTCGTCAACACGGCTTTATTGAAGACAAAACGGGGGACATTGTCGTTCAGATTGTCCTCAAAAAAGTTTAATTGATGACAAAACATATGACATTGTCGACGATTTGCTTTAAATTGTGACATGTCGTACATTAATCGTAGAAGACAATGGGTAATATGAATAAAAAAAAGTATTTGCCTTCTATTTACTTAAAAATTTGTTTGAAAACCCCAAATATGTGTATGTTTCTTGTACTTTTAAACAAATTTTTAAGTAAAAAGCAAATACTTTTTTTTATTCATACTACCCAATGTCGCCTGCGACGATTTGGCTAACTGGATATGAATATTGAAGTCTCTGCAGCAGAGATATTACGGAACAAAAACGAAAAAGATCATTAAAAAATTGTCTCTATGTTTATTTATATACATGCATACATACATAAATGTACGTACATACATACATAAATGAAATAACAAGAAACCTAATAAAATCAAGAAGATTTCCTTATTAAAAAAATCAATAAGATGCTTTACACATAATCATATAGGAACCTAATAAATTCAAGAAGAAAACCTTATTGAAAAAAACAATAAGATGGCCTAATAAAATCAAGAAGAAAACCCTTTTTAAAAAATCAATAAGGCAACCTAATAAAATCAATAAGAAATCCCTATAGTTTACAATTTATAAGAAAACCTAATAGAATCAAGATGTTTTTCTCTATGGAATGTTTTTTTGGTGCCAAAAATAACGGAAATTGAGTAAAAAAAAGTTGGGGATAATAAGATTTCTTCTTGATTTTATGTGGTTTTCTTCTTGATAAAATTAATAAGATTTACCACATAAAAACAATAAGGAATCTCTATGAAAAAATCTTCGCTTCTTTCTGCTGGGATACCCTTTAGCCTAAAAACGTTTCATAGAGAAAATCTTATTGATTCTATGAGGCATTTTTTTTCTCTGTGTATAGGAAAAGGTAAAGGTAAAGAAAAAATACTTGTGTGATTGTGCTTCTTCATACGCATGGGCGCATATTCAAACGTCATGCATGTACATACATACACAGGCACATAAGTTTTGTGTATGCTCTTTAATTTTTCTGCGCACATACAAACGCACACATGCATTGACATTAGTTGTATGCACTTGCTTTAAAAAACTGCCCTTAAACACATAATAGCTTACCATGTACATTTTACGCACACTCACTCAAATGTAAAATTTGCAAAATAACAAACATAGACGCATCAACACTACTTCTTTTGAGTGTTTGTTATAGACTAGAAGTCTTTGCGACATCGCTTGTTAACACTCATATACACGTATACCAATATATCCATAGTGCGTCGCTTATTAAACGACATCATTTATTATTGGTTTAGTATAATACATGCTACAGCAATACATTTAAAAATTAAGACGTATTTGCATTTCAAGACTGTTTACGCAGGTCTCTAGTAGGTACATATGTTTTCATGTGCATACAAACATATGTATGTGTGTATGTATATGCATATATGTACATAGATGCGTATGTGCGCATATGCATGGTAATCTGTTAAGATAACTTTCTTAATATTTTGTGTCATATGCATAAGCACAAAAGATGTCATGCAGCCGCAAACTGGAAAATATTTAAGTCGAAGCATCCTCACCATTGGAATACCCTGCAGGTAAAACTTTTCAAGAGTTTGAATCATCTTTACTGAAAAATATATCAATTAAATATAAAGAAAATATAAAAAGCTTACTCTGATATTATCATATTTTGTGCATACTTTTAGTATTATAAAACAAATATATGTATTTATTTTTTTTACAATATATGTATATATTCATGAACAGGCCCGCCAAATCGATACTCTCAACTTTGAAATGAATATTTGTTACTATAGCAAATTATCAGAGGAATAGTAAACTTATATTCCTTCCTTTACAGTAAGAAAGAAAAAAAAACTACACAAATACATCATTATACAAGACATTGGCATTCTTTTTGTTTGTAGGTCTAGTGAAAAAGAAAACTGCATAAAAATATACTTTATAAAATTGTGCATGCATGTGTAAAAACTTAAGTATGATGGCGATGATGATGACGACATGGCCTCTATGCATTGCTCTAACTTTAGCCAAAACCAATGTAACATATAAGATAAGAAGATGAAAAGAGCATGAAGATAAAAGGATTTCGTGGATATTAATGTTAAAAGATATTGTGATTTATATAAAAAGATTATGGCATATAAATGATAAGCATTCGTTTTTTACTTTTTTATTTTATTCAGTCTTGGCTTATATAGAATTAAAATCTTTTTTGAATGCTTACACAAGAATATTAAAAGAAAATTCTTATTTAATCAGTTAAATGGTATTTAATAAGTAAAAATGTTGTGGAAAAGAACAAAATAAAAAGCGATTAAAGCTTGATTTCTGTAATAACAAAGTAAAATAAATTCAGTAAAGTGCGACTATGACTCGCGCACATAGGGTTCCGTACGAACACTAGATATGTAATTTAATACAAACTTCATCCTGTATAATATATAGTTTTGGCATTTTTTTCGTTTTTGGGGTCTTTTCGGTTTTTTTGTTTTGTCGTTTTTTGCGTTTTTTTCGGTTTTGGCGATTTTTTTAAGTTTTCGTTTTTTTTTAGTTTAGACACTTTATTTTCTTGTTTTGGCGATTTTTTCGGTTTTTTGGCGTTTTTTTTATTTTTGGCGATTTTTTTAATTTTTGCGATTTTTTGTTTATATAATTTTTTTTTTTAGTTTTGGCGACATTTTCGCGTTTTGGCGATTTTTTTAAATTTTTTGTGCTTTTTTTTGCGTTTTTTTTCATTTTGGCGATTTTTTCAAATTTGGCGATTTATTTTAGTGTTAGAATTTTTTTTTAATTTTGGCGATTTTTTTCGTTTTGGCGATTTTTTTTAATTTTTGGCGATTTTTTTTTTGGTTTGGCGATTTTATAATTTTCGGTTTTTTAGTTTTATCGTTTTTGAAAATTTCAAGTGTTTGCCTCTTACGGTTTCCAAGATATAGCAAATTGTCAAGATTAATAAGTCAAAATTGCATTAACTGATGGACCACCCTTTAATTTAAAGTTTTTAAATTTTATTGTTAATTTTTGTAGTCTGTATAAAAATGCACTAATTTTACAAATTTCAAGTTTCAATATACATATGTATGTTCATACAATTGTATGTATATTATATATCCCATTAACATTTTTCGCTGCTCGTTTTGGACCACCCTTTAATTTTTAATTGTCATGTATTTGTTGTTGTAGCGGCCAAGGTTCTACATACTGTGTCCAAATTTTAGGTCCGTAGCTCTTACGGTTCCTGAGAAAATACCGTGTGACTGACAGACGGACAGACGGACAGACGGACAGACGGACAGACGGACAGCGTAGCGAAAACAATTGGGTTCTTTTTCACCTTTGGTGTACGGAACCCTAAAAAGAACATTGATTATATTTCACCAAGTAAATGTAGAGTTGAATTCACCCATTTTATTTTAGACAAAGTAGTTTGACTACTTTTATATAAAAATACAAAAATAAATTTTTGAGGACAAAAATTTTGTCTGAAACTATTAAATGAATTTAGCTTAATATGACATTTTCATCTGCACTAAATCTAGTAGATTTTAATTTAAATATTTATCAAAAAAAAAAAAAAAAAAAAATAAAAAACAAAACCATTTACAGCCAGATTTTTTAACATCTATCAAGTTTTCGTATCAAAACAAAAATAAATGACTAAATTTGTTCCCTAAGCTACAGACAAAAAACTACACTATAGTTAATTCACAAACCTTTTTAAGCACAGCATATTTTTTTAGTACAATTAACAAACCCACAGTTGTACTACCAAATTCTACTAAATTTAGAGTATATTTCGACAAAATCAAAAGAGGAAGTACATATAATTTTGTATGGGAAATGTAGTTGAAATCTGGTAAGTATTGAATATTTCTCAGCTGCTAACGCATTATAGGACTTCAAAATTAAATTTTTCCACCAGAATTTTTACCGACTGAAAAAAATAGGCACCAAAAATTTGAGAGGTAATTTATTATTTACAAAGCTATTTAAACTTGCATGTCAGATTGCTGATAGCTAAGCGCATACATACTTAAAAATATATACTTGCCTCTCGAACTCTTGACACCAATTTTGAAAAACCCTGTTGTGAATTGTTGTATATCATACTCAAAATAAACTCATGCTACAAAAGTAAGAAACTTTTACTTATTAATTTTTACATATGATAAATAAGAATAATGAATCAAACGAAAAAAGAACGCACTATATCATGGGCCATTGGTTAGGAACATCCTTCCTTACATTTTACTTACCTTAAAAATTGCTCCTTACAGGCTTATTTTTGATAAAATTTATAGCGTTTGTGTCCTTGAGACTCAGACCTACCCATATTTTGAGTTTTATCAAAATCGGTTAGATAGTTTCAAGGAGGAAAAAGTTTCCGCCTGTCCCTCCTCGTACTCTTTTTTTTTTTTTTTTTGAAACACTTTATAGCCATGCGCTTTCGTAGTTTTAAAATCTATCTATGTATGTTTTTAATTTCATTAAAGTCGAATATAGATAGTTGCAAAGTTACCCTTCCTCGTGTTCCTAGCTTTTTTTTAAATATAATCAAAATTGCATATATAGTTTCAAAAAGGAAGATATTTCCCCCTACCTCGACTCATATTCCTATTTTTTTTTTAATTTTACAGCATATGTCTTCTTATAGACTCAGATCTATATTTTCAATATCATCAAAATTGGATAAATATTCTCTAAGAATCGGATAGATAGTTTTAAAGAAAAATAACTGTCCCCTGCCCCCTTGTTGTCCTTTGTCAACTTTTCTATCTATGTTTTTGATTTCATCAAGTGAGATAGTTTTTGATTGGCAGAAATCGCCCTTGCCTCCCCTCGTGCTTTTAGGTTTTAAAAAACATGTAAGCCATGTGTCCATCTAGACTCAGATCTATCTTTATTCTATGTTCATCGAAATCATTTCCATGGTTTAGCGCAACAAACAAAGAATAAATTTAATTATGATACTTAAACGACCTTGAAGGCCCACTATTACATTACTCTGTAATATCAAGAAGAAAGAATAAATTTACTTTCTCATTTTTAACATTGGTTAGCAGAGGCACCTTCAGCTAGCAAAACATAAACCAATCTGGAGGTTCCCCAAAAACAAGGCTAAAAGTCTTTAAAATCGAAGGAGTTCCCCAGCACTTCCTCGGAAAATTACGGCAACACTGAAAATCTAAAATATCCAAAGTGGTAACACCATTATGCTATGTAGTTGTTACCAGTATTTGTAACCAGAATTCACCACTATGTTTTCATTTTCAAAAATTTTTTGTTTTAGATGCATGGCGCGCCGAAAGGAACTTACGTTCCAAAAAACAAACAACTTCATTTATGCGTGAGTTTACGTTTTAGCAAAATCTAGTACTTACAAGATTTCGGGCAAAATAATATCTACTTCGTCTTTAGATTTACTCAAAATCTATTTAAAATCTAGTAGAGCTTACTAATACAATAATGGTTTCTACCAAATTTGTACTAAAAAGTAAGCAGCTGAACTTAAAAAGGTGTGTGAATTGGCTGCATTGCAGTTTGTTGGTTTTAGCTTCATTTCATTTCATGGTTCTTGTTTTGGGTAAAAAGTATTGACATATTTCTAAAAAAACTTGGGGTAAACAGTATAGTTTTTCATCTAGGCGCACGGTAGTGCGCCAGGCTAAGTTCCGTCCAATGCACGCAGTGTGTATATTTACAGGAAGCCATTCGAGCTGTTTTTACCCCCCTCATATCTTTGTTCCCCGGGACCGTAAAATTATGAAATTTAAACCATAATTAGAATAAATTCATGTTACCTTATATGCAAAGTTTGAAAGTTTTAGAGTGAAACGTTCCGGAGATATGGAGGTGCAAAAAGTGCATATTTTAAGACATACTCACTGATCACTCATCAAATTGATGAAGCACTTCCACTATAGCTAGAGAGCTAAGATTTGGTACACGAGTAGATCTAGGTGAGCAATAAACCAGAAAAATCTGAAAACCTAAAAATTTTTAACAAGGGGGCGGGGCTACGCCCATAAAAATTAAAATCTGTGGTAGTGAGCTTAAATTTGCTACAGAGCTAGGTCTAGGTGAGTAATAAACCAAAAAAGTTTTAAAACTTTTGCCTAGGAAGGCGGGGCTACGCCCATAAAGGTTAGAATTAAAAAAGCAAATCTAAGGCGCTTAATGGAAGCTATTTTATTGAAATTCGGCATACATGCTGCGATAAGACAAGCATAAAAATTTTTTATTTAGAAAGTAGGCGTTGACACGCCCATACAATTTCAACCTGATTTTCGTGTACTACGGCTCAGCATATTTAGATATACTATTTCTATATGTATTATTATCCGTTTGCAACGAAACATGACGGGAATAATTAACAGTGACCGAAAACAAATCTTAAGTTTTGAAAAGTGGGCGGGATTACGCCCATTAAAATTATAAATGAAAAGTTGTGCTAAGGAGCTGAAATTTGATACACGAATAGGTATAGGGAGAAAACAACAGGAAAATCCTGAAAACCCAGAAATTTTAGTCAGAGGGGCGGGCTGCACCCATAAAAATTAAAAATTAAAAGTTGCTTTTATGAGCTGAAATTTGATACACAAGTAGGTCTAGGTGAGAAACGAACTAGAGAAATCTGAAAAAGAAAAAAATTTTACCAGAATGGGCGGGGCCATGCTACTATTGTTTGAACCTAAAACTTACAGCCTTATTTATAAAACTTATTAAGACTTTTTAAGAAAAATTTTTTATGAAAATTTATCTTAAGACCCCTTTATAAAGCCTTAATAAATTAAATAAATAAGGCTGTTAATATACAGCTTTTAACTTAAGTCATTTTAGTGAAACCTTGCATATACATACGTTACACCTATACAATACTTCAAACTATCACCTAAAAAAGTGGGCGTGATGACTCCCATAAAATTTTAAACTTGTGTTTTACCTACTTCGGTCTAGCATATTTTAGAAGAATGAATTATAAGAGCGGCTCGCAACAATATTGTGAGTTTAAAATAATGGGAGGGGTAATGCTCATAAAATTATAAGGTAAAGTTCACGCTAAAGAGCTGAAATTTTATACACAAGCCAGTGTAGATGAGTACGCCAATGAAAAAATTTTAAAACCAAGAAGCTTTATCCAATTATACAAATTAATCTAGATCAGAGATCACTTAGAAAAATCTAAGAAACCAGCAGTTTCAATCAGGGATAAAAATAAATAAAAACAAAGTTAAATTTTATTGAAACTTTTCATCCACATTGCACTTATCCAAAGTAAAAATTTCCTGTTTTGAAAAGTGGACGTGACTACATCCATAAATCGTAGCTTTTTCTCTCATATACTTCGACTTAGCAGTTTTTAATTTATTACTCATATATTTCTCAATAGCTTTTTCATACAAAACTTTACATGAATCATAAGCACTAATAGATATAAAAGTCGGCGGGGCCAGGCTCATAAAATTTTTAAGTAATATTATACTGTAGAAAGCTTACATTTTGTAGACAAATAGTCCTAATTAATTTACTCAGTCGGAAAATCCAAAAATTAAAGCACTACCTACCCTATTGAAACTTTGTATGCACATTGGGCATATCCTTTTGATTTATGTACTTCGGCTAAGCAGACTTTAATATGTAAATATATTGAGAAAATAGGCGGGATCACTCCCACTAAAATTGACGCTGTATTTTACATATTTCTTTTTAGACGACTCTTAACAAATTGCGTACACACTGGCGACCCGTTGTAATAGCAAAATAATTCATTTTTAAGGTGTACAATCCAACACTCATTATGCTCTCTTCTCCTTCTAAAAAAAGAGAGAATAATGTTCATTTCTTTATATCGGTAAAAAAGTTGTCAAGTTAGCAGATTATCTAAAAATTATATGACACCCTTACGACTACAAATGTATATAATGCATAGCATATGTCAGTGAAAGGTGTTGTGCCAAACAAGAACTTGGTAAAAATTTATATCTCACTGCTTTTGATGGCTGAAGTTTTTGATAGGAACTTGGCCTTTTTTCACATTGATGTTTTTGTGAGGATAAATATTTTAATAGAAATCTGCTAGATTTTCTTCAGAAGTAAATGCGATTTATTTTCATATAATACTTATTATTAAGTTTAAACAAATATTGCACTTCTAGGGTGAATGTCCTGACTTAAACAAATACTTCCCTCTATCTCGCTCTCTCTCTCTCTCTTTTCTCTTAATGAATTAAACATTTTTATGTCAAAGACAAGTTGTTTTCTTTTATTTATACCATCTTATTTATAGTATTTTATTATGCTTAACAAAAAATAAAAAGGTAATTTGAGACAACTTATAAGAAAAATGCCTGCTGTTATATTGTATTTATTGAAAATAAAATAATATAAATACCTGTAAAAGAAAACTTAAAGTGATAAATTTTATCACTTACATAAAATTATATAAATTTTTTAATGTTTTACTCATGTAGTTATGCTGCATGTTGTTTTTAAAAGTTGCACTACTTTGTAGCAGAAGGTGTGTTGTGTTAAAATAAGTTTTTGTTATTATGCTTAATATAAATTAAAGTTGAGCTTTGTTCCATGTCATTGTAAGAGCATGGGAATTTTTTATGTTATAAGTGCGTATTATGGAGTGATTTGAAGTTTCTTACAAGCTGGTTTTATTGCTTTCTGTTGTAAACAAAAAGCAAGATATTAAAACACTCTAAGTTATATATAATTCCCTATTATAATTTGTAAATAATTTATTGCCTACTCTTGCACGTGTGTAATGTACATCAGTATCAATAAATATGCTTATTCCCTCTAGTCAACCTAGAACCATATGTCTCTATGTCAATACTCTTTCTCCAGCGACAATTGCACTAGTTAAAATGTCGACAACTTTCCTTTTATGCGCGAGTAGAGATACGTTAGAGACGACAGTTCTAGTGTATTTCTGGTGATATTGTCAATGAACGCGTCAATAATTTGTTTTTCTTTTTTATTATGTTGTGCAATAATATTAAATAAATATATCGCACATATACTTCAATAGTGGCATAACTCAAAAAACCAGTTTTGCAGAAAACGCGTTTTAAGTTTTCAATTTGCATACAACTCAATGGAGATATGAAAAAAAAAATCTTCTCTCAGGATTTGATGGCACAAGCTATTTATATGAAATTTTTACGCAAGATAAAATACGAAATGCCGCATCTTTCTGCATTATTAACTCAAAAAACTCATTTTTTGAGTTATGCCCCTATTGAAGTAAATGTGCGATATGTAGACGAGGGTCACTAAAATCTACGAGTGAATCTTCGGTTCAGATATCTCCATATGGTCGTAAAAGCACTACCTTCTCAATAGTGCTAAAGTCTACTGATAGATTTTGAATGACAACCCTATGGTATTTGCCAATAGGCATTTGCATTGGCTGGGGTACACCAGCACCAGTAGCACTATTGACAATGTGACTAAAAAATTACTATAAGTTTACTATTTACAACGTGAGAGGATATATCGATATTGTAGACTAGAGCCCCTAAAATTTACTAGTGAATCTTGGGTGTCAATGTCTCCATGTGGTCCCGAAAGAACTACTAAGTCAGTAGTGCTATAGTCTAGTGGTGGATTTTCAATGACAAGCTAATCTTAAATGTCAATAGACGATTACATTGGCTGGGTTACACCTGGACAGTAGTGCTACTGACAACGTCACTAGTAAATCACCACAATTTCACTATTCGCACTTTCTGCAGGGTTGTTACAAAATTCAAATATAATATACAAATATAACGAACACAAATACGATATAGTGGAAACAACTCTGCATACAGTATTACCAGCATGAAAATGGTAATAAAGCAATACTGAAAAGCAATACAACGGTCAATAGAAATATCCACAAACTTCTAGAAAAAGAGAATAATATTGGGTTACTTTATAACCAATAGAAAAGAGATGGTTCCTTAGCTGAGTGGTAGCGCATTGAGTAAATAACGTGTGATGAGACATGTTCGAACCCCAGAAAATTATTTTATTACCAACTTTAAGTTAGCTGAAAATAATGCAGAGTGAGACAATTGACTATCGCCTTGGACATCGCTATGTTAATATAGTCAGTTGATTACATTAAAAGTAATCCAGTCGGTACTAATTGCGAAATAGTTAGTTTAAAGTTAGTTTAACGTTAACATAATTTCCAACAGGGATTATACAGAGTTTTTAATTAGCTTTGATAAAAATCTATTGCATATTTAATAACGCCATCTATGAGTCAATGATAAAAATCCTAAAAGAATTTTTAATGGTTTTAAAAACGTTGCTGCCCCTGAATTCTGTAAATCCTTAAAGTTAAATATCTATCGCTACAAATCTATAAAGTCGATTTATTGGTTTTCCGCTATAAAAACAATTTTCAAAAGTGTATTGCTAAATCACGCAATGGCTTAGAAATCAAACCGGGCCAATAAAGAGAGCTGCCGTAGTTTTTGTGTTGGTGCAATTCAAAAAAACTCACACGTTCAAAAAGGTCAAACGTAACAATATGTGCATTGTCAAATAAAAAAAAAAAAAGCAATGTGAGTCCGATCACAGAGGAGATGTGTAAACATCTAGTAATGAAAATTTTTTTTAAGGTGGAAGTACTTATGCTTTTAGCATCTTTTTTTAAATTAATTAATTAAAAGTATCAAAACTTTCAATATTGTAAATACATAAGAATTTGTTGGTTTTTGTTTGTTTTATTAAACTTATTTGGTTAGTAAATGGGCACACTGCAGTATATGTATATTTACTGCATTCAAAATTGCAGTAAGCAGTACATTTACTGATTACTAAAAAAATCAGTAAATTTTTACTGCTAATGAAATTTAATTTGCATTACCAGTAAAATCATAGGGACGTAATCATAATAAAATTGTAGCAAGTGGCAAAGTTTTTTCATTCAAATTTTGAAACTTTTGTATGAAAAACATTTAGCCGCTTGGTAGAATTTCATTATGAATACGGGCATTACTGATTACTGAAAATTCAATGCACCTCATCATATAACAAATCATTTAGGCAATTTATAAAAATTGTAGAAAAAAATTTTAGTAATCAGTAAAAATTTACTTGTTAAACATTTTTTATTATTTTTACTGAAACTTTAGTGGTACTACAGTGCTTATCTATGGTAAATGCCTTTACATTTACTTTTTAATTTTAATTCCTGTTGTTCATCGTTTAGTTGTTGCTGTTCTTGTTGTTGTGTATGCATTGCAATTAAAATAAATTCAGTAAAGTGCGACTTTGACTCGCGCACATTCGGCTTTGATAATTTTTTTTTATTTAGCTTTCTTCCTTTTTAAGTTTTTTCAGTTTAAAAGATTTTTTTCAGTTTTATCGCTTTTTTCTCGTTTTGCCATTTTTTTTCTCTTTTTGGGTTTTTTTAATTTTCGAAATTTTCTTCATTTTGGCGATTTTTTCATTTTGGCGATTTTTTTCTATTTTTTGGGGTTTTTTTCATTTTGCCGATTTTTTTCTGTTTTTGGGGTTTTTTTTATTAAGGCGATTTTTTCAATTTGGCGATTTTTTCATATTGGCGATTTTTTTGTTTAAGGATTTTTTTCATTTGGCAATTTTTCCGGTTTTTCGCGATTTATTTTTGGCCTAGAGACTTTTTTTTATTTTGTGCTTTTTTTCGTTTTGGCGTTTTTTTTTTGTTTTTGGCGATTTTTTTTATATATGGCGATTTTATATATTTTTGATTTTTTAGTTTTACCGTTTTTGCTCTTACGGTTTCCAAGATACAGCAAGTTGTCAAAATTACAAAGTCAAAATTGCATTAACTGATGGAACAACTTTTAATTTAAATTTTTTTAAATTTAGTGTTAATTGTTGTAGTCTGTATAAAAATACACTAACTTTTAAAATTTCAAGTGTATATATTGTACATACAATTGTATGTATATTACATGGGATTTTAACATTTTTCGTTGCTCGTTTTGGAACACCCTTTAATTTTTAACTCTCATGTACTTGTTGTTGTAGTGGCCAAATGTCTAAACATTGTGCCCAAATTTCAAGTCCGTAGCTCTTACGGTTCATTTTCACCTTTGGTGTACGGAAATATACAGACAAATAACTGGCGGCGGCGCACCGTCGGCATCGAGCTGGTCGACTTGTTTCTCTGCTTGGTATTGCTTCTTTCGAACACTAATACACTCATACATAGCTCACACCGATTTGACAATGCAAAGAAATCTCAGCAAAGAAATCTCAGCAAAGAAATCTCAGCAAAGAAATCTCAGCAAAGAAATCAAAGTCATAAGATTTTTACCCCCTAGCGTATAGATGTTTACACATCAAAAGAAATACATTAACATTATCATATTATAATGAATAATATAATAACACGCTTTCAATAAGATCAAGAAAGTGAAATATTTTCACCAAAAAAGTGACATTTTAAGTCTCTTAAGTTTCTCTTCACAAATTACACAGAGTGCTTACCGCCTTGTACATTTCTTTTAGCACTCATATTACATATTATTGAACCAGAATTCGTGTATCAGGAGCAAAATTTCTGTTTTAACTAGGGATTGCCGTTCGGTTTTAACCGAAATCGAAACCGCGGTTTTTAACCCATAAAAACCGAAACCAAAACCGACAAAAAAGCGTCGGTTTTTAAGTTTTACTTTAACATTATTATCTTGTTTAAAAATACAGCAAATGTACTTAACATTGAAGACTTTTTTACATTACTAAGCATTCTGTAACAATGAAAGGTAAGAAAGTTGTAAAATTTTAAGAAAATTATAACAATTCTTTGCAGGAAGACTTGTAATCTCTTAGCAAAAAATCTCTAGCAGATGTAAAGCAAAAAGACGCTAATTTGTACTTTATAAAAAACCGAACAACAAAAAAACCAACATATTGCTTCGCAAGTCAATAACACAATAAAGCCCTCTTCAACTGAAAGTGAAATAGTGTTTTCTGTCGCTGGTAACTTCTGCACAAAAATAAGATTTCGTTTAAAGGACTCTACATTAAACGATTTAACGTTTCTGAAATTTTAATACTTGAATAATTAAATATAAATCTTTTATTCTTAAGCGTTTTATACACATACTCACTACTAAATGTTCGTTTTCTAATATACATAAGTACCTGAATTGAATACAAACCAGAGAAACTTTATCACAATTTAACAATTTTTTCCCTCGAAAAATTTTTCCCAGAAATATTTTCCTCTTTTCGGTTCCCCTTTTCATGAATAATCTGCCTTATCGTGGTTGGCGTATTTCAAATACGACTACGACTTTTTGGAAATAGATTAAAGAAAAACTGTCTTCTTTAATCTATTACCAAACAGTTGTAGTCGTATTTGAAATACGCCAACCACGAGAAGGCAGAATATTTTTCGCGTGAATTTTTTCACTTTTCTCTTGGTTTTGTTCACTTTATTTTTGCAGGCGAACTGAATTATTACATCGAATAATTTCGATATTTTTCTTCGAGTTAAAAAAACTTAATTTTTGGGACAATATTAGTATGTAATGCTTAAGATTGTTGACAATAATTCCCTACAACACATTTTTTCATAGACAGTAAATTTCATGATGGTGCACCACGGTAGTATACTTAATGAAAAAAATATCTAAATCAACAGAAGCGCCTCCATGAGTACAACTTTAAAGTTAAATAAACTTCATTTATAACCTACTATTTTTGTGATTTTTTTATTAAACTTAAATTGTCCGATTTTCAATTAATTTTTAAGCTTTACAAAACTTCTTCCTTTTTTACATTTACGTGGACTGATAGCGGGGAAAAAAATTTCACATGAAGAAAAATTCCATTTGTTTTTCGCGATAGGGATGATTATTTTTAAATCATCATTTATCTTTCCAGCATATTTACATATATATTTATATACATGTATATTTTTAAAACCGAAATCGAACCGAAACCGAAAGGTTTTAGTAGCTCAAAACCGGAAACCGCGGTTTTCTTATTTCCACGGTTTTTGGCAAATAATAGTTTTAACTACATCAATATCCAATTCCAATATTATAAATTATGTGTATTCATAGTCGTTGTGATTCTTGCCTTTTTGTCCTTCAAGCCATACCCAACTTTTCTTTTTATGGCACAGATCATAAAATATAGCAAAATTTATTTTTCTGTCAACAGCAAAGAATATACAAAGAAAAAAATAAAAATAATATATAAGAATAAAATACAACAAAACATTTAAGAGACATGAAAAAAATATGTACGATTATGTGTACAAATGTACAAGTGCTTGTAAACAAAGAAATAATGTTAAATATTTACATAGTTTTACATTGAAGCACACAGAGAAAGAGAGAGAGAGAGAGAAAAAGAATAAGAAAGATGTATGTATTTGTTCAGTAAATGTTTTTACATTCAATAACAACAAAAACAACAACAACAACAACAACATAATAATAACAATAAAAACAATACACACTTTTTATGGACGTTACAGTTTTGTTTGTACAGGCCTACTAACACCACAGCAAAATAAAATAAAATTCATATTCATAGCATTTGTGATCACAAGAAGGTAGTCTTGAAATTCTTTTGAAAAATTTATATAATTTAATTGTACAAGTAAGCATATACAATAAAGAAAAATTCAGTAAAGTGCGACTCTGACTCGCGCACGATGGGTTCCGTACGAATACTAGATATGTAATTTAATACAAACTTCATCCTATATAATATATAGTTATGGCATTTTTTCGTTTTTGGGGTCTCTTCGGTTTTTTTGTTTTGGCGCTTTTTGCGTTTTTTCGGTTTTGACGATTTTTTTAAGTTTTGGCTATTTTTTTTAGTTTTGACACTTTATTTTCTCGTTTTGGCGATTTTTTTTCGGTTTTTGGCATTTTTTTTCATTTTGGCGATTTTTTTATTTAAGGCGATTTTTTTCATTTTTGCGATTTTTTTTTATAAAATTTTTTTTTTAGTTTTGGCGACATTTTCGCGTTTTGGCGATTTTTTTCGATTTTTGGCGTTTTTTTTTCATTTTGGCGATTTTTTCGAATTTGGCGATTTATTTTAGTGTTAGAATTTTTTTTTAAATTTGGCGATTTTTTTCGTTTTGGCGATTTTTTTTAATTTTTGGCGTTTTTTTTTGGTTTGGCGATTTTATAATTTTCGGTTTTTTTTGTTTTACCGTTCTTGAAAATTTCAAGTGTTTGCCTCTTACGGTTTCCAAGATATAGCAAATTGTCAAAATTACATAGTCAAAATTGCACATACTGATGGACCACCCTTTAATTTAATTTTTTTAATTTTAGTGTTAATTGTTGTAGTCTGTATAAAGATACACTAATTTTAAAAATTTCAAGTTTCAATATACATATGTTCATACAATTGTATGTATATTACATGGGATTTTAACATTTTTCGTTGCTCGTTTTGGAACACCCTTTAATTTTTAATTCTCATGTATTTGTTGTTGTAGTGACCAAGGTTCTACATACTCTGTCCAAATTTCAGGTCCGTAGCTCTTACGGTTCCTGAGAAAATACCGTGTGACGGACAGACGGACAGACGGACAGTGTAGCGAAAACAATAGGGTTCCTTTTCATCTTTGGTGTACGGAACCCTAATTAGGGGTTATCATAAACAAGAGTATATGTAAATTTTGTCGATTTTAAGTTACTGAAGCCAAATAAATAGCTTAACTTAAAAATCTCTTTATTTAGCGCAAATTTTTTCTTTTTAAAGTGTGCGCTGATTCGATTTTTTGCTTATTAAACAAAATAATTTCTTTTTTTATTCGAATAATTCTCGGTACTAATGAACTATACAGACATGCGTTTTTGGCTAAGGAGAATTATTTTGTCAGAGGTCAAAAAACATAGAATAAATAGAGAATTATTTTGATATAAATATACTACAATGCAAGTTCTCTATAATATATTAGCTGAGGACCGACGAACTTCTACATTATATATAAAATTTGTTGCAGAGAATCTTTAAATATGTAACGGGTGTTTTTTTTAGAGGTATAGAACTTCGAATTGAAATAAACCACAAGAAAGTCGTTTTAATGTCCATCAATTTGGCTTTATTGGAAGGATAATTTTATGCCATTAATGTTTAAATATGATTTCGGGCATGTGGCCGCCGCGGCTGGCTCGAATAAAGCCAATTCTACAGGTCCAATTTTCAACCACTTTTTCGAGCATATGGGGCCGTATGTTGGCAATAACGCCACGAATGTTGGCTACCAAGTCCCCTAACGTTTCTGGTTTGTTGGCGTAGACGAGCGACTTCACATATCCCCAAAGAAAATAATCCAATGGTATCAAATCACACGATCTTGGTGGCCAATTGACAGGTCCATTCCGCGAAATTATGCGCTCATCGAATGTTTCCTTCAATAAATCGATTGTGACGTGCGCTGTGTGGCATGTAGCGCCGTCTTGTTGGAACCACAACTCATCCACATTCATGCCATCCAATTCGGGAACAAAATAGTCGGTTATCATGGCTCTATACCGGTCTCCATTAACGGTAACTGACTCTCCAGCATTATTTCGGAAGAAGTATGGCCCAATGACTCCACCAGCCCATAGAGCACACCAAACAGTCAGTTTTTGTGGATGTAATGGCGTCTCAAGGGTCTCATGTGGATTCTCTTCACTCCAACTGCGGCAATTTTGCTTGTTGACGTAGTCATTCAACCAAAAATGAGCCTCATCACTGAACAAAATTTTGCGATGAAAATCAGCATCGACATCAATCTCATTTTCGGCCCATACACCAAAATCACGACGCAGTGCATGGTCTCGCGGCTTTAATTCTTGCACAAGCTGGATCTTGTAAGGTCGCGAGCCAAGATCTTTGCGCAAAATCTTCCATAAAGTTGATGGACAAAGCTCCAATTGCTGTGCACGGTGGCGAATCGATTTATTCGGGTCCTCTTCAACACTTTGCTCTACAGCGGCAATTGTTTCTTCGGTGCGCACTGTTCGACGTCTCTGCGGATGCGTATTATCACATAGAGTAAACGTAGTGCGAAAACGATCCATGGTTAACCGAATTAATTGCTCTGATGGACGATTATGTCGACCATAAAATGGACGGAGCTTGCGGTAAACTTCGCGAACTGAACCATTATTTTCGAAATAAATTTGCACAATTTGCAAGCGTTGTTCTTTTATCAACCTGTTCATGATAAAATGGCAAACCAAACTAAATATTAATCACTTTACAGCTGACAAAATGGCCGCCAGTTAAAAAAGTGATGCCAACTTAAAGTTCTATATCTCAATAAAAAACACCCATTATATGGTAATCTATGTAAACATTTGCCTCTTAGTTCAACTAAGGCTGACTTATACCCAAACAAATTAATATGGATACATAAAATTATTAACTTAAGACCCTGCATTTTAGCCTAAGGCATACAAACTTAACTTAACTTAACTTAACTTATACATGAATTTTAAGGTCACTTTTGATTTGGCTAAAAAAACTATGATTGAAAAAATAATTCGTTGTAGAGGGATTATTTTAGAATATCAAAAGTAAGTTGTATTTCAATCAAAGATCTTTTCTACAGATAAAAATACGCTTCAAAGGAATTCGTTATAGGTAAATAAAAATATGCGAAAAAGCTAAACAGAATACAAACAGTGTTCCCAAAATTAAGTTGTTATTAAGTAAAATTCGTTATAGAGAAGTTCGGCTGTATATGGGGTATTATTTATGAAGCTGACAGCACAAAGTTATTTCTTGCCGAAATTAATTGTTATTATACTTACTAAACATTTTTATATACTTTTAATATATCGTATCTTGGAATGTTAAGGTGTTGCCGTTTTTGAAAATTTATATTTTTTTAAAATTATTGTTTCTAACTAAAAAATTAAAAGAAGTAAATGTGTGATTCTCTCGTCCGATATTAAAAAAAATTATAGGCAGCTTTTGTTTGTTTCTAAACGTTTGAGATTAACAGCCTGTTTTTAGAAAACATAAGCCCTTTCGTTTTTATGTTTCTTTTATAAACGATAACGTTTAAAATTTGATTTTTATAAAACATATTCTAAAGCTTTCGTTTTGACATAAAAAGAGCTTTTTAGGTATAATCAAAAATTCACACTCACAAAATTATTACAGTGAAGGAATAAAAAAAATAGTATTTATTAAAAAAATTTCTGTGAAAAATTTTAAATAAATTTAATTTAAAATTTAGTTTTTAATTGATTTTAGCATTCAATTGGAAATCAATTTAACCATTAAAACAGATTTTCATTGCATTTCGTATTTTCCGTTGTTTATTAGAACTAAGTCTTTTTTTTCCTATAACCTTTACTTTATTTTGACTCAATACTTAAATTGTTTGTGATTTGTTTGGCAGCTAAATTGTGGAAAATAAAGCAAAAATTATTTGTTTATACTGAATTTGAAGTTGATTCTTTCACAGAAAAATTCCAGAAGCAAGGGAAACATCTTTGCTTTGTACGGAAGTCGAGATTGGTTCTTGTGAAAGTTAAATCAATCCGTTTATAGAAAAAGCCATTTAGATTTTTTCGTTTAATTAATTTTTTTTTGTAATTTATGGTAACAAATAAAAAAAAATATAGTTTTCCATTGTTTTAAGTCAGTTCACATTCTAATATTAAAAATTAAATAACATTTTCGTTAAAGTCAAATGAAAAATACGTTGACTGATTTTTAATTAATTTTACATAAAAAATTTTATGAGAGTGAAAAACTGAAAGCTCTTTTGTTGTCACACACATAAAAATAAATAAATGTTTTAAAAACGAAAACATGGTTTCATTCGTTGTTTTAAAGAACGTATACACTTATTCATTTTCGAAAAACAGGCTGTTAAATGAAAAATAACAAAAATTAGTTTCAAAAAATATTTTTCCCATACAAATTTCAAAACGAAGAATTAAAAAATAATTCTCTTTCATCTGAAAAACCGAAAATGACGAGTTAACTTTAAAATTTTTCTGAGTTGTACATTTCTTTCTTAATGTTTTTTTTTTAAGTCAAAACTAGCCTAGAAAATGGTTATACATACTATCTATACTGAAAAAGTTTGATAATGGAATTTCGATAAGTCTAATAGCTATGCCAATTTTGTTGTAGTCACCACAAACCTCCAAACCGGAAATTACCAATTCACATTAAAATTTTTCTAACTTTGAGGCCATTTTTTATATTGTTACGTTTTTACAGTTTAAAAACGCTTTTCTGGTGACTCGAAGATTTGCAAATGAATAAAAGACCCCAGTGTAGCATGTAGGGTTAAGAATAACACTATTTTATTTGTTAAAAGCACTTAAACTAATGTAATCAAGAGCCTAAATACACATACACAAACTTAAGTTACTTAAATATACACAAATGGTTGCCACTACGTCTTCCCCGCTGTTGTATACGCACGTCTCTTAACCTGGCTACACTGGTATTGATGCGATTCCCCTCTATCTCTCTCACTCTGCTCTTCGTGACCAGCGTTGTCAACTTTTAAATTTCAAAAAGCACTGAAACCAGGAAAAAAACGCGTAATTTAAGTAAAAAAGCACTAAATTAAAATTTTTTGTTATATAAAAAAAATTTTGTATATAAAAAATATAGAAATCGGTTGAACTTGCATTTTATACCTAAAATTTAAAATTTGAAGCATCCGATGCACATTTTGATTTTGTGAGAATCAGTAAATTCTAAAATTAGTTTGACGAAACCTTTTTAAGTTATTATAAAAAATTTTATTTTTTTCGTCAACGAAGAAACAAATCACCTGAAATTAGTAAAATTAGCAGCAATTGGCAAGTATTTTTGACTTGCTGATTAGATTTTGAGCTCCATAGGAGTAGTAGTTAATTTTTTTCAAAATCCAGACTTCCAAAATTTTAATAAACAATGGAGTGGAAACATTCTTTCACAGCAAACGCAATATTCACAACAAAGTTACAAAATTAAAAAAAAAGTAATTTGCAAGTTAACCAAGTTATATAAACTTAAATTATATGTACTATTATTTTAGAAAAAAGGAACGAAGTAGGTTATAAATATGTAACCTAAAACGGCAGCTCTATTAGGAACACAATTTTCTCGTTTTAGACCGCTTTTAAATATATAAAGCCAAGTGCAAGGATAATTTTTAAACGTGATCAACTTCTGCGATTAAACATTGAAGTTTGACTAGAAAGTATTTCGCTATTAGACTATATTTGCATTATGTCTTCTTTGTCGAGTGGCAAAACACTGTTTCCATTTATTGTGCTTAAAATGTGAAAGTTTTAGAATAAAATGCACGTATGTATTTCTTCAACCAAGTTTTGTACAATCTTATTAGAATATCTTGAAATGTTCCATTTAACTTCAGTGCTTATGTTTTTTAAATGTTAGACTTCTTCAAAAAAAAAAAAAAAAAAAATATATATATATATATATATATATATATATATATATATATATATATATATATATATATATATATATATATTATATAAGGAAAATTCTTTTTGAATTTTGGGTTTAGTGCCACCGCCAAGAAATAAAAAGCACCAAAAATTAGTCTTAAAAAGCACCGAGCACTAACTTCAAAATTTTTCGCGTCGAAAATTTCAAAAAGCACTAAAAACGGTGCGAAAAGCACCGAGTTGACAACGCTGTTCGTGACGCATAAAATTCAATCTGTTGACGCTCACCGTTGATACCACTACAATGATTCTTGGCTTTACTTTAATACAGTTACATACGACAATCAACTGTTTTCTACTAATGAATGAACTCTTTATTAGACAACTCTTTGCAATTAACCACTGAACTTAAGACTGACTTTTTGATAGATTGAGTTAGACTGATCTGCCAGCAGGTGTGTCGCCCTTTCTATACTTTACACACGGCTTCCAGAATGTGACAGCAATGTCTAGACAATCTCAGCAGCATTTTCAATGCTTGTTTTCATTTGAGCAATTAGTTCATGGGTTAACTACATATGTACAAACGTGTGTAAAGAAGTAATCTATGGTGGCTGTTTACTTGTGTATATTTGTTTTGCTTACCTACCATGTGTGCGTGTGGGTATGAGTAACTAAGAAACAGAAGTTGTATGCGCGCATGTATTTCCTACGCATGTGTATTTAGTTCTTTAACAAAACGAAATCCGGATAATTCGTTTTGTATACTAAATGTTTTTTTTTTTATAAAGTATTTACATTGACTCTGCTCGAATATTTTGGAGTAACAATATTTTATTTCTTTTATTAAATTAGCCTAATCAAGTTTTCTTTATGCTGCTAAAGTCTGAAAATGTAATCTGGAAATCTTAATGAGTTGAGCAAAATTTGTTTTAGATGTAAAAATTTTCTTTTGCATTATTTCAATGATACATTTGGAGCATGACTGCGGTTCAAATTTTGAATTGATTACAGCATGCATGCTACATCCAGCATTAAATCAATATAGTGAATTTTTCCAACGACTTTCTTGATTTTTTTTTTAAATTGTCGAAATTTCATGTCTCTGCATTAAAATTGTGTTAAACTAAGCTTTTTAATTTTTATTTCTTTACTATTTATAAAAAAAAAATAGCAGCTCTTTTAAATTTTCATAATTATAATGATATATAAAAACGGATTTTTTTTTAATAAATTTTCAAATCCCGAAAAATAATTTACAAACTGATGCTTATTCATATATAATATAAAAAACACTTGTCTACCTATCCATTGATATATCGTACAAATAAGTTATTGTTTCAAATAACGAAATAAGTATATCAAAGCTAAATAAATACCAATGAATGATATGTATTTGCTCATATTAACGCACAAGTTCTCCATTGGATTTTATTACTGTTGATTTGATTTTTCACAAAAAATATGCATTCAAATTATATTTCTAATATTTTAGAAAAAGTTGTCATCTACTGAAGTTACTAGAGTTGTTACTAAAACCTTATCACTTCATCGCACGTGTTATGCCAATATATAAATATGGTAATAAAACCGTAGGAGATAAAAGTTACTAAACTTAAAAGCTCAAGGCTATCACACTTCAATACAATTTCAAGTAGTTCTTTGTGAGTATGAATACGTGTGTATATGTATCTGTAAATGTTTGATTATTTGTGTGTTGATATTTTTGTTATTATACAATTATTTGTATTTGTATGTCTATTTGGCAAAAAAAACTTAACAAGAAGTCAAGAAAACTTTATACGATAAATAAAAACATAAAACTCTTTTGTATTGTCAACTTTTTTAATTTATTTTATTTATTTATTACTAACGTAGATATGAATTTTTACATATAGGCATTTCCACTGTGAGATCTACTGACACCAAAATATTGTATTTATATAAGTTTTTTAATTCTATTTATTTATTAATTGTTTAACGTTCCAGGACCTTAGGTCTGAATATTGTAATATTTTGATAGAGAAACAATTAAATTTAAATAAGGTAAAAAAATTAATTTTTACATATTCCATTTCGAGATATTCTATTGCAAAGTCACAAAAGCGCAACTTTTTCATTAAAATATATCTTTTGTTGGCTTTAGTTTGATAAACGTCCTTAACGAGAGGCATTGTCCATTGAATTTTTTTCTCTAAAACTCTTACTAAGGTGGAAATGAGTTAAAAAGGGTTGCACAAAAAACTATGCAATTACAAATAACTAAAAACCAGAGCTCGCAATAATTGGTTTCTCTTATGCTTGTTGTCAGAAAAAAACCACTAGTCCACTGACATTATGCGACACTGTCGCGAAAAAATCCTCAAACTCCGTTCTTCTTTGGCTTGATCTTCGCTCAACCAACGATAAAAAATTGGTCTGCATTACTCTCACTGTCTTTTTGTCTCTTCACAACTTATTATTTGTAACGAAGCCAACTTATAACTGCAGCACTAATCTGTTCATTAAAAATATCTAAACTTTTTCAATCCGTTGGAAATGTGCACGTCTTTAATTTTTATACCCTTTACCAAAAAATGGTAAAAGGGTATATATAGGTTTGTCATTCCGTTTGTAATTTCCAGAATATTAATAAGCGAGCCATAAAGTATATATATTCTGGATCCTTATGCATAGGGAAGACGAATAAGCGATGTCCGTCTGTCCGTCTGTCTGTACGTGAAATCGGTTTTCCGAAGCTCCCAGAAAAGCTAGAGATTTCGTTCTTGGATTGGTGGATCAGAAATTGTCGAAACAAGATTGGTATTGAAAATCAGCAAAATCGAGCAGACGGTTTCAGAGCTGGGAGACTTAAACTTCATTTTGCCATACAAAATAACTACCGAAAACTAGTTTTTAATAATTTTTTATTAAATAAACTTATTTTATGCTTCAGTATGAATAAAATTGGAATTTCTAACTGAAAAAAAAATTTAAAAAAAATTTAAAAAATTAAAAAGACGTTTCCAGGGTTGGAAAACCTTAACTTTTTTTGTTATGCAAAAGTAACTTGCTAAAACAAATTTTTCCTTTCTTTCTATAACTTAAACATATCTAATGTTCTTAAAAGGAAGAGATTGATATAAATAATCAGAAAAACAAAAAGGATGATTCCATGGTTGGAAAACCTACGATTTTTGTGATATATACAATTAACTACCGTAAACTAATTTTTTAATTATTTTTATTAAATAAACTTATTTTATACTTCACCACGAATAAAATTGGTATTTCAAATAAAAAATTAAACTTCAAAAAATTAATAAGATGTTTCCAGAGTTGGAAAACTTTAACTTTTTTTCTTATCCAAAAGTAACTTACTAAAACAAATTTTTCCTTTTTTTCTATGAATTAAACATATCTAATGTTTTTAAAAGAAAGAAATTGATGTTAGAAATCAGAAAATTCAAAAAGGATGATTCCAGGGTTGGGAAACTGAAACTTTTTGTGATATAAAAAATTAACTACCGAAAATTAATTTTTATTTTTTTTATTAAATGAACTTATTTTATACTTTAGTACGAATAAAATTGGTATTTCAAATTAAAGATTAACCTTCTAGAATTAAAAAGATGTTTCCAGGGTTGGAAAACTTTAACTTTTTTTATACAAAAGTAACTTACTAAAGCAAAATTTTCCTTTTTCTCTATAAATTAAAGATATCTTATATTCTTAAAAGAAATAGATTAGTATAAGAAATCAGAAAAATTAAAAAGTTTGATTTCAGGGTTGGAAAATCCACACTTTTTGTGATATAAAAAATTAGCTACCGAAATTTTTTTTTATAAAATAAACTTATTTTATACTTTAGTATTTCAAAATAAAAAAAATTAAAAAAATTAAAACGACGTTTCCAGGGTTGGAAAATCTTATTTTTTATATTATTATTTTACTAAAACAAATTTTTTCTTTTTTACTATAAATTAAACACATATTATATTCTTAAAAAAAAGATGGTGTAAGAAATAAAAAAAAACCAAAAAGGAGGATTCTTTGTGATATAAAAAATTAACTACCGAAAACTAATTTTTTTTATCTATTTTTATTAAATAAAATTATTTTATGCTTGATAACGAATAAAATTGGTATTTCAAATAAAAAAAAAAAACAATAAAAAAAAAATTAAAAAGACGATTCCAGGGTTGGAAAACTTTAACTTTTTCTACAAAAGTAAGTTACTAAAACAAATTTTTCCTTTTTTGCTATAAATTAAACATTTCTTAAATTCTTAAAAGAAAGAGATTGGTGTAAGAAATCAGAAAAATCAAAAAAGATGAGTTCAGGGTTGGGACACTTACACTTTTTTGATATATAAAAGTAACTAAGTCTAATTAATTTTTATCTTTTCCTTTATAAATTATATATATTTTACGTTTTGGAAAGAAAAGTTTGGTATAGAAAATTATAAAAATAAAAGCCACAGCTCCAGAGCTGGAAACTATGATTTTTTTCTAGACATTAAAGTAACTAATTAAAACATTTTTTTTGGAATTTCTTTTTTTTTCACTTAACACACTTTCTATATTTTTTTAAGAACTACTAGATTGGTATAAGTAATCAGAAAAATCTAAAATTATGATTCTAGGGTTTGAAAGTTATTATTTTTTTCTTTGTACATAAAAGTAAGTATGTGCTTGAGTATATATCTCTATACTACATAAACGCACTTTGGTAAAGGGTATATAAGATTCGGCACAGCCGTATATAGCACTCTTACTTGTTACATATATATTTGTATGCTCCACTGCTTATTTTAGTTTTTGCAAAACAACAATACTTCCACTTGAATTCCACAACTGCAGCAGGTCATTTTAAATTCGCCTTAAATATATTGTGGGGCATTTTAATGTTGCAACTGTGTAGCTGAGTCTTTTTTCCGTTTGTTCCTAAATAACTCATAAACAAACTACTGCCGTTCTGCTCATAAATTAAACATAAAATGCGCAAGTTACATTTTATACACCCAGAAAAAAAGATTGATTGTAAAACGGTTAGTCCAATAAAATATCATTTGCATTAACTATATTTCAGTTCACGCTATCAATTTTCTGTTAATCCAAAAAACAATCCATGTTCATTGCCATAAGGGCATAATTGTAACAAAAATATGATTGTGACAACGCTTAAATTGATTGCATCAACCGAGCGTATGCTTTTGTCATAACCAACCGAATAAAATATTACGAATTGGATTTTACTACCAACTTTGGGTATCAGCAACTAAAAAGTTGTCGTTCTATATTAAAATTAAAATAAAAACTTTCAATCAGTTGCTGCAACTAACTATAGGTTGAGTTTACTCTACTAGTTTATAGCAGCAAATTAAAAAATTAACTTTTGTGACTTTCAAATATATTATGATTTGTGAATTCTCAAATGGTTTTTGAAAGTCTGTGCATAAGATAACAGGTTGGTGGCTTTTCAAAATGTATGGTTGAAGAAACGTATGTATGTAGACATGCGTCACCATTAGGAAATAAATTTCAATTAAAATAAACTTATGACAATATGTCAAATAATAAATTTCTTAAATTGTGTATTTTTATTTGCGTTTATTGTTTATTTTTATTTCAGCAAGGAAGGCCAATTTTTCTTTTGCAGGTACCAATTATGATATTGTTTTAATTATATTAACCAAATTTTCGGTAGCAAGAATAACATTTATTTCAAATTCCATACTGTCAACCAATTTTTTCTGTTGCTGCAACTATTGGGTTTAGGGTTATAATTAAAATATAGTTGTACCACAAGAAAATTTCAGTCGCTATAGCAGAATTCTATGATAGTTGGTGCAACCGCCAAAATTCAATTGGCAATAACTTCGGTTGTCACAACGAATCTCTTTTCTCTGTGTATTATTTAATTTTTTTCCTTACGTTTATAATTTCTATTTTGTTTTTGCTACTTAATGTTTAGGATGCACTAAATATATTTATGTTGGCGGATTTTTTTTTTCGTTTTGCTTAGTTTTAGTTGCTTAAATGAGGTTTTATATCTTTTTGTTGTGGCGCATATAATTTTAATGTTTTTCGTACGAGTGCAAAATATTTTTAAGTTGCGTTATGAATTAATAATTGTGTGTATATATTTAGTTGCATATGTTTATGTATGTATGTATGTATGTGTGTGTGAAGAAAAAATATAAAAGCTTTTTTTGTATAGAAGCTACACAAATGCTTATGTAGTTTTTTCTTCACCGAATGCATAAAATATGTTCAAAGTCATGAATAAATCATAAATAAAAAGTTTATTTTATACAAAATGGCAAGACCATAGAAATACTTTTAACAATTAATGAAAGTAAGGTACTTAGAGCGTAGACAGGGATAAATGTTTTATTCAAATATGGTAATAAGTTAATGCTAAAGGTGTTAATGTGCTTAGTTAAGATTGTTTTGAATTAAGCAAAAATTAAATGTTTCCAAGAAGAGAAACTTCGTGCAAGGACATAATTTGCCTGAAGGTAAGGGATAGGAAGTGTTTTTGCACTAGGCTTCCAAACAAGACCTTAGCCTTCTATAGTCTTCTTAAAACTACCCCCAAAAGTTTTTAGATTTTATCTTAAAATTATAATTGTTAAAATTAAACATATGAAAAAGGCATAAAGAAGACTAAGTTTAGATTTTAGGTTAAAAAAAAAATATTTTAGAGGCACCCACTTTGCTTCACCGATTGTAATGCAATTTATTTTATTTTTTTTAATGCATGTTTTTTATTTATTGTATCTTCAAATATGAACTAACCATAAGTATTCAAATCTTAAATCTATAAAAAAAATTTATTAGGCCCGACCAATGTCGGACATAAGCTTAGTGATAGTTATTATTAATACATAAGTAGTGATAAGCAACAAAAAGAAAAAAGTGTTTTAAAGCAGCTTCATCATCTAGAGTGTTGAATATTAGAGCCCGTGTATCTCTCTTTTTTAAGCGGATGTGTCCAGTAAAGTTCAAAATATTACGAGCAAGCGGATTAGAATGTGAATCGAGTTTTGTTAGATATTTGCCTGCGTATTTTACATTTTCCTCAGTCACTACTGGCATATTCAAATCGCGATGTATATTTGAATTTTTGATGTACCATGGAGCCGATGTTATCATGCGTAAAATTTTATTTTGCCTTCGTTGCATTTTCTCTACATTTGAAGCTGAAGCAGTGCCCCATAGTTGAATTCCGTAACACCATATTGGCCTTAAAAGCGACTTGTATATCAAAAGTTTGCAGTCTAGACTGAGAGTTGAATTTCAACCAATAAGCCAATGTACCTGAGCTAATTTTAGTTTCATTTGAGTTAACTTAGAGTCAATGTGGTGTTTCCATGTAAGTCGTCGTATACCAAGATATTTCACATATGAATGTTGAGGAACAACTTGATTGTTAATCCGAATGGGGGAGCAAGTATCTCTTCTTAGGGTGAATGTCATATGGACACACTTTTGTTCATTGACTTTAATTCTCCATAAGTTTAACCAAAGCTCCATCTGGCTAATGTGTTCCTGGAGTTTGCGGGATGCCTCATCAGGGTTTTCGTGCATACTAAGGCAGGCTGTATCGTCGGAAAATGTGGAAGTATGGATACTACTGCTCACAGGCATATCGCAAGTATAAATCATATATAAAACTGGTCCCAGTATACTCCCCTGTTGCACACCGGATGAAATAGTTTCAGGGCTACTCGTAAAGTCTCCTTCCATAAAAGTGAACTTACGGGAAATAATGTAACTTTCCAAAAGACTTAAAATGTTTATTGGTAAGTAAATATTCAATTTTAAAATTAGGCCTTCATGTCACACTTTATCAAATGCCTGGGAAACGTCAATAAAGAGCGCAGAACAATACTTTTTTTCCTCAAAAGTTCTTCTTATAAATTGAACCAATCTGTGAGTTTGTTCAATGGTGCTATGGTGACTTCTAAAACCAAATTGATGGTCTGGTATGCACCCACTACTAATTAGAATTGGGAACAATTTTGTTTTGAGCAGTTTTTCGAAAAGCTTTGACATAGTTGATAGTAGACTTATTGGCCTATATGACTCAGCCTTGGTTAGATCTTTGCCCGGCTTTGGAATCATTTTAACCTTGGCAAGCTTCCAGCTGTGTGGATAATACTCCAGTCGTAAAATGGCATTAAATATGAATAATAGGATTCTCATTGCAATACGAGGCAAGTTCATAAGCATCTGGTTACTAATTCCATCAATACCCAGAGCTTTCTTCGGGTTGAGTTCGGCAATTAATTTTTGTAAATCACGCGTCTTAAACTTTATGTGTTAAGGGGGTAGAGCGACTACATTCGGCAAATCAGCAACACCAGTATATATGTTTGGCGTAAAAACGGATTTTAAGTGCTCAGCAAATATTTTACCTTTTTCAGTATCGCTTCTTGCCCAACTTCCGGTAGATGTGCGTAGAGGGGGCTTATACTCAGTGGGTGTTTTAAGCTTTCTAGCAGCGCGCCACAACGAGTAATTAGACGCTGGTGTGACATCAAGACCTTCCAGATAATTTTTAAGAAATGCAGTTTTTTCAGACGCAAGCAACTCTTGGAGTCGTTTAGTGCACTCTTTAAATCTGATTTTTTTTATGGTGATCTGTGCTTTTGCTATTCCCTTCTAGCTCTTCTTTTTTCACGTACGAGACGTTCAATGTCTGTAGAATAAATTTTATTAAACCCAGTCTGCGGATGGGAGATAATGGCATGTTCAGCAGCCTGTTTAATATTCTCGCTGAGATTGGCAATGTTAGATTCAATATCATCGGATGTTCTAAGCGTAATGTTTTCCGTACAATGACTACTGAGATATTTTTTTTATTTGTATATCTTTTTACAATTTAAAAGTATTTGAAACTATTTTTTATGAATTTGAAATAATCAATAAAGTTTTCGTTGAATAACCCTACAAGAAATGAATGACTGAAACTAACACAAACAACATTTTTTTACCAACACATTTGCAACAATTTTACATTCAATTCAACAGTTATTATAGTTGCTCTACTCTAACATATATTATAGAGTGGAATGTCTAATGTTCATATGTCAAAATTTTTAAAATGTTTAATTTTACTGAAAATAATTTATAGTTAGTTCGGTTTGTAAATTTAAAATGTATAAATGATAAATTAAAATTAAAATGTAAAAGTTATAAAAAAATTATGGTGTTTGTGAAAAAGTAAGATAAAAACAATAATGAACATAAGAAATGTTATAGTTTAATTAAAAATATACATACATATGTATGTATGTATGTATTCGTTTCTTTTTAAATTTTTAGATGTTTGGAAAGATCAAGATGCGTTGGGGGTTGAAGAAGGCGGTAATACAATTCATTCTGTCTGTGAAAAATGTATAAAAGTGTTAAAGAAGATAAGTAAAATAGTGACTAAAAGAAATTCACAAAGTTTAATTTAATATGTTTATTTATTTTCAAAATTTTAGCTATTTGTAAAGAGCAAAGATGAAAAGGTGTGAAGAGGGATAGATACTGCTGAATTTATTTGGTGTTCTTGTTTATTTGTATTTTTGTTTTAAATATTTTAGTGTCGTGTGTAGTTTAAAGTTATTTTTTATAATAAAAAAGCAAAAAAAAAAAAATAAAAAGTATATTTGCTGATTACTCAATTGTAAGGGGTATATTTGTCAATTATGATCAGTCAAACTTTAGTAATATTTATGCTATCATTGATTAGTAAAAATCACTCTAGTGAGCAGTTCAAGTATATGTTATATTCATTGGTTAGAGAGAGATGCAACATCAAACGTACACAAAAGTTTCCATCACATTTTTCATTTTGACTTTAACAAAGTGATAGAAACTTTGTTCTACGCATTGATGAATATATCCTGCATGACTTCCGATCAAATGAGCAGTCAATTGACTGGTAGTATTCTTGTAGGGAATATAAATTTGACTTATTAACAAAAAATTATTTGAATTTCAAAAACTCAAATGAAATAAAATAAAATTTCATTCAAACTATAGAAATATAATTTAAAAAAATTTCAGTCGCTGAATTCAAATAAAGCATTAATTTGTTATATTTTTATTCTGAAGGCGTGATTTTTTTTTTTAAATTTTCTGACAAAAAAATAAATTTACATTTGAAAAATTTTATTTCAAATCAATAACAATAAATTTTAATTCATTTCATGAGAAATGTCAATGATTTGAATGAAATTATATTTCTTAAACAGAAATAAAATTTAAGTTTAATTTAATTTTATGAAAAAATTCAATTAAGAAAAAATCATATTGAACAGCTATGATATTCATTCATAACATTATTGGAATAAATTTATTAATCGATTTTCTCAAAAAATGCCTCACTTTACTCACAGGTTACGTGGCTTTATGCGAAAGTAATTACATTTGACACTTTTTTGCATTTTTGATTTTTTATGAATTTAAACAAAAAAAAATAAAAATTTTAAATTTTTAGGCAAAAAATACTTTTTTCCCTTCATACATTCATTTTTAACTTTGAAAGTGTTGCACACATAGGAAAACGATATAAGAAAAGATTAGAGGAATTGTAATTCTTAATTTGTTTCAGCTAAATCGGACTAGTGGTTCTCGAGTTATGTCAAACAAAAGATCCTAAAACGATAGTTACTAACTTCAAATCGATATTAAAAATATTTTAGCAGGTAAGAAGACAAAACGAATGATGCACAAGTTCATCATTTTGGGCCTACTTTCACGTGAAATTGTCAGAATTGAGTCCCAAAATCATATGTTGTACTGTGTAATGCATCAAACGAATATTTGTAGGCTAACAGAGCACTGTTAAGCCTTAACAGAGATATGTTAAAGCACAAAGTTTGTGGCAAGGATTATGAAATTTAAAATTTAACTTCACGATTGTATAATTACTTAATAATTCATTTATTTTCTGCAGCGTGACCGTTTGACCGACTAAAGTGGCAATTTGCCACTTTTTCGACTGCGTTTCCCCTTTTTCAACTACCTTGCCACTTTTTCACCCCCTTTATTTAGGGTGAGTTATATGAAAATACATTAAAAATAAAAAGTTTAGTGCAGTTTTCTCGCTTTTTTTAATTTTGCCCCCTTTTTTTGCTAAATCCCCTATTTAGTGCCACTTTTTGAAAAATGTCATCGGTCACCCTGATTTTCCGGTAGCCAGATTATAATTACAGCTTTAATTAATTTTTTAAAATTAAGGATATATGGCAGGTATATATAAATGCCCTTGTGGCTGTATTTCTCAGAAATAAATTTTTCTAGACTTAAATAATATTTGAAACTAGTGCCAATTTAAAAATTTTACAACTGAAATAGATTGCTAAACGATATTACAACTGTCGAATGTCCTTTGTGTTAAATTTTTTTTGAGATGAATCTATGAACGGAATCTTCTCAAATCTTTTTTTTTTTCAAACTTAAAAAGTTGAAACCTCTAATAAAATTCATTTTAATACGCGTAAGGACATCGGCAAGGACATATTTAATTTTTTTCTAAAAAACTTTCTCATTTTACTTTTAAAGTCTTAAAGTTGAAATATCTTATATATAATTTTTTTATAATAAATTCATTGCAATCATTGCAAGGACATACATAATTTCCATATATCCTTAATTTTTTAATGCTTAAAATTTTGCTAAAAAAAATTCATATTAAAATTACAGTATTTTACAGTTATAATTTTGTTAATGCTTTCTCTTAAAAATCCAATTCTATTTAATTTGATATTTAAAGGGTGGGGCGCAAGTGCAGAAATATTTGATAAAATACGACTTTTAAATACATATAAATTCACATGTTTGTGTATGAATGTGTACTTAAATTACAATACATCTTTTTACGGCCGTTAATCATGATAATTAAATTTATATTCATTATTTCATATAAAAATAGCACGATGTGGAGTGTATGTTTTACAACAATGCGCCTTTTGGCCGTAAACTTGACACATACGGGTGGGTAGACTGCGCTGTAAGCCATCATAATCAAATGAAATGAAAGAAGAATTTTCACATGCATCGTTAATGTTTCATTTAACAAACGAACGTAGAAGTAAATATGTATTTAAATACTTAAATTACTGCATTTTGTTTTTTTTAATTGTTCATTTTTGTTTTCTGTTTCCCTGAGCTTTTAATTGAATTTCGTTGCATTTGTGCTGTACAAGCGCCGGTTGTGTTTAAGGATTTATAAGTGGGCATGGCTTGGCTTTTGCCGTCTGCAAAAAAAAAAAATTAAATAAAAATATAAAGTGCTTATGTAACTTTTGATGTTGTTGCTGTAGCAGTTTTGTTTCTGTTTGGCTGTTGTATGTAAAATTTGTTAAAAGTGTGTAATTATGCTTGAAGTACTCAAGCATTGAGTGTGTGTGTTTGTGGTTGGACAATCGACATGACATTTTACCACACATAAGTGTATAATTTAACATTTAATTTGTTGCTGTTTTTCTTTATTTTTTTTTTTTTTGGCTCTGTGTTTTGTCATTTAATTGCAAAAGTTCATTCAACAAGATATAAAAACTGAATTAAATTTTTTTTATACAAAAAGTATAATTAACGAATGAATGAATCCTAATCCAATTGTTTTTGTAATGCTTTTGAATTTAAATTTTGCAAACGCTTATAACTATATGACTAATCAATAATTTATCATAGAGTTTTAATGCCATATAAAAGAATGTCGTGAAAAAAGTTAAACGGAAAGCTTTCTTAACCCACAAAAAAGTTATTTTAGATATTTCCTGTAATAAATGTCATGCTATTTATTATATTGTTTTCTTTGACATGTGACTATAGAACGAAGTTTCTTAACCATTCTTTTATTTGCCTAACACTTTGTCTTCTTACTAATAAAACTACACAGCTCTTTGATTGAGTGTTATAAAAATATATGACAACATTGTGATAAACTGATATCATTTTTTTTTATAAAGGGAAGGGCCATTTACATTATATAATAGAATTAGAGTTTATTGTTGTAATTTAATTTATTGAAGATGTGTAATATTTTGTGTATTTGGATGTAAAATAAAAATAAATTTAATGAAGATAAATCATGAAGAAACTGGAAAATGAATATAAATAATGTATAAGCAAATTTTAAATTTAGCAGATGCACAGTGGGACGGCTTCGTAAATTTTTGTGCAAAAACAAAAGGTAGTAGTTGCTGACAATTGAAAGTTGGCACTGAAAAGAATGGAGTTTCATTAAAATCGGCCATGCCAAAAGTTGCCACTAGTACACACTATTGCGATTTCACAAAATGTCATAGTGTGTCCTCGGCATAAGAATAACGCTGTTAGGACATAGGAGGTAATTGTGCAAAGAAAGACTGTATTTACCATCTACTGATGTTAAGGGAACGTATTCCAATCACGATATTTCTTTCAGTGAAATATTATTTTTTTTATTTTTACAACCTGGGTCTCGGAAATTTGTTTTAAATTATGAAATTAGATGTTTTTCCTATGTAATTGTTTAACTGTCTTTATTTCTTCTGAACTATATGAAAAAATAATTATACACAAAACGATGCCAACTTGCTTAAAATTTTATGATTCGAAGACATTATTTTTATCTATTACAAAAAAAAAAAAAAAAAATGCATTTGCTGGAAAGTCGGAGACTTGATTTTTATTATTGCCAATTTTTTACCAAATGTTAATAAATTGTTGCTTTATTAAATATTTGAAAAAAGTTTGCATACTTTAGTTTCCTTCAAACATTTAACGAAAAGCTGTGTGACTTTTACCAAGAAATATATAGTATTATTCCTGTAACAGGAATCTTAAAAAGCGGGGCTACATAAAATCAAATATAAGTTAATTTTTAAAGGCTGATAGACTTCAACATACTTTCTTAATTGTTTTTGCTATTTATGAAGATATGCTTTATTTTTCAAGTAAAGGGTGTTTTTTATTGAGGTATAGAACTTTAAGTTGGCATCACTTTTTTAACTGGCGGCCATTTTGTCAGCTGTCAAGTGATTAATATTTAGTTTGGTTTGCCATTTCATCATGAACAGGTTGACAAAAGAACAACGCTTGCAAATCGTGCAAATTTATTTCGAAAATAATGGTTCAGTTCGCGAAGTTTACCGCAAGCTCCGTCCATTTTATGGTCGACATAATCGTCCATCAGAGCAATTAATTCGGTTAACCATGGATCGTTTTCGCACTACGTTTACTCTATGTGATAATACGCATCCGCAGAGACGTCAAACAGTGCGCACCGAAGAAACAATTGCCGCTGTAGAGCAAAGTGTTGAAGAGGACCCGAATGAATCGATTCGCCACCGTGCACAGCAATTGGAGCCGACTAACCGACTATTTTGTTCCCGAATTGGATGGCATGAATGTGGGTGAGTTGTGGTTCCAACAAGACGGCGCTACATGCCACACAGCGCACGTCACAATCGATTTATTGAAGGAAACATTCGATGAGCGCATAATTTCGCGGAATGGACCTGTCAATTGGCCACCAAGATCGTGTGATTTGACACCATTGGATTATTTTCTTTGGGGATATGTGAAGTCGCTCGTCTACGCCAACAAACCAGAAACGTTAGGGGACTTGGAAGCCAACATTCGTGGCGTTATTGCCAACATACGGCCCCATATGCTCGAAAAAGTGGTTGAAAATTGGACCTGTAGAATTGGCTTTATTCGAGCCAGCCGCGGCGGCCACATGCCCGAAATCATATTTAAACATTAATGGCATAAAATTATCCTTCCAATAAAGCTAAATTGATGGACATTAAAACTATTTTCTTGTGTTTTATTTCAATTCAAAGTTCTATACCTCTAAAAAAAACACAACAAATGATATTATCAATAAAATTTTACATGCACGAACCACTGAACGAACTGCTAGAAAATATAATTCATTTCTTGCTCCTCACAACTGCTGGTACTTTATTTTAGTTTTTCAAAAAAAAAAAAAAATTAAATAAAATTTTTTTAAGAGAATACAAATGCATATTTCTTACTAAACATCTTTCAAGAATAAAACGATTCCTTTGATTTTCGAAATTGAGTGAATGAGAAAAGGGGGTTCGACATCAGAATGCCATTGTAAGACGTATACTTAATATTTTGGGCAAGCCTTAGTTAAATATTGATCATACGCTACAAAAACAATTATTTTTTATTCAAAATAACCATATCTTAGTGCTGGAATCTGGCAGAGCATATAAAGGAAAATAGTCTACGTGTATCGGAGTTTTTAAAGTTTTTGTCAAGGTCTCGTTTAAACCCCCGCCACATTTTTATAGATTCTAAGGATTATATACCATAGGCAGCCATGTAATCCTTGCATTTTAGACTTACGGAATTTTCTGGGAAGCATTTTTGTAAAACATTTAAACCTCTTACTCTACTGAGTCTGGGATTTTTTTTAATATTTTAAGGTTAAGGGGGTAAAAATAAAAATTCTGTTAAACGTTTCAGCACATATCAAAGCTTGAAATTCATACAATTACGATAACACTATAAATATTTTCCTTGTGGTATTTTTGCCACTTTCACAAATATAAGACTAATTACGGAAATTGAACTGGGCTTAAATGTTTCAAAATAATATACGCTGTGAAAATTTTTCTCTTAGGATATTACATATACAATAGGTATGAAGTTAACCTTGAAATGGATTTTAAGTTTTGCGTGATTTCTAGTGTTAAAGTGTAATTTCAAAATTAAATTTTTTAAATATAAATTTAAGTAGCAGAGACAAAAACCAATAAATTTAGCAAAATGAATTTTGCAGTTAACAGAGCACTGTTAATCAATTAACAGTACTAGTGAAATTAATGGGAATTATTTCGGTGGATACATCTAGGAATGGGGGCTTGGACTATGCTCACTATGCTCTCATAGAAGTGATTAATTTGAACAAAGTAATATTTTCAGCAAAATTTCTGGAGACTTTTAATGATAATTGTAGAAAATATAAGAATTCTACATGTATCACACTTTAAATATATTATGCTCCTGATTGGTCTCTAAGGTGATGATTTAGTAGAATTTCTGAAATAATGCTAGAACTTTTGAAAAAATCATTCGTAAAAAGACATATTTTCGAAAGTTCCAATTCGCCCTGCTTAAGCTTTTGGTTGTTGTCTCTGCTAATTATATAAAAATTTATCTTAACACACATCAAAAAAGGTTAAAATAAAATTATTAAAACAAATTATACATCAACTAAAAAAATTTTCCTGGTACATGGACCACTAAAATTAAAATTCCTTTAGCTTGTAACGCTCTGCTTTAAAAAATCATAGCATTTAACTACAATTTCTTGAAGCCAAAAACCTTTTCATTTAAACTATTTATTTTTATTTTTATAATTACTCAAGATAATGTTTTTTCCTGCTGTTTAATTTTTCCGTCTACTACTACTTTTTTTTCGATTGTCAGCTTTAAAACAAAGGAAGGCTGTTGTTAACCTAAAAAAAAAAGTAAAGGGAAGAAAAAAAAACACAGCATGAGTACATAAAGGTAGTGAAGTAATATAACATGGACTCTATTAATGGACACTATACATTGTTTTATAAAACAATAGCTGTCACTTGCAAGTACAAACAGTATGAAGTAGAACCGATTAAATAAATTGTAAAGATAAAGACTTAAAAAATAAAGTTGAAAGGAAATTAAAAAAAAAATAAATAAAGTAATAAAAAAAGGAAAGGTTTAATGTCCATACTGAAAATAAACAAGTCATCGGAAAAATAAGAAAAATAAATTATTTTATTAAATTTTTAAACATTTGCATAATCAAGTGAAAATATTAGGCTGTTTGATTTTGGCAATGTGCTTAATATTGACTTTAAATAACTTTCTTCTTAGTTTTGAAAAAAATTTCAATGAAAAATTAAATAAATTTTTTTTAATCAATTTTATTTTTTCAAAAGGACACTAATAGGGCATTTACATAAAATCTAGCATATTTTAATTAAAATCCTTATGAAAATCTATACCGTTTAAGCCATGTTTTTTGACATTTATCAAAGTTTTTTTATCCAAAACAAAACCCATTAACCGAAAAATTTCCAAAACTACAACCAAACAATTCACAAACCTTTTTGAGCAGAGCGTAGCTAATTCACTCATCTTTTTTATAAATATGTTGCACAGGTTGGTAAAAAATAAACAAAAATATTAGATTTTGAGTAGATTGTCTACAAATCTACTCACAAACTAGATTATGTTTTGTATGGGAAATCAAGTAAAAAGCAGTTAGATTTAGCTCGAAAACTCGTAAGTACTAGTACTTTGATTGGATTTTCAATTATTACTGTATACTGTCTTTTGGCACAAAGCCTTGGATATTTTTATCGTTTAAGTTGTTGGCTTTGTAATAATAATTTAATTGAAATATAATTTAAGATTCAATTAAAAAAATAATTAAGGATTTGGCAAGGATAAAATTATGAAATTTATTGAAATATTTTTACAAATACAAAAAAGAAAATAAAATAAATTAAGATTTTAGTAATTTTTAATTAAAAATTACAAAAAAAAACATTATAATTACTAAATAAGCAAAACTAACCAATTTAAAATATTCATAGTACTCGTAATCACAACAATTAACTTTTTATTTGAATTACTTCTTATTTTTTAATTACATTACATTTTTAGAAGTAACTGTTTTTTTTAAGAAACAAGAAAAAATTTCCTTTTTTTAAATGCCGCATTATCTCCAGCTTAACTTTTAATTAAACTTAAACACCTATACAGCAAAGCATGAACTCTTTGTTGGCATTTTTTTTAATATCTTAAATATTTTCCAAGAAAAAGCTCATTACTACATTCTCCCATTAAAAAAAGCAAATGAAAAACAAATGCCTTTTAGCGCTTTATATTAATATGAGTTATTTTATGGCATTTATTTATTCTTATTGAAAAATATAAAAATTAGTCAAATTATGGTTAAGCTGCCTACTCTAATTGTGTATATAATGAATGGCAGCCAGTTCTTTTTTCATACTCTATCTATCTCATCTTCGTAAAACAAATGATTTTATTCTTTTTTTTTCTAGTTTTATTTTTGGTTGTATAACGAATGCCTTTAATATAATCATAGCGATGATGCTGACGGTACATCATTCTAAGCACATACATATGCACATATGTACGCGCGTGTAACACTTTCGATTGTGACAGCAATCATTTGCAACAAATTCTACTTTCCCTTTACAAGTACAAACATGAGAAATGTTTGTGTATATATGCGCACAAGTTGTTTGTTAAACAAGAAGGCTGTCGCAAGCGTATTAAGTACAACTGTTTCTAGATATATTAGCTTCATTTCATACATAAAACATGTAACATTGATATTAGGGTGTTGCCAAACTGCAATTTCAGCGGGAATATGATAGAGTGGTTATTAAAACTTATTTTAAATATTTTCTATTTAAAATTAATTTATTTGATTTTATTTGATTTTATTTTATTTTATTTTATTTATTTTATTTTATTCTATTTTATTTTATTTTATTTTATTTTATTTTATTTTATTTTATTTTATTTTATTTTATTTTATTTTATATTATTTTTTTTTTTATTTTATTTTATTTTATTTTATTTTATTTTTTTTATTTTATTTTATTTTATTTTATTTTATTTTATTTTATTTTATATCATTTTATTTTATTTTATTTATTTTTATTTTGTTTTATTTTATTTTATTGGATTTTATTTTATTTTGTTTTATTTTATTTTATTTTATTTTATTTTATTTTATTTTTTATTTTATTTTATTTTATTTTATTTTATTTTATTTTATTTTTTTTATCTTATTTTATTTTATTGGATTTTATTTTATTTTATTTTATTTTTTATTTTATTTTATTTTATTTTATTTTATTTTATTTTATTTTATTTTATTTTATTTTTTTTATTTTATTTTATTTTATTGGATTTTATTTTTATTTAATTTATTTTATTTTATTTTAGCTTATTTTATTTTATTTTATTTTATTTTATTTTATTTTTTTATCTTATTTTATTTTATTGGATTTTATTTTATTTTATTGGATTTTATTTTATTTTATTTTATTTTATTAAATTTTATTTTATTTTTTTTATTTTATTTTATTTTTTTATTTTTTATTCTATTTTATTTTATTTTATTTTATTTTATTTTATTTTATTTTATTTTATTTTATTTTATTTATTTTATTTTATTTTAATTTACTTTATTTTATTTTATTTTATTTTATTTATTTGTTACCACCTTATTAAATGTTGTTAACATGCTTTTTCCAATGAACTCTAAGTACATACTTTGGCATTATTTTTCAAATATGACATGTTACAAATCACATGACATAAGAACATAAGCGACTTAATCATATTTGATGAAGATGAGGATTATACTGGTAGCTGGTTCCACTTGTACTGTGTAAGCTACAAATAGACATGCAGACATCTACAACTGTGATCGACTACTGCTGCAAATGCGACACTTGCAGTCACTTATTCGATGGTAAAACAAAGCTAATGAGTTGGTAGTAAACAATGTATTTTTCTTTGGAGCAAGAATTGTTAAATTTTCATAATCTTCTATCATTTTTATATCTATAATTTGTTTCAAGTGCCATTATGATGACTGTTTTAAAATCCCTTGCATACTCAAATTTATTTGATGTATTTTTTTAAAGATAATATTTTGTTGAATACTATGGAAACCCCGCATTTCAATCCAAATGTAAACAACACTGTAATTCTATGTTTTTACTAATGTCAAATCCTTTTGCGCCTAATTTTTCTTCACTTGAGATAGAAACGTGCTTTAAATCACATCTTAACTTTTAATCACTCATGTCATATTATTGAATAAACTTTATATTATATTATATTGAATTATACGACACCGTGTTTCACTGCGTATTGGAAGATTTGCGACTGTAAAGCAAGGTTTGATCCAACAAAGGTTATGGGCCCAGGTGACAAACAGCTAGAAATAAAATAGTGCAGTATCTTAATACGGTCATACTTAAAATTCACTAAAGGTAAAAAGTGAGATTAGTTTATTGGTGTCGTTTCGGTTTTTATTGTTTTGTCCGGTGCTGAAAAACAAGGAAAATGTCGTCTGCTGTATCCAACATAGAAAAGCTCAACGGAGATAATTATGCAACATGGTGCATACAATTAAAGAGTTTGCTGGTAACAATGGATTTATGGAACACTGTTGTCGAAGCTTGTCCAAAGGAGAATCCTGCGTCATGGAAAGCGACAGATGTCAAGGCTCTAGCAATGATCACTTTGAGCGTAAAACCCTGTCAATTGATTTACATAAAAAACTGTTTGACTGCGAAAGATGCTTGGAATGCTTTAAGCTCAATGTATAAAACTGACACCGCATCCAGAAAGGTGAACCTGTTTAAGAGGTTAGTGCGTTTTAAAGTTAATTCTAATGAAAAATTTGCTCCACAATTAAATGAGTTTGGTTCGATAATTGACGGCTTAAAAGAGATTGGAATAACACCAAATGAAGATATGTTGTCCATTTTATTATTGTGTAGTCTTCCCGAAGAAATGGAAAGTTTTGTAGTGGCTATAGAAAGTCGTGATTCGTTGCCCGAACATAATAGATTAATTGCCAAAATTTTAGAAGAAGAAATGCGTCAAAGTAATAAAGTTGTTGAAACAAATGAAACTGTATTCGCTGCAAATTCACGAAAAGATAAAAGAAATAAAAGAAATTTGAACAGCAACAACAATTATAAATGCAATGATGTTAAGCAACAGCAAAAATCAAGTCATAAAAATGAAAAGAAAAACAGAGATGGTAACGTATACATTAACAGCAATATTAAATGTTTTAAATGTGGTAAAAAAGGCCACATAAGATCTCAATGTAAAGATAGTAATGATAAGAGAGATAATGACTTTGCTTGCTCTTTGAAAGAACCAAATTTGAATTTAAGAGAGTTGTGGATCTTAGACAGTGGTGCATCGTCACATATGGTTAACAGTAAAGAGTATTTTGAGGAGTTAACAGAAGCAAAACAAAAAATCTTCTTGGCTTCAGGCGAAATAATTTATGCAGAAGGAATTGGAGACATAAAAGTCAAAACTAATTTTTGCACACTAACGTTAAAAGATGTATGGTATGTTCCTCAATTACACTCAAACTTTTTGTCAATAAATAAAATTCTTAAAGCTGGTCACATTGTTCAATTTGCCGAAAATAAAGCAACAATGAAAAGTAAACAAAACAAAAATATTTTAACAGCTGAGTTAGTAGATGATTTGTTTATTGTAAATTTGGAAAAAGTTAAAGATTTTGAAATTGTAAATGGTATAATTGACGAAAAAGTCGTAAAAAAGTGGCACCAAAGGTTTGGTCATATAAATTTTAATGACTTAAATAAATTAGTTATGAAAAATATGGTGAATGGTCTTGATATCAGAATACCTAAGTCAATGGAGTGTTTAACCTGTGCAGAAAACAAAATATGTGCAAAGTCATATAAAAACTATTCAAGTATACAAACGAGTGACGTTTTAGAGCTGGTGCATACAGATTTATGCGGACCAATTGGTGTAAGATCTGTGGGAGGCTCATCGTATTTCATAACGTTCATTGACGACTACTCGCGTTATATATCTACATATTTTCTAAAACAGAAGAGTGATGCTTTTAATGCATTCACACATTTTGCTGGGCTCGCGGAGAAGCAGACAGGCCGCCAAATAAAAATTGTTCGTAGCGACAATGGTAAAGAATTTGTTAATTCGAAGTTTAAACAATATTTTAATGAAAAAGGTATTATCCACCAAACGACGGTTGCGTACTCACCACAACAAAACGGTGTCTCGGAGCGTGCGAACAGAACTCTTGTGGAAATGGGTAGGTGTTTGTTAAACTTGTCGGGTTTACCACATAGTTTATGGGGCGAAGCCATAAATACGGCTACTTATTTAAGAAATCGTGCTACAACAAAAGTAATTGGTGACGTTACTCCATATGAAAGATGGTGTGGGAAAAAGCCATCAGTGTCTCATTTAAAAATTTTCGGTTGCGACGCAGTGATGTTAAATAAAGGTCCAAAGCCCAAAGGAGGCAAATTTTTACCAAAAGGCACAAAAATGAAATTCGTCGGTTATCAACTTTGCACAAAGGCATATCGTTTATATAATCCAGAAACAAGACAAATATGTATTGCTCGTGATGTTTTGTTTTTTGAACAGTCTTTCCAAAGCGTTTCAAATGTACAAAAGGACATAAATGATGAACTTAATTGTGAATTATTTAAAGAAAATCAAAGCAGAATTAATGATGATCAACAAATTGACGATATTGATGACGAACAAGATAATGATAATGAAAGCGAGTTGCAAGCTGCTGATGAAGAAAGTGAACAACCGAGAAATGAAATGGAAGATGAAGAATCTGAGATGAGTAGTGCAACAGATAGAGACGACAGTCCTATTGTAGAAAAAAAGAGAAAACGAGGCAGACCAAAATTGTTAAGAGCTGGAGGTAAGGGCAGACCAAGAAAAATTTATTGTACTGAGTCTGGGCCCCAAATCCTGAATTCAGTTATTGAGAACCCTCATACCGTGGCAGAGGCTCTAAATGGTAAAAACTCTGATAAATGGCTGGAAGCTATGAATATTGAATACGAGTCCTTGATTAAAAATAAAACCTGGGAGCTGGTCGACAAACCAATTGGAAAAAACATTATTGGGTGCAAATGGGTCTTCACCTTAAAACATAATCCTGATGGTACAATTGAAAAGTATAAGTTGAGACTAGTGGCTCATGGTTGCTCACAAAAGCATAACATTGATTTTCAAGAAACTTTCGCTCCTGTAGTACGACATTCTACTATAAGATTATTGTTAGCATTGGCAGCAAGGCACAAATTGCTTGTGAACCATGTCGACATAGTGGCAGCATACTTAAATGGCAATTTAGAAGAAGAGGTGTATATGTATCAACCACCCATGTTTGAAGTTAATGAGTATCCCAAGAAAGTTTGTAAGTTGAAAAAGGCTCTATATGGACTAAAACAAGCCGGACGTGAATGGAATAAGCGAATAAATGATATTTTACTAGAAATGGGTTTTGTAAGATGCAAGTCAGACACTTGTGTGTATATAAAAGAACATGAAAACAATATTTGCATAATTGCTTTATATGTCGACGACATGTTAGTAGCATGTTCAAGCGAATTGCAAATGAAAGAAATAATTTCCAAATTAAATAATTCGGTAGAAGCTATCGACCGTGGTCCTATTTCATTTTACCTGGGAATGGAAATTAATCGTGATGGTCTACGAGGAGATATATCCATTCATCAAAAGAAATATACTGAAACACTATTGGAAAAATGGGATATGAGAGAATGCAAGCCAGCAGCAACACCTTGGGCTAGTGGAACTATTCTGAAAAAATGTGCGGAAAATTGCGAGAATTTGGACACAAAAAGCTATCAAAGTTTAATTGGTGGTCTCATGTATTTAGCCGTGATCAGCAGGCCTGATTTAATTCATGTGGTTTCTAAGTTGTCCCAATTCAACTCTCATCCTCACAAGGAACATTTTCAAGCTGCGAAATATGTGTTGAGATACCTGAAGAAGAATCCTGTTGGTAAAATTAAATTCTCAGTTAATGTAGACAAGTTTTTATGTTTTACAGATTCTGACTGGGGTAGCGATACGCATGACAGAAAGTCATATTCTGGTCATGTGGTTCTCTTGGCTGGTGGTCCTATAGCGTGGGAGTCACGTAAACAACCAGTTGTGGCCCTTAGCACCATGGAAGCTGAATACATAGCTCTATGCCAGGGGACCAAAGAAGTTGTTTCTGTTCGTAGTTTGATAGACGAGATAGGTTTTAAGAAGTATACTTTCAACCCTACTTTAATATTATGTGATAATCAAGCTGCATTGTTTATGGTAAAGAATCCAATGGTTCAGCGGAAAAGCAAGCATATCGATATTCGGTATCACTACATCCGAGAGAAATATGAAGAGAAGCTGATTGATATAGAGTACGTTCCGTCTGATGATAACGCAGCTGATATTCTAACAAAAGTTTTAAGCAAACAGAAACACATAAGCGGTTGCAAACTTTTGCAAATTGACTTTTAAATTTGTGGTACATTTGGCTTGAGGGGGAGATTGTTGAATACTATGGAAACCCCGCATTTCAATCCAAATGTAAACAACACTGTAATTCTATGTTTTTACTAATGTCAAATCCTTTTGCGCCTAATTTTTCTTCACTTGAGATAGAAACGTGCTTTAAATCACATCTTAACTTTTAATCACTCATGTCATATTATTGAATAAACTTTATATTATATTATATTGAATTATACGACACCGTGTTTCACTGCGTATTGGAAGATTTGCGACTGTAAAGCAAGGTTTGATCCAACATATTTTAATAAAAGAAAAAAATAATGCAGACAAATTGATAATCTTCTTAGCGCCATTTTCACAACATGCCTTTATTTAAAGGTAGGATTTTGTCTAGCCGATAATAGGATTTGCATTATTAATTCTTCATTTATTATTTTTTTTACCTAATAAATATTATTATTATTGATAGTAATAACAATAAAAAATTCAAGATAAATAGTGCAAAGATATTTATTGTGCAGACAAAATCCTACCTTTAAATAAAAGCAAGTTGTGAAAATGACCCTAAAAAGATTATTAATTTTTCGAACAGTCTTTAGTATTGGCTAATAAGGAATTACAAATAGTCATAATTCATTTAGTTTAATATTATAACATAGACATTTAGTGTGACTTTTCCAGTGTGAGATTAAATTTGGTTTTAGTTGCTAATTAGCTTTTCTTAAACTGAGTTTAATCTAGGATTAGGTGGCGTAAATGACACTTTCAAAATCATACACTTACACAGTGCAAAACTTTTGATAACATGTTTTATTGCAAACCATCATTCTAAGCGCAATGAATTTTATTCATTATAAAACTTTGAAGATCAGCAATATATTTTAAAAGTAATTAGCTATTATTGTAAGCAAATTTAAATATTTTTTTTTTTTTTTTTGATTATTGTATTTTTGCACTTTACTCATTTTAATTGTTAATACTTAAATAACATATCACATTGCGAAGCCTTGAAAAAATAGCATATTATATATAATTTATTTTTCTGCTAAATTTGCTCAAATTTTAACAGTTTTGAGTGCTTTAAAATTTTTTTAAAACCTTAAAAAATTAGATACAACTCAAGAGTATAATAGTTATTGCTTATCTTTAACAACCTTGAAAAAATTAAAAAAAAATTATATGTCACTGACTTAATAAAAAGAACATTGAATGGTTCTTTTATCGCACTTGTGCTTAATTCTTTGTGAAACATTAGGCAAATGCTTTTCTATTGTTAAACTTTATGTATCAAACACAAAAGACAAACTTAGGCAATAAGAAAATAATACTTGCATATTAGGTGTGGGCTCAAAAATTCTCAGTAATTTTATGCCCAATGTTAAAAATCGAAATTTTGTGACAACAGGAAATCTATAGTTAGTAAAAGTGAATTAATTTCTTAGAGCTTTTAATGCAAAATAATATGTCTGAAATATAGATTTAGTGCTGCGAAATTTTTTATAGAAAATTTAAAAATTAATAACATTGTTTTAGATACAGTCCTAATAAAGGAAATTTATTTAGAAATAAGCTTACTGCCAGTTTATTAAGCCATGCAAAAATTCTCGGCTGTCTATTTATAAGGGAACAAAAAAACAAAGTGCTTTGTTTTTGTTTTCAATGTAAATAGCCAGACGAGAATTTTTACATGGCTTCTATGAACTGGCAGTTAATCTAGTTTAACTTAAAAACTTGCTCTTGAATTGTGAAATAGTCATGAATTAAAGAACAATAATTTAAACAAAAACAGTATTAATCTTCTAATGAATTTATTTAAAAAATGTCTGCTCTCTAGAGGTAGAGGTTTCACCAAATAAAATTCTTTCGCATTATAAACTAGGAAATTACGAATAAATCCTCATGAAATTCATTCGCAATATAAACTAGAAAATTATGAATAATTCCTCATAAGTAACTTTAAAGAAGCTTCTTTAGAGTTTTGACATTAATCAAATAAATTAGCAAAATATAATTTAAGTCCTGAGGGAACCTAAAGAATTAACTTAAAAAATTTAAATTCAGAAGGTCTGGCTGGTATCATTGTCAATATGTTTTACATTAAATTTAAAATTATTGTTGCTGTTTATCAAACAAAACACGTAAAAAGCATTTGGGGCAATTTTTTTCCCTTATTTTTGCTTTTATTTACTGGCCTGACCTGACCAACTTCAAAATATATTGAAATTAAGAAAACTTGAAAAAATTCCCAATACACGCCTAAATGTATCAAAAATAAATAAGACCAAAAATTTTATTTTTTATTTTCAAAATGAAAAAAATAGGTTATTTTGCAAAAGTATGCAAATTCACAAAATTTCAAAAACAACAAATTATTTAACTAAATCCAGCAAAATTTTTAAAGTATCAAATTCAATGAAATGATAAGTCAAAAAAAGTTTGTCATATTCATGGAAACATTTTAGAAACTCTAAACTTTTTAAAAGCGGAATAATGTTTATATATTGATACCCAAAAATACTCGAACAAACCATAAAAACAGATATTTGTTAAACAAAAAGGGATTGTTTAGCTAAAGAACGAAATACACATGCGCATATATAAACTGTAGCAACAATAATAATGAAATAGCTTCTGCTTCAGTGATGCCAACTGAGCCCTTTTAGGGCTAGATTTAGCCCGTTTTCAGTCAGTCAAAACGCGAATAAAAAATGTTTAGCCCCAAACTAAAAAAGGCGCAAACCTAGCACTTTTTACAATAATCTTTCAGCTCTTTTAGCCCCTTTTTAGTTTTTGCTCGATATGGCTACATTTAAACTTTTGCGAAGTTTTTCTTCATTTAATCTAGCAAAATAAAATGAGTAAAAAGTCGATATTGCTTTACCAATTTAAAACAGAAGAACAATATAGAGTAATCTTTTATTTCTTCCAAATTTTTTATGCTTTGAAAGTTATTCAGTACAGCCTAAAACAGATAATGTATGTTTTTGGAAGAGCGAGAAACCGAAATTTTATTTAATAACGGCCAATTTTAAATGTATCTACTTACATATGTAAACATACATATGTATTTATATATATCTATCATATATGTATGCATATGCTAACTATTTTATCTACGTATGTACATACCTTATGAAATATGTACAAGCTATGTATGTATTGTATGTATTTATATTCTAATAAATTACTTTACTTAAATTGATTTTTTTTATTTTCAACAGAACAATTTTAATACTAGCCCCTTTTTGCGCTTTTTCGAAAAATTTTACTATTTTTTTATTTTATTTTTGAATATTTTTTCAATTTAGCCCTTTCTAGCCCTTTTTTCAAAAATTTTTACGCGTTTTGAGTCTCAAAAGTTGGCATCACTGTTCTGCTTGTTAAAAAGTGCACACAAAAATAAAAATAAATAAAATTAAATACAAAAAACAACCACAATAAATTGCTTCTATAATGATGTATATAAAGACGGTTTCAGACTATAATACAAGTATTAATACTTTTGACGAAAATGTTTCTCTGATCTAATTTCTGTTTAAAAAATTTCAAAAAACAATAACAACTCAACATGTCAGAGTTGCATTTTCCACAAAAGTATTAATACTTGTATTATAGTCTGAAACGGCTTTAAGCACATACATAGTAAATACGTGAGCTAATGACGCAAGCATTAAGCACCCCATACACGTTTCAATTCAATTGTGAATTCAGTCTTTCAATTGAATTGATTCTTGGCCATACACTTCATAAACTGAATTGAAAGATTTTCATTCAACTGTCAAATTTATATTTTTTTACAAATAAAAATTTAAAAATTTAAAACTTCTATTGTATTTATTCATTTATTTTTATATTTTATATTTAGAATTCAATCAAATTAAATACAATTTAAAAAAAAAATAACTTTTTCTATACAAAATAAAGATACAAACATAAATTTTGACAGCTAATCGAGAGACTCGAACACACAGTACAATCGAATTGAAAGATTTACTAGTCAACATGAAAAATCAAAATCTTTTGATTTTTCTGCAACCAACTCGATAACACGCTTTGATTTGGACAACAACCGACTCAATTGAAAATTGAATTGAATTGTGTATGGGCTGCTTTAGAGATGCTGCTGAGGTTGTCTAGACATTGTTGTCACATTCTGGAAGCCTCGTATGAAGTTTAAAAAGGGCGAAGCATGTGCTGGCAGTTCAGTCTATCTACCATAAAGTCAGTCTGAAAGTTCAGTTGATTATTCTAAAGAGTTATCTAGAGTTCAGTTAATTATTGTGAATGAAGAGTAAATACCAGTTGGAAGTGTGTAAAATATAGCAAAAGTGTGTAAAATATAGGCAGTGAGTCATTATTGTTGTAGAAACAATGAACGTGGGCAGAGTGAGTGTAGTTTAAAACAGGGAGGGGGTATTGCTTCAAAACCCACTCAGCAAGTTATGTGAGACGTATATATACAACAGCGGAGTAGACGTCATGGCAACCAATTGCGAATAATTTAAATAGCTCAAGTTTTTTGTGTGTATTTAAGCTCTTGATTTTATTAGACACGTGTAAGTACTAAGTGTCTTTCTTAACCCTTATTAGTATACTGGGGTCTTTTGTTCTTTGCAAATCTTCGAGTCTACAGAAAAGGGTAAAAACGTAACAATATATTAAAAAGCTCAAAAATTTAATAATACCCAGCTAAAAAAATTATATATGGTCCATATATTTTTAATATATGAATGTATATAATTATATATGAGTATGTATGAATTCATGTATGAAAATATATGGGATTATACATGCGAAAAGTATTATATATGAATTGATATATGGACTAATATATGAAATGTATTATAATATATGAGTTCATATGTGGAAATTTCATTATAAAGCTCTTCATATGTGGATCCATATATAAAAATAAAATTTAATATATGGAGCCATATAAGAATGTATGCATACATGATATCTCACATAAGATCGTTTTTGCAATCAAAAAAGCTTGGTATTTTATCACTGGTGAATTGAAAATCCATTAGCAAATACATACGGTATGCAAAGTTTACATGCATACCTTCAACGTTTAAAAAATTAAAACTTTGTTAAAAAAATCATTCTTTTATGATTTTATACATTTTGGCCCCATTCAATATATAAAATAATCAGTCATTAATTTTATAGAAAATAACAGAATTCTCTAGATAAGAAACAAAGTTCATATAACTGCGAAAAATTATATTGAAAACTATTATTAGACGATTATTTTTTCTTTTATAATTAATTGCATTAGTTTTTAATCTGATCTCTTAAATTAAATTTTATGTACGAATATGATTTTTGTGTTTTTTAAATAATTGATTCACCTTTTGACTTAAAATGAGGAATGAAATGACTTTTAGTTCGTTTTTCATTATTTGTCCAAACAAATGTTTCATTAAATATAACCTCTCTGTTCAAAATTTAAAAAAAGTAATTTTAGTACATATATTAAATTGTTGTACAGCAGTGAGCTTTTGTGAATCAAGAAAATATGTATATGAACTTTGCATACTGTAGAGGGAATATATGCACATACATCTATGAAAATTTATGAATATATACAATCATATATGCCCATATACCCTAATTTTTCGGATCCGAACCACATATGGCATATCATATATGCTCCATACATATTTTTTTAGCTGGGTATACAAGAAAAAATATATAAATAAAAAATCTCAAAAATCTTGTCTTTAAAATATTTAAATTTTTTTTTTTGGATTTTGTAGTAATAAGCCAATGTATGCAGTATGTGTTCACGGGTTGCAATCAGCTATTCAATGTTATGCTTGAACTTGTTATTGGTTAGGTAATGCGTGCGGCATATTTAAAGCTGCAAATGTACAAAAATGTTAACAAAATTAACTTTAAAGGCGTAAAAACTTTTCATTTACATCCACTGCTAAGCTTATTTTGGGCCAAAAACTTATGCGCTGCACAATGTCAGTAGAAAACACCTATAGATCGACAATTTGTATTGAAAAAAAAAATAGGAAATCTTTTTTTTGTTTGACTTGGATTATACGAAAGTTCGAATTTTTAAGAAGCCAAATTACTTGTGATAATTTCTAAGAAACAAAGAACGCCAAAGTTAAGTGTAAATACTCTGACACACTAGCAGAACGGAATATTATGCAATTTTTGAGGGACCGTACAATTTTAGTGTTAAAAAAAAAACAATAAAATCATTAATTAAAAAAAATAAATAAACCAATGAAAAGTCTTAAAATGAAATAATTCACCCAAAAAAAACCGACTTCAAGTGAAAGAAAAAACTTAGAGTTATGTGAAAAAAAATAAATTTTAAAGGAGGTGCTTCACCTATTTTGGAGCTCAAGGTCTGTTTCGTAAAAATGGGTTAAATTCTACCATTGGAAATATAACAATAAATTTTAATGAGCGTAGCCTTGTCAATTTCCCAACTTTAAAATTGTATAGTTACAAGAATAAGTAGAATATCAGAAAATCAAATAAATAAAAATTCTGGCCGTGTTTCGCCCACTCTAAAGCTATGTACAGACGATTGTCAGATCTTACAATATTGTCAGATCTGGCAATGTGCTGACAATGTACAGGCAATCGAAAATTGCCAGCACAATATTCCTTGTCAGTTCATACGGTTGTCAGGAAATCTTACAATTTATTGCCAGACGGTTGTATGACAATAAATTCATTTGACAAAATCGTCAGTAGAAAAATTGTCAGTTCACACGGTTTTTATATGCAAAAATTGTTAGATCTGTTGTTATGTGTTGCCAGACTTAAAGCATTTGTTAGAAATTCTAAAATATTTATCGTTTGTGTTTGTTTTAAATGTAAAAAGTGAAAGTATAAATTATTATGGACCATAAAGAAGCAATTACAATGATTTTGTCTGCATATATTTTATTATAAATTTTTTCTTTAAAATCAAGCATGTGCAGTGTTGCCCATAGAAAGAATTCTCTTACAACGACGCCATTGTCAGATGCATAAACTTCGCACATCTGACAATATTAAAATGTCTGACAAATATCTGGCAATAATTTTACAATGTGTTCACACGATTGTAAGATGTCTGACAATATGTTGTCAGTTGCTAGTCTTGCAATGGACTGACAATGCTTTTTCTAGCAACGACGTCTGACAAAAATTGTCAGTTCATACGGTTGTAAGAAATTTTGAGCACATTTTACTGGCAATATTGTAAGATCTGACAACCGTCTCTACATAGCTTAAGACAAAAAATAGTTTTTTTTATCTGTCTTAAATGTATGAAATAACAATGTCAAAAAAAAAATCGGCTTAGAGGCCGGGTTAAAATGAAATTGGAACTGTTAATTAAGTTAGGCCTAGAAGACAAGAAAAATAAAAAAAAATTATTGTCCTATTTTTTTAATTGACTGATTATTTAGAAAACAGTTTAATTTTGAATTAATATTTTAAACGACATTTTCACAACTTTCCTTTAGTTAAAGGCAGGATTTCGTCTGCCCGATAAATAGCTTTGTATTATAACTAAAACCCCCATTTATTATTTTTTTTATTCATAAATATTATTATTACTGATAATAATAACGATAAAAAATTTAAGTTTTAATAGTGCAAAGATATCTTTAGCTAACGGAAATTTGTGAAAACGGCCTTAACTCACTTAACATTTATTTTCATGGAATTAAAATATAAAAAAGTTCTACATGTCTCTCATTATGTATAAATAAATAATGTAGTACTATATTTCGAATGCTTGACTTTGTGTTTGCTGGGTAGCTCTGCAATTTCCATACAATCACAGTGTCCACCACTGACTTACACTAATAGTTAGTTATCAGAATTAGCAGCTGTCTAAGATCAGACTCAGAATTTTTGACTACAGCTTACCTAATTTTTTAGCGGCATAATTTATCGTTCTCAGTTTTGGGACTTTTGGCTATTTAAATTTTCTTCTCTTCTTTATAAACTCACATAATTAATAAAAATATTTCATTCAATAAGAAATGAAATTACTGAACTTAAGCCTGGTACGGAGTTCATACGGAATTTCAGGTTCTCATACAAACTGTATGTAAAAAAAAATTACGAAAATTCAGGTTGGTAAATTTCATAAAGGAATCTCCATTTGCTAGTATGGAGTTTCAAAAGAAAAATACACGGAATTTTTGAAATTTTCACCTATCTTAGGGATGTTATAAATATAAGTGGAGACTTTTTCCAGGCAACTGAAACAAAAATTTATGATCATACAATTGTTTGGTCACGGAATTTTTGACATTTCTAATTTTCATCAATTTGTGATTAATTTTTAGTGCTTTTGTGTGTTTTAAATTGAAAAATAAATGAATTTTTGTGTATTCTCCAGAAAAACCTACACGAATATTTTTCCGTGTAGAAATAAATATAAATTAACAAACGTGAAATTCCGTAAGAACTCCGTACTGGGTTTTAAGAACGATTAAGAAACTATTTCTGATTAAAATTCCATACAGTTCAATTAAATCTAAAAATTTTTCAGGTTAAGGTTTTTGTTAAATGATTTTTTCCTAAGATTTTTGAATTGGCTTAAAAAATTATGATGGGTCTGTTCTCACAACAAAGTTATTTTTTCTTGTTTCTTGTGCATTATCCAAATACTGAGTTTTATTTGAATATTACAAATATCGGCTTAGAGTAAGTAAGCTTCTATAAATATTTTTCTATTGTGATAAAAATTTCTTTAACAAATAAATAGTATGGAACGCATTTTAAACCTTATATAAAAGTTTCTCTTTTTCTTTACCCTCTTAAAAGCACGCAAATGCAATTATTCACTTGTATCTACGCTACGCCAGCAATGAATGAATTATCATAAATAAATGGTTTGTTGCACTTATTGCACATTTAAGTAAAATCAGGCTGCTGGCATTTAGCGTGTCTGTTCTTGCGCCTAAAAACCAAAAAACAATATATAAATTTTTTTTAATTTGATCATTGAGTCACGTTCAAAACATCATTGTTAACACTTGTCTCTTAAATGGCTAAAGTAAAAAAAAAATCAAGCCAACATAAAGCAAGGACTAAAGACATTTACGCGTTTAAATGCTAAAGCAATTGGCATGCCCTTGCATCACAGAGGCCCACATAAATCACAGCAACATAACAAACAGCATGACACACACAGAGAGAGAGAGAGAGAGAGAGTGAGCGAGAGGGAGAGCTGCATCAGTAGCAAGTACGTGGTGCTAGAAAAATATATTGTAAATTTATGTAAATTTTATTTAAGAGGACATGCTTGGTTTTTTTTCTACTTCGTTTCCTCTTCTTGTCATGCTGGTCTTAGCCGCCACACACAGTCAGCATAGCAGCGTTTGCTGGAGTCTAAATGTGGCAACAATTCAAATATGTTGCATGTTTAACATTAAGTGTACATAAATGTACTTATTTTAGAGACAAAAAACAACAACAGAAACATTAAAAAAAATGCTGCAAAATAAAATGTACTACATTTAAATTGGACATTATACTTAAATATTTTTGCTTTATTTTTCATTTAATACTCATTGTTTTATCATGAATATTTTATCTTCGAATAAAAAAAAAAAAAATAACAGAAGTTGCATACAAATGTTTTGTTATATTTTTAATACTACATAGCAAATGGCTATGGGACGGACATTATAAAATTTTATATCTATTGTATTATTTGCCTTGAAAACCATAACTTAATTTTACAAACTAGTTAAGATGAGCGAGCACAAGAAGAAGTCTTAAAAACAAGATTTTATCTGTTTTTATATTTACTTAGTTAAGTTAGAAAACATTCATTCATTTTAAGTCATTGCGAAGTAATAAAATTTATTGTTTGGACATTTTCTGGTGGTGTTCTTGTTCGCTAAAGGACATTTATGCAAACAAGAAAGTAATAAAAAAAATATACTTAAAGCAGTAAAGCAATAATGAAGAATTGGTTACCAGAAGTTAACTATAAGGGATTTTATTGCAGCACATGTTTGTATGTATTTATTACCTTAAGGAGTTTGTTAGATACGGCTCTTGAGGTCTGAAGTATTATTTTATATTTAATAAAGAGAATTGAACTGCTTTGTACCAAAGAAAAATTAAATAAAAAAATACAAGTTATATAAAATTTAAAATTATATAAAATTATTTTAAAATAATAATTCTGGCCACGAGAACAAAATAAAAGACGCTGGAATAAGCGATTTAAATGATTATCTATATAAAAAACTATTATAATTAAAAATATAGGGCCATAACCATAGTCATAGAATAAAGTCGGTTCGTTTTAGAAACAAGTTAAAATTAATAACCTGTTCTTAAATATTTTTCTATTATAGTCAAAAACAAAGCGTGTGTTAAGTTGAACCGACTTTAACTGGGTGCCACAGTAAATATTGGAAATTTTTCATATGATAGAAAACAAAATATAAGGAAGTGGCATCTCTGTCTCTCAACTCTCTCATCTCTCTCTCATCGGACATTGTGTTATGAAAAAGGGTTGAGTTTAAGAACAAGATAAAATAAAACAACCGAACATAAAAATAAGTTAACAAATAATTAATATAGAGCAAATTAAAAAGGTGTTTGTATTTTGTATTATTTTAATACAAAAAACTGTTCAATGATTGGATTATAAATGGTTTAAAGGAACAAAACAAGCCAAGAGATAGAAAATCATACAGACATAGATACATACATACATACATATGTGTTCTCTTTTATTTTAATGTGTTTTGTGTTGAACTAAAGAGCCAGAGTCGATGCTAATCTAGTTAAAAACAACTTCAGCATGCAAGTGCAGTTTTTCTCGTCTATGGTAGGTCAAAAGTACATGTTTTAAAAAAGTGCATTCTAAAACTAAAATAGTAGACTTTTTTGTTAACTATGGTTATGGCCCATAATAATTAAAGTAGGCCTTTGACTCGCGCACGGGGAGCTCCGTAACGGACACAGCATTTGCATGTAATACTCTACGAACTTTAGTCTATAAAATCGAATATCTTACATTATGTTCACACTTATGTGTTAAACGTCCTATTCGTGTTTAAAAGCATAAACACAATAATTTTTAGATGTTTTACCATACATTGACTTGTTTTGTTAAACATCTAAAATAAAGTGTTTTAAATTTAAACACTTCTTTAAACATGTATGCGTAGTATGTTCAGTGTGTTTTCCATAACTCTGGCAACCTTGTGTTGTTATTAAATGGCGGTACGTGAAAAAATTATATGATACACAATATCTGCTTGAAAAATATTAAATTATTTACAAAAACATTTATTGTTTAAATAAAAATAATATAAATAATATAAATAAATAAAATAAAGCAAATAAAAAATATAATTGTTCGAAATTTCTTAAAAACTCAATAATTTTTTGACAAAACGTCAATCTTAAACATCTGAAATCTAGGCGCACGGCAGTGTGCCAGGCCAAGTTCCGGCCAATGCACGCAGTATGTATATTTACAGGAAGCCATTCGAGCTGGTTTTACCCCCCTCATAACTTTGTTCCCCAAAACCGTAAAATTATGAAATTTGAATCATAATTAGAATAAATTCATATACCCTTATATGCGAACTTTGAAAGTTTTACAATGAAAGATTCTGGAGGTATGAAGGTGCATAAAGTGCATATTTTAAGACATACTCACTGACTCACTAACTCACTGATCACTCATCAAATTGATGAAGCACTTCCACTATAGCTAGAGAGCTAAGATTTGGTACACGAGTAGATCTAGGTGAGCAATGAACCAGAAAAATCTGAAAACCTAAAAATTTTAACCAAGGGGGCGGGGCTACGCCCATAAAATTAAAATCTGTGCTAGTGAGCTGAAATTTGCTACAGAGCTAAGACTAGGTGAAATTTATATAATTCATAGCATATTTCAGTGATAGGTATTGTAGCAAACAAGAACTTGGTCAAAATTTATATGTCACTTCTTTTAATTGCCGCACTTTTTTATAGGAACTTGGCCCTTTTTCACATTTATGTTTTTGTGAGAATATAATGTGAACGTTTGTGTTTAGTTTTTAGAAAACTCGACTTAAATATGTTTTAAAACATAAGTGTGAACATAGTAAACTTTTTTAAAAAAATTTAAATATGTACGAAGTAAACTTTTTTTTCAGTTTTTGTCGATTTTTTTTTAGTTTTGGGGTTTTTTTTTTGTTTTGGCTTTTCTTCTTTTTTATACCCTTTACCAAAAAATGGTAAAAGGGTATATATAGGTTCGTCATTCCGTTTGTAATTTATAGAATATTAATAAGCGAGCTATAAAGTATATATATTCTGGATCCTTATGCATAGGGAAGACGAATAAGGGATGTCCGTCTGTCCGTCTGTCCGTCTATCTGTACGTGAAATCGGTTTTCCGAAGCTCTCAGAACAGCTAGAGACTTCGTTCTTAGACTGGTGGATCAGAAATTGTCGAAATAAGATTGGTATTGAAAATCAGCAAAATCGAGCAGACGGTTTCAGAGCTGGGAGACTTAAACTTCATTTTGCCATACAAAATAACTACCGAAAACTAGTTTTTAATAATTTTTTATTAAATAAACTTATTTTATACTTCAGTATGAATAAAATTGGTATTTATAACTAAAAAAAATTAAAAAAAATTAACGAACGTTTCCAGGGTTGGAAACCTTAACTTTTTTTGTTATGCAAAAGTAACCTAATAAAACAAATTTTTCCTTCTGTGTCTATAAATTAATTAAGATTAATTAATTAAGATTGATGTAAAAAATCAGAAAAACAAAAAGGATGATTCCAGGATTGGAAAACCTGCTATTTTTGTGATATATGCAATTAACTACCGTAAACTATTTTTTTAATTATTTGTATTAAATAAACTTATTTTATACTTCACCACGAATAAAATTTGTATTTCAAATAAAAAAAAAAAAATTAAAAAATTTAAAAAGACGTTTCCAGGGTTGGAAAATTTTAACTTTTTTTCTTATACAAAAGTAATTTACTAAAACAAATTTTTCCTTCTCTTTATAAATTAAACATATATTATATCCTAAAAAGAAAAAGATTGGTGTAAGAAATCAGAAAAATCAAAAAGGATGATTCCAGGGTTGGGAAACTGAAGCTTTTTGTGCCATAAAAAATTAACTACCAAAAGATAATTTTTATTTTTTTATTAAATGAACTTATTTCATACTTTAGTACAAATAAAATTGATATTTCAAATTAAAAATTGAGCTTCAAAAAATTAAAAAGATGTTTTCAGGGTTGGAAAACTTTAACTTTTTTTATAAAAAATAACTTAGTAAAGCAAATTTTTCCTTTTTCTCTATAAACTAAAGATATCTTATATTCTTAAAAGAAAGAGATTATTGTAAGAAATCAGAAAAATCAAAAAGGAGGATTCCACGGTTGGGGAACTTACTCTATTTGTGATATAAAAAATTAACTACCGAAAACTAATTTTATTTATTTTTTTTAATTAAATAAACTTATTTTATTCTATAGTACAAATAAAATTGGTATTTTAATTTAAAAAAGTTTAAAACACGTTTCCAGGGTTGGAAAGCTTTACCTTTTTTTATACAAAAGTAACGTACTAAATCAAATGTTTCCTTTTTCTCTATAAATTAAAGATATCTTATATTCTTAAAAGAAAGAGTTTAGTATAAGAAATCAGAAAAATCAAAAAGTATGATTTCAGGGTTGGAAAACCACACTTTTTGTGATATAAAAAATTAGCTACCGAAAACAAATTTTTATTTATTTTATAAAATAAACCTATTTTATACTTCAGTACGAATGTATTTGGTATTTCAAAATAAAGAAGTTAAAAAATTAAAAAGACTATTCCAGGGTTGGAAAACTTTAACTTTTTTTATACAAAAGTAACTTACTAAAACAAATTTTTAATTTTTTACTTTAAATTAAACATATCTTAAAATCTTAAAAGAAAGAGATTGGTGTAAGAAATCAGAAAAACCAAAAAGAATGATCTCAGGGTTGGGAAAGTTACACTTTTTGTGATATGTAAAAGTTACTAAGTCTAATTAATTTTTATCTTTTCCTTTATAGATTATACATATTTTACGTTTTGGAAAGAAAAGTTTGGTGTAAAAAATTATAAAAATAAAAACCACAGCTCCAGAGCTAGAAACTTTGACCTTTTTTTCTGGATATTAAAGTAACTAAATAAAACATTTTTTTTAATTTCCTTTATTCTTTTTTTACTTAACACACTTTCTATATTTATTTAAGAACTACTAGATTGATATAAGGAATCAGAAAAATCTAATATAATGATTCAAGGATTTGTAAATTTATTTATTTTTTTGTAGATAAAAGTAACTAGGTCAAATTAGTTTTTTCTTTTTGTTTATACTTTATGTATATGCTTATGTATGTATCTCTATACTACATAAAAACACTTTCGTAAAGGGTATATAAGATTCAGCACAGCCGAATATAGCACTTTTACTTGTTTTAATTGTTTTCGTTTATGGCGATTTATTTTAGTTTTAGCAATTTTTTTTAGTTTTGCAACTTTTTTTTCCTTTTGATGATTTTTTAATTGTGTCCCTGTTTTTTTTTGCAAATCTCTTTTTGGTTTTTGGCGATTTTTTTTAGTTTTAGCGATTTTTTCGGTTGTTTTTTAGTTTAAGCAATTGTCTAGGTTATGGCGATTTTTTTTCGTTTTGCCGATTTTTTTTTGGTTTCTAGCGATTTTTTTAGTTTCTTGTCAAACTTTTTTTTATACTTTTGATTACTTTTTTGCATTTTAGAGTTTTTTTTTGCAAAAAAAAGCGTTAAATTAATGTTAAAAGTTCGCATGAAGTTTATAATCAAACATTCTCTATATTTTGACAACTTTTGTTTCTAACATCTGTTTTATTAATTACTTATGTTTCATTTTATAAACAGTAACATTAAAAAAATTTATAATATACTAGCTTTTAACCCGCGCCTCCTCTCGCGTTGGTCTGATATTTTTGAAACTAAATCTAAAATCTATGAATGTTTTACTATATGTTACTCGCTGATAATGTAAAAAACAACGATCAAAGGCGAGATAAAGACGATAAAAAATTAAATAAATTCACTGAAGTGTGACTTTGACCCGCGCACGAAGGGTTCCGTACGGACATTAGTTATGTAATTCAATACGAACTTTAGCTTATATAAAATATAGTTTCGCATCTTTTTTCGTTTTTGGGTTTTTTTCGGTTTTGAACGTTTTTTGGTTTTGGCATTGCTTGCGTTTTTTCGGTTTTGGCGCTTTTTTTAGTGTTAGCACTTTTTTCCTCGTTTTTGAGATTTTTTCGGTTTTTGGCATTTTGGCGTTTTTTTCATTTTGGCGATTTTTTTGTTTTAAAGATTTTTTTCATTTTGGCGTTTTTTTTTTTAGATTTTTGGCGATTTTTTTCAGATTTTGCGATTTATTTTAGTGTTAGAAATTTTTTTTTTTGGTTTTGGCGCCTTTATCGCGTTTTTGCGATTTTTTTCGGTTTATGATGTTTTTTTTCATTTTGGCGATTTTTGCAATTTTGGCGATTTTTTCGGATTTTGTGATTTATTTTAGTGTTAGATTTTTTTTTTAATTTTGGCGATTTTTTTTCGATTTTTGGCGATATTTTTTCGGATAGGCGATTTTATAACTTTGGGATTTTTTAATTTAAACGTTTTTGAAAATTTCAAGAGTTTGCCTCTTACGGCTTCCAAGATACAGCAAATTGTCAAAATTACATAGTCAAAATTACTTTAACTGATGAAATACCCTTTAATTTAAATTTTTTTAAATTTTAGTGCTTATTGTTGTAGTCTGTATAATAATACACTAGTTTTAAAAAATTCAAGTGTCAATATAAATACATATTTACATACAATTGTATGTATATTACGTGGGATTTTAAAATTTTTCTTTGCTCGTTTTGTAACACCCTTTCGTTTTTAACTCTGATATATTTGTTGTTATAGCGGCCAAGGATCTACATACTCTGTCCAAATTTCAGGTTCGTACCTCTTACGGTTCCTGAGAAAATAGCCTGTGACGGCCAGACGGCCAGACGGCCAGACGGAAAGACGGACACCGTAGCGAAATTAATAGGGTTCCGTACACCAAAGGTGAAAAGGAACCCTAAAAATGGAACGAAGACCGGTCTTAAAACTGTTTAAACAATGAAATCCGAAACGAAAATTGCCCTAAAAAAAATAAAAATGTGTTTTTTGGAAAAAAATCTGAATAAAAAACCGGTTTAGCGGTTTGAAAATATACTGAATATAAAAATCCAGGTTCCAAAACTTATAGAAAATAGCTTTTGTTTGACACTAGTAATGTAGCTTTAAAATCGGTTAATCGGTACACATTTAAAATATTAGTAAGGAAGGATTCTAAAGCTTTTGTCTATTCCACTTGACATAAAAAGAGCATAGAAAACCTGAAAACTCTTTTCTTGTCACTCACATAAAAATTGATTCAATATTAAAAAAAAGAAGTAAAGATTGTTTTAGGACATTCGGGTAGAGCTATGCTGCTTAGTTATATATAAAAGAGCAATGCAATAAAGTTATACAGGGTGGGCCAAAAGAAATCAAGAGCTGTAAAAGTTTAATAACTTTTTTGTTTATTAATTTTTTTTTCATTTTTTCTTTCATATTATATAGACAACACTTGGAGAATTTATAATGGAGAGGTTCACAACTGAACAGAGAACCAGAACAATAGAATTTTATTATTTAAACCAGAGATCAATTATTTTAACGCAAAGAGCATATCGTCGACATTTTAACGTCAGAATTTCGCCCTCTGAAGCGATGATTCGTTGCTTAGTTAATCGTCATCACCAACATGGCAGCGTAAGAGATTTGCCTCGAACCGGTAGACCACGTTTAAGTCGCACTGCGGAAAATATTGAACGAGTACAGCAAAGTGTTAACGAAGCACCAGAAACATCTGGCAGAAGGCGTTCTGCTCAGCTAGAAATGTCTCGTACGTCACTACGGCGCATTTTAAAAAAAGATTTACAGTTATACCCATATAAGGTGCAATTGGTCCAAGAATTAAAACCCGCAGATCATCGGCAACGTCTAAATTTTGCAGTTAAATTTCAAGAGCGAATAATTTCTCGAAATTCGGAAATTATTTGGCCAGCGCGATCGCCAGATTTGACAGCACCCGACTATTTTCTTTGGAGTTTTTTGAAGGAGCGAGTGTATGTAAACAAGCCAGAGACAATCCTTGAACTCAAAGCAAACATTGTTGCAGAAATTCTAACGCTACAGCCAAAAGTTTTGAAAGATGTTATGGAAAATGCTCTAAAAAGAGCCCATCAGTGCGAAGCTGAAAACGGTGGTCATTTAAGAGACATAATTTTTCATACTTAGTGTAAAAAAATTTCCATTTTGTATATTATATAATCTGAAAGAAAAAATAAAAAAAAGTTAATAAACAAAAAAGTTATTAAACTTTTACACCCCTTGGTTTCTTTTGGCCCACCCTGTATTATATGATGATTTGAAAATTGCCACAAATATTTCAAAATGATTCCATTTATTTACCATTATTTTCTTTTCTAGCCGAGCACGATTAAATTAATTTATTATTTGTGCTCATGTGCAAATAATTACCATAGAAAAACAAGTTGAGCAATCGTTCTCAATGTTTTTGTTTTGTTTTTGTTGCACTCACTGTAAAAACAAATATTTTGTTTCGTTTGTTTTAAGTACAAAGAAATCATAACAAAAATAGATTTATAACTGTAATAGTTTGAATTATTTTTTTTATACCAAAATTACGCTTTATCTCCTGTGTCGTGGCATAAAGAGCTTAGCTCTAAAAATGTTGTTTTTAAGAGCTCATACTTAAACATACGCTTTTTTGGACTCCTGTGTTAAAAGCATTCATTAAAAATTTATTGCATCCAGATTTGTTGCATAGTGTTATTGTTGATCAGGTTATAGAGAGACAATGGAACTGAAGTCCTGAGGTTTCAATAAATGTTCCTTCAGCTGCCAAATCTCTATGTGCAAAGAAAAGCTTTTCAAACGTATACTAAATTAAGTTTAAATATCTTATAAATTATTTGTAAATCCTGTATATTAATTTTTTTTCTTCTGTTAAAGATTTATATGTAATATATTTAAATTTTGATTTCTTTTTTATCACAAGCATTATAGATGCCAATATTTAGTTTCCTCTTGTTTTTAGTATTAAACTTCTTTTTTCTTCAAAATCCTTACTTAGCGTTTGTACAAGGATAACCATAAATATTATTACTCTAATAATAAAAAAAACGGAATAAGAAAATTCAAAATAATATTCAAAAGCACATTTTATTCGTACAAACACACAAAATAAACAAACATACTAACTTTTGCTTTAACAGCAATAACGCCATCAGCTTACCGGTCATTCAAAAGTTTTTCCTTTCTGCTCCATGCACCAACTGCTACTTGCTCACTGTCGCCGCTGAGTTTGTAAAAATATGAGAAAACTGAAAGAAATACTGAAAGTAATGCGGAAAAGGGATCACCAACTTTTATTTTTGGCAAAGTTTTATATTGCTTTGAAATTAATTTTTAAGTGTTTAGGTGGTCATGGGTGTCGGTCGGTTGTTTCGTTGGTTTGTTCGTTGGCTGTTTGCTCTGTTTGCCTCTCTTGTGTCAGTCTTTGCTAAATCTTGAAAAGCTTTTTGACAAAAACAAAAACAAAAAATAAAAAGAAAAAAAGAGCCGGAACAAGAAACTTAAATTCGTCACGGTTAAAGTTTTCTGCTGCCGTTGATTGTATAATCTTGTTTAATATGAATTTTCTTGTTAAAGTCAGTTGCTTTTTGAAATTTTTGTTATTAACAATGAATTTATTATTGCCATAGAAAAATTAGTTCTTAATCATGAAAAAAAGTTTATAAGGATTTAAGGAAAATGACAAAAAATTGTTTTGAATGACTTAAAAAGATTAAATATTAAAAGCTCTTTATCGTTAAGACATCTTTATTTTTCTTATGAATTACAAAAAAACAGCGTGATAAAAAAATCTATGGAGAATGAAATGATAGAAAAGATAATGAAATATTTAAAAGATATCGATAGAACAATAATAATATTGGCAGGTTTATAGTGAGGATTCAGATGAAATCGTGTACTGCTACTAGAGCCCTGCGCAAGACTACTTACAAGAACTTTTAAGACATAAAGGATTTTTTAAATGCTTTACTGCAGCAAAATCTTCTAAAATAAATGCTAAATAACACTGTTAGCAAGAGATTTGTTTCAGTTAGAACAGGTATAGTAGTAAAAAAGAAAATACTTCGTGACGGAAAGATTTGTGATGATTGCTTCTTCGTACTCATACATTGAATATATGGGCTTGAGGGCCAACTTTGAGGGCTGGACGCACCCCTTACAACACAACTTATAGCTGTGAAATTTTTTTGTATTTTTTTTTTACATAAAACTGAACCGATTTGGGGGATGAGAGTGGAAGAAATCAAGAAAAAAAATAACGGCCACCCTAATATACATACGTAAATACTCACACATGCATTGACATTGGTTGTGTGCGCTTACTTTAAAGGACCACCCTTGAGCATATAAAAGCTTAACATATACATCTAGCACATACACTCAAACGTACAATATGCAATATAATAAGCATACACCCATCAACACTACTTCTTTTGAGTCTTTGTTACGAACAAGAAGTCTTCGCGACATCGCTCGTAAACACTCATATACACGTACATCAATACATCCATCGTGATTCGCTTATTAAATGATAGCATTTTTTATTGGTTTAGTATAGTGCATGCTATGACAATACATTTAAAACACAAGGCCTATTTACATTTCAAGACTGTTTACGTAGCCCTCTAAATGGTACAAAGTCATGGGCCTTATGAACCAACATGTATACATATATATGTGCCCTTAATTATGAAAGTGTTCTAAGTCATATATTTCTTTGGTCGAGATGTTTAGTAGATTACATTGGAACAGATCAGATATTATGCAATATTTTAATTTAGACCTATTCAATGCTGGGTTAATGTGAAAATATATCATATTTTTTAAATATTTATTGAAGCTTTTCTTTAGATTCACTTCATATTTCGAAGCAAAAATGCACATGACATAGACTAATTTCATAATTAAGGGCACGTATGTATTTTGTTTTAAGCTGCTGCCATTCTATTTAAAAACAAAATTGCATTAATATTTATTTAGTTTTAAATAATTAAAGTATTTTTAAAACTCCTCTAAACTAACTATTTCATATGGTATATACAAGCACACATATACATACATATAAGTATCTAAAAATATGCATTTCAACTCGTTTATGTATTTGGGTCATAATTTTGACATCTACTTAGTGCAACATACTGACAGTTGCAAGGTTAAACTAAAGCTCTGATAGTAACTAGAATAATATTTTTGGTATGTAACAAATACATATTTTATATATACATATACATATGTGTACATATATACGACTATTGCAGCTTTGTGTTGTGTTGGAAAATTTGTTATCCAAATATCTTTAGATAAATGTTTATAATTCATAACTAACATGCATACTTCCATCCAATCTGCTTAGTAATGCAATAACAATAAAAACGAATGCGCTTAGTTGTGATTTGTAATAGAATATTCTATAAATATGCATTATGCTACGAAAAGCAAAAAATATATCACTAATAGGTATAAGAAATATAAACGAGTGAAATTGAAATGTTGATAAGGATTTTAAACTAAATTTTAAAGAAAAGATAATACTACTAAATATTTTGTGCAAAAAAAATATATCCAGCCTTCTTTTTAATAACATCTTCCCAGGAGTTTATTCCTTATGCACTGTTCCACTATTTTAAAAAGAAATTTTAAGGCTTTTTTTAATAAAGCAATGTGCAGCAAAATAGCGGACGTCGAAAATTCAAAGTTTTATTTTTATTATAGGGGAATTTATTTAAAAAGATTATTTCCATGGAAATTATTTTGGTGGTGTACTTGTAGACGACAAATGTGCAAAGGTTCCTTTACAAATGCTTTTAACGCATATGGCTAAAAGAATTATAAAGATGCAAAAGGAAGTATTTGCGACAATTACGGGTAAGTTCATATCAACGGAAATGATATTTAGCTACGGTTTTGACAGCAGCTCTGGTCAATCTCAATATAAGCAATCTTTCCTTGATAAAAGTACATCACGAAATGCTGATTCATGTCTTTTGGCCACAACAGTGATTCCCTTGAGACTCTTGAGTAGCGCGGGAGCCCCGATTTGGAATAATTGTTTTCCCCAGTCCATAAGATTTTGTCGGCCTTTAAAATTAGAGTGCACGAGTGAAACGAAGGAAGTGATAACAAGAGAAGCTGCTGACTTAAATAAACAAATTCAAGAGCTTGAAAACTTACGTGTTGAAATCGAAGCTGGTAAGATAATCGAAATAACGTTCAGAATGTTTTTAACTGTTATAGATGGAAACGTTTTGAATGTTTTAACCGATACAAAATCAAATCAAAAATGTCCAATATGCCATGCAACCCAAACTGACTTTCTTAAAGTCGCAGATTATAACAGCGTAAAATTTCATCCTATCGATGGAAATCTAAAGTACGAAATTAGTCCACTACACTCCCTGATTAGATTTTTTGAGTTCGTACTACATTTAGGATACAAGATGGAAGTAAAAAAATGGCAAATAAGATCGTAAGAAGATAAAGATGCAATTAAGAGAAGAAAAGAGTATATTCAGAATGAGTTTTGGAAAGAACTAAGTCTTCGTGTTGATGTTCCGAAAGCAGGTGGTTATGGTTCCATAAATGACGGCAACACGCCGCGTAGAGCATTTACGGAATATGATAAATTTTCGAAAATTTTAGGAGTAGACACCGAATTAATATTTCGAATGAGAATAATATTAATATGTTTATCTTGTAAATATTCCCTAAATTTGGATAAATTTGAAGAGTATTGCTTTCAAACTGGTTAATTACATTAAAGCAAGTACCCCTGATTGCCAATGACTCCCACAGTACATAAAGTTATAGTTCACTGAAAGCAAATAATGCAGAATACAGCACTTCCTGTTGGTTATTTCGGAGAGGATGCAGCTGAGTCACGAAACAAAATATATAAAAGCGACAGACTGCACCATGCATGTAAGACTAGCTGCACTGATAATCTTTTCGATGTATTTCATAGAGCTCTTGACACATCGGATCCATTAATTTCATCTCTTCGCTTAAATACACGTGTGCACCAAAGGGAGCGTTTAACACTGCCACCAGAAGTAAAGGAATTATTGTATTGTGAGGATATCGGTGAAACATGTGCGACTGAGAATTTAGAAAATATGGATGACGACGAGGACGATTATCCAGAAGAACTTGAAGAGGAAAATACATTTTTGGATAATGAATTGTATTTAAATTTAAGAGTTTAATAAAATTTCAATATTTTCATAAATAAGTATGTAAATTATATTTTCAATTTCCAGAAACAACATATTTACTCCTAAGTATCGTATATTTTCTCATTTAGAACTAAAAAAAAAATAAAACTCAGAAAGAAAAGAAAAAAAATTTTATGTAAAATTTTTTGTTTTTAAATTTTAATACTAAGGGCCAATCTCACCAACTCTATTTAAATATCAATTCATATTTAAAATTCATTTTTCCATACAAAAATTCATGAAAATCGATATTTAAATATGAATTGATATTTAAATAGAGTTGGTGAAATTGGCCCTAAATTTTGATAATTTAAAAAAAAACAATTAATTATTTTATACAAAAACACTTAAAATGTACTGCAAACTCAAATTCCAGTTAAAAATTCCGTTATTTTAAGTTTTAATAGTTTTGGCCAAGAAAAGAAATGTTTCCGACCATAGTGCTGTGCTGAGAGCGTAATAAGCAATATGGCACAAACCTTCGTTTATACTTAACTTAGATATCCATTTAAAAATTTAACAAATATTAAAAAAATCTAAAGTAAAGATCTTCCTAAAACATGAAATAAGTTTAACAGAAGAGTAATAATTTTTGTTTTTTTTACCAATTTTTTTTTTAAATATCCAAACCTGGGTTTGTTGAAAAAATTAGATTAATATCTTCAGAATGAAAAACCAATACACAAAACCTCTTTCCAGTTTGAGTTTTTATTAATAATAAAACATACAAATTATTCAAAGCAAGAAAAAATATTAAAAGTAAAAATCAATGACTACTTTGGTATATGTTAGAAATATAATTTTGATTTGCTACGTTTTCCAGGTCTGAAGAAATCAAAGATTTTTATTTTGCTTAATTTTTATTCCACACTATTTCTTTCTAAAATATAAAGTAAATTTAATTCGTAAACAAAAAACAATTAATTGACCTAGTTAGTTTTATATAATGGGTGTTTTTTATTGAGGTATAGAACTTTAAGTTGGCATCACTTTTTTAACTGGCGGCCATTTTGTCAGCTGTCAAGTGATTAATATTTAGTTTGGTTTGCCATTTCATCATGAACAGGTTGACAAAAGAACAACGCTTGCAAATCGTGCAAATTTATTTCGAAAATAATGGTTCAGTTCGCGAAGTTTACCGCAAGCTCCGTCCATTTTATGGTCGACATAATCATCCATCAGAGCAATTAATTCGGTTAACCATGGATCGTTTTCGCACTACGTTTACTCTATGTGATAATACGCATCCGCAGAGACGTCGAACAGTGCGCACCGAAGAAACAATTGCCGCTGTAGAGCAAAGTGTTGAAGAGGACCCGAATGAATCGATTCGCCACCGTGCACAGCAATTGGAGCTTTGTCCATCAACTTTATGGAAGATTTTGCGCAAAGATCTTGGCTTGCGACCTTACAAGATCCAGCTTGTGCAAGAATTAAAGCCGCGAGACCATGCAATGCGTCGTGATTTTGGTGTATGGGCCGAAAATGAGATTGATCTCGATGCTGATTTTCATCGCAAAATTTTGTTCAGTGATGAGGCTCATTTTTGGTTGAATGGCTACGTCAACAAGCAAAATTGCCGCATTTGGAGTGAAGAGAATCCACATGAGACCCTTGAGACGCCATTATATCCACAAAAACTGACTGTGTGGTGTGCTCTATGGGCTGGTGGAGTCATTGGGCCATGCTTCTTCCGAAATAATGCTGGAGAGTCAGTTACCGTTAATGGAGACCGGTATAGAGCCATGATAACCGACTATTTTGTTCCCGAATTGGATGGCATGAATGTGGATGAGTTGTGGTTCCAACAAGACGGCGCTACATGCCACACAGCGCACGTCACAATCGATTTATTGAAGGAAACATTCGATGAGCGCATAATTTCGCGGAATGGACCTGTCAATTGGCCACCAAGATCGTGTGATTTGACAACATTGGATTATTTTCTTTGGGGATATGTGAAGTCCCTCGTCTACGCCAACAAACCAGAAACGTTAGGGGACTTGGAAGCCAACATTCGTGGCGTTATTGCCAACATAAGGCCCCATATGCTCGAAAAAGTGGTTGAAAATTGGACCTGTAGAATTGGCTTTATTCGAGCCAGCCGCGGCGGCCACATGCCCGAAATCATATTTAAACATTAATGGCATAAAATTATCCTTCCAATAAAGCCAAATTGATGGACATTAAAACGATTTTCTTGTGTTTTATTTCAATTCGAAGTTCTATACCTCAATAAAAAACACCCTTTGTATAAAAAAAATAAAATTTTCCAACCCTGAAAACATCCTTTTATATTTTTCTAACAACTTGTAATAATCTAGTTCGAAAAAAAAATTATAAAATATACTTAGTGAACAAAGAAAAAAGGAAATAAGGAAAAAATTTGCTTTATTTAGTTTTTTTTATCGAAAAAAAGCTCAAATTTTCCAGCTCTGGAGCTGTAATAATTTTTATTATTATTTTTTTTTTTAAGCTAAGACCATTTTATATTTCAGTTAGAATCGAATTGGTATTAAAAATCAAAATAAATCAAAAAGACGATTCCAGGGCTGGAAAATAGAGTTTTTTATGTATATAAGAGAAACTTGCTAAACCAAATTTTTTCTTTTCCTCTATAGATTAAACGAGTTTTATATTTAGAGACAAATAGTTTGCTAAAAGAAAACCGAAAAAAATAAAAGGATAATTCCGTCCTTTTTTTAGTTTTGTTGTTTCTTTTACGGGTTTTGCGATTTTTTTTTTTAATTTTTAGCGACCTTATTACTTATTGTGATTTTAAATTCATTTAAGCGATCTATTTTAATTTTTGTGATATCTTTCATATGAGCGCTTTTTTATTTAGGCGATTTTTCCTTTCCGTATTTGTTTTATTTTTGGCGCTTTTTTCATTTTGGCGATTTTTTTCGGTTTTTGACGATTTTTTTTATTTGTTTTGTTTAACGATTGTTCATTTTTGGCTTTTTTTTAGTGTTGGCAATTTTTTTTGTGATTTTTTGCATATCGGCAATTTATGATATTTTTGCTGATATTTTTCCACTTAAGGGTTTTTTTTATTTTGGCGATTTTTCGTTTCGGAATTTATTTAATTTTGAAATTTTAAATTTTTAGCGATTTTGAAAACTTGAAGACTTTGCCTCTTACAGTTTCAAAGACTACTTGCTGTTGTGAAAATTACATTAACTGATAAAATACCCTTTTATTTTGATTTATTTTAAATTTCAATGTTTACTTGTGTGTTCTGTATAAAAATGCATTAGATTTTAAAATTTCAAGTCGATATATTTATAATCGTGTGTTTAAAGAAGTTTACGAAAATTTTTATTTAATTCTATTAAAAGCTTAATTGTTGTTACTAAAAAATTTATTGTATTTACAGATCTTTTATTTTAAGAGTAAAAGAAATAGTTTTTGGCTTAAAAATTTGGCTTAAAAAGCAATACGAACTTTAGCCTATGCAAATCATAAATATGGAAATAGTTTTTGTTTTTTTTTATGGAAAAATTTTTTTACTTTAACAGATTTAAATTGTACTCTCTTCGCAAATCTTTAGGGTGTGAGAAATAAAATCTATATTTTTTTTTATTGTATATTATTCCTTTTAGACAATTTTTTTAGATTTCATTAAAATATCACAAAATTAATTATTAATTTTTTATCAAATTTTTTTATGGGGAAAAAATATATTTTTTTCTGCAAATAGCCAAGAAAAAGGTGAAAGAAAGACAGTAAAAACAACATTAAAAGAATATTATAAAGAATATTTTTTTTAATAAAAATGTTACAAGAAAGCAAAGAGTAAAATAAAAAAAAAGAATCTTTAAGAGTTATTATTCTATAATTGCCCTTTGCTTTTAGTATAATATCAAAAGTTAATATTGTTTTTGTAGCTGTTGCTGTATACATTTTTACGTTAATCGCCCAATTATATGATAAAAGTTTGTTACTTGCCGTTTCGATAAGTTTCTTTTTTTTTTTTGCTAAAAACAAAGGGACTTACTTAAGTATTTTCCATATCTCTTGTCCGAAAACAAACTGAAAGAAATCGTAAAAAGAAATTGTAAATTTTGCAAACATGCGAACAAAGAAAATAGAAAAATATTGAAAAAGTTTTCATTACTTTTTGTACAAAAGTTTGACAATATATAATAAAAATGTTTGAGCATAAAAGAAGAACATGATGTTTTTACTGTTTGCAAAAGCTAAATGATATTAAAAATCTTTACTGTGTTTTATTTGTAATAAGTAAACTTTGTTTCAGCACATGCATAAGACAGAGTTGTAAATTTGAAATGGCAAGTGTAAAGTTTTTTTTTGGAGATTTTATGAGAGATTAAAACTAAAACTGATGAACTGTGTAAGTCATTGGCTTTTTTGTTTTTTTTTTTTGTGTAACTTTGGGAGAAAAATCAATAAAAATTTAGAATGCTGAGATTTTGTGTAGGCAGGTTACTTGTGTAGTATCTAAAATCCGGAGGTTATTGTATCCAGACTCAAAAAATTCTAAAAATTTTTTTTTATGAATATAATTTTAGCCAACAATTTATAAGAAAAGCCTATAGTGCTATGAAAAACAAAAATGAAAATTAATAATACAATATGATTTCGAATAAAATTCCTTCTCCAGTACGTCGCACAGTGGGATGATACTGTGGCAAAACATTTTTAATAATTTTGGTCGTCCGATTGTTATAAAATTTTATACATCATCTTTAAATGTGCTATAGAGCTTAACTTTGGGATTCAAATTTTATATCTGTAAAGGGGTGGAGTCACGAAACACTAAAACGTGCCATTTTGAGTTAATGAAAAATGTAATTCTATGTCAAGATGATATTTTTAACTTGAGAGAAAAGGAATTTTTGCCAGTATTTCTTCCTATATAATAATAGTTAAATGGAATCTTGTCCAATGTGAAAAATAAAACTTTTTATGGATTAAAAACAAAATTTGTTACAGATAAAATAAAAAATTCTTTTAAAAGTCAATTGCAATTGTACACGATTTAAATTAAAGTTTTGAAAAAAGTCGCCGTTTTATGCAGAAAATTTTTAACTATTTCTCAATTATAATTTTTTTTTTCCAAAAATACCAACCCCATACTTGCAGTTATTTAAAAAGTAGTACTGTAGGAAATATTACGAAGAAATTGTTAAAAAAAAATACATTTTTCAATGTCAAAGATTTGGATCCGCAACTTAAGAGAGTGCGATTTGTAAGTCCAGAGTTTTTTTATATGATAATTTTTGTGGCTAATAAAGCCTGGTACTCAATTCAACATTTCACGCAAAACGCTGCCAAAGTATATAAAAAAAAAATTGCCACGAATTGTTCTTGAAAAAATGTTGCAGAAATAAGTTTTTAAGTTTTTATGCGAAATGAGTAGAGTGCCGCTTGTCACGTATAGAATTTACAACAAACACATGAGCTGTTTCTACAAACATAAGAATTTGTAGCATAGTTTCAGGCGCCAGTTTATATTGTTTACATATAAAATTTTTCGTACGAATTAATCAATGTTTATAAACAGTTTTCACAAATTTTAACAGAGTACTATGCTTAAAGCCCAGTACGGAGTTCTTACGGAGTTCTCACATTTGCAAATTTACATTTATTTCTACACTGAATAATAATCGTGTAGGCTTTTGTGTAGAATTATGTTTGCATACTCACAAATTCATTTATTTTTGAATTTACAACACAGAAAAACACTAAATAACAATTACAATTTGATGAAAATTAGAAATGTCAAAAATTTCGTGATCAAACAATTGTATGAACATTAATTTTTGTTTCAGTTGACTTAAAAAAAGTCTCCACTTATATTTATAGCATCCCTAAAGTGCCCAGGAGACGTACAAAAAAAGCCATCAATCGGTAAGAATGTGTTAGTGTCCTTTAATTGATGATTTTTCGGAGACGTACAAATAAAATCGTCAATCAGCATTTTAATTTTGTGTTCGTTGTGTGCGATGGCATATATATATGTCTTCCTCGGATGATGATTTTTTGTTATTAGCGGCATTAAAACTTTATGAAATCTTTGTGTAAAAAAGCACATTAAACAAATATACAGAGATAAATAATAATTTTTCATCTTCCGCTCTAATTTTTCTTCTATTATTATTATTATTTATAATAATAATTTTTCTAATTCTTCAAAATATTCTAAAAAAAACAAACATATTTCCTGAAAAAATATTGAAACATAAACAAACGATTTTTAATATAAAAATAAACCATACATACATACTCGTTTGTATTTGCTTTTTACTTAAAAATAAGTTTTAAACACAAAATTCAAATATATAAATACATAAATATGTATTTGGGGTTCTAAAAACAATATTTAAGTATAATTTTTTTGTTCACACTACCCATTAAGCTAAATAAAATTAGAGAATATTATATGTATAATAACAAAACTGTTTGAAGACTTTGATTGTTTGTTTTTTTTACAAAGACAATGGGTTCATTTGCATAAAGTGCAAATTAACTTTTTTCATCCGCGCACTTCTCCATGTAGTCATACAACAAATAACACAAAGCAAATGACGTTTTTTCGTCAATCAGATTTGGAGACGTACAAATAATCAGCCATCAAATAAAAATATCAGAATTTTTTGCTTCTCATCAAACAGTGCCGACAACGTGTACATGTAGCCGAAAAAAAACGACTGCCCGCACACAACTATGTGATTGATGGGTTTTTTGTACGTCTCCTGGACACTTAAGATAGGCAATAAATTTTAAAAAATCTATGTTCATATCCTTTGAAAGTGCGTACTAACAATTGAAAATTTTTTTATGAAATTTACCATCCTAAATTTCCCTAAGTTTTTTTTTTTTCATATAGTTCATATGGGAACCTAAATTTAAAGTTTCAAAAAATATAAAAAAGGTCTAAAAATTAGATAAAACAAGTAAGAGTGCTATATTCGGCTGTGCCGAATTTTATATACCTTTTACCAAAGTGCGTTTATGTAGTATAGATATATGTACATAAGCACATACATAAGGTACAAACACAAAGCAAATAACAATTTGACCTAGTTATTTTTATGTAAATACAAAAAAATTAATTTTAAAACCATAGAATCATCATATTACATTTTTCTGATTCCTTATGTCTATAGTATTTCTTAAAAAAATATAAAAAGTGCGTTAAGTGAAAAAAGAAAAAAATGAAATTCAAAAAAATTGTTTTATTTAGTTACTTTAATATCCAGAAAAAAAGTTCAAAGTTTCCAGCTCTGAAGCTGTAGTTTCTATTTTTATAATTTTCTATACCAAACTTTTCTCTCCAAAACGGAAAATATGTATAATCTATAAAGGAAAAGGTAAAAATTAATTATACTTAGTTACTTTTATATATCACAAAAAGTGTAAGTTTCCCAATCCTGAAATCATCTTTTTTGATTTTTCTGATTTAATTTATAGTAAAAAAGGAAAAATTTGTTTTAGTAAGTTACTTTTGTACAAAAAAAGTTAAAGTTTTCCAACCCTGGAATCGTCTTTTCAATTTTTTAACTTTTTTATTTTGAAATACCAAATACATTCGTACTGAAGTATAAAATAAGTTTATTTAATAAAAAAATAAAAGTTAATTTTCGGTAGTTAATTTTTTATATCACAAAAAGTGTGGGTTTTCCAACCCTGAAATCATACTTTTTGATTTTTCTGATTTCTTATACTAATCTCTTTCTTTTAAGAATATAAGATATCTTTAATTTATAGAGAAAAAGGAAACATTTGCTGTAGTGAGTTATTTTGTATAAAAAAAGTTAAAGTTTTCCAACCCTGGAAACATTTTTTTTTAATTTTTTGAAGTTTAATTTTTAATTTGAAATACCAATTTTATTCGTACTGAAGTATATAATAAGTTTACTTAATAAAAAAATAAAAATTAATTTTCGGTAGTTAATTTTTTATATCACAAAAAGTTTCAGTTTCCCAGCCCTGGAATCATCCTTTTTATTTTTCTGATTTCTTACACTAATTTTTTTCTTTTAAGAATATAAGATATGTTTAATTCATAGAAAAAAAAGGAAAAATTTGTTTTAGTAAGTTACTTTTGGATAAAAAAAAAAGCTAAAGTTTTCCAACCTTGGAAACATCTTATTTATTTTTTGAAGTTTAATTTTTTATTTGAAATACCAAATTTATTCGTGGTGAAGTATAAAATAAGTTTATTTAATAAAAATAATTAAAAAATTAGTTTACGGTAGTTAATTGTATATATCACAAAAATCGTAGGTTTTCCAACCCTGGAATCATCCTTTTTTTCTGATTTCTTACATCAATCTCCTTCTTTTAAGAGCATTATACATGTTTAGTTTATAGAAAAAAAGGAAAAATTTGTTTTAGTAATTACTTTTGTATAAGAAAAAAGTTAAAGTTTTCCAACCCTGGAAACGTCTATTTAATTTTTTTAATTTTTTTTATTTTTTTTATTAAGAAATATTAATTTAATTCATACTGAAGTATAAAATAAGTTTACTTGATAAAATAATAATAATAACTACTTTTCTGTAGTTATTTTGTGTGGCAAAATGAAGTTTAAGTCTCCCAGCTCTGAAACCGTCTGCTCGATTTTGCTGATTTTCAATACCAATCTTATTTCGACAATTTCTGATCCACCAGTCTAAGAACGAAGTCTCTAGCTTTTCTGGGAGCTTCGAAAAACCGATTTCACCTACAGATAGACGGACAGATGGACAGACGGACATCGCTTATTCATTCGTATTCCCTATACATAAGGAGTTACTTTATAGCTCTCTTATTAATATTCTAAAAATTACAAACGGAATGACAAACCTATATATACCCTTTTACCATTTTTTGGTAAAGGGTATAAAAAAGTATATTTTTTATTAAAGTAATTTATTTAAATATTAAAAGTCTTGTTAATAAAACTTATCAATGCTTTATAAAGGGTTTTTGAAACAAATTTTCATGCAAAATATTTTCTTAAAAAGCCTTAATAATTTTTAGAAATAGGGCTGTGAAATTTTATTTGTACTATTAACTTATTCATTGAGAACAAATAGTAAAATTTTTTTCACATTATCTTATAATTTTTTTCTCAAAAAAAATCAAACTGCTGTTACTGGTTGACTTTTTGTTTCTTTTTTTTAAATAAATACAGGGTGTTCGAATAAAGCGTTTCATTTTGAATAGTTCAACAGTTTAACAATTGCCGTGACTCAACCTCTAACTAACTTGAGGGCCACACGTTAAATTTTTGACTTTCAATTCCATTCAATTTTTAATACACTCATACTTTTTTCACTAACACAATCAAACTTTTTTCACCTATCCATTTAAATTGCAATTTAGTTTTCAATTTGAACGGGTGGTCACAGCACACATTGATTGAAGCTAAAAATTTGAGTTGTTTCTTCGTCGGTGGCATTTAAGAAATGAAATTGATTATCAATTTGTGTCACAGCCATCAATTTCAAATAATTTTGACACACAATATGTGTTATGAAATTGAAAGCCATTTATTGCACGTGTGGCTGCAGAGTAATTGACAGATGACAACAGTGAACGATGTATGCATGAACAGCGCATTAAAATTTCTAAAATTACCTACGGAAATTGTGAAAATTTTGTGCTCATAGTTCGCAAAACTATTTTTATTTGTCGTGAAGCATCTTTTTGGCCAGCAATTGTGAGATTGTTTGGACAAGTTATTGATATGAAGAATCGACAAGATCGCTCAAGAATATTGCTCAAGAATATTGCTACCATAGCCCATAGTACTGACGAAAATCCAGGTTTGTTTTTTTATCGTCGATAATTGAAATTGGGTGTTTTCCAAGCGACATTACACCATATTTTTCTTAAGGACTTACTGCCTTATGCATGATATAGTTTTGTTTCATATATAGTTTCTAAAATAAATTTTGTGCAAGAAACTGTTATATAATTATTAATACATGCTGAGGAGTTTCTGGCCAAGTTAGTCTCAAAAGCAAAAAAAAAAAACAAATAAAAAATATTTAGAAAATGTTATAAAAAAATTGAATTAGAAATTGCCAAATTATTGCCGTGGATCCAATATAAATTTTTAGATTGTTTGAAAAATTTGATACCGTCAAAAACCTTAGAAGTTACAGTCCTGTTAAGCAACCAGACATTAATATTGAATAATATCATAATATTTAAAAAGAACTAAGCTGTTAATTTGGGATAAAATTTTCTTAAAAGTTTTGACACTTTTAGTTTATTTATTTATTTTTGCAATTTTTTTTTTGTATCCAAATATAATCCTTTATTTTTTTTAATAATAAATTGCTTATAACTTGTTAAGAAATATTTGCCTTAATTTAACTCATCCTTAAAAAACTTTATTACCGCCTACTTAAAACTCAATAAAGTTTCCTGTATTAATTGGGCTATTTAATCCTTCTTACATCCTTAAAGTCTATTAATTTGTTTAAATAAACAGCTTAATGAAGTTGTAATATTAAAAAGGTATATATATATATATTAAACTTTTTTATGAGTTAATACTTGTTATTAATACGATTTCATTAAAAAAGTTTTGCAGGCAAATATTATTTCCTTCGCTTTTCTCATGTTTTTATTTCATTTCTTTTTTTTTCAAATAAACTTAGTTAAAAAGAAACTTATTTAATTATTTCAAACTAAATAAAATTTTGTTATTGTGGTCCTTAGCTGCTCTTTAAATGTAAATTTATGTGCGCTTATCAGATTACACATTAATGCAAATAATAACACCAACAACATTTGCTCACACAAATGCCAGTATTTTTTATTTTTTTGTTTTATTCTATTACCACAGCTGAACTTTTTCTACTCTCTAATTACTAGGGCAAAACTTTACCTTGTGTTTTAAATAACTTCGTTTATTTTTTAGTGTCTGTATGTGTGTGTGTGCTATTTCTACTATTATTTGCTTGCAGTTTTTACTCTTGTTGCTAAATAACTCTATTAATTTTAAATGGATATTCTGCACTTATGTCTGCATTACAATGCTTAACCATATTGAAAGTAAGTACAAAAGCAAAGAAAGAAGAATAACCAATGAATGAGTCCCACAAAAATAAACTTTCCACTTTGCCACACATAAAACTGTTTACCATTTGCCAATAGAGAAGTGCTCAGCAAAAAAAAAAAAAAAACAGATACATATCAAATAGAAAGAAAAGTACAAACTTTAATGCCAATTAAAAATTCTGTAAATTAGAAAAGAAACGTTTTCTAATAAAGTTTTGTGTTGCTGCTACAGAATTTAAATTGGCTTATTACACAATTTAGTCATGATGCAAAATATCCATGAAGTTAATATTTGAAAACAAAAAAATAACTAATAATATGGAAAATTGTCATGAACAGTCTATGTGCCAGGATATCACAAAAAAAAAAAATTAAAAATCAAATTAAGGAATTTGAATATCAATATATTATAAGGGAATTAAAGTGAAGATTTAAATATCAACAATTATGAAGTCACCAAAAAATGTGTTTCTTTATAATGGAGCTAAAAGCATAAAATGAAGAATGTTAAATAAAAAAAAAATTAATTAATTTGTAAAAGTTTCACAAAAATTCAGAAAAACTTGAAAAATTATAAAAAAAATTCAAGAAACTTATTTGTTGTTCGCTAATCAAGTCTATTTCGTTTATTAAATTATTGTTGTTTCAACTTAAAATAACTTTGATTCAACATGCTTCTACGTTTTGACTTACTGTAATGTTTAATCAACATTTTCGACTAAAGAATTTGATTAAAATATTTTATTTTCGATATTGGCAATATATGAATATTTTATTCTACACTCTGTGTTAAAGAAATATTTTACATTCAGCCTTTTTTCAGTTGTCAACATTGACGTCACGTCAAAAACCGTTCTACTATTTAATAATCATTTTGCAAAATTGTTTAATTTCTCAATTTAAAAATTTCATTGCTAATGGTAAATACCGTGGTAAGATGTAAACGTTTTATTTCTAAAGAATTTTTTCGATTTTGTTTAGCAGCCAGGAATGATTTCAGGGACATGAAATGAATTATTTCCTTTAATTTATCTATTAAATTTTATTTGTATTTCCATTTAGTAAAAATTACTAAGAACTCGTTACTAGCTGTCAACTAAATACCATCGATTTGAAACTTAAATGTGTAAAGATCTTCCTAAATTATGAAATATTTTTAACTAAAAAAATATATTTTTGGTTATTTTTTACCAAAAATATTTTTTTTAATCTCCAACCCTGGAACCATAACTTTTTTTTCAGAGTTTTATTACTAATTTATTTATTTCTAAACTAAAGAATATATTAATTTACCAAATAACTAGTTTTATTTAATGAGTCTTATGTAACAGAAAACGTTTAAGTTTCCCAGCTCAGTAGCTGTGTTTTTTATTTTTATAATTTTTATGTCACACTTGCTTAGTTCACAACAATATTTATTGTGTATTTGTGTATCAAATACACTTTTTGTTTTTTAATTGTGAACCACTGTTGCCAGAATTGACGATTTCTCTGCATTTTGACGATTTTCACCTTTAAAAATACACTAGTGACGATTTTAGGTCCAGAAATGACGATTTTTCTAAATTTAACATCTATGGCAACTTTTTTTAGTATTGCATTTTTAAAGTTGGGTTCTTGTTATGTTTTGATTTTTTTGTGTTCAACTTAACGAAAACAACAACTCATGCTTTAAAAAAATCAATTCAAAAGAGAGAACCGATAAGTTTGAGTGTATGTGTTTTCTGTTGATCATTTAAGTAAGTAATGAATATTTTGTGAGTATAGTGCACAAAATTATCAACAAAGATTTCTTCGCAGAAAAAAACTAAGAAAAAAAATCTAATGGTTCTTTCGTTAATGTACACTTCTTGCAGCAAAAAGAACAATATTATACACAATTAAAAAAAAAAATATATATAAATATATACATATATATAAACCAATGCTAAAATATTTTCAAAGAAAAGGTAAGTTAACAGTTTTGATTCCTAAATGTATTAATTTTTAATTAATTTTTTAGATAAGAATGATGGTGAAGAGTCAAGTACATCAAGTGAAAGAAAAAAACGAAAAATTAAAAGTGATTGGATGGAGGATCCTGAAATAAAGTCTTGGGCAGAAATTAAAAATGAAGTCATTTGTTGTCAATTGTGCAACGTAGAACTAAAAGCACCACCAGGAAAGTATGATTTAATAAATCATTCGCGAACAAAAAAAAAAAATTTAGATGTTTCGAAAGGTATTGCTGACCAGCAGCAAAAAATTAATAAACTATTTCCCATTAAGAAATATGAAGATAAAACAGCGGAAATACGACTGTCTTTATTTGTTGTGAAACATAATCTACCATTTGCTGTTGCTGACAATTTGACAAAAGTGTGTCAAAGTTCCTTCAGTGACTCGGAAATTGCAAGTAATATGAAACTGCGTAGAACAAAAGCCAATGCCATTGTTAAAAATGTTGTAGGAGGAAACCATTTTTTATATGTGTGCAAATTGTTAAGAAATAATTTGTTTTCATTATGCGTCGATGAATCTACCTAAGTTTCGAACAAAAAATCTATGTGCCTTATAGTACGTATTTGTATTGATTTTCAAATTCGAGATTTGTTCTTTGGGTTGTTGGCCGTAGACCAGTGTGATGCTACAAGTTTGTATAATTTAATAGTAAACTACTTTAATGAAAATGACATTAATTACAAGAAAAATTTAGTTGGTTTTGCAGCAGATGGGGCATCTGTCATGACCGGAAAAAAACATTCAGTAGCCCAACTTTTGAAAAATGATATACCTGACTTATTTATAATCGAATGTGTGTGCCATTCATTGGCTCTATGTTCGTCTTATGCATGCCTTAAACTTCCATCAGCTGTAGAAACTCTTGCAAGAGATGTGTACAACTATTTATCTAATAGTCCAAAAAGACATAGCCAGTTTGACGCTATACAAAAACTATTACAAATTCAACCAAAAAAGATTTTGCACCCATGCCAAACGCGTTGGCTTTCCTTGGAAGTGGTTGTTAGTCGTTTGTTGGATTTGTTTGAACCTCTTAAAATTTATTTTTCCTTTGCAGTCAACATTGACAAAATTGACACAGCTAAATACATTCAGGAGAATTTAAATGACATAAATCAGGTTTAATTCTCATTTCTTAAATACATTCTTGGTATTGTAAAGAATATAAATAAAATGTTTCAGAGCGAAGGTACTGAAATTCATAACTTGTACTTTCAAATGGAAAAATTACTCAAAACAGTAATGAGTAACTTTCTAAAGCCAAATCTAGTCAAAGGCAGTAACATTTTGTTGGTAGATTACAAAGACTTTTCAAATTTCGAGAATAGTAAAAAAGTATATATAGGTGTTTACGCTGCAGAAATTCTTTCAAATTCAAATATTTGTGAAAGTGATGTAGAAGAAATAATGAATAATTGTATACAATTTTACATGGAACTATGTGACCAGATACTTAAAAGATTTGATTTTTAAACATAATTCATCCAAGCCTAATATAATAGTAAGTGGCGAATCCAACTCTATTCTGGACCTTGCAAAGATTTTTCCAAATGTTTTAAACGAAAATGATAAGCAAATAATAGATTGAGAGTTTAGGGAGTTGCAATTTTTGGATTTTAAAAGTATTTTCGAAGGAAAGGAAACAAACTTTACAGAATTTTGGAAAAAAATATCCGAAATGAAAAGATGTGACTCAAGTCTGGCTTTCCCAATTTTAACAAATTTTATTCGCAATATAATGATTTTACCACATTCATCGGCAAATGTCGAAAGGATATTTAGTCAGGTGAAATTAAATAAAACCAAAGTTCATAATCGTTTACAAAACGATTCTTTAGAAGCCATCATATATAGAAAGGACTATTTAAAACTTAAAAAGTTAAACTGCTATGACACTGAGATCAGTTCAAATTTGTTAAAAATGTTAAATTCTCATATTTATACATAAAATGTTTCTATAACAAAAATGCTAATTATTTTTTGATAAATTATATGGTTTAAAAATAAATATATGTATTTATATGTACGTATGTGAATTTTGAATTCATTTTAAGTTTTTTTAACTTTTATTTTTAATTTTAATGGTTTTCATGCTTAGGTTATATAGTACATACATATGTATATATTAATGTATAAGTGTATATTTGTTGAAAGCATAGTTAATAAGTTTGAATTATTGTAATAGTGTTTGTAATAAAACAATTAATATTCAAAAAAATTTAATATTTTTGATTTGACGTTTTTTTTTTGACGATTTTCTAAAATGATTTCACGATTTTGACGATTTTTTGCACAGAAATCTGTATTTTTTGACGATTTCACCCCTAGAAAATCTGACAACAGTGTTGTGAACACCCTCTGTGTAGTGTATTAATGTATTTTGTATTTTTAATGAAAAAAGAAGAACAAGCTACATACAAATTCTCTCAGAGAGCCTCTCTCTGAATACAACATTTTAAAAACATATGAAATAAAAGTGTAATAGTGTATTTCATTTTTATATGAAAATTTCAAACAACAAATGTTACACTCTTGTATTTAATATGATAATACAATCGATACAGACATACAAGAGGTTTTGTGAATTAAGCAACTATTTCTTTCTAAAACATAAATTATATGTAATTTCCAAACAAAAAGAAAAACATAATTTTACTCTGTTACTTTTATACTCAAAAAAAAAAAAAAAAAAAAAAAAAAATTAATTTTCCAACCCTGGTATCATCCTTGTAGATTCTTATGATTCCTTAAACCAATATAAATCTCCAAAAAATATATAAAATATGTTAAGTGAATAAAGAACGAAAGCAAATAAAAAACAAAATTGGTTTTATTTAGTTACTTTAATATAAAAACAGTTCAAAGTTTCCAGCTCTGGAGCTGTGCTTTTTTTTCTAATTTTCTACACCAAATTTACCTTTCGGAATCATTATATATATTCCTTATTCTTCTTCCAATTAAGAATAAGAAACAAATTAATTAGACCTATTTACTTTTATATAATACTAAAAGTGTAAGTTTTCCAACCCAAAAATCATTTTAGATTTAGATTTTTCTGATTTATTACACTAATCGCTTTCTTTTAAAATTATAAGATATGTTAAATTTATAGAAAAAAGTAAAAATCTGTTTGAGTAAGTTATTTTTGTATAAAAAAGTTAAAGTTTTCCAACCCTGGAAACGTTTTTAAATTTATTTTTTAAATTTTAAATGCCAATTTTATACGTACTGAAGTATAAAATAAGTTTATTTAATAAAATAAAAAATAAAAATTAGTGTACGGTATTAATTTTATATATCACAAAAAGTGTAGGTTTTCCAACCCTGGAACTATCCTTTTTGGTTTTTTCTGAGTTTTTACACCTATCTCTTTCTTTTAAGAATATAACATATTTTTAATTCATAGAAAAAAAGGAAAAATTACAAAAGTTAAAGCTTTCCAACCCTGGAAACGTTTTTTTTTAATTTTTTTTATTTTTTTAATTTTAGTACCAATTTTATTATTAATTATTTAACAAAAATAAACCAAAAATTAGTTTTAGTTAGTTTCTTTTATATGACAAAATAAAGTTCAAACTTTCCAGCTCTGAAACCGCCTGCTCGATTTTGCTGATTTTCAGTGTCAATCTATTTTGGACCTTTTCTGGCATATCAGTTTAAAACTTTAGTTTTTCTATGAGCTTCGTCACCTGGTGTACGACGGACGGGCGGACATCGCTTATTCTTCTTCTCTATTCATAAGGATCCAGAATATATATACTTTGTGGGTCGTGTGTGAATATTCTCGAAATTACATATGGGATGACAAAAATATATATCCCATGTTTGCTGAAGGGTATAAAAACCTTTTTTGAAAGATACTGTAAATCATGTTGAATTAACATGAAACAAATATGAATCAAAATCATGGCCGAAAAAATTTTAAATTTATATTTTTTTTTGTAGATTTTTTTATGATACTGCTTCATTAGATTTTTGAAATAGAGTGCCACCAACACCTCACCGTGTGAGGTTAAATAGAAGATAAAATGTTCTTTCTTCATACATTTCAATAATCTGAAATCTATCAAGCCAACGAAAAATATGATAGAAAATTAATAAGTTATTTTTAAATTTTAAAATTTTGCGCTTTTAATTTTTGATTTTTAAAACGATTATGGTTTATTCCAATTGAAACATGATTTTAGTATTTCAGTTCATTTAGAAAGTAATAATGTTACAATTATTTTAAATTAAAATCTTCTGTATAAAACAGCAAATGCAATGAATCCCTAATAAAAAAGCACCTGCACTAGTAGGACTTTAAGCTACGATATGTCCTTTTAATATCTTTTTTACTTTCTCACTATGTTAGCTATCTTTATTAAGATTGAAGGAAAATATTCTTTTAAACTACTCGTACATATCTATTCATATAAAAATGATTAAAAAAGCATAAGCCTTCATATCTTAAAATTTTATTCAAGTGCAAATATTTTCATGACTACATACTTTTGCTGCTTAAATAAAATAAATTGAAAATGCCTTTCAACAAAAAAAAAAAAAAAAGAGAAGAAACGATATTTAATTTATGCTAAATAACAATTAAAATGCAAAAAATTCAACAGTTCTTGCCTGTTAATACATGATATGCGCCATGAGCAAGGAATACAACAAATTATACAGCAACAAATTGAAAGACGAGAGAATTTCTTATATTTTTTATTTTTGAATTAAAGAAATGAAAGAAAACTGCACAAGTCGGAATAAGAATTTTAATGAATGAACATAGTGTAGTGTTTGCATGTATTGTAGATATTCAAGTCTTGAGAGCGGTAAGTTCTCCCTAAAAGGAGTTGTAAAAAAAGCAAAGAAGCAAATATTTCTTAAATATATGCGTGGTATGTAAAGGATTAATTTAAACATGCACTTGACATTTGTAATCTTAAAGAAAGGGTGACAATTTGTATAGCAGATTTCTGTCTCTTTTTTTCTTCTATTTCTATTTTTTTTTTTTTTTTTGGTACGTAAAGGAATAAATAAACAAACTGAAAGTTGAAAAAATATTCTAAGCAGTTTTAAATTTATTCCAGAAATTTTATGTAAACGTAGAGAGCATGTCTTAATTGAAAAGTTGGATAAATTTATTTAAAAAGCAATTTGCAAATGGTGAAAAATAAAAAAGGGTTCAAAAAAACTGTGAATGGAATTTATAGAAAAAAGTAGTATTCCAAGAAAAAGGGTCATTCAATGAGAAATTATAAGATGGCAGTTGGGTTAGTCAAGGTGTTCGACAGCTTGTATTATAATTTTTTAACTTATAATGAAACTAAACAACAAAAAATTTTGTGTAAGAACGTGAAACAAAAAATAAAATTTTATCATCTTAATAACTAAAAATATAATATATTTTTCTTCTTTAATCAAACAATTTAATTTCGAAATTTAGCATGAGTACTTTTTTCAAAATATGTGAATTTTCTATGCCTTAACATAAGTCGTTAAAAAATATCGTGCATATTTTTAACATTCTTACTCATTGAATAACAAAGAATGATTCATTCAATTCCATGGAATTTCGGGCACAAGTAAAATATTATAAAGATTCTCTTCCGTTTGAGAAATAACCAAAAATTTTAATCAAGCGTTCTTTGAAACTTTTATTTGAGCTTTTCTTTTAAAAATAGTAGATATTTTATTAAGCTGGAGTCTTTAAAACGAAGTAAACCTCCTAATAAGGCATAATTAGAATTCGATGATCGTCCAGCAATTATTACTCTATAAACTCCTAATCTAGTACAACAAAGAAAAAATAATAATCCTAAATCAAAAGAAAATATTTTAACAAATATTTATTTAAAATACCTTAAGCTTAATAAAATATTTACTATATTTAAATCTAATTTTTTTCACTCCCATATTGAGACGCAGATAATGAATGCTCTACGAATTTGTTGTAGTTTAAAATGCATAAACAAAATTAGGTAAAGTGCGAAGGGTTAAGTACATCATAGCTTGTTAACTTTTGGCCCTTTTTCGGTTTTTGGCGATTTTTTCGGTTTTGGTGTTTTTTTTTTTTTTTTTTTTTGTTTTTTTGCATAAAAACTAGTTTTACTTTAAACATTTTTTTTAGTTTTGTTGATTTATTTCGGCTTTTTTTTACAATATTTATATTTAGTTTTAGCGATTTTTTTTTTGGTTTTGTTCCCGTTTTGGCGATTTTTATAGTTTTTTGAGTTTTGTGATTTTTTTTTCATCTTAGCGTTTTTTTATTTATTTAATTTTTTGATGATACTTTTTGCATTTAAGCGCATTTTTCTTGCTGGCGATTTTAAGTTTCGGTCTATTTTTAAATTTAATATTTTTTTTTTATTTTTACATTTTAGAAAATTTGAAAAACACCAGTTTTAGAGTTCTTTTTCGTTAAGACGGTTATTTTCATTTTGGTGGTTTTTTGCGGTTTTTTACATTTTTTTTTTGGGTATAGCTAGTTTTTTTGTCTTGAGGATTTTTTTTGTTTTGGAGTTTTGTTTTGTTCTTAGCGATTTGTTTAGTTCTGGCTCTTTTTTGCTATTTTTTCGGTTTTGCTGCAGTCCATAAGGCTTTAAACATTTTATTTATATTTTTTTTTGTCTCACTCCTGCAAATAATTAGTCTGTGTACATAATTTTGTTAAAATCTTATCAGAGAATTTTCGTGGAAAAATTGTTTTTTATTTAATTTTTTTTAAATAAAATCAAAAAATTTTTAAGTTTTTGCTTTTTTATGATTTTCCTGGTTCCATGGATTTTTTAAAATTTAAAAGTTGGCAACATTGTTTGTTGGGGTTTTGTTGTGAGAATATTACTTGTTTGTTTTGTATGTGAATAATTTCCTACCACTGACGTATGAGTAATGTTAGGAACACAATTGGGACGAACGACGAATTTCGTCCACATCGACGAATTCGTCCTGAAGCACAATAACGACGAATTTACTCAGCGAACTCAGCTTTTATAATTGATAAAGTTGGTTATTTTCAGTGTGACCATATTAGCTAATTTTAGGCTAAATTTAGCTCATTTCTTTTGGATTTAGCTTTAAAATTTTTATTTAGCTCTTAGCTTATTTTTCAGCTTTTTTTTAAAACTTATTTAGCTTTTTTAGCCTTTTTTAATCCAAATTGCGTATTCTCTAACAATATATTAAAGACATACGTGATTTAGCTTAATTTCATTTTAAAATCTGGTCACACTGTTTATTGTGTATGTAAAGAGAGTGAGAGAAAATTGTTTTTTCGTCTTTCGTCGGCGTACAAAATAGAAATAAATCTATCTCAGAGTTCGTCACGCGCGACGAATTTCGTTCTACGGCGGTGTTGTGTTCATTTTCATATGAACAAATGTGTTTTATTTGTTATGACGAAAGTTCGCACCCAAAAATTCGTCGTTCGTCCCAATTGTGTTCCTAGCATAATGTATATTACATTACATAATATATATATATATATATAACACGTATACGTGTTTAAATTTTAAAAACATTGCATATTTTTAGGCTTAATATTAAAATGTTTTCACTCACTACTAAGCCCGGTGCGGAGTTCTTAAAACAAGAACACTAACTAAATATTAATCACAAACTGATGAAAATTAGAAATGCCAAAATTCCGTGACCAAACAATTGATTGAACATTTATTTTTATTTCAGTTTACTGAAAAAAGTCTCCAATAAATTTAAAAAATTCCGTCTATTTTTCTTTTGAAACTCCGTACTAGAATATGGAAATTCCTTTATGAAATTTACCAACCTGAATTTCCGTAATTTTTTTTTACATACAGTTTGTATGAGAATCTGAAATTTCGTATGAACTCCGTACCAGGCTTTAACTGCCAGTTTATAAAAGACAAGTAAAAATTCTCTTAGAGATGTAAATGCTAGATTTTTTTAAATCCTAAAAACTTATATTCATACTAAAAACCAGTTGTTACTCCAAATTATCCTGAATCTCACTTTATATTTCAATAATATCCTTCTCATAACATAAGAATGTAATATTTTTTCACGAATATTGTCTGCATGCATTTAAGTGCTTGTTTTTCTTGCGGTTTTCGTGTGAAATTCAAATTTACTTGCAACTAGTTTAATGGTTTTCATACACACAAATAAAATTCTCCCATTTGGAAAAGCTTAAAAATACCATACTACTATTACATTTAGTTTTTATTTAAGTGTACATAATTTAATTTAATTATTTTGAATGCCAGTTATTTTTTTTTTAGTAATTGTACCCACCTGAAACCTAATTGTGTAGAAAATAAAAAATAATATTATATAAAAACAAACTAACAAGTGGCAATTTAATATGATGCATAAGTGTAAAATATTTTGACTGCGCAGACATGAAAAGAAAAATGAATTGAAGCTCACATGCAATATTATTTCATAAAAGTTAGAGAACAAGTTTAATATATTATTACTGGTTTGACATTTCACATACATATTTACTAACAAAACAAATTTGTCAACATTTGTATTCTATTCTGCAACATAATTTATGATATTTATATATTTTAAGTCATTTTTGACTTTTATTTAACCACACAAAGTTAACGTCTAAAGGTTATTCGAGTTCAAAGTTAATCAAGCACAATTTTGAAAAAAAAATTATTCGAATAGAAAACATATTTGAGGTTACATTGGAATATTTTAAAAGGCAAATAAAGGGTAAAAACTTTTATTTTGTCTTTCGAGCAATTAAAAATTTGTATTCGATTATTCGAATAAAAAATTTTTCTGAGCAAAAATGAAGAAAATTAATCTATAAATAAATGTAACCATTTTACTAGATTTTTTGCATAAACAAATATTTTATTCGAATGCTTGAATTAATAAAAAAATTTTAAAACTATTCCCTGAAAAATTAATTTTTTAATCGATTATTATATGAAAGAAATTTAATAGAAAAAAATTATTTTCATAGAAAACATATGTTAGCTTATTTTTTAATACTTTAAAAGACCAATAAAGAGTAAAAAGTTTTATTTTATTATTCCAGTAAATTATTTTTTCTTATACACCAAAAAAAATTAATGCAAATTATTATTATTATTATTAATATTCTTTTTTTAATATATCTACAAATATTTTTATTTAGCTATTCGAATAAACGAAACACTTTTAAATCGTTTATTAAAAAAGTTCTGAGCGTTATTCGAGTTGAAAACTGATTAAGCATAATTTTTACCAAATTTATTCGAATAGAAAGTGTATTTGAGGTTACATTTGAATATCTTAAGAGATAATTTAAGGTAAAAAAGTTTTATTTTTTATCATTCGATTATTCGATTAAAAAACGTTTAAATAATAATTCGAACACACACAAATTTTTATACAAAAAATATAAATGCAACATTTTATAAAATTTTTTCATTTGTATATATGTCTATATCAATATTATTAATTCGATTATTCGAATAAATGAAAAATTTTTTAATGCGATTATTTGAAAAAATTTATATTTTTTATTCTATTATTCGACCAAAAAAAGCTTAAAAAGAAAAATAACTGGTAAAAAAATTTTTTAATTGCAAATAAATTTATATTTTCTACTTTTATTCGAATAAAAAAATTTATATACGATTATTAAAAAAAATTTTTTTACGAATAGAACAAATGGGACCTTTTCTGAGATTATTTAAATAAAAAAATTTTACTTCATTATCCGAATAATTTACTTTGTTATTCGAGTATTTAATTATAAAAATTGTATTTTTTCAAATAAAAGTCTATGGAAATTTACTAGATTTTTATAAAAAATTTAGCAAATCTAATGGTTATATTAATCCAATAATGAAGATTAATAGAATGAATAAACAACCTTGATTTAATCGGTTACATTTTGATACATTTTTGTTGAAATATTTTGGTTTCGAAAGTCGCATAAAAAATTTTTCACTAAAAAAAATAATAACGGGTGTTTTTTAGGGGTATAGAACTTCGAATTGAATTAAAACACAAGAAAATAGTTTTAATGTCCATCAATTTGGCTTTATTGGAAGGATAATTTTATGCCATTAATGTTTAAATATGATTTCGGGCATGTGGCCGCCGCGGCTGGCTCGAATAAAGCCAATTCTACAGGTCCAATTTTCAACCACTTTTTCGAGCATATGGGGCCGTATGTTGGCAATAACGCCACGAATGTTGGCTTCCAAGTCCCCTAACGTTTCTGGTTTGTTGGCGTAGACGAGCGACTTCACATATCCCCAAAGTAAATAATCCAATGGTGTCAAATCACACGATCTTGGTGGCCAATTGACAGGTCCATTCCGCGAAATTATGCGCTCATCGAATGTTTAATTCAATAAATCGATTGTGACGTGCGCTGTGTGGCATGTAGCGCCGTCTTGTTGGAACCACAACTCATCCACATTCATGCCATCCAATTCGGGAACAAAATAGTCGGTTCTATAGCCGGCTCTATACCGGTCTCCATTAACGGTAACTGACTCTCCAGCATTATTTCGGAAGAAGTATGGCCCAATGACTCCACCAGCCCATAGAGCACACCAAACAGTCAGTTTTTGTGGATGTAATGGCGTCTCAAGGGTCTCATGTGGATTCTCTTCACTCCAAATGCGGCAATTTTCCTTGTTGACGTAGCCATTCAACCAAAAATGAGCCTCATCACTGAACAAAATTTTGCGATGAAAATCAGCATCGAGATCAATCTCATTTTCGGCCCATACACCAAAATCACGACGCATTGCATGGTCTCGCGGCTGTAATTCTTGCACAAGCTGGATCTTGTAAGGTCGCAAGCCAAGATCTTTGCGCAAAATCTTCCATAAAGTTGATGGACAAAGCTCCAATTGCTGTGCACGGTGGCGAATCGATTCATTCGGGTCCTCTTCAACACTTTGCTCTACAGCGGCAATTGTTTCTTCGGTGCGCACTGCTCGACGTCTCTGCGGATGCGTATTATCAATTAGAGTAAACGTAGTGCGAAAACGATCCATGGTTAACCGAATTAATTGCTCTGATGGACGATTATGTCGACCATAAAATGGACGGAGCTTGCGGTAAACTTCGCGAACTAAACCATTATTTTCGAAATAAATTTGCACGATTTGCAAGCGTTGTTAAGCGCCAGTTAAAAAAGTGATGCCAACTTAAAGTTCTATACCTCAATAAAAAACACCCATTACATGAAGACAAAACGCAACATTTCATAAGATTTTTTTATAAATGAATATTTTATTTGCTTATGCTATTTGCATGAAAAATGTTTAATTCGATTATTTCAAAATTCATATTTTTATTAGATTTTTTGTTAAAAAAATTAAAACAAACACAATGATCAAGTAGTTTTATTTAATTATCCAAATACTATTCTTCCATTATTCGTACAAAAAAAAATATCCGAATAATTATGCAAATATAATATGTTATACGAAAATAGCAATTGAACCTTTTTTTTTGATTATTCGAATAAAAAAAAAAAATTTTTAAATATATTATTTGATTAGTCGAATAAATTACATTTCTTTTAATGTGATTATGTGAACAATTTATGTTTTGATTCGATTGTTCGATTACAAGACTTAAAACGTAAACAAATTATGCGAAGTTTTATTTAATTTTTTAAGCAAATTCAAAGCTTTTTTTCATTGTTCGATTAACAAACATTTATCCGATTATTTAAACAAATAAAATTTGCTACACGAAAAGAATAAATCAAAACTAGACTAATACCTGTAAATATTTTATTCGATTAATCGAATAAATAAAATGTTTTTTAATGTGATAATGTAAAAAGTTTATACATATTTTTATTCGATTGTTCGATTACAAAGATTTAAGAGAAAGAGAGTAGAAGCAGCTTTATTTAATTATTCAAGCAAATTCAAATTTTTCTTCTATTATTCAATTAAAAAAAATTTATACGATTATTAAAAGTTAAGAAGTTTCTTTGACTGTTTAAATAAATAAATTGTTTTATTCAATTATCCGAATAATTTATACTTATATTAGAGTATTCGGTTAAGAGAATTTTATTTGTCGAATTAAAATCTATGAAAATCTATTAAATTTAAAAAAAAGTAACCAAACACAGTGGATGGATTAATCCATTACTCTTGATTTATCAAATAATTAAAAAAATTGGGATGATTCGAAACGTTTCTTTTCCATTCATCTCTCTCTCTCTCTCCTTTGCTCTCAGAACAAACTAATTAGCTTAGCAATAAGACTTGTATAGTGTAAACTAGGACTTAGTAAAAAAAATCTGATTGTATGAAGAGTAAAATTTTTATAAGAAAATAATTAATGCATTATTTTAATCGTTTTTTTTTTTATACTTATAAATATTTTATTCAATTATTCGAATGAATGAAGAGTTTTTAATGCGATTATTTAAAAAATAATATTTTTATTCTATTAAAAAATGTAAAGGAAAAACAACGGGCAAAAAGTTTTGTTTTGTTTCTTCAAGCAAATTTATATATTTCTTAAATTATTCGAATAAAAAAGTTATCAATATATTCAAACACATAAGATTTGTTTAAGTAAAAAATAAAATAAATTAAAACTTTTATTCGATTATTCGCATAAATAAAAATAATAATACTTAAAAATATTTTAATCGATTATATGAAAAATTTATACATATATTATAATGCAAATATTTAAAAGAAAAACATAGTTTAAGAATCTTTGTTGGGTTTCTAACCAAATTCAGGTGTTTCTTTCATTATTCGAATAACAAAATTATTCCGAATATTCAAAAAAATAAAATTTGTTACACGATAAGAATAAGTGGTAAGAATAACTAATAATAGTAATAAAAGATTTCACCTTTATTGGATTATTCGATTAAATAAAAAGATATTTATTCGATTAACAGAATAATTAAAATTTTTATTCGAGTATACGATTAAAAAATTTTACTTGTTAAGTAAAAATCTCTAAAAGACTGTTAAACTTCTCCAAGAGATTCATGTAAGTAAATTATTTTCGTATAACCTTGACTAATCGAATGAATGTAAAGTTGTCGATTAATCGAATACATTTTAATAAATTATTGCTGAAATATTTGACTTAATTTTTTTCGTGTACTTTTTTTGTTTTTAATTCTTTTTTATTTTTTACTTAATAAATAAGCTTTGTTCGAATGAAGGACATTAAATAAACTAAATTTTCCGATACCTGGTAGTAATTTTTTATGCATTTCTTGCTTAAACCCTTAAAAATGAATTTAATAATAGTTCTTTTAATATTGCAACTTGAAATGTTACTGACTGCGATTACCATCTGTTTGAAGTTTATTCTGCTTTTTTTCACTACACTACACTTGTCTAACAGTCTGTCTGTTTGCTGTCGCTTCGTTAAAAGTCAAGTTAAATGTAGTGTATGTCTTATAATCTTACAGAAATTTTAATACATGTTCGTATGCCTTGTATGTATATATCTTTGTGTGTTTTTATATTTATATTACATTTATAAACATTAACAACTGCATATCTAAACATTTTATTTCAATATTAAAAATACTTAAGTATCAAAAAGTACCGCATATGTTGCTGGCATATTTGTATGCACTTATCAAATGACAACATTCAAGTTTGTTTTTAACTATTTACTGCCACTACACCAGTGATGCCAATTTAGCCAGAAAATTCCCGGAGAAAAAGTGAGTTTAGTTATTAGCTATATTTTTCTAGCTATTTTTATTTTAATCTAGCTATTTTTTCATAAAAAATTTAAACTCGCAACAAAGGAACATTAATTAACTGCGAAAAAAAAATATAACAGAGTAATCTAGGCGCACGGCAATGCGCCATGCTAAGTTCCGGCCAATGCACGCAGTGTGTATATTTACAGGAAGCTATTCGAACTGTTTTTACCCTCTCATAACTTTGTTCCCTGCGACAGTAAAATTATGAAATTTAAATGATAATTAGAATAAACCACACATGCAAAGTTTCAAAGTTTTACAATGAAAGCTTTTGGAGATATGGAGGTGCAAAAAGTGCATATTTTAGACATACTCACTGACTCACTGATCACTCATCAAATTGATGAAGCACTTTCGCTATAGGTAGAGAGCTAAGATTTGGTACACGAGCACATCTAGATGAGCAATGAACCAGAAAAATCTAATCCTATCAAAAATTTCGGCCATCAAAAGCAGTGACATATAAATTTTGACCAAGTTCTTATTTGGCACAATACCTTTCACTGAGATACGCTAGGCATTATGTACATTTTTACCTTTCTAAAAAAAAGAGAGAATAATGTATATTTTTATACCCTTTACCAAAAAATGGTAAAAGGGTATATATAGGTTTGTCATTCCGTTTGTAATTTCTAGAATATTAATAAGCGAGCCATAAAGTATATATATTCTGGATCCTTATGCATAGGGAAGACGAATAAGCGATGTCCGTCTGTCCGTCTGTCTGTACGTGAAATCGGTTTTCCGAAGCTCCCAGAAAAGCTAGAGACTTCGTTCTTGGACTGGTGTGTCAGAAATGGTCGAAATAAGATTGGTACTGAAATCTGAAAAATCGAGCTGATGGTTTCAGAGCTGGGAAACTTAAACTTCATTTTGCCCTACAAAATAACTACCGAAAACTAGTTATTATTATTTTTTTTATTAAATAAACTTATTTTATACCTCAGTATGAATAAAATTAATACTTCTTAATAAAAAAATAAATAAAAAAAAGTTAAAAAAATTAAATTGACGTTTCCAGGGTTGGAAAACTTTAACTTTTTTATACAAAATTATACAAAATTAATTTACTAAAAGAAATTTTTCCTTTTTTCTATAAATTAAATATATCTTATATTCTAAGGAGAAAGAGATTAGGTTAGAAAATCAGAAAAATCAAAGAGGATAATTCCAGGGTTGGGAAACTTAAAATTTTTGTGATATAAAAAATTAACTACCGTAAATCAATTTTTGTATGTTTTTATTAAATTAACTTATTTTATACTTAGTACAAATTAAATTGGTATTTTAAATTAAAAGAAAGTTAAAAAATTAAAAAGACGTTTCCAGGGTTGGAAAATTAAATTTTTTTTTTCCAAAGGAGCTTACTAAAACAAATTTTTTCGTTTTCTCTATAAATTAAACATATCTTAAATTCTTAAAAGAAAGAGATTGGCGTAACAAATCAGAAAAATCAAAAAGGATGATTCCAGGGTTGGAAAACTTAATCTTTTTGTAATATATATATTCTGCAGCTATGGCTACTAAGTTTTAAATTTTTTATTGAAATAATCCTTTGAGAAATGCAAAAAATTATAATCGCGAATTGTACAAAATCTAGAGCCAATTTGAATAAACTGCTTGCAGATTCGTAATCAGCAGCTCCGAATTATCTTAAATCCAGTGCAATATCTTTTACCATTTTTTTGTAGAGCAGTGTTATATAGATAGATAAAAACCGGTTCAAACTTGCCATTTTTGTTGCAGAAGTCTAAAAGCGCTTATACGAAAGAGATGACTCAATTGGTAACAATAAGATTTGCTACTGCATTCTTATAATCTTTGCAATGTTGTTATAAGTTGTCAAATATAATTTGTGGTATATTATATCAATTAAACAAGGGCCATTTTTAGGGTTCCGTACACCAAAGGTGAAAAGGAACCCTATTGTTTTCGCTACGCTGTCCGTCTGTCCGTCACACGGTATTTTCTCAGGAACCATAAGAGCTACGGACCTGAAATTTAGACAGAGTATGTAGAACCTTGGCCGCTACAACAACAAATAAATAAGAATCAAAAATTAAAGGGTGTTCCAAAACAAACAAGGAAAAATGTTAAAATCCCATGTAATATAATTACATATGTATATTGACACTTGAAATTTGTAAAATTAGTGTATTTTTATATAGACTACAACAATTAACACTAAAATTTAAAAAAAAAAATAAATTAAAGGGTGGTCCATCAGTTAATACAATTTTGACTATGTAATTTTGACAATTTGCTATATCTTGGAAACCGTAAGAGGCAAACACTGGAAATTTTCAAAAACGGTAAAACTAAAAAAAACGAAAATTATAAAATCGACAAACCAAAAAAAAAAAAAAAAAAAAAAAATCGCCAAAAATTAAAAATAATCGCCAAAACGAAAAAAATCGCCAAAATTTAAAAAAAAATTTCTAACACTAAAATAAATCGCCATATTCGAAAAAATCGCCAAAATGAAAAAAAACGCCAAAATGAAAAAAAAACGACAAAAATCTAAAAAAATCGCCAAAACGCGAAAATGTCGCCAAAACTAAAAAAAAATTTTGTATAAAAAAATACCAAAAATGAAAAAAATCGCCAAAAATAAAAAAAATCGCCAAAAAACTGACAAAAATCGCTAAAACACGAAAGTAAAGTGTCAAAACTAAAAAAAAGCCTAAACTTAAAAAAATCGCCAAAACCGAAAAAACCCAAAAAACGCCAAAACAAAAAAACCGCAAAGACCCCAAAAACGAAAAAAATGCCAAAACTATATAGTATATAGGATGAAGTCTGTATTAAATTACATATCTAGTGTTCGTACGGAACCCTTCGTACACGAAGGGTTTGACACGAGTTAAAAAAATAATAATAAAATAAAGTTCAAATGAAAGTTTAAAAAATAGAAAATTAATAAAAAGTATAAACAAAACTTTTGCAAGGAGTGGATTAGTAACACAAAAATGTAAAGACTGAATAGCGGAATGTACAAATGAATAGAAGGTGTAGTGCAAGTATTGCAAGTTTGCACTATATGTGCAGTTTTTTGATTACCTGAAGAAGAAGATTTGCTTTAAAAAAATAATATATGAAATACCTTCTTGTTTTTGCTAAAGTTCATGATTTTTGCATTCGATTTTGCTTAGCCATTTTTTTTTTGTCTACATTTAGCCATTTTTGGTGAAGGAATTCTGGCACCACTGCACTACACGATTTCTGCTTATATGTATGCTTATAAGACTTTATCAAATGTACATAAATATATTTTAAATTGCAGACGTGTTGGTACAAGCACTTGTGTTATTTGAAACTTAAGAATGTGCATCCGTTAAAAAGGAGTGTAGGTAAATAATGCGAGTGTATCATCGTCTTTGATAGAGGAGCTTGAAAGAATGCTTTCTAAGTTTTTTTTTTTAAAATTAAGTAATAGTTTTGGTTTAAAAAATTGTATTTTGATTGCTAAGATATAAAAAAAATTAATTCTTCTTTACACTATTTTTTTTTCTGTGCAAAATCTTTATATTATGAATGCTTTCTTTTAACTGATTTGCTTAACACCGAAACGCATATAAGAAATTCTATATTATAAATGTTATAAGAAATAACTTAATGCAACATGTATTTTGTTAGTTGCGAAAGTGTAATGATATGTGAAAATATTAACAAGTTTAATTTATAACCATTTTATAAAATTGTCATACTTAGTTTCTCTTTTTGCTGCATGTTAATAAAAATGATAATGTTGAATAATTTTGTATACATTATGCCATGCTGTGAGAGAGTTAAAATGCAATTATATGCCATTAAATATATATTTTTTATATCACAACATCATTAGCAGACAAAGGAGAATATCGATAAGTAAGAGAGAAAGATAAGAAATCCAGAATATACTGTATCAAAGCTGAAGGTGTTTTTGTAATTAGAAAAATTTTGCACACTTCTTTTTAAATAATTAATAAAAAATATATTCAAAAACTTACTTCAGAAAAATATTTTACAAAATTAAACTTTAATATAAATGAATTATTAAATAGCATGAAGCTAAAAAGCTTAAGCTTTGAGCTACTTAAGGTTTGTAAATATAACGCTTACAACTGTCCAAATTTGCAGTTACAGGGAAATATAATGGAACATGTCTGTTAATTTATATGTTAGTTTTTTATTTTTGTTAGTGATATCTTTAATGCTATTTCCATTCACTAAGATTTGCTCTAGTTACTAGAATGAGCATTGATTTGATATATCAAATATATCGGTACTAATTTGTTTTTTTTTTAATTGTATTAAAATAATAAAATGCAACTTATCATAATTTTGCATGAAGATAATAATTAAAGATCGTTCCAAAATATAAAATATGTTTAATTAATAATAATAAAAATTTACATATGTGCATAAAAAATTTTGAACATTTCCAGACCTGCAACCATATTTTCTTTTTGATTTTTGTGATTTTCATTTCAAAATATTTTTCATTAAAAAAAAAAATATTCAGTTAATTCCAACTTTCCAGCCCTGAAACGTTTTATTTTTGATTTCTTGGATTTTCGTAACCAACATTTTTCTTCTTAAAATATAAAATAGGTTTACTTAACACACAAAAAAAAAATAATTTCAGTTGTTTTATTTTTTATACTAAAATAAGTTTACATTTTCCAGCCCTGGAACCCTTTATTTGATATTTCTGATTTTAAATAGGAATCACTTTCTTTCACGATATTAAAATATGTTTAGCTAATAGAAAAACATAAGAAATTAGTTTTGGCTAGTTACTTTTCAATACAAAAAAACTTCAATGTTCCAACCCTGGAACAGGTTTTTCTGGTTTTCTGAAACTTTTTTCATGTACAGACATACGGGTAGACGGACATTGCTTAATCGACTTGGATACGTGATGTCCAAAAGGGAACATTGAAATCATCCCCCATATCTTGAAAGCTGAGCATTGCATACTTTTGTGAGTTTATGTGAACAGCATGATTTCTAAAAAAAAAACAAAAAAAAAAAAAAAAAATTAAAAAATTTATATAGGCTAAGGCAAAGTAAAGTAAAGTAACTTGTAACCAAACTTGTTTTGTAGTTAAAAACACATCCATGAAAATAGTTCAAAATTTTTTAACAAAAACTTCTTTTCACATTTTTCTGATTTTAAGGTAAAATTCTCCTTAAAACACTTTACACACATACACACAAATCCTTAATGATTTCGGATGCTTGCACATACCGTAGAATAAATAGCTTTCACACATCACATATTTTCTATTCCCTTAAAAGACTTTAATAAACTCTAATGCCTTTAAATAACACCAGCCTTTATTTTCAAATAGTTAAATGCGACAAGATTTGCGAGCTTGAATATTGAAAAAGAAAAAAGAAACAAGCAAACAAACAAACAAAACAAACTTTTTAAGCCCCCACCTTATGCCACGTACAAACAAAAACAAAATTTCACGCTGTTGTTTGCCAATATACTAAAGAAATAATTTCAGCTGCGGTCATGTGTTAAGTCGAAAATGGGCTTAGTTGGAATCCGCTATTAATGCGCATACATCGAAATAAATTTGATGCAGTGTAATAAAAAGGATTTAAGATAGAAACTTAGTTATGTGCACATGGAAAAGTTTATGCAGTAGAATTAAATTAAAAAGAAAAATATAAGAGGCAGAAAGTTTATAAAAGTTTCAAGACGATCTTTGTATCTTTTTTTAGACTTAAAAAAATTGTATCACCTTAAAATTAAAAACTTCAAAGCTCTTTATATTTTTAACATAAAAGCTCAGAGAGATGTGTAGTTTATTAAAAAATAGCTTTCAAGTATGACAGTAAATATTTTTTAGAGCTGTAAAGAAGTACGTTCTTCATTCAGTTTGGCTAATAATTACAAGAAAAACCGCATCCAAACGAGACTCAAATTTGTAAAGGTTACTGACTTAAAGTTTGTTTTGGAAATATTAGGTCGTGTGCGGAAGAGGTTGAAATGGGTCAGCTTTGGTAGGGTAGAAGGCCCGTCCTTATTTATTTGGCAGACATATATACAGTCATTGCTTTCATATTTGAAATAATTTGTAAAAAAAATGGACTGAATTTTTCCTGAAAATCTTTTGTATATAGCACATCTTTAACAGTTTGACTTGTCAAAGTGCTAGAGTAATTTTTCTTATGTTACTAAACAAGCGACGTTATAATTTTGGGAGCAAGTGCGATAACAATAATAAACTCTAATTTCGATTTTTTTTTCTTTTTGTTTGTCTATGTTGTTCTTTTTTTTTTAATTAGTATTTTTTTTAAATAATGAAAAGAAATATGTGTTTATGATGTGAACACAATTGAGAGAGGGTCTTGTAAATGGTTTCGATTTATTCATTGCAGACCTTCAATAATCTGTACATGCTTGTTACGTATGAGTAATAAAATTAACACCAAATATTGATCATACGTATACGTTGTAGCTAGTGAAAAAGTTGTCACATACAATATTTCTTCCACTTCCAGCAAAAAGGTTGACACATAAATCATTTACTACTCTTTCGCCAACGTTTCTTTCACGTTCACCAGACGGTGCCATTCCTGTATAGATTTGTCCCTGCATTCAAAAATTATATTCAATTTAGTTATTTAGATTTTCAACAATTTTCAACAATATTCATTGTACCTGCAATGGATAGGAAGAAATGGAGTCGCACACCCACCACACTTTTATTCCATATTTGGCAGGTTTTGATGGTATGTATTGCGTGAAGCCAGTTCCACCACGATAAGCATACAATTGTTCATCTACGGTGACGTTGGCTCCAGCCACGTAATATCTACGAAGACAGCTGTTAAGCATCAAAAAAACGTCCGATATTGCTGCTGCTTTGTCAGTTTGTTTTCGTTGCTGGCGTGTGTTTCCATTATCAAAACGTATGAAGCGGCTTATTTTCCACAAATCTTTCGTATGCACGTAACCAGAATGTGTAACGCCACTTAGCAAAAGTAGGCCCAAATATGCATCAAATTCACTTTTTGTTATGGAAATCCATGATCTCGGTTCTCTTGTTGGATGTTTTGCGTTGTCAATATCATAAAATCGCCTTGCTTTTCGATTTGATTCACGAATAATTATGTCGCATATTTCGTTTGACATTATCAATTGGAACGTTTCTGCAATGGTCAAACCCTGCGTTGCCCGTACTGGTCCAGATTCTGCACTTCTTAGAATGTTGTGCGTACGGAATCTTACAGGTTGTGGTTGTATCGAGGACCAAACATTACCATCTCTGGCAGCAAAAACTTTGCCAGTTTCAATTGGTGCATCTTCAAGATCTTCATCAGAATCACTGTCGCCCTCTGGGTCATATTCTGGTAACATGGGTTCTTCAACATCTGAGTCATCTCCACCAATATCACCTAAAGCCTCGTCACCAACTATTGAATCGTGGTCACTTGTTTCTTCTTGGCTCTCTTCAAGAGCTTGCCGAATATATGCTTGTTGTTCTTCGTACAAAAGTGCGCTTAGTTGTCGCGGAGTAAGCCATTCACCATCAGCCATTTCACTTTTAATATTTTTTTATTTCCACAAAATAAACAGAAACGTCTTTTCACTTCGAATCACAAATGTAAACTAAATTTTCTGACGATACTACAAAGAATGAAATTTCCGCAACAATAAATGTTTCTACCTGCCTATATTATATATTTATTATATACGTATGTCGTCTACCTATACAACCACTTTTTTCAACAAACAATGACTGTGAGGATGAAATTGGTTATCATAAAATTTTTTAGCCTTTTGTCCATTTCTATCAAACTAAAAAAATAATTCGGAAATTCCAACAAACCAGGTAGATACATAATTAGCATTTTTATGCTAACGACGTACCATTCCCCATACAAAACGTATGTACATACCCAGGTATGCTGCTGTGGACGTGCGTAAAGCATTTCTGCTGTTGACATAAAGGTTAAATATTTTTAAGTAGCGAGGGGTAGTGCTTAAAGCTGCCCATACACTACAACAGCATGTACGCACAATCAAGCGAATGAGCATTCATGCTCGAACCACACAACATACCAGCAAGCTGGTACAATATTCATTTCTTAAAACACTGCGGGAAGGGTGGTTATGAATAGTGACACATATTTTGTTGCAATTATTATTGGTATGTTGTTAAAATTAGCAGCTATGTATAACTAAAGTGCTAAAATTTTGTTTTCCATTGAACACAAATTATGTTTGAACAAATTATATTTCTTAAATGCATGTTTACTCCATGAAAACTTTGCTAAACTGAGCTAATTTCACCAAATACCACACCAGCAAGCTGGTACCATCAGCAAAATATCAAACTCTATTTGACATCTCTACAGCAAACCGTACAATCGCACAAAACGCCCATACACGACCAAACCGCTGGCACAAACACTTGATTGCGCATGCATGCTGTTGCAGTGTATGGGCCCCTTAAAGTGGCCACCCACCTGCAACATAATTGTGCAATTTTTCGTATTGTACAATAATATCGCTAATGTGTATGTCATATTCGAAGGTGGCACATATTGGCAAATATCAAAAGATTTTTGATTTTTATTGTACAATCAAGACAACAGTGTAATGTGGTGGCAACATTTTTCAATGTTGTTTACTTTTTCACTGTCAGGAAAATTGTGTAATATTTTCTTTGAAAATATTGTGGCATTTATTACATATTATAGGTCAAAACGACACTAATATGTACAACAATATATGCAATAATATTGTATAATGTATGAGTCACTTAAGCAGTAAATCACCTTTTTCAACTCCTTTTTCGGTAATGCACAGCCCTTTATTTTTTTCTCTCCTTCATTTCTCCATTTGCATATTTGTCCTATTTTTCACTAAAGCAGAAAGTATATACAAAAATATATTTATTCATATATATATATATATATATATATATATATATATATATATATATATATATATATTTATATATATGTGTATGATTGTATGTATGTATGTAAGTTAGTTTTATTTTTTGTTTGTTTTTTTTTCTCACTGCAAAGACTTCTATAGCAATTTTCTAACGCCCCAATGACTTTCTGAATCAGTTAACAGTTGTCACTTGCTTTCGATTTTAATTTTTACTTTTAACGTATAATTCTAAGAAAAGAAACCATTGGCAACTGAAAATTACAAAGCAAAATAAAAATGGGAAATGTCAATTTTGCTCTTCGTGATTTAATTAATTGACAAAGGTGCAGTATTTACTAAGGATGATAAGAAAAAGAGGTGGAAGCGATAACAACAACAGAGTGGAATTGATGAATTCTATATAAAAATAAGAAAAAAAAAACAACTGAAATTCCCAGGCATCTGCCATAAATTATTTTAAACGAAACTTAATACATTTTTAATCTCCTGCTAATGAAGTTTTGAAAAAATAAACGAAAAAAAAATAAACAGAAATAAAATAATTGCTTTGTCACACGAATACGAGTATTATAATTATGTTTAGCTTTTTTAAAGGATGAATTTAAAATAAGATTTTCACTATTAATTTAATGAATAAGAAAAAGGGTTTTTTTTGAATGTAATTAGGTAATTAGTTTTTATGTTAAGAAATTTAATTGTATGAAAAAAGGGCGATTTAAAATTAATATAATAAAACATTTTTCGAAGACTTAAATAATTAACTCAAACCATTTGTGAGTTTTTTAGGTCAACAATCTTACAAAAATTTTAACAAATTATGAGTAAACGATGCACTTAGGGCCAAAGGCGGTGATACACATAAATTAAAAGAAAATTAAGTACCGTGAAACTCAAAGTACCTTCTCACAGTGCGTAAAATTATACATGACTGATCCAAAAATAAATGTCATATAGGTAAAGGTACTTTTGTAATGACGCGTTAAAATTTCAAAGTTGTGAGAAACAACTGGAAAAATAAGCAGAAACAGTTAAAACTTTGTGTATTTTAATTTTAAAGGCTGACAGCCTTATTACAAAAATTATTAATGCTTTATAAAGGCTTAATTAGAAAATTTTTGTATGAACATTTGTGTAAAAAACCCTTTATAAAGCCTTAGTAAATTTTATAAATAAGACCGTGAGTATATAAAGCAGAAATCTACATCAACTGATACCACCCACGGTGAACCAAACACAAAGAGTACTAATGACAAAGGTGTAGTGGCCTTCGAAAACAGCTAGTTGTTCCGTTCTACTACTTGCTTGTTAGAATATTTACAATTAACTTTGGTGTTATTTGTTCATTTATAATTATCACATGTAATTTGGCTTACAAAGCAATACGATTTTTAGCCTAATCAAATCATAAGTATACTCAGATATCAATTTTATTTTATTCAAGTAATTTCGAAAAGGAAGCCCAGCAGTAATCAAGTTCCTTCAAATGTTTTGTTGAAATTTTGTAACATTTATTATTTTTTGGAAGTGCTTTTGTTTTCAATTATATTGGAAGTGACATCCCAATAAGCAATCTTGCTTGAAATCAAGTGTAAAGCAATTGTTATTCAAGCCACATATTCAATTGTCAAGGATTGAATTATGCTTGATTTACACTTTATTTCAATAGCATTCTCCAGTGAAATGGGAACTTGAACTCAATGCGAACAATTCAGTTGTAGTACAGTTTAATTCAAGCCTTCAATTATACTGTAATTCCACCTTGTATTACAGTTGAATTCAAGTGTATTTCAAGTTGCAAAAACAAGGCTTTTAAAATGGAAAGAAAAATGCAATTTCTTTGTTTTCTAATAATTATTTTCTGCACATCTGCCTTCGCTATTGTTTTCACGTTTTACTCACCTTTGTTTTCCAAATTCGCTTTTATTTATTTGTTTTTGATATATTCACCACAATTTCAGTTTTAATAATAAATAAATTACGTATTTGACAATGCTTGAGCATATATGTATGTTGTTTGAGTTTTTATTTAAAAATATTTTCAAACTTGAAAATTACTTGAAAAAATGCTTGAATTCAACTTTGTTTCCAGTTCAATTTCAAGTGCTTGAATTTTAATTTTTTGAGTGCTTATTGGGATAAAATAAATGAATTTTTTCAGTTTAGGTGTACTTTGTTACACAAATTTGGCTCAATTGGTCCAACATATTAATTGTGTTTTAAATATTGAACAAATCTGCTTTATTGAGAAAAAAAACTTAAGTTATGTACGAATCAGTAATAACCTCACGCGTTGAATTTGCCAACAATAAACTCTCAGCGAATTTAGGTAATACTGTTATTGTAGTTGTTGTTGTCACTTTTTTAAGTATATTGATTAGAGATATGCAAACGTCGTGATTTGCCATGCGTGACTTACGTATGAGTCACGCGTGATCGTGGTTGCATTTATATATAATAATGATTAGACAAAATAACGTGTGTCACATTAGCTAACTTTTTAAGGTTTGATAAGTAATGTATTTTTGTATTATCTGCATTCAAAGTCAGTCAATTGCAAGCAATTCATCAAGAGCGTGAGTGAATAAAAAAAAATCATAAATTGTTGCTTGTTTTGTTGGTAAAACACCGCTTATATGCATTTCGTTGCAGTTTGGGTATTTCTTATAAAAAAAAACAATTGCTGACGATAATTAATTAATAGTCACTTTGTATGCGGGTTAACCAACTACCCCTCCCATGCCACTAAGATTTTGTTGGAATATGAAGTTTGCTCCAAGACTTACCCACATCAAATTTAGTGCACCTCACTCTTGTTTTTTGGCAGATAAAATAAAAATAACAATTAATTTGTATTGAGGGCACCCCTTCTTCCCCTCCTGTATCTCCAAGATTTTGCCGTAACATATACTTTATTATGAGAGTTATCCATATAAAGTTTAGCGACCCTTACTATTTTAGCTGTGGAGATATGAATTAATTCGCCAAAAAGAGGACTTTACCAAACTGTGCGATAGGAGAAAGAACAAACCCAAGTGCAATTAGACCGAAAGATTCTAGTGTCCAAAAAAATGCGATTTGCAATAAAACTTGCTAGATTCCAACACAAAACCTTATAGCGTTATCTCTTGGTCACTGGACGTTTGACTTTAGCAATAGTTTTCAGGATAAAGGATAGGTTGACAGCGTCGAACAACAAATCTGTCATTGCCCAAGGTTCAGGGACTTAAGACATGAAATATTTGTTTAAATAATACAAATAAAGCCTGTCTAGCAAATAAGCAACACCTGCTGAATAACCCAGCAAAAATATTCAACTACCTGGAAGCGGGTTGGTAAGCGAGATTTGTGATATCTCGCCCTTATTAACCTGGTTCGGTATCATACGATTTTTGTTCGTGATGTCCCACTTGGTAGCTCTCTAGGTGTTGTGTTAGCTTCTCAATTTGCTCTTTAGATCAGCATTTAATAACTTCTAATACTTTATTTTGTTTTATTTTTTTTTATAAATTATATATTAAATACAATAACAAATCAATTATTTTTTTCGCACGTTGAACTAGGAGTCGATCCCAAGATCTCCGTATGTAGGCTAGAACACTACCCACTGAACTACTAAGGCACATATTTACTTTCGTACACAATTCAATTAAAAAATAAAATATTAAAGCTCGAAGTAAAAATTACATTCGCATTCGAATTTGTATCCAGGTATATGAGAGAGGAGGCACTATAAAAAACTTTGATAATTTGATTACAAACCATTGACCAACTTCGTAGTGTTTGTGTTAATCTTCTTTATTAATTTACGTTGCTGCATCCTCGTAAGACAAAAGGGATGCACTTTGTGCTTTCCTGCATCTCCGAAGCTTTTCTTTTAGTCTTAGTGCTTACTTGTATCAAACGTATTTTTGCAGGGAATATTCTCCTTTATTCTGTAATAATGTGTGGATATCACGCTAATAAGAGAGCAATTTTATTCTATTGAGAGTCTATTAATATTCAAGAAGGTTTAAGGAAATATGATGACTCTATCTATAATTGTCAGTTGTGTTCAACAATGGATAGACATGGTCCAACTTTTTGGTATGATATTGACATGACATCGACAAACAATTACAGAATAAAAGGGCATTTTTTGTTGTTTTTTGAAAAAGTTTTAAAGCCTACTATAGTTATAGTATTTTTTAACTATCAAGAATGTATTGGGAGTTTTTGTATAAATATTGAAGATTTGTAAACTTTTTGAATTATGGTTGAGGTCCAGTAGGGATGCAACAAAATGCATCTAGACATTATAAGATATCAGCAAATAATTTTTTTTAATTTCTAAAAAATTTTTAAAATACTTTTCCTTATAAAAACATACTCTTTAAAAATTATGCAGTTCACTTATAATAATTTTTGTATTCTTATTAATTTTTTCATTCTATTAAATTTAAATTTAAGCTTAAATAATTTTTGCACACCCTTCTAAACAAAAACTATTGTCAACAATCTTCCCCCATCAGGAAGTGATATTTTTTTTCTTGCGTATTCGTATTTTATTCAAGTGCACTTGGGGTGCTAAGGAAATATCTTACACACATATATATACACACACACGCTCACAAAATCGCAAGTACAGGGTGGGCCAAAAGAAACCAAGGGGTGTAAAAGTTTAATAACTTTTTTGTTTATTAACTTGTTTTATCTTTTCTTTCAGATTATATAATATACAAAATGGAAATTTTTTTACACTAAGTATGAAAAATGATGTCTCTTAAATGACCACCGTTTTCAGCTTCGCACTGATGGGCTCTTTTTAGAGCATTTTCCATAACATCTTTCAAAACTTGTGGCTGTAGCGTTCGAATTTCTGCAACAATGTTTGCCTTGAGTTCAAGGATTGCCTCTGGCTTGTTTACATACACTCGCTCCTTCAAAAAACCCCAAAGAAAATAGTCGGGTGCTGTCAAATCTGGCGATCGCGCTGGCCAAATAATTTCCGAATCTCGAGAAATTATTCGCTCTCCAAAAATTTGACTTAAAAGTGCCATTGTATCTCGGGCAGTATGGGCAGTGGCTCCGTCCTGCTGAAACCACATACCAGGTCTGTTTTCAAGAGCAGGACGTAAAAAATGTTCTATCATAAACCGATACCGCGCTCCATTTACGGTTACAGCACTTCCATCTTCATTCTCGAAGAAGTAGGGCCCAATGACATTTTCAGATGTGATCCCACACCATACTGTACACCTGATGGGATGCAATTGGCGTTGATGAATAGCTCTTGGATTTTGAGAACCCCAGAACCTACAGTTCTGCTTATTAACAAAGCCATTCAAATGAAAATGAGCTTCATCACTCTTCATCACACTTTAAATAATAAAATTCTATTGTTCTGGTTCTCTGTTCAGTTGTGAACCTCTCCATTATAAATTCTCCAAGTGTTGTCTATATAATCTGAAAGAAAAAATTAAAAAAAAATTAATAAACAAAAAAGTTATTAAACTTTTACACCCCTTGGTTTCTTTTGGCCCACCCTGTATATGGTTATATATGTATGTATATGAATGTTTGTGCATCATTGTATGTATGATAAAATCGCTTGATTAAGTACTTAATCAATTGTAAGCTGTTAAAATAGTTTCCACAATTTATTCTCATACAAATAATTTCATACACATGAATACATTTTAAAATTCAATAAAATTACAACATAATTCGTAATACTTTTTTTTTCTTCTTTGCAATGAAAGAAATGTAAGAACAATTTATATGAATACAAGTACAAAAATATTTTGAGAATACATATACTCGTATTTATTGATTTGTTAAATATTTTATTGTTAGGAATTTTTTAATAGTGGAAGAATAGTTAAGTTTAAAATTGTTTACTAGTATAAGTGTTAAGATAAAGGCTAATTTATGATTGATAGTTTTTATAAATTTAAATTTGTAATAAAGGGTATTGCAGTAAAAGCTTTCTATATTAAAATTTTAAGAGAACAAAGTGCTAAAGAGATATTACAAAAGGCCCCTTTTAACCTTTATGTCAACAGCAGAAATGCTTTACGCACGTCCACAGCAGCATACCTGGGTATGTACATTCGTTTTGTATGGGGAATGGTACGTCGTTAGCATAAAAATGCTAATTACGTATCTACCTGGTTTGTTGGAATTTCCGAATTATTTTTTTAGTTTGTTAGAAATGGACAAAAGGCTAAAAAATTTTATGATAACCAATTTCATCCTCACAGTTATTGTTTGTTGAAAAAAGTGGTTGTATAGGTAGACGACATACGTATATAATAAATATATAATATAGGCAGGTAGAAACATTTATTGTTGCGGAAATTTCATTCTTTGTAGTATCGTCAGAAACTTTAGTTTACATTTGTGATTCGAAGTGAATAGAAGTTTCTGTTTATTTTGTGGAAATAAAAAAATATTAAAAGTGAAATGGCTGATGGTGAATGGCTTACTCCGCGACAACTAAGCGCACTTTCGTATGAAGAACAACAAGCATATATTCGGCAAGCGCTTGAAGAGAGCCAAGAAGAAACAAGTGACCACGATTCAATAGTTGGTGACGAGGCTTTAGGTGATATTGGTGGAGATGACTCAGACGTTGAAGAACCCATGTTACCAGAATATGACCCAGAGGGCGACAGTGATTCTGATGAAGATCTTGAAGATGCACCAATTGAAACTGGCGAAGTTTTTACTGCCAGAGATGGTAATGTTTGGTCCTCGATACAACCACAACCTGTAAGATTCCGTACGCACAACATTCTAAGAAGTGCAGAATCTGGACCAGTACGGGCAACGCAGGGTTTGACCATTGCAGAAACGTTCCAATTGATAATGTCAAACGAAATATGCGACATAATTATTCGTGAATCAAATCGAAAGGCAAGGCAATTTTATGATATTGACAACGCAAAACATCCAACAAGAGAACCGAGATCATGGATTCCCATAACAAAAAGTGAATTTGATGCATATTTGGGCCTACTTTTGCTAAGTGGCGTTACACATTCTGGTTACGTGCATACGAAAGATTTGTGGAAAACTACTTCACATCCACTATATCGTGCCGCAATGAGTGTACCACGATTTTGGGAAATAAGCCGCTTCATACGTTTTGATAATGGAAACACACGCCAGCAACGAAAACAAACTGACAAAGCAGCAGCAATATCGGACGTTTTTTTGATGCTTAACAGCTGTCTTCGTAGATATTACGTGGCTGGAGCCAACGTCACCGTAGATGAACAATTGTATGCTTATCGTGGTGGAACTGGCTTCACGCAATACATACCATCAAAACCTGCCAAATATGGAATAAAAGTGTGGTGGGTGTGCGACTCCATTTCTTCCTATCCATTGCAGGTACAATGAATATTGTTGAAAATTGTTGAAAATCTAAATAACTAAATTGAATATAATTTTTCAATGCAGGGACAAATCTATACAGGAATGGCACCGTCTGGTGAACGTGAAAGAAATGTTGGCGAAAGAGTAGTAAAGGATTTATGTGTCAACCTTTTTGCTGGAAGTGGAAGAAATATTGTATGTGACAACTTCTTCACTAGCTACAACTTGGCAAAAACTTTGATGTTAGACAACAATTTATCTACATATATTGGGTACTTGCAACAAAAGGCGTACATTCGTGCCAGCAACATTTGCCAACCCGAAACGACGTGAGGCTGAATCATCAATGTTTGGGTTCTGTAATCACCTTACGATGTGCTCGTACGTTCCCAAGAAAAACAAGGCAGTTGTAATGTTGTCCACTACTCATTATACAACAGAAACGACCGGTCCTAAGAAGAAGCCATTGCTTATATTGGACTACAACAAAACCAAAGGTGGCGTTGATAACATGGACAAGTGCTTGTCCGAATTTAGTACGAAGCGGCGCAGAAATAGATGGCCTCTAGCTTTCTTTTATAATATTGTGGACGTTGCTGCGTTTGCTGCATACGTAATATACATTGACAACAACACTCACCTGAAGACATCTACAAGCCGGCGTAGGATGTTTCTCCATCAGCTTAGCGAGCAATTGTGCAAGTCAGAAATGGAAAAAAGGGCGAATAACAGCAGAATATCCAGAGATTTTTCAACGCGCAACGCCACCGAAGCCATGAAAGGTGGGCCCATCGGAGTTGTGGATGCTGAAGCACATCCATCGGAGGAACGTGATAGTACGGGCCGGCTAAAAGTATAGGGGAATTGCTACATCTGCTCGAAACGACGCCCTACTCGTAAAGCATGCACATTATGCAACAAACCAGTGTGCGCAGAGCATTCCAAAGACTTACCTCAATGCGATAGATGTATTTGAATTTCAATAATTTTAAGCAAAAATAATTAAAACTGACATTATATAATAATAATAAAAAAATAATTACAAAACTTAGCTCAAAATAAACTATACTTTTATATTATATTATCATATTTGCATGCGTTTTACTATATATACCCAGGTATGTATTCTGTTGACTTAAGGGTGCAACTTTGTAAATGGGCTTTATCTTCCGAACGGATGATCTAATCCTAACCAAACTTGGAACTATTGCGTAAAACAGTTTTGACTAGGATATCAAGAAATTTCAGGTCAATCCGGTTATCCAGTTTAGAGCTACAGCGTTTTCAAAACTAAAAACATACCCAGGTATGTTGCCGTTGACATAAAGGTTAAATTGGCATCAAAAAAAGTATAAAAAAATGATTTGAAAATTGATGTTAAAAGTTGTCTAGAATAGAATCGCCCATAAAGTTTTTTGTGAGTAAAATTTTTTCGAAATTGAAAAAATAGAAATATTTTAAAATACTTTTGTTTTTATCAAATATGAGAAAAATCTTTGTCACAGAAAATTTTAAAAATTTTTGTATTAAACCCTAACATTATACAAAAATCTTTACCACAGAAAATTCGACAATTTTTCTGTGCATAGCGCCGTCTTGTTGAACCCCACATCCCAACAAAACAAAAACTGATATGGAAGCTCTAACAACTGAGGGAAGATATGTTCTCCTTATTTGATAACAAAAGCTTCGAAAAATGCTTCTGAAAAGTACTAATGTAAGGTGGGCTCTCACGAAAATTATATATTATCACTTCAGCGAAGCATTTTAATAAGGCAAAAAAAAAAATTAATGGCTTTTTGGAAGCTAAATGTATTGTTTCTAGCTGGCTCATCTCGAACAAAATAAATGCCTTATTCATGCACAACAGCAAGTGACTCTGTAACATTGTCTCCCTTACAAAAATGCTTCTTGGAAGCAGTAATTTTTGCTAGGATGTTATTAGTGTCCACGACATTCAATTGTGACCCAAAAAAAGTTGATAGTAATCGACTTATACTAAAAAATACCACAATTATTGCAAACAAGAAATTTCTATTTGACATCAATAACATTGAATATAACTAAAATTAAGTGATAATAATTATTACCTTTTGATTCAAAATTAAAAATTAAAATTGTTCCTTTAATCATACTTTAATTTCTGTATAACTATACCATTATATATATTTATTTTCTTTAATTTCAACCAACTAAAAGCTGAGACAATTTAAAATCAGACTTTAAGCTTGAAGGACAAAAACTAAAAACTTTTTTTAATGCCAATGCCTGTTTCTATATGATTGTTGTAAAGCTACACCCTCTGCTGACATGCTAGGCAAAAAAAAAACTAAAACTAAATAAATGTCTTTTAAGTGAATTATGTTTTATGCAAATTTGTAGTTTTGTTACATAAAGATATACTACAAACATAAAACACATACATGTGTTTTTTTCTGCTCATGCTTTTGTTTCCGTATCACTTCTTAGATATTGCAAGTAAGTATGAGTAAATAAGAACAACTTATTTATGAGAACGTGCGAGCTTCGTAGATGTTGGCAAATGTGAAAATATAAAATACATTTTTGTTTGTTTCCCCTTTTAGAATTAAAAGCTCGTAATAACATAGTGTAAGCATGAGACAATCAAATAATACTCTACACCAGCTACGTGTAAACCATATGCTTAGTGTGAAAACTTATACAAAAGAGGCTTTTGTGCTTTCACACCGACGGGAGCACAACAGGCAATCAGATCTCTGCATCAATAATGCTTGCTCTTACTTCATAAACAAACAAAAACTAATTTAAGAACTTTCATACAAAACCAAAACTTTTTATACAAAACCAGTTCAATCCCACCTTAAAAAAATTACCAAAACTTAATTTTTCTTTGCTAGTCCCTATATAGTTAGTGAAGTACTTTGCCTGTGCAGTACAAAATCATATGTATGTACGTACATACACACGTACATATATGCAAAAAAAAAAAAAAGAAACGAATAATCATAATTTTTGATGTGTAAATATCTATACGCTAGGGGGTAAAAATCTTTTGACTTTGATTTCTTTGCTGATATTTCTTTGCTGAGATTTCTTTGCTTTTTGCTTTTGCTTTGCATTGTCAAATCGGTATGAGCTATGTATGAGTGTATTAGTGTTTGAAATAAGCTACACCAAGCAGAGAAACAAGTCGACCGGCTCGAAGCCGACGGTGCGCCGCCGCCGGTTATTTTTCTGTATATTTCCGTACACCAAATGTGAAAATGAACCGTGAGAGCTACGGACTTGAAATTTGGACACAATATGTAGACATTTGGCCACTACAACAACAAATACATGAGAGTTAAAAACTAAAGGGTGTTCCAAAACGAGCAACGAAAAATGTTAATATCCCATGTAATATACATACAATTGTAGGTACATATGTATATACACTTGAAATTTTAAAAGTTAGTGTATTTTTATACAGACTACAACAATTAACACTAAATTTAAAAAATTTAAATCAATGGGTGTTCCATCAGTTAATGCAATTTTGACTTTGTAATTTTGACAACTTGCTGTATCTTGGAAACCGTAAGAGTAAAAGTCTTGAAATTTTCAAAAACGGTAAAACTAAAAAATCAAAAAAATATAAAATCGCCAAATAGAAAAAAATCGCTAAAACGAAAAAAAGCACCAAATTAAAAAAAATCTCTAGGACTAAAATAAATCGCGAAAAACCGCAAAAATCGCCAAAATTAAAAAAATCCTTAAACAAAAAAATCGCCAATATGAAAAAATCGCCAAAATTAAAAATTCGCCTAAATAAAAAAACCTCAAAAACAAAAAACCCAAAAAGAAAAAGAAAAACGCCAAAACGAGAAAAAACTTAAAAAAAAACCGAATGTGCGCGAGTCAAAGTCGCACTTTACTGAATTTATTTTAATTGTAATGCGTACACAACAACAAGAACAGCAACAACTAAACGATGAACAATAGGAATTAAAAATTAAAAAGTAAAAGTAAAGGCATTTACCATAGATGAGCACTGCAGTACCACTTAAGTTTCAGTAAAAACAATACAAAATGTTTAACAAGTAAATTTTTACTGATTACTAAAATTTTTTTCTACAATTTTAATAAATTGCCTAAATGAATTGTTATATGATGAGGTGCATTGAATTTTCAGTAATCAGTAATGCCCGTATTCATAATGAAATTCTACCAAGTAGCTAAATGTTTTTCATACAAAAGTTTCAAAATTTGAATGAAAAAACTTTGCCACTTGCTACAATTTTATTATGATTACGGCCCTACGATTTTACTGGTAATGCAAATTAAAAAAAAAAAAGTTTAATAAAACAAACAAAAACCAACAAATTCTTATGTATTTACAATATTGAAAGTTTTGATACTTTTAATCAATTAATTTAAAAAAATATACTAAAAGCACACAGAAAAAATTATTCCCAAAAAATTTTTAAACAAATATTTGTTTGAAATCACACTTAGTTTCAGTAAATATTCTGTACTGTTCCACTAAATTAATTTGTACCAAAACATTGTATAGAGAAGAAACAGGCCACGACGTTTGTCGGCTACATTTCGGCATTTACATGTATACAACACGATCAAACAAAATAAACAACAACTAAACAACAACAATAGCACGTTGTGCCTATCAACAAGCAAGATAAACACCAACACACTGAAATAACATTTTCTCTCAGCCGAACTATGATTAATTTAAATTTTTACAAAATTTTTATCAGAATTTACAAAATTATTTGTAGGACCGCATTCAAATAAAATATTTACTGATTCAACGAATTTGGTTACTGAAAATGAAATTTAGGTTTTTCTGTGCATAGATGTTTACACATCTCCTCTGTGATCGGACTCACATTGCTTTTTTTTAAATTAATCTATATATATATATAAAAATAAGTTGTATTGTGTTAGTAATTGATGTTCTCTGGAATGCGTGAACTGATTTTGATTCCGCAAAATTTATATGAAAGGTGACGTCAATAGTAAGGTTTTTATGTGTGTATGTGAATTGGTTCATGAGTTATATTTAAGTGAGCACTGCATTCATTTCGAAATATTTGAGTTAATATTTTGAAAAACTGAAATACAATTAGTTTTTAAATTCATTACAATTCAATTTTAGTCAAACCATTTATATACTTAGCTATTGCAAATCACAACTTCGGGGATCTATCAAATAAATTACATATAAACACACCACTAAAAACTTAATTATTTAAATACATTATGCACAGCAATGAGCTTTCTTAATTAAATCAAACATATATACATGTAATGCTGTAACGGACTTTTTCTTCAAGGTCGCTAGCTTTTGAGTACATGCCATGACTGACATTTAACGATCAGCTGATCTATTTATATTCTTAATAATTGCATTATTCAACTAACATATGTATGTATTTCAATTTTTGAATTTCGCGAATAAATAAAATTTCAATTACTTCATATTTAATTGGTGAAGCTACATTTTTTAATACAATATGGGACGTACGCGCAGTAATTTGGGGCGTCAATCACGTAATGCTAGAAATGTTGCGACATATATAGCATCTCAAAGTGACGAACAGCGTGTAAATAATACTTTGGCTGCTCGAAATGCCATGGCACGTGGTAGGGCTCTGCGAAATCCATCTCCACGTCCTTAAGTGCGACGTACTTTGGAGCGTGCTGTATTCAATTATGATGCAAACTTTGATTATTTTTCTCATGGCAAGGTTTCAATTGGACCAATGACTACTGTTTGCAGTCATTGCAAGGCATTTAAGTTTAAACATGAGGTATCTGGATTGTGTTGTTCGAACGGATAAGTTAATAACCAAAATTGAATCCACCACCGTAGCCCTGGCATAATTTGATAGCTGGTGGCACAGCAATTTCAAAACATTTTCTGGCAAACATACAAGCGTATAACTCCGCATTTCAAATGACTTCATTTGGAGCGACAAATATTATTCGGAAATTTTTTGCCAACTTTAAAGCTATTTTTGTTTGTTTTGTGTTTATTTAGATAATCGCGAAAAGTACTATTGTGAAAATTTCAATCTTCAATAGATTCAAGGCCAAGTTTACCATCGACTTTCTCTTTCTTTGTTACCCTTTCCTGATCAAGCTATAAATTTTCGCAAGTGTACTTTGTGGGTAACTCAAATGTGGAAATTGATTGTCGTTGTGATATTTCATCAAATTTGCGGAGGGATATTATTGAGCGTTTGCAGAATATGTTGCATGCTGAAAATGAATGAGTTCAACTTTTTCAAACTGCTCTCGATCAAATGCCATCTGATGAACACAGAAAAAAATATCATCGACATGCAACCAACAAAACAAATTGTTAACATTTAATTTAAAAATTAACAATCATCATTGTTGGTATAACTAATTTTAATTTTTGTAGTCAATTAAATTACTCAACAAAATTATTTGTTAAATTATAACATAATGGAATGCGCACATTTAGAAGAAACAAGAAATTATATTTTGTGTGTATTCATCATTGGCGTATTAAATAAAGTGTTGGTCTTTAGCTGAGAGGTAAGTGACTCAGTTTATTAGTGTTGATGTTGCCGGTTTAACTCCGCCCAAAGACATTGAGTGTTTTTCGCAGACAAGCAACAAATCGTTTAGAGGATTGTGATTGTGTATAAAAAAGCTTGTTAATAAAACAATTATGATACATAAAATCAACAATTCACATCGTTAATATAACAATAACTTTAATTGAAATATCTTTGAAATCTAACAAAAATAAATGTTGAAAAAAATAAATAATTTTCAACAAATTATTTGTTGATATATTTAATTGAAAATATTTTTCAGATTTTCCTTCAACTTACAATTTCGTTAATTGTATTTACAAAAATCGTTGTAGGTTCAAAATCAATTAATTATTTAATTGATATAACAAAAAAATTAATTGTATTTACAAATCATTTTTTTCTGTGAATATGCAATTGTGATTCGAGCTGATAAAACGTCTCCTGGGCAACATATCAGACGATTTAATGCTCCCACAATGGATGATGTCGCTTTTTTTATTTTCTTTTTTGCACTACGAAGTGTGCAGGGGTTCGCTAGTAACTTAATAATAATTAATTTGTGTAAAGTTAATGAATAGAGCACTAGCCACATTTAAGATTCTTTTATTGGTTGACCAGAAACAGTTAATTTGTTATTTAGATGCTCCTAGAGTTGAATGTTGAATGCAAGACATTATTTGCCAAATCAGTGTGTTTTGTTATATTTAAAGCACACTAGAAATTCTTTATATTTGAATTTTTTATACGTATATTTGTGCATACATTCATTTATAAATACTCGTAAATAAGTTAAATATTGAACATACATTTTCTTTCCCTTCGCTTTTTCTATGTTAAACGTTATATTTAATGCCTTATTGCTTGCGAGTAAAAACACGAACGCCTGCATTCGAATGCTGTCATTAGAAATTCCGCACACTCGAGTAATAACTCGATGGCAATCGAATGCGGTAATTAGGCCCCTGATTTGGTTTGCCAGCTCCTCAAATATCAGAATATGTGTGTATTTGCTCTACACACAACTTTTTTTTTTCTATTAACGCCTTTAATTGAAAAATATGAAAAAAAATCAATTAAACATTTAATTGAGTCATATAAAGTGTTTTTTTTTTTAAATGTAAGTGATTAAAAAATTAATTAAAAATTTAGTTAAGGGAGCAAAGCTTTTGCTTAAATGGCACTTAATGGTTTATTGAACATATTTTGGTAGTTTGATAAAAAGAAGGCAATATTTTTTTTAATTCAAAGGATGGTGTTTTCCTCTATTAAAGGTGTGTGTTTTGAGCCAGTAATTTTTTTTTTGCTTAAAACGAATTTTTCAGTATAATTTTTGCATCTTATTATTATTCAACGAAAATAATTTGTCTTAAAACTAAAATTTTCAAATAGTGCAAAGGGTTTTAGGATTCGTTATCTGCCAAAAAAAAAATAGTACATTTATAGAAGTACACTTTCAAAACTAGCAGGCATAAACTTAGACATTGTTAAGCATATTTTTCAACAATAATTACACGTACACACTCTCGTAAAAAATATATATACTTATATGTAATTTGCCTACATAAATATTTAAGATGTGCACAATTCCAACTGAAAGCACAAGATTTCATTCGTATTACAGTGTATGTAATTTTTTTAATCATGGTAATATAACCATATATGGATACCGCTACATGATAAAAGAAAAAAAAAACAGTGTCTCCCACTTTTGCCTTAAGTCATGCACTTTTTTATGGGCCCCCAAAGATTTGTGGCCTCGTTTTCATTTATGCATTTTCTCAGGCTTATATCTTTCAAACAGTTCGGATTTTGATTTAATCTCAGGGCAAAGTTGTGGCTCTTATCATAAACAATAAAAATTGGAAACATATAAAATCAAATAAACTTCACCTTCTACATCAAAATCGCAAAAAATGGTAAACAAAATTCAATTTTCTTTACTTTTTTCCACTGTTCAGGTCCATAGGCACATATAAAAAATTATTTCCAAAAAATTTTCAAACAAACGTGTGTTTTGAAATATAATTTAGTTTATTTTATATTTTTATTTTTATTTATTATATTTAATATATTTTACTGTTCCAGTAAATTATTTGTTTCAATTTTATTTTATGTAAAAAAACCGCATAGAATGAAAATTATCTACATATACAAAGTAAAATTTGTAAAAAAAATTTTTAGATTTAATTTTTTATATTTAAATTTGTTATTTTCAGTTAAATTTATTTTTATATACTGTAAAACAAATTTGTCTGATTTTTTTTAATTTTTTCTTCAAATTATTTTATAGATATAAAGAACATTTTATTTTTTTTTAAAGATTTTTGTTTGCGGTTTTCAAAGTTATTATGTTTGTATATTGTGATTCTCAATATAGTATTAAGAGTCTTACTATAAACATACTGAGTTTGTTAGCTAAATTCAAAAATTTTTTGGATTGAAGTCTACTGACGAGTTCCAAAAGCGGGAACGAAATGCTTAACCATAAAAAAGCCAATTTTTCAAAGTTAAAAAAAAAAAAATAGTTGAACCTTTTATTTGATTCAGTTATTTTTTTTATATAAAACTTTCATTAATTTTTTTTTTAAATTGGAAAGAATTGTTATTGATTCAGTTTATTTATTTTCTGATAATACGAAAAATTTTAGTGAATGTGTTTGTAAATTATAAAAAAAAAATTGCTGAATAATACAAAAAAAAAAAAATTAGCAAAAATGTTTTTTTGTTCCTGTTAATACATTTGACTGAAAATACTTTGAGTTTCAGTTAACTTTTTTCTGTAATGGCATAATAAGTTAACTAAGAATAAAATTTTTTTTCCAGTTAAATTTTTACAAAATTGTTATCAGAATCTACAAATTTCTTTGTAGGTCCGCATTCATACAAAAAATTTACTGATTCAATGAATATGGTTACTGAAAACGAAATTTAGTTTTTTTTTTGTGCAGCAGACCCTTCAAAATTCAAGAAAACAATCAACTACAAAACTGTACCTAAGATTTTAATAAATAACTTTTTGGAACCTTTGAACATTCTAGGAATGATTCTTAATTGCTTACCAAACAACTTAATGTTATGTTAACACCGCTGAAGTAGCGCTTACACGCAAAAAAAAGATATGGTTGTAGAATGGTTGAGAAAAGAATATTATGTTCTCTGAAACAAATGTGTGGTCGTCGAAAACTAGTTATTGTCATTTTAAACATTTATTTTGTTACGATAAACAGAGTAATGTTTGAATTTAATAATTACATTATCTCATCCATAAAAAGTGTGATATGGTTAGCGTTTAACAATATAGTTTTGTTAAAAATTTATGACTACAACATAATTTGTGTTATTATTTAAAAATAATATGATGTAAATAACAGAATAATGTTATCCAAAACCATACTATGTTAAGTTTTAAAAAAGATCTTTTTCAGAAACATCTGTCAGTTCAGTATTTCGTTTGTAAGCTATCGGTATTGCACGGGTGGTAATAAATAATTAAATAAATAGATAAATAAATAAAGAATAAACAAAAGGGTAGAACAATAAAAATATATAAACATTTGTATATCTCTTTATACAGACATGTCAGTATGTTGTGCAAGTATATATTTCCATATATACATTTTATTTCAACAATATTAAATTATTTTTATTTAGATTTTGACGCCCAGCTGTTTCTACAATAAATATATGATTAAAAAACAAAATAGTATTATTGTATTAAATAATACTGTGGTCCTATTTAACAATATTTATATAATATTAGAACATGGTATGGTGAGTCTCAATTATATTTTAGTCACATCTAACAATAGTGTTGTGATATTTACAATACTAAGATTATAATATAATTAACTCAGATAATATTATAATTAACTCAGATAATAATATTGTTAAAGTTTTTTTTTCTATTAACAATAATATGATTTGAACTGCAACCATATAATTCAATCATAGTATGTTGCTGTTTGATTATGGTTACCTCAACCATAGTTTTTCTTTGCGCGTAGGTAGCCACAAAAGTGAAAAGTTTTCTGGAAATTTTATAATTTCATTTGCTTAGAAAATTTTCTCTTTTGCGGCTACTTAAGCGCTATCTAAACGGTGTTAAATAAATTGTTGCGCTTCACATACACTTGTTACTTACTTTTTATATTTATGGATGTTACTTTAACGCGAATAAAATTATCGGAGAATTAATTGATTTGTACGCCATACTCTGATATTATAAGTACCCATTCTGTCGTTCTATAAATTTTTTACACTTGTACATAAATACTATACACGTGCAGGGGATGACCCGTAGAACACTTCGAATCATTCGTTATTTGTTGGCATCGTGTTTTGATTTTCTTCGAGGCGTATTGTAGTACCCTGGTATATATATCTGGCAGTACTATGTTGTGTACTCTTGCAGGTGTTTAATGCATGTCTATGTAAGAATGGCACTCTTATGAGCGAAGAGCAAAAAAGAAATCGCACACAACACACAATTAATCAAAAAGTTGTTGTCTTAGGAATATAAAATATAACAAACGGAAGTAAGTGTGTATTTAAAACAAAGCTGGAAAACAAAAAATAAAAACAACAGCAACCAGAAAAGCTAATTGTAGTCGTAAGTAACTAAATTTATATCAATGCCTTTCATTTGTACACACATACATAATTGTTGTGTGTTTGTTTTTAGCACTTGTGATAGTGTTGTTTGTTCCTGCCTTCCTTAAGCTCACAGATGTAAAAAGTTCATAGTGTAGGGGCAATTTCTTCTCTCTATGAACATATGTATGTACATATATTAAGGTACCTAGAGTAGTTTCCGATAAATTTGGGAAATGGTCAATTTGTGCAGTTTTTATTACTAAGTATTGTATATATTGTGTTGTTGCCCATCGCGTTGCTTTAAAGCAGCTACATACGTCCAAGCCATATGCACAATGCGAAAATTTTTACAAAAGAACTTTTGTGCTTCCACACCAACGACAGTACAACATTCAAAACAATAACAAAAAAGACAACCCCAGCAAAAAATCTAAAAAAAGGTAATCGAGTGTGGAATTAAGCATTTTTGGTGGAAGCTCTTTCCTACTGGATTACCAACTTAATGATTTTGACAAGGCGTGAGACTAAAATAATCGATTCTTGAGAAGTACTTACTTTTTTTTATTTATCAACATATTCACGTAATCTATTAAATCTAAAATAATCATTCTCTTCATTTAGCAACTTGTACGTAGTTTTTTTAAATTTTAGGTAATGTGATTTGAAAGCGAGTAATAAATTTGGCAATAAGAAAAGTAAGTCATTATATGGCAAGTAGTTCTGATGGTAATGTGTAATTTTTTGCTGGAACAATGCTCTTACTTTTCAAAGAAACTAGAAAAAAATTTAAAAGCTTTCAAAGCTCTTTAGCTCAAATGCAAATATCAGTGTATTTGTATTTCGACGTTGCTTTAAAGTAAAAATAGCGGCTTAGATATTTTCAAAACAATATCTTTTTTCTGATGCATTTAATCATAAAAATCTTTATAAACAAAATGAAGCAAGAGCAAACGAAAACTTAAATCTTTTCAGAAAGTTCACAACATTACCTTGCCCCTTCTCAACGCTTGATAATATATTTTAGCCACGCTAAATGTTATGTTATATGGTTGTTGTATAAACAATATTAAGAAATTAATAGTTAAATTTTAATTAGTTAAATTTTATGCTTGAAATAACAACAAGATAAGAAATATCAAAAAGGATGGTAATAAACTTACTTCGTAACTACCCTACAGGTGTTGGTATAAGCTGTAAGGAGGTCTTATTATGAATCAAATAACCTTCATAGGGTCTTTGGGTCAATTTTGACCCATTTCAGGAAAAAACTTTGATATTTTCTGAAAATTAATGATTGATCTATGTCATATTTTCTGACTTTTATTTAATTTTATATCTTAAGAGATATAGTAGGTTTGCGGATATATAAACTTGCCAAAGAAAATTGTATGCAAGATTTTACACTAGAGATCTTCTGGTCAAATTTGACCCGTGTTAAAGTTTGGAAGTGTTGTGTCTGGTATTTTTTGTAAAATAATGAAAGATAATGAAATAGAAAATGGCCTGCATGCATTATCAGACGATTTTGAAAATATAACACGACTGCAGATAATTTTTTTACATCTTATCGGTTGAACAATAAATACTGAGATCACAAATCACTTTAGTTCAAGCTACACATAAAAATATAAATGAGTTACTACCAGAGATAGTACATGTGTTATATCATGCGTGTTTATCATTATTTTTGTTTTACCAAAGATAGTACTCGTACCCTTCCTATATATATTCCGATAAAAAAAAGTCTGTCAATCTTCTTAGTATAATATGGTCACTTCTGGCTGCAAATGGGAGGGTAAATATTACTTGTTTGGGTAACAGAAGGGAATCACAATGGACCCAATTGGGTCTCCAAGTGGTTGTGCGGTAAAGCACCACCCTTCCTAACCTAACATTCTTAGTACTTTGCATCATATCTCTAAAGTTAGTACTCGCCAAGACAAAAAACTGCAAATATGATTAGATTACAATAAATAAAAGGGAAGGGTTTATTTGCTGGATAAAGTTAGATCATGTTTTACTTGCAAAAGAAAGACTAATCAATGTTGTCAAGTGGTGGTTAGTAACATGCTAGATATATAAGCTCACAATGCTTTTGTGATATTTACATCAGCTAATAGCGGCTGGAAATAAACTGTTTTGCAGAACGTCGACACTTCTATATATAAAGCACCAAAAGACGTTATCAATATCAGTATTTTCACAGAAAGTTGCACTAAAACTACGTAAGGTAAATGAGTAGCCATAAACTTCAACCAAATCTAAAGAAAAAATACTTGAACAGGGTAAAAACACAGCCAAAAAAGTCGTTGCCAATTATGCCTCAACGTAGAAAATAAAACATCATTAGATACTATTATAACTTGCAAAAACTTTATATGAAAACTGCACTCTGAAACAATTACTTTATGTACAATTAATATTCGTGTCTGTCACGACTTTCGAACGTTTTCAATTAGAATGAAAATTTCCGAATCGCAAAAAAGAGATTTGGTGTCTGCATACTTCCGAATACTTTTGCAAAATTGGTCGCAAATGTGGGCATGTTTTTCATGTCCCCTTTTCTATGTATTAAAACCAAATATATATTGGTTTAAATTTCCGAATTAGGTAGATGAGATATCAAGCCTAATTTTAAAAAAAGATTTTGTTTAAATTAAATTAATTTTAATGTGGAAAAAGGCGATTCTATTTACTTTCACATTGCTTGGTGCAGTCGAAAGTAAAACGAAAAAATCATTCGGGAGTGAATGTCAGGGCACCAAAATATGCGGAAAAGATTCACTTTCACACGGATGTGAAAGTCATGACAGACACGATTATTATCGATTTAATATTACGTTTTTATGTATCATGTATTAACCGAATTAAATCTATGAAATAATGTTCTCGTTCATTGGCAATAAATGAATCACAAATAAATGAAACCAATACATAATTTTCAATTTGGGTCAAATTTGACCCGAAGATCGTTAACGTCAACGATTTAAGGACCCTTGGCAACCACGTGAAGCTTAGTTTTCATTCCACACATAAATATTGGTTTCGCTTGCTCAATGATTCCAATTTAGCCATTTTCTGGCTAAATTTAGAAATTTTTCATACCATTTAACCAGAAGAAAAGTGAGTTTGGTTATTGGTTTTTTTTAGCCAAATTCATGTTTGGAAAAAATAATAGTACATATGTGATCTTCTCCGAGAAACGGAACCCAGTGTGTGAAAATGAAGTTTTGCGAAAAAACACATTTAAAAATAAAATTTTACCTCCATATTCATAAAATTTTAAATGAATTTGAAATGTATTTTATTTCAAATTTTTAATACAAAATTTTTCTAAAATGGCTTTCAAATTAATTTTTTTTTATGAATATGGGGGTTAATGTTTTTCTTATTTTTATCAGAAATCTAATTTATTTCATCTTATTCTACGCCCTTTTAGGTACCAGAATCCACTCTTAAGTCCAAACCCGTTTTTTGACACACTAGTTCCCTTTTTTCGGAGAAGGTCACATATGTATGTACTATTATTTTTTTTCAAACAAATTTTTTTTACGATTTTTTATAAAAAATTTAGACTTGCAACAATGAAACATTTATTAAATACCAGAAAACACAACAAAGTAATATCATCAGGTGGTTACTGGTTTGTCGCACTGTACATTAAGAATATATTATTACTGCGGCAGAACAACATATGTTCTATATTTCTCATTTCGAGTTTATGAAATTAAATTGTTATTTTTTAAATGATTTTTAGAAAGTTCTAAGAAATTTTTGAAAAATATGGACGCATTAACATTATATTTTTCTGAAACAACAACAGCGGCTATTTTTAAATAACCTTGAAAAAGAACTTCTTCTGGCTCTACTGAAGGAATTTGATTTTTGGACAAACGCTATTATTAATGAAAGCCACAGATATATTTAGTTAAATCTCTTGTGCTCCAAGCGCTACACGTTTTTTAAATATATATATATTTTATTTAAGAGCCGTAACACTCAGGTAAAGAATGCCTATTACTATAACTAGGTGTTACCTTCTTTAGGAAGGGGATGGTGAAGGCGAAGAAAGGGATAGAGATCTTAATTCTTTTACAGCTCTGTTTTGCACTTTTTTTTAATAATGTATAGTGGCAGCGCCTCTGGTATCAATGAGGTGTATTAAATTTTTGAAGCTGTGCTTAGTAGCCGTTTTATTGGTAATTTTACTTCAAGGATGATTCTGCTACATCACATTGACGTAGGAGGGCGCTCTGATGATGTTACATTAGTATTAGTATTCGCTTAAGCCAGTGTATTTCGGTGACCAGTGTCTACGTCTTCATCACTTGAACTTTCCTACAACAACTGATACAAAGGGATACCAATGCACAACAGAAAAATGTGTAGTGTTGTTATTTAATGACTGTCGTTCAACGGGCTCGGACCCAGGACCTTCCGTTTTGTAGTCAACGTGCTAAGTACTTCAGCAAACGCCACCCTCAATCGCTCTCCATATATCGCCATAAGATGGAAATTGTACTTTGACCACTTTACCTGGAAATTTCATGTGTAAACTCAATTTGAAAAAAAGGCACTTGAACCCATTGTGCTTTTAACCCTTCAAATATTGATGGTCCGGCGACATCATGAAAAAGTTATAAAAATTAAATAAATGGTGTGGGTTCACCTTCTTCTTTCAAAAAAAAAGCAATGTGAGTCCGATGACAGGGGAGATGTGTAAACATCTAGTAATGAAATTTTTTTTTAAGTTGGAAGTACTTATGCTTTTAGTATATTTTTTTAAAATTATTATGAATACAGCCCTACGATTTTACTGATAATGCAAATTAAATTTCATTATCAGTAAAAATTTACTGAATTTTTTCAGTAATCAGTAAATTTACTGCAATTTTTAATGCAGTACATACATATTTATATACTGCAGTGTGCTTATTTACCTACTAACCAAATAAGTTAAATAAAACAAACAAAAACAAGCAAATTCCTATGTTTTTACAACATTATAAGTTTTGATACTTTTAATTGATTAGTTAATAAAATTATACTAAAAGAAAAAGTACTTTCAACTTAAAACAAATTTTTCATTACTAGATGTTTACACATCTCCCCTGTCATCGGACTCACATTGCTTTCTTTTAATTATTTTTACTGAAATTTTAGTGGTACTGCAGTGCTCATCTATGGTAAATGCCTTTACTGTTCATCGTTTAGTTGTTGCTGTTCTTGTTGTTGTGCACGCATTGCAATTAAAATAAATTCAGTAAAGTGCGACTTTGACTCGCGCACATTCGGTTTTGATAATTTTTTTTTTGATTTAGCTATCTTAATTTTTTAAGTTTTTTCAGTTTAAACGTTTTTTTTTCAGTTTTATCGCTTTTTCCTCGTATTGGCGTTTTTTTTTCTCTTTTTGGGTTTTTTTAATTTTCGAAATTTTTTTTATTTTGGCGATTTTCTCATTTTGGCGATTTTTTTTCTGTTTTTGGGGTTTTTTATTTAGGCGATTTTTTCATTTTGGTGATTTTTTCATATTGGCGATTTTTTTGTTTAAGAATTTTTTTCATTTTGGCGATTTTTGCGGTTTTTCGCGATTTATTTTAGTCCTAGAGATTTTTTTTAATTTGGTGCTTTTTCGTTTTGGCGATTTTTTTATATTTGGCGATTTTATATTTTTTTGATTTTTTAGTTGTACCGTTTTTGAAAATTTCAAGAGTTTTACTCTTACGGTTTCCAAGATACAGCAAGTTGTCAAAATTACAAAGTCAAAATTGCATTAACTGATGGAACACCCATTGATTTAAATTTTTTAAATTTAGTGTTAATTGTTGTAGTCTGTATAAAAATACACTAACTTTTAAAATTTCAAGTGTATATACATATGTACATACAATTGTGTGTATATTACATGGGATTTTAACATTTTTCGTTGCTCGTTTTGGAACACCCTTTGGTTTTTAACTCTCATGTATTTGTTGTTGTAGTGGCCAAATGTCTACGAATTGTGTCCAAATTTCAAGTCCGTAGCTCTTACGATTCATTTTCACCTTTGGTGTACGGAAATATACAGAAAAATAACCGGCGGCGGCGCACCGTCGGCTTCGAGCCGGTCGACTTGTTTCTCTGCTTGGTATTGCTTCTTTCAAACACTAATACACTCATACATAGCTCACACTGATTTGACAATGCAAAGCAAAAGCAAAAAGCAAAGAAATCTCAGCAAAGAAATCAAAGTCAAAAGATTTTTACCCCCTAGCGTATAGATGTTTACACATCAAAAAAAAAAAAAAAAAAATTCCAGATGGAAAAATTTTGTTTTCGGTTTCATACGTAGTATCTGACGAGGAACTTTAGAAGTAGCTACAACGGAGGCAGCACATTTTATACAAATACTAATTTTGCCTGGAAGTCACTTTGAATACCAGCGTTGGACTTGCTAGTAGAAGATGTTGAAAGGCATAAATAAATAAGGCTAGTGTTACATTTTACCAATGTTAATTGTTATAAAATTAATTACAAGATAAAACATTTTCAAGCCACTGTGCATTGTCACTTAAAAGTGATAGCATCATTTTGAAGAAACCGTTAAAAAGTCGAATCGATTGGTACTATTCGAAAACCTATCATCTTTACTATTTTTATGCAAGTTCTCACCTCTCGAGAATAGTTAAAAACAAAACCGAACGAACTTGTTTATTTGCCATCTGTGCGTAAGTGTGATATTGTCAGCATTATTATTTTTTATTTTTTGCAAAATATCAACTTTTTTAGTTGAATGTTTCATTTCTAGGTAAAAAATATTCACATGAAAATTGTAGTTACTTGAAATAAATGGGTATTATGAAATATAAATATTTCATATAAACAAAGCAGTTATAAAATGCAGTGAAAATATATGGAAACATACGGTCTCTATAACTATTAAACTAATAATATAAAACTACAGTAGTAAGTAAAATTTCAATCACAATGGACCCAATTGGGTCTCCTAGTGGAGGTTAGGTATAGCACCACCCTTCCTAAGTAAAATTTCAAGAACAACATCTTCTTTCTGCCTTTTTATATCTATATGTATTCATGTATGCTTAAAAAAAGTAGCTAAAAATGCAGGAAATAAAAATAAGTATTAAAGTATTTTTTTTATATTTCTGTTTTAATACTTTTCCACAAATTATATTGATTCCTTTTCTATCCTGTTTTTGTGGTAAGTTTTTCTCTTTAGTTTTGCCGTTTTCTATCTTCCCTTACATTCCTTTTCTTCTTCTTATTAATGGCACTATCAGCTGACAAACAACAATGGCAAAAGTGATAAATATCGTGGCTTTCTCTCTTTTGCGGTATCTCGATAGATTCATTCAAACTGGCAATCACTCAGATTGAGAATAATGTGATGATTGCTTTTAAAAATCAATCATTGGTATTTGAAATGACATGTTGGTGTTTTATGGTGAAAATTTAATAAAAATTTAAAAACATAATAGAAGAGAAATGTAAAACAGCATAAAAATTTTAAAAATAAAAGTAAGAAAAAGTAAGTTGAAGAGGAACGACCCAAATAAAAAACTGTTATAAAAGGCGACGACTCGTCTAGAAAATTTTTATGAAAACCACTCATAAATAAATTTATGTATGTTATTATTTAGTTGTTGTTATATTAAGTTTGATAAAAAATTTTCGGAATAAATATTATTATTTTTATACCCTTTACCAAAAAATGGTAAAAGGGTGTATATAGGTTTGTCATTCCTTTTGTAATTTCTAGAATATTAATAAGCGAACCATAAAGTATATATATTCTGGATCCTTATGCATACGGAAGACGAATAAGCGATGTCCGTCTGTCCGTTTGTCTGTCTGTCTGTACATAAAATCGGTATTCCGAAGCTCCCAGAAAAGCTAGAGACTTCGTTCTTGAACTGGTGTATCAGAAATAGTCGAAATAAGATTGGCATTGAAAATTAGCAAAATCGAGCAGAAGGTTTCAGAGCTGGGAAGCTTAAACTTTATTTTGCCATACAAAATAACTACCGAAAACTAGTTATTATTATTTTTTTATTAAATAAACTTATTTTATACTTCAGTATGAATAAAATTAATAAAAAAAAATAAAAAAAAAATTAAAAAGATTAAACAGACGTTTCCAGGGTTGGAAAAATTTTACTTTTTTATACAAAATTATACAAAATTAATTTACTAAAAGAAATTTTTCCTTTTTCCTATAAATTAAATATATCTTATATTCTAAGGAGAAAGAGATTGGATTAAAAAATCAGAAAAATCAAATAGGATAATTCCAGGGTTGGAAAACTTAAAATTTTTGTGATATAAAAAATTAACTACCGTAAACTAATTTTTATATGTTTTTATTAAATTAACTTATTTTATACTTCAGTACAAATTAAATTGGTATTCTAAATTAAACAACGAAGTTAAAAAATTAAAAAGACGTTTCCAGGGTTGGAAAACTTAAATTTTTTTCTTATACAAAAGTAGCTTACTAAAACAAATTTTTTCTTTTTCTCTATAAATTAAACATATCTTAGATTCTTAAAAGTAAGAGATTGGCGTAACAAATCAGAAAAATCAAAAAGCATGATTCCAGGGTTGGGAAAATTACACTTTTTGTAATTTTTAAAAGTAACTAAGTCTTACTTTTTTTATTTTTTAATTAAATTAACTTATTTTATACTGCAGCACGTACACATTAAATTGATATTAAAAATTAAAAAAAAGTTTTATACATGAAAAAGACGTTTACAGGATTGGAAAACTTTAACTTTTTTCTTATACAAAAGTAACTTACTAAAACAAATTTATTCTTTTTCTCTATATATTAAACATAGCTTATATTCTTAAAAGGAACATATATAAAATGAACCACCGAAAACTAATTTTTTTTTAAATTAACTTATTTTGTACTCTAGTACGAATGAATTTGGTATTTCAAATTAAGAAAATTAAAACAACGTTTCCAGGGTTGCAAAACCTTATTTTTTATACAAAAGTAACTTATTAAAACAAATTTTTCCTTTTTGTACTATCAATTAAACATATCTTACATTCTTAGAAAAAGATTGTTTTTAAGAATACAGAAAAATCAAAAAGGGGGATTCCAGGGTTGGGAAACTTACAATCTTTGTGATATAAAAAATTAACTACCGAAAATTAATTTTTATTTTTTTTTTAATAAATAAACTTATTTTATGCTTGAGAACGTATAAAATTGGTATTTAAAATAAAAAAGCCATTAAAAAAATTAAAAAGACGATTCCAGGGTTGGAAAACTTTAACTTTTTTTTGTACAAAAGTAACTTACTAAAACAAATTTTTCCTTTTTTCTATAATTTAAACATATCTTAAATTCTTAAAAGAAAGAGATTGGTGTAAGAAATCAGAACAATCAAAAAGAATGATCTCAGGGCTGGGAACCTTACACTTTTTGTGATATATAAAAATAACTATGTCTAATTAATTTTTATCTTTTCCTTTATAGATTATACATATTTTACGTTTTGGAAAGAAAATTTTGGTGTAAAAAATTATAATTTATAATTATATCTCCAGAGCTGGAAACTTTGACCTTTTTTTCTGGACATTAAACTAACTAAATAAAACATTTTTTTTAAATTTCCTTTTTTCTTTTTTTACTTAAAACACTTTCTATATTTTTTTAAGAACTACTAGATTGATATAAGAAATCAGAAAAATCTAATATAATGATTCTAGGATTTGTAAATTTATTTAGTTTTTTTGTAGATAAAAGTAACTAGGTCAAATTACTTTTTTCTTTTTGTTTATACTTTATGTATATGCTTATGTATGTATCTCTATACTACATAAAAACATTTTGGTAAAGGGTTTATAAGATACGGCACAGGCGAATTTAGCACTCTTACTTGTTTTTAATAAAAATGCAATGAAATTGATTATTGAGCACCGAAAAAGTGCGTCTTTTGTCCCCTCAAAAATATTAAAGTCTAGCAAAAAAATATTCAGTTGGCATCACTGCTAGTGAGCACAAAAAATATTAAAAAAAAGAATATTAAATCCGAGTCATTTTCATCGCACAATAAATGCACTTATTATATCTGCCGTTATCCTCTATTTTCTTTATGCTATTAAATATTTTATTTTTCTTTGCTTTGTGTTTTTTTAATCTCTGTCTTGATTTGCTTGTGTTTCAATTTCATCTTCCTAATGTTTTACAATTAGCTTTTCCTTTTTTTTTTACAGTAAATGCTAACAAGTAATAATTAACTTAATTGATATTAAAATACGAATATATCAAGTTAATTAATACAAGTCTTAATCTGATATAATTATTTAATATGACAGTGTCATTAGAGTTAAGGAAAGACATTAATATGCACTAAAGTAAAATTATTGACATTAAATAAAAAGTGAATTACGAAAAGTTCTATTTTAGAAAATTTATAAATAAAGTTTTAATTTTAATTATGGATACAATAAATATATAATAAATTTAAAAAATATAAGATAAATGCAAGGAGAAAGAGTTAATGCAAAATTTTCAAGATTTTCCTAAAGATGCTTAAATATATTTCGCTAATGTGCTAAATAAGTAATGAATTCAGTAAAGTGTGAATTTGACTCGCACACGATGGATTCCGTACTGTCACTGCATACACAAATTCTAGCCTATATGACCGAATATGTTACCTGATAAGGACATTAAAAAAGTTTAGGGTAAACTTTTCTCAGTTTCTGAAGATGTTTCTTAGTTTTGACGATTTTTCTTAGTTTTGGCGGTTATTTTCGGTTTCTTGCTTTTTCTGTTAGTTTTGACGTTTTTGGCGATTTGGGCGATTCTATTCTGACGGGTGCAACATTTAGACGCTTTAAACGCCATTTACTAATAGAAAGAAACACATTTTCAATTAAGTTATTTCTAGAAGGGGTAACATTTTTTTATAAACTATTGTTATCTATTTACAAGAATTTATATGAAACGGTCAAATAGCCACGAGAGAGCTTTAAAGTTCATGACGGGTGCAACCAAATTGGCCCACTTTCATAAGATCATACCAGAAAAACACAAAACTCTGTAAATTTTTAAACTTTTATTGTATTTAAAATAATTGAAATTTATTTGCTGGTAGCTTAGCATGTCTATATATGCATTTCATTGGGGCCTGAACCAAATCATCAGTAGACTTTAACCACAAATTTTAAACAGTCACAAACCTCTTACTTTATGCATAGACTTTCAAAAACTATATGAGAATTCATAAAATAACAATACTTTTGAAAATCACAAAAGAAAAAAAAAGCTTAGTAGGCTTTGAAACTGATACAAAACCCAGCAAATAATTTATATCCAGGTGAACTCATTTTATTTTTCAGGTGCCAATGAAATACGTATATAGACATGCTAAACTACCAGAAAATAAATTTCAATTATTTTATGTACACTTCTGACAATATGTCAAATAATAAATTTTCTTTAAACTGTTATTGTATTATTATTTTTTATTGTGAAAGATGAGATATCAGACGATGATTATCAAATCAAACATCGTAGAGAAATATAATCCAATAATAAGAAATTTGCTTTTTAAGCCATGACGGGTGAAACATAACGGCTGCAAATCTATGAATCTTTATGCTTTGAAGTGCACACCAAATTTATATTTATAATAAAGCTTAAAAGCTTACGTATAAAAAAATTATATTGTTATAAAATATATATATTTTACTTTTAATTGGCATCAAAAAAAAAGTATCAAAAAATGATTTGAAAATTGATCTTAAAAGTTGTCTAGAATAGAATCGCCCATTTTTTAAGTTATAGCGATTTTTCTTAGTCTCGCCACTTTTTTTCGTTTAAGCGATTTTTTTGGTTTTTGCCAATTTTATTTGTTGTTTTTAGTCTTAGAGATTTTTTTCTTTAGTTTTGGGCTTTTTTGCTTTGGCGACTTTTTTGGGTTCTTGACGATTTCTTAGTTTTTTTGTTCACACATTTACTTTTTGTATTTTTTTTTTTGTATTTTAGCGATTTATTTTATTTTTTACGATATTTTTCATTTGGGTGCTTTTTTATTTTGGCGGTTTTTTGTTATGGCATTTTTTAGTTTTAAAATTTTTAGTTTTAGCCAGGGACCGAAAATAATTGTTGTTTTTTTATTTGATATGAAAAAGTTATTGAAAAATGTGTTTTATTTGGTTTGGGTTATTTTTAACCATTATCATGAGAGATATTTTATTTTGGTTATTGTAACCAATTTAAGTGAGAAATATTTTTTTTTTTTTGGTTACGAATAACAATTATAGCAACCAGAAATTTTTTTTGGTTACCAATAACTATTATCTAAAGAATTTAAGTTTTTTGGTCATTGCTGCCTGAAATACGATATTTTAGATGTAAAAGAGAAACATTTGTAAGGCGTATGCAGGACAAGAAATTTAAATATCTTTGGCAAAGCTAGCGAAACGGGCAGTTTTATAATAAATATTTATCAAAATCATATATATAGTAATTGAGGTATTTAAACTAATTATTTTGCTTTTTACTTTTCTTTTCGACAAAATGTCCAATTATGTTCAAATACGTGGCGTTTTTCTTTAGCAAATTTCTACTCAAAACATTATTTATTGCAAAAAATATAATAATTCACAAGGGATTAAAATAATGGAAAATATCTTCAAAAATTTATTATATAGAAGGCAATAACTCGATAATAGGCTAACAATATATATGTAAATCGAGAAAGCTTGCAAAAATGTGAATATCTGTAAAAAAATATTCGTAGATTTTAAAAATCAAAAATAATCTCAAGTGCAAAAAATTACAAAAATTTGCAAATAATTTTTTAATTGAAAAAAACCTTAAAATTTATTTTTAAATGCTAATATTAAAAGGCTACAAGAATGCAAAAAACTTGAAAAGTTCGCAAACTTGCGAAAACTCGCAAACACTTGGTAACTTCAAAAATATATCCAAGTCTGATACTTATTAAAAATAGTAAAACTGCAAAAAAAAACAAAGAATTGTAAACAATCGCCTTAACTGCAAAAATTAAAAAAAAAAAATTATTAAAATTTACACGAAATTTCTAACATGAAATAGATAGATGGATTAAAAATCGGTAAAATGTCAAGATTTGAAATTGGCAAATAAATCCTAAAGCCCTAAAATTTTAAAAGGGCTCGAAGAAATTTTGTTGTACACATCGGATACAGACAGAAGTCGTTCAATAATGTTCTAAGATACCGGTTTTTAGGTAACAATAGCCAAAAAATTTTAATTCTCTAGATAGTTGTTATTGGTAACCAAAAATATTTTTAGTTGCTATAATAGTGATTTGTAACCAAAAAAAAAAATTATTTCTCACTTTAATTGGTTACAATAACCAAAATGAAATATATTTTACTATAATCGTTGATTATAACCATTATTTGAATTCATCAATTTTAATGGTTAAATATAACCACTTTTGTCACTTCTCTTATAACTGTTAGTTCCCTGATTCTAGTGTTTTTAAAAATTTAAGAGTTTGCAATTATTATTGTGATAAAATCAGAGTATTTTTTGAAACAAATTATTAAAAAAAATTTTTCTGTAGAACCTTAATTGAACAGGTTATTATTTTATTCAAATAATTTTGTGTTTAAATTGGATAACCATTTTTAAAAATCTCGCTATTGTATTGACAGATTCATTTAAAAAGAAATGTCCTTTTAGTAAAAGAGAGAATTATATCTTAAGATATTACTTTATTTACATTTTTCACGTTCCTTAGAGTAAGCTCTCTTTTTATACCCTTTACCAAAAAAATGGTAAAAGGGTATATATAGATTTGTCATTCCGTTTGTAATTTCTAGAATATTAATAAGCGAGCTATAAAGTATATATATTCTGGATCCTTATGTATAGGGAATACGAATAAGCGCTGTCCGTCTGTCCGTCTGTCTATACGTGAAATCGGTTTTCCAAAGCTCCCAGAACAGCTAGAGACTTCGTTCTTAGACTGGTGGATCAGAAATTGTCGAAATAAGATTGGTATTGAAAATCAGCAAAATCGAGCAGACGGTTTCAGAGCTGGGAGACTTAAACTTCATTTTGCCATACAAAATAACTACCGAAAACTAGTTTTTAATAATTTTTTATTAAATAAACTTATTTTATACTTCAGTATGAATAAAATTGGTATTTCTAACTGAAATAAAATTAAAAAAAAGGGTTGGAAAACCTTAACTTTTTTTGTTATGCAAAAGTAACTTACTAAAACAAATTTTACATTTTTTTCTATAAACTAAACATATGGAATGTTCTTAAAAGAAGGAGATTGATGTAAGAAATCAGAAAAACAAAAAGGATGATTCCAGGGTTGGAAAACCTACGATTTTTGTGATATATACAATTAACTACCGTAAACTAATTTTTTAATTATTTTTATTAAATAAACTTATTTTATACTTCACCACGAATAAAATTGGTATTTCAAATAAAAAATTAAACTTCAAAAAATTAATAAGATGTTTCCAGGGTTGGAAAACTTGAACTTTTTTTCCTATCCAAAAGTAACTTACTGAAACAAATTTTTCATTTTTTTTCTATGAATTAAACATATCTAAGGTTTTTAAAAGAAAGAAATTGATGTTAGAAATCAGAAAAATCAAAAAGGATGATTCCAGGGTTGGGAAACTGAAACTTTTTGTGATATAAAAAATTAACTACCGAAAAGTAATTTTAATTTTTTTTTAAATAAATAAACTTATTTTATACTATAGTAGGAATAAATATGGTATTTCAATTTAACCTTTATGTCAACGGCAACATACCTGGGTATGTTTTTAGTTTTGAAAACGCTGTAGCTCTAAACTGGATAACCGGATCGACTTGAAATTTCTTGATATCCTAGTCAAAACTGTTTTACGCAACAGTTCCAAGTTTGGTTAGGATTAGATCATTAAATAGATCAGAAAATTAATTTATTTTTATTAAATGAACTTATATTTTGCTTGACTACGAATAAAATTAATATTTCAAATAAAAAAAAAGTTTAAAAAAATTAAAAAGACGTTTGCAGGGTTGGAAAGCCTTAACTTTTTTTCTTATACAAAAGTAACTTACTAGAACAAATTTTTCCTTTTATTTACAAATTAAACATATCTTATATTCTTAAAAAAAGAGATTGGTGTAAGAAATCAGAAAAATCAAAAACGATGATTTCAGGGTTGGGAAACTTGCTCTTTTTGTGCTATATACAAGTAACTAAGTTTAATTAATTTTTATCTTTTCCTTTATAGATTATATATATTTTACGTTTTGGAAAGAAAAGTTTGGTGTAAAAAATTATAAAAATAAAAACCACAGCTCCAGAGCTGGAAACTTTGACCTTTTTTTCTGGATATTAAAGTAACTAAATAAAACATTTTTTTAATTTCCTTTTTTCTTTTTTTACTTAACACACTTTCTATATTTTTTTAAGAACTACTAGATTGATATAAGGAATTAGAAAAATCTAATATAATGATTCAAGGGTTTGTAAATTTATTTTTTTGTACATAAAATTAACTATCTCAAATTAGTTTTTTCTTTTTGTTTATACTTTATGTATGTGCTTATGTATGTATATATACTACATAAAAGCACTTTGGTAAAGGGTATATAAGATTCGGCACAGCCGAATATAGCACTCTTACTTATTTATTATTTATTATTTAAGCCAGCTTTTTATTTTATCATATTAAAATGTGGGACTGTAGCTGTAAAATGCAATTGTGCTCAATTTACTGAAATTGTGCACAAAAGTGTTACTTAATTCCCTTAAGCTGCATTTTTAATTTACCATTGGATTAAAAATTCAATATATTTCATTATTTGTTTGTCTTTCAATTAAGGAAAACTGTACAACATTAAGATGAGAAAAAAAATAAAATCTATACTCATATAATACTAAAGGAAATTGAAACGAATTTCTTACAATTTATCTATTTAATCCAGACAAACTGGAACAGCTAAGAGAGACAAAAAAAAAATACACATCCAACAAATTACAGAAAAATATCAAATGAAATAAAGAAATAAAATAAATAGAAGACGACTAAATCGAAATATCTATTGTATAATTTCATCTTGTCGTGGCAACAAGTCAGCAAAATTTTAATTAAGAGATTGACTGATTTAATCGAGCGTAGAGCTAACTACACACCAAGTCATTTAAGCCCACACACACATACACACTTTTATAAGAACAAGCTTCGAAGGCAGCATGATTGGGCTTGCTTCTTATTTTGCTGCTTGTTTGCTACGTGGTGTACACATCACGCAAGCTACTCTTAAGGCGACAAGGGTAACTGCAGTGACAAGAACTACTCAAATGAAATTGTAACTTAAAACTGCGTTAGAAAAGTTGTGTGACGTAAAAAAATGGATTAAAAGCATAATGAAAGCAAATATATCATAATAACGACTTATGCAGGGAATATTACACAACAGAAAGCTCTTAATAATACATAGATAAAACTAGATAGACAAGTGATAGGTATGGTAAGTGATTAACTTTTTTTTACAGATGGCTGCTTAATACGAACCCAGATCTGTTTTACATTGCAAGTCACATAGTGAAGCAAATTTAATTGACTTCATTCTGTACCGATAAAAGCAAACTGGAGTCGGATAGCAAAGGTCTTCAATACAAGCCGAACTAAAGACGATGAAAAACTGCTGAACTACTATTTTGTAAATAGTTTTGAAATAGTCTTGCCCCATATGGACGAGCGATATCATGATAGAATATTACGATTTCGTATCTAGTCACATATTCCTGGTGTTATTCACCTAATGTCCACTTTAAATTAATTAAATTGTGTTCAGCATAAGTCGACTATAATCATCTGGTCCAACATCAGGAACTCATGACATATAGGAACCTTCTTATTTTACAAAAAAAAGCGGAGTATTAAATGGGCTTCATTAATCCTGGGATTCGATGTTGATTAAGTTGGGTATTAGCTATTCATATGCGAGTTCTTGTGCTTGGAAATTTCGTAATGGATCTACATAATTTTTATCACAAGAAATGACTTGATAACAAAATAACTTCTTTGTTGGCCTTATCTCTGAATTCTGAACAGGCGAAAGCGTTTTCCAAAGTCTGTCGGCTTCAACTCAAGTGTTATTAAATTTTCTTGCTTTTAGATTAAATGTTTTAAAATATTTTCCTGAGTGATTTTCAATGATTTTGTAAGTTTTCTTATGAGTTTGAGAACAATCTTCAAAGAGTAATGCCTCCAATTTATTTTCTTTCAGGTTTTTTTTTTACTTAACTGTGAGGTCTTTTTTTCTGTATTAAAATCATCTGGCCAAAAAACATATCTCGTACGGTTGAAATCGATTAAATATATGTGGCCTAACCAATTAAAAACTAGTAGGAAAATATTTCTTTCCGCATTTCGTGCAACTGAGATATTCTATACATACTTTTATGTCAAATTATTACATTGGAACAGGATGTGCTTCTTGGATTGCCTAGTTTTTCGTTAAAAAATGAGAAAAGTTCTCTACGAAGAGGGTAAAGGTTGTAACTTTTTAAAGATAATGGATCACAATGGCGCTTAAGAGTACGAGTATAAAGGTATAAAGGTAAAATAGTATAAGAGTACAATAGTATAAGAGTATAAGATTATTAAAGTATAAGAGTATAAGAGCTTAAGAGTATAAGAGTATAAAAGTATACGAGTATAATATTATAAAAGTCTAAGAGTATAAAAGTATAATTGTATAAGAGTATAAAAACATTAGAGTATAGATGTATAAGATTATAGGAAAATTGGAGTAAAAGAGTACAACAGTATAAGAGTATAAGAATATAAGAGTATAAGAGAATTAAATAGAAAGAATAAAATAGTATAAGAGTATAAGAGTATAAGAGTATAAGAGTATAATAGTATAAGAGTATAAGAGTACAAGAGTATAAGAGTATAAAAGTATAAGAGAATAAGTGTATAAGAGAATAAGAGTATTATAGTATAAGAGTATTATAGTATAAGAGTACCACAGGCTTAGAGTATAAGGTTATAAGATTATAGGAAAATAAGATTTTAAGAAAACAAGCAAAAGTGCTATATTCGGCTGTGCCGAATCTTATATACCCTTTACCAAAGTGCGTTTATGTAGTATAGAGATACATACATAAGCACATAGTTACTTTTATGTACAAAGAAAAAAATAATAATTTTCAAACCCTAGAATCATAATTTTAGATCTTCCTGATTACTTATACCAATCTAGTAGTTCTTAAAAAAATATAGAACGTGTGTTAGGTGAAAAAAAGGATATTCAAAAAAAATGTTTTATTTAGTTATTTTAATGTCCAGAAAAAAAATCAAAGTTTCCAGCTGTGGAGCTTATCTTATCTTTCGAAAACGTAAAATATATATAATTTATAAAGAAAAAGATACAAATTAATTAGACTTAGTTACTTTTATATATCAAAAAAGTGTAAGTGTCCCAACCGTGAACTCATCCTTTTTGATTTTCTGATTTCTTACACCAATCTCTTTCTTTTAAGAATTTAAGAAATGTTTAATTTATAAAAAAGGGAAAAATTTGTTTTAGTAACTTACTTTTGTACAAAAAAAAGCTAAAATTGTCCAACCCTGGAATCGTCTTTTTTATTTTTTTAAATTGTTTTTTTTTTATTTGAAATAACAATTTTATTCGTTACAAAGCATAAAATAAGTTTATTTAATAAAAATAGATAAAAATTAGTTTTCGGTAGTTAATTTTTTATATCACAAAGAGTGTAAGTTTCCCAATCCTGGAATCCTCCTTTTTGATTTTTTTTTGATTTCTTACACCACATATTTTTTAAGAATATAAAATATGTTTAATTTAGAGCAAAACAGAAACAATTTGTTTTAGTAAGTTACTTTTGTATAAAAAATAAGGTTTTCCAACCCTGGAAACGTCGTTTTAATTTTTTTAATTTTGTTTATTTTGAAATGCCAAATTCATTCGTACTGAAGTATAAAATAAGTTTATTTCATAAAAAAAAATGAAAATTAGTTTTCGGTAGCAAATTTTTTATAGCACAAAAAGATTCAGTTTCCCAACCCTGGAATCATCCTTTTTGATTTTTCTGATTTCTTACACCAATCTTTTTCTTTTAAGAATATAATATATGTTTAATTTATAAAGAAAAGGAAAAATTTGTTTTAGTAAGGTACTTTTGTATAAGAAAAAAAGTTAAAGTTTTCCAACCCGGGAAACATCTTTTTAAATTTTTAAATTTTTTTTATTTGAAATACCAATTTTGTTCGTGGTTAAGTATAAAATAAGTTCATTTAATAAAAATAATTAAAAAATTAGTTTACGGTAGTTAATTGTATATATCACAAAAATCGTAGGTTTTCCAACCCTGGAATCATACTTTTTGTTTATCTGATTTCTTATATCAATCTCCTTCATTACATATGTTTAGTTTATAAAAAAAGTCAAAATTTGTTTTAGTAAGTTACTTTTGCATAACAAAAAAAAAAAAAAAAATAGGGCTTTCCAACCCTGGAAACGTCTATTTAATTTTTATACCCTTTACCAAAAAATGGTAAAAGGGTATATATAGGTTTGTCATTCCGTTTGTAATTTCCAGAATATTAATAAGCGAGCCATAAAGTATATATATTCTGGATCCTTATGCATAGGGAAGACGAATAAGCGATGTCCGTCTGTCCGTCTGTCTGTACGTGAAATCGGTTTACCGAAGCTCCTAGAAAAGCTAGAGACTTCGTTCTTGAACTGGTGGATCAGGAATTGTCGAAATAAGGTTGGTATTGAAAATCAGCAAAATCGAGCAGGCTGTTTCAGAGCTGGGAGACTTAAACTTCATTTTGCCATACAAAATAACTACCGAAAACTAGTTTTTAATAATTTTTTATTAAATAAACTTATTTTATACTTCAGTATGAATAAAATTGGAATTTCTAACTAAAAAAAAAATTTAAAAAAAATTTAAAAAATTAAAAATACGTTTCCAGGGTTGGAAAACCTTAACTTTTTTTGTTATGCAAAAGTAACTTACTAAAACAAATTTTTCCTTTCTTTCTATAAACTAAACACATGTAATGCTCTTAAAAGAAGGACATTGATGTAGGAAATCAGAAAAACAAAAAGGATGATCCCAGGGTTGGAAAACCAACGATTTTTGTGATATATACAATTAACTACCGTAAACTAATTTTTTAATTATTTTTATTAAATAAACTTATTTTATACTTCACCATGAATAAAATTGGTATTTCAAATAAAAAATTAAACTTCAAAAAATTAATAAGATGTTTCCAGGGTTGGAAAACTTTAACTTTTTTTCTTTTACAAAATTAACTTACTAAAACAAATTTTTCCTTTTTTTCTATAACTTAAACATATCTAATGTTCTTAAAGGGAAGAGATTGATGTAAATAATCAGAAAAACAAAAAGGATGATTCCATGGTTGGAAAACCTACGATTTTTGTGATATATACAATTAACTACCGTAAACTAATTTTTTAATTATTTTTATTAAATAAACTTATTTTATACTTCACCACGAATAAAATTGGTATTTCAAATAAAAAATTAAACTTCAAAAAATTAACAAGATGTTTCCAGAGTTGGAAAACTTTAACTTTTTTTCTTATCCAAAAGTAACTTACTAAAACAAATTTTTCCTTTTTTTCCTATGAATTAAACATATCTAATGTTTTTAAAAGAAAGAAATTGATGTTAGAAATCAGAAAAATCGAAAAGGATGATTCCAGGGTTCGGAAACTGAAAGTTTTTGTGATATAAAAAATTAACTACCGGAAATTAATTTTTATTTTTTTTATTAAATGAACTTATTTTATACTTTAGTACGAATAAAATTGGTATTTCAAATTAAAGATTAACCTTCCAGAATCAAAAAGATGCTTTCAGGGTTGGAAAACTTTAACTTTTTTTATACAAAAGTAACTTACTAACGCAAAATTTTCCTTTTTCTCTATAAATTAAAGATATCTTATATTCTTAAAAGAATGAGATTAGTATAAGAAATCAGAAAAATCAAAAAGTTTGATTTCAGGGTTGGGAAACCCACACTTTTTGTGATATAAAAAATTTGCTACCGAAAACAAATTTTTATTTTTTTTATTAAATAAACTTATTTTATACTTCAGTATGAATGAATTTGGTATTTCAAAATAAAAAAAAATAAAAAAAAAAATAATAAAATAAAAATCAAAAGGGAGGATTCCAGGGTTGGGAAACTTACACTCTTTATGATATAAAAAATTAGCTACAGAAAACTAATTTTTATCTATTTTTATTAAATAAACTTATTTTATGCTTGATAACAAATAAAATTGGTTTATCAAATAAAAAAAAAACAATTTAAAAAGTTAAAAAGAAAATTCCAGGATTGGAAAACTTTAACTTTTTTGTACAAAAGTAAGTTAGTTACTAAAACAAATTTATCCTTTTTTTATAAATTTAACATTTCTTAAATTCTTAAAAGAAAGAGATTGGTGTAAGAAATCAGAAAATCAAAAAGGATGAGTTCACGGTTGGGACACTTACACTTTTTTGATATATAAAAGTAACTAAGTCTAATTAATTTTTATCTTTTCCTTTATAAATTATATATTGTTTACGCTTTGGAAAGAAAATTTGGTATAGAAAATTATAAAAATAAAATCCACAGCTTCAGAGCTGGAAACTTTGAACTTTTTTTCTGGACATTCAAGTAACTAAATAAAACATTTTTTTTAATTTTCTTTTTTCTTTCACTCAACACACTTTTTATATTTTTTTAAGAACTACTTTATTGATATAAGGAATCAGAAAAATTTAATATGATGATTCTAGGGTTTGAAAAATTTTTTTTTTGTACATATATAAAAGTAACTACTTCAAATTATTTTTTTCTTTGTGTTTATACTTTATGTATGTGCTTATGTACATATCTCTATACTACATAAACGCACTTTGGTAAAGGGTATATAAGATTCGGCACAGCCGAATTTAGCACTCTTACTTGTTTTAATTTTTTTTATTTTTTTTTATAAAGAAATATTAATTTTATTCATACTGAAGTATAAAATAAGTTTATTTAATAAAAAAAATAATAATAACTAGTTTTCGGTAGTTATTTTGTATGGCAAAATGAAGTTTAAGTCTCCCAGCTCTGAAACCGTCTGCTCGATTTTGCTGATTTTCAATAACAATCTTACTTCTTATTTCTGACCCATAAGTCCAAGAACGAAGTCTCTAGCTTTTCTGGTAGCTTCGGAAAACCGATTTCACCTACAGACAGACGGACAGACGGACAGACGGACATCGCTTATTCGTCTTTTTTATGCATAAGGATCCAGAATATATATACTTTATGGCTCGCTTATTAATACTCTGGAAATTACAAACGGAATGACAAACCTATATATACCCTTTTACCATTTTTTGGTAAAGGGTATAATAAAAGTATAATAGTATAAGAGCATAAGAGTATAAAAGCATAAGAGTATAAGAGTATGAGAGTATTATTATAAGAATTTCAAACCAGTATGCTGTATAGTAATACTGGCTTTAAACTCTTAGTGCCTGTCCCACGATGTCACCAGACATCGTTTGATCGATAACTTACATTGCAAACAACACTGACATTAGAAAATATCTTGTTGTTTGCAATACAAGTTGTCGATCGAACGTTTGCTGGTGACATCGTAGGACAGGCCGTTATATTATACGCCCATATAATTATTTTATAAAACGCTTTTCATTTCCTTTAATATACGTGCATAATCGTAATTAAAATTAAAAAATTTCAATATTTTCTTTGCATTTTGCCTAAGATCACATTAAAATTATTTATCAACAGCCTAAAAGAAAAATCATCTCCGATATACTTATATTGTATTGTAAAACTTTAATATAAATTTATTTCCAGCTCAACGATTAAATGTTTTTCTTACTTAAACATTTAAATTCAAAATTAGCCGGAACTTATACAACACATAAACTTAACATTTTTAATACCATCAATAAATAGCTTTAACAATTCAGCTCCTTCCTTCCTTCCGTTCTGATTAAAAATACAAAATAATAAAAAAAATCCAGTTAGTGCATAAAATGCAGATTTCTACTTATAGTGCGCATGAAGTATATTGTTAAAATCATTAAACAAAATGACAACATGACCTCGACTGCTTTTTCAAATATTGAGCAAAAGCAACCGGAAAAACAATAAGAGAACATCAAGTGCTACTAAATCGATAACCACCATTGTTTAACATACCATGTACGACGCATGTATGTATGTACATTTGTACATACATATGTACGTATGTATGCACGTCCTCCTATGCGAATAAAATTCTTGAAAAAAAAGAAACGGAAAACAGGAACACACAGGCACATTCATCTATGCATGACTCTTCAAGTTACAAATTGCACAGTTACTCTGTATTTTTTTTTTAATTTTTTGTTTACTGAAGAACAAACACAAAAGCGTATTTGTTCCTACCAAATTCGAAAAGCGGAAATAAGAAATAAAATGCTTGATGATTTAAGCCGGCTTAGATGTATATTATTTATTTTTATTTGCTAAAAAAAAAATAAGCGTTTGTAGTTTTGCAAATTAGGGCACGCCCACACGCATAAATATTTACAGAATTTTTGCTTAAAATTTTTTTTAAATTATTAGGCGGGTTTTTTTTTCAGAAAAAAAAGCAAAAAGGATCCCCTAACGTTTTTTTAAGCAAAAAGATGAAAATTCTTTTAGTCGTTTTAGACATAAAAAACTAAAACATTATTTATGCGACAAAAAAAAAACGATGTTAATTTCAATTACTTGCTCGCTGTAATATATCGTTAGAATAGCACAATTGTCAGCAAGATAAAAACTTATATAGGCGCAGGGCAGTGCACCAGGCCAAGTTCCGGCCAATGCACGCAGTGTGTATATTTGCAGGAAGCCATTCGAGCAGTTTTTACCCCCCTCATAACTTTGTTCCCCGAGACCGTAAAATTATGAAATTTAAACCATAATTAGAATAAATTCATGTAACTTATATGCGAAGTTTGAAAGTTTTACAATGAAAGGTTCCGGAGATATGAAGGTGCAAAAAGTGCATATTTTAAGACATACTCACTAACTCACTGATCACTCATCAAATTGATGAAGCACTTCCACTATAGCTAGAGAGCTAAGATTTGGTACACGACTAGATCTAGGTGAGCAATGAACCAGAAAGATCTGAAAACCTAAAAATTTTAACCAAGGGGTCGGGGCTACGCCCATAAAAATTAAAATCTGTGCTAGTGAGCTGAAATTTGCTAGAAAGCTAGGGCTAGGTGAGCAATAAACTAAAAAAATTTTAAAATCTGAAAATTTTGGCCAGGAGGGCGGGGCTACGCCCATAAAGGCTAAAATTAAAAAGCAAATCTAAGGCGCTTAGTAGAAGCTATATTATTAAAATTCGGCATACATAATGCGATACAACAAGCCTAAACATTTTTCTTTAAAAAAGTGGGCGTTAACACGCCCATACAACTTCAACCTCATTTTCGTGTACTACGGCTCAGCATATTTAGATATACTATTTCCTTATGTATTATTATCCGTTTGCAACGAAACTTCACAGGAATAATTAGCAGTGACCGAAAAAAATCTTAAGTTTGGAAAATTGGGCGGGGTTGCGCCCATTAAAATTATAAATGAAAAGTTGTACTAAGGAGCTGAAATTTGATACACGAATAGATATTGGGGAGAAAACAACAAGAAAACCCTGAAACCCCGGAAATTTTAGTCAAAGGGGCGGGGCTGCGCCTATTAAAATTAAAAATTAAAAGTTGCGCTTATGAGCTGAAATTTGATACACAAGTAGGTCTAGGTGAGAAACGAACTAGAGTAATCTGAAAAACAAAAAAAAAATTACCAGAATGGGCGGGGCCACGCTACTATTGTTTGAACCTGAAAACTTACAGCCTTATTTATAAAACTTATTAAGGCTTTTTAAGAAAAATTTTTTATGAAAACTTGCCTTAAAACCCCTCTATAAAGCCTTAATAAGTTATATAAATAAGGCTGTTAATATACAGCTTTTAACTTAAGCCATTTTAGTGAAACTTTCCATATGCGTTACCCGTATACAATACTTTAAACTATAACCTAAAAAAGTGGGCGTGATCACTCCCATAAAATTTTAGCCTTGTGTTTAATCTACATCGGTCTAGCATATTTTAGGAGAAAATTACCATGCATTCTAAGCGCGGCTCACAACAATATTGTGAGTTTAAAATAGTGGAAGGGGTAATGCTCATAAAATTATAAGGTAAAGTTCACGCTAAAGAGCTGAAATTTTATGCACAAGCTAGTGTAGATGAGTAAGCCAATGGAAAAATCTTAAAACCAAGAAGTTTTATCCGCTAAAACTCCAATTCGCAGTAGAGTGCTGAAATTTGGTACACAAATTAATCTAAATCAGAGATCACCAAGAAAAATCTAAGAAACCAGAAGTTTCAATCAGGGATTGGGAAAAAGCACTGTAAACTCAAAATTAAGTTGAATTTTATTGAAACTTTTCATACACATTGCACTTATCCAAAGTAAAAATTTCCTGTTTTGAAAAGTGGACGTGACTACACCCAGTTTTTAGTCTATTACTCATGTATTTCTCAATAGCTTTTTCATACAAAACTTTACATACATCATAAGCTCTAACAGATATAAAAGTCGGCGGGACCAGGCTCATAAAATTTTTAAGTAATATTATACGGTAGAAAGCTGACATTTTGTACACAAATAGTCCTAATTGATTTACTCAGTCGGGAAATCCAAAAATTAAAGCACCCTATTGAAACTTTGTATGCACATTTGGAATATCCTTTTGATTTATGTAATTCGGCTAAGCAGACTTGAATATGTAAATATATTGAGAAAATAGGCGGGATCACTCCCACTAGAATTGACGCTGTATTTTACATATTTCTTTTTAGACGACTCCTAACAAATTGCGTACACACTGGCGACCCGTTGTAATAGCAAAATAATTCATTTTTAGGGTGTACTCATCATGCTCTAATCCATTATTTTATGTAACTATACCATTGTTAACTGGCACAGTGATCATAAATAGAAATAACACACCCCAGAAACCTTAAGTTTAAAAAGTGTTATCATAGAAAATTTTTCAAAAAGTAGTCAGATCCTCACAAAAACATCAATGTGAAAAAAGGCCAAGTTCCTATCAAAAATTTTGGCCATCAAAAGCAGTGAGATATAAATTTTGACCAAGTTCTTGTTTGGCAAAACACCCATCACTGACATATGCTATACATTATATACATTTGTAATCGTAAGGGTGTCATATAATTTTTAGATAACAATATGGAACATTTTTGGGATTATTGTCTGGGGCGTGAGAAATTCCAAATCAGGGTGATGGTACTAGGTCAGTATAGTAAAACCCTCAAAGGGTTTGGCGTTCGTATGTGTCAGTTTTTTTATGACCTTTTAAATTTTTTCCTCATCTTGATGTTTTTTCGCTTAGTTGTAACATTTTGGCAAAAACGTAGTTTAACATAACTCGAGAACCACTTGTCCGATTTTGATGAAACAAACTCAAAAAAATTTAGAATTACAATTTCTTTAATCCGTTTATATAACGTTTTTCTTTATAATCAACAGTTTTGCCGGTAAAAATAAATTTGTGGAGGCAAAAAAATATTTTTTTGCCTAAAAATTAAATTTTTTTTTTAAATTCATAAAAAATCCAAAACGGAAAAAAGGATCAAGTGTTATTAATTTCGTGTAAAGTCACATAACCTATAAACAAAATGCGACATAGATCATAGAAATCGATTAACGCGTTCTGCTTTTATTTACAATTAAGTGAAGGTATCCCATTTTGACAAGAATATTGATATTTGTTTTTATTCAAAAAAGTGTCATTTATCGCCTTTTTTATAAATTTTCCCCAATAACTCCAGACTTCTGGCCATAAACTACTAAAAAATTAAGTAAACATTTTTATAATTTTTTATTTTTATTTTATTTATTTATTTTTATTTATTTTAATAAATATTGCCTAGACTTTTTCGATGGTGGTTGTTCGGGACTAGTGGCATCGCATTCATCGCTATCATCAGTTTCTGAACCACACATAATGTCAATGCGTGACTCCACTGTTGGCCCTTCTGCATCTCCTGAAAATTCTTTATCATCAAGATCATCCTTGTCTTGCCACACAAGCTTACTCCACCAGCAAATTTCCGCAATTATTGCACTCGGCGACTTTTTGCCTCTATATCTGTAATATAATTCTTATCCTTTTTGCGGCTCCTTTATTCGCACATGCATAGCAATTCAATGGATTGTGACCTTCGCCAGGATTACTCCAAGTTGGGATACCGAATGGCATACTTTCACGTCTTCTATTTTTCCAATCCATTAGACGATTGTAGCAGCTTTTTCACACCATATTTGGTACCCAATTTTCGTTCACTATAACATTTTGCTTGAAGTACATCTCGTATGTTTGAACAAAATCAGTACTGAAATTTTCACTTTTCTTATGTGTTGAGACATATTGACCACAGCAGTAGCAAAAGCTATTTATAAAGGGTGTTTTTTATTGGGGTATAGAACTTTAAGTTGGCATCACTTTTTTAACTGGCGGCCATTTTGTCAGCTGTCAAGTGATTAATATTTAGTTTGGTTTGCCATTTCATCATGAACAGGTTGACAAAAGAACAACGCTTGCAAATCGTGCAAATTTATTTCGAAAATAATGGTTCAGTTCGCGAAGTTTACCGCAAGCTCCGTCCATTTTATGGTCGACATAATCGTCCATCAGAGCAATTAATTCGGTTAACCATGGATCGTTTTCGCACTACGTTTACTCTATGTGATGATACGCATCCGCAGAGACGTCGAACAGTGCGCACCGAAGAAACAATTGCCGCTGTAGAGCAAAGTGTTGAAGAGGACCCGAATGAATCGATTCGCCACCGTGCACAGCAATTGGAGCCGACTAACCGACTATTTTGTTCCCGAATTGGATGGCATGAATGTGGATGAGTTGTGGTTCCAACAAGACGGCGCTACATGCCACACAGCGCACGTCACAATCGATTTATTGAAGGAAACATTCGATGAGCGCATAATTTCGCGGAATGGACCTGTCAATTGGCCACCAAGATCGTGTGATTTGACACCATTGGATTATTTTCTTTGGGGATATGTGAAGTCGCTCGTCTACGCCAACAAACCAGAAACGTTAGGGGAATTGGAAGCCAACATTCGTGGCGTTATTGCCAACATACGGCCCCATATTCTCGAAAAAGTGGTTGAAAATTGGACCTGTAGAATTGGTTTTATTCGAGCCAGCCGCGGCGGCCACATGCCCGAAATCATATTTAAACATTAATGGCATTAAATTATCCTTCCAATAAAGCCAAATTGATGGACATTAAAACGATTTTCTTGTGTTTTATTTCAATTCAAAGTTCTATACCTCTTAAAAAAACACCCTATATCTGGCTTGCACAGTTCCATATTCTGTTCTCTTTTGTTCACTTTTAAAAAACTGGAGAAAAATCACTTTTACTGTTCGCGTTCGTCGGCACTTGTTGAATGACAAAAATCACAGAACCAGTGTGAGAAAGAGAAAATGTATAATGACAATGCATGTTTTATGTGAACATTACAGAACCAGTGTTGCCACATCAATATTTCTCTTTTAGTACAGTAGAAAAATATGAGAGAGTTCGGCTTGTGAGTGTCAATGTTTTCTCCAAATAATGTTGTGCATACAGCGTGACCGTTTGACCGACTAAAGTGGCAATTTGCCACTTTTTCGACTGCGTTTCCCCTTTTTCAACTGCCTTGGCACTTTTTCACCCCCTTTATTTAGGGTGAGTTATATGAAAATACATTAAAAATAAAAAGTTTAGTGCAGTTTTATCGTTTTTTTTTAATTTTGCCCCCTTTTTTTGATAAATCCCCTATGTAGTGCCACTTTTTGAAAAATGTCATCGGTCACCCTGTGTGCATATCTGGAGCAAATTTTTGAAATTCATACATTTACCTAATTGTGAATAAATGAGAAACGCGTGCATCGATTTTCATGATCTATCCCTTTTTTTACTTTACGCGAAAGTAATTAGTTTTGGCACTTTTTTCCATTTTGGATTTTTTATGAATTTAAAAAAAAAATATTTAAATTTTTAGGCAAAAAATACTTCTTTCCCTTCATACATTCATTTTTAACTTCGAAAGTGTTGCACATATAGGAAAACGGTATAGAAACAGATTACAGAAATTGTAATTCTAAATTTTTTTGAGTTTGTTTCATCAAAATCGGACAAGTGGTTCTCGAGTTATGTTAAACTACGTTTTTGCCAAAATGTTACAACTATTTAAATTTAAAAGGTCATAAAAAAAAACTGACACATACGAACGCCAAACCCTTTGAGGGTTTTACTATACTGATCTAGTACCATCACCCTGACTTGGAATTTCTCACCCCCCAGATTGGCTGTTGTACTGTGTAATCTGCTAACTTGGCAATATTTTTACCCTTCTACAAAAAGAGAGAATAATGTTCATTTCTTTATATCGGTAAAAATGTTGTCAAGTTAGCAGATTATCAAGAAATTATATGACACCCTTACGATTACAAATGTATATAATGCATAGCATATGTCAGCGATAGGTGTTGTGCCAAACAAGAACTTGGTCAAAATTTATATCTCACTGCTTTTGATGGCCAAAATTTTTGATAGGAACTTGGCCTTTTTTCACATTGATGTTTTTGTGAGGTTTTCTTTTACTTATGCGCACTCATACTTATTGCAATGAGCAAGGCAAACTCAAAGCAAACATTTCCTTTTATTGATATCCGCACTCTGATCTTTAAGGTTTGACCAAAGCTTCAATTTATTTCGGCAAATGTTTGTCATATATGACTTTGATAGTTGCAGGCAACATAGTGTAGCTGGCTGGCCATTTCGGTGTCGAAGCCTGCCATTTAATCAAATATAAAAGTAGACACAATAGTGAATATTCAATATACTATTTCGCTACGGGGCATAAAAATCAAAACGTAGGCAAAACTTAAAAGCAACATAAAATAAAAATCCCAGTACAAATATTTTCCCAACAAACACACACGCGCACACTCCAACCAAACAAATATGTAGCCGTATACAAACACAGAGCAGCCAAACAAAGAAAAAAGTATATAGAGAAAAAAACAAAAATAATAAAAAAACAGTAACGTAACGCGTATAAATAAAACATTAAAAGTGGAACAGTAAATTTCAACAAAATGTCATCAAGGCAATTTAACAAATGTATTTACACATGAATCTACACACAGACACATTTCAATAAGGACACATGAACATACACTCTCACATAAGTGTGTGGGTATGTGTGTATGTATGAGCACACAGGCAGCGAAAGGGAAAACTCACAAGATCGTTCTACTTCAGGCCTAAATAAATAATAATGTAATTTTCACAACTTTGCTGTATTTTGGAAACTGTAAGAGCCAAAAAAAAAATCTTTAAATTTTCAAAAACACTTAAACAATAAAAAAAAATTCAAAAAATGCTGAATCGAAGATTTGCCAAAATAGAAAAAGTTCTTAAATGCAAAATAGCAGCAAAAATAAAATAAATCGCTTAAAGTCAAGAAAATATAAATCGACCAAAAAATTCAAAAAAAGTCGCAAAACCTAAAAAAATTGCTTAAACTAAAAAACAGCAAAGCAATTGCCAGAAATCTAAAAAAATGTTCACAAAAATCTAAAAAAAAAAATCCGCAAAAAAAAAAATAAATTCAGTAAAGTGGAACTTTGTATCGCACACGAAGGGTTCCGTACGGACACTAGATATGTAATTCAATACGAACTTTAGCCTATATAATTAAAATATAGTTTTGACATTTTTTCGTTTTTGTGTTTTTTCGGTTTTGAGCGATTTTTTTTATAGTTTTGGCGTTTTTTCGGTTTTGGCGATTTTTTTAGTTTTGTCACTTTTTTCTCCTTTTGGCGATTTTTTTCATTTGGGCGAATTTTTCGAATTCGGCGACTTATTTTAGTGTTAGAATTTTTTTTTAATTTTGACGATTTTTTCGTTTTGGTGATTTTTTTTAATTTTTGTCGATTTTATTCGGCTTGACGATTTTATAATTTTGGGATTTTTTAGTTTGACCGTTTTTGAAAATTTCAAGTGTTTGCCTTGTACGGTTTCCAAGATACAGCATGTTGTCAAAATTACATAGTCAAAACTGCATTAACTGATGGACCACATGAGATTTTAACATTTTTCGTTGCTCGTTTTGGAATACCCTTTAATTTTTAACTCTCATATATTTTTTGTTGTAGCGGCTAAGGTTCTACATACTCTGTCCAAATTTCAGTTGCGTTCCTGAGAAAATATCCTGTGACGGACAGACAGACATCGTAGCAAAAACAATAGGGTACCTTTTCACCTTTGGTTTACAAAACCCTAAAAAGCGCTTAAACTTAAAATAAACGCCAAAACAAAAAATTAAAAAAAAAATTCTCAAGTAAGATATTTCATTATATAGCCCAGCTAGGCTAAGAACCCTTCATGTGCGAGTCAAAGTCGTAGTTTACTGAATTTATTTTGAAATCGTTGCTACTCTTATTTAAACGCTGAAGAACTGGGATGGAAAAGTTGGTATAATTGTACTTTTTTCAGCACTATTTGATTGTCAAAAGTACCGTAGCACACCAATGACCAACTTAGTACTACTGAAAATTTTTTCTTATTATATTACATGCCAAAAATTGCTCAAAAAACATTTAATCTATAAATAACCAGTTTCGAGCGTTGACTGATCTAGAAGTTATTACGACTGTGTCTAATTAAATCAAAACAAAGGATGGAAAAGTATATCCTAAATGCTACTTTTATAGCTATTCAGATCTCAACAACTGATGGGTTTTTTGTGTACCTTCTGAAATTAAAGATTAATATTAATTAATAATATAATAACTAAATTTCCAAATTAAGAAATTGTACTGAAAAAAGTAAAATTTTTCTTGAAAAATAGTGCAATTTTTAAACCTGATTTCTCATCCCTGCTGAAGAATGCTTTTAATAAAGAAGGTCGCGGCTCTGCCATATAATAGATAAGATACACTTTCCAAATTCCATATTTTCTTTTATGAGCAGTAAGAACAAACAGTTTTAATAAAATTTTGTTTTTGTCAAATCAAAAGCAAAAGCTATAAATTTAAAGGCTTTCTACTATCTCTGGCGAAAGAGTCGAGAGTGGAGGACCTACCCGCTACCCGCTAAAAAAATATATGAAAATGCAACGGCCTCGTACATCCAAAAAGGGGAAGTACAAAGGCCTTCTAGAAGTAATCGGTATCCCTTATTTTTCCCACTGGTCATATACAAACTGGCCCCTCCGCACTGGCACACATTCATACCTTACGTTTAAAATTACAATGATTTGGGAGAAGTATGTATATATATATATATATATATATATATATATATATGTATATAAGCACACGCACACACATACGTGCACATACATACACACTCATACTGTTCTATACAAAGTGTATACTTACAAGTGCCCGATGAGAACTCTCTATTCTGCAGTTGATGACGATGGTGCATATGAATGAATTAATTCAATTGTTAAGCAAATGTTTGATTGTATTAATGTGTACAAGAGCATGTGTATTTGTACATTTAATGGTGTACGGAACAAAAGTTTTGTTCTGTTGGCTCTACTCTACTGGTATGTGGTATCAGAGGTTATCAAAAAAGCGAGAAAAAAAGGAATTAATGAAAAAGAAACAAAGCTCTGGCTTGAACAGAACTGCGATGTATAAAATCAGCAATCTTTACATACATACGTTTGAATATATATTTATAGTTTTAAGTGATTTTAAGTAAATATTGAAAGTCTCAGAAAAACAAAAAAGGAATATCTTTTGTGACTTTCCAAACGTACCAGAAACTAAAATATTAAAATTCTACTTGCAAAATTAAAGAGAAGCCTTTCCTTTTTCTCTTGTTTGTCTTAAAACTGTAAAACATAAATCATACGCAAAATATCTGAAGAGAACTGTAACTGTTGATTAAAAATATGACAGTTTTGTGATTGAAAAATGTTTGACTATTGAAATAGTTTTTCCTTATTTGTTGTGAACAGGAAGAATTCTGCACAAAGTTCACACTTACAAGTAATAAAAAAGCAAACAGAAAATATAAAATTGCTAAATAAAAGCTTAGGCTACATATGAGATTGCACTAACAGCACATTGTACCGATATTCGTTGGCTCACTGCAATGAAGTCATCAGTATAACCTTACCTCTCAATTAGTTTCAGAATAAGTCTATATCAGTGATCGGCAATGAATTGTTTTTTGATGATAAGTGAGTAGACATCTTTTATACTCAACTGCTCTAACTTACGCATACTCAAGATGCCATTGATTTATAAGAATAGATTGAAATAATTATGAATGCGACGTCGACATCATCCCTGCAGATAATGCGACTAGTCCATACATGCATGTAAGAACTAGTCCAAAGAGGAGTTGGAGTACTCAAGAACTACTCCAAATATATGAAAAAAGGTAATCGATTTAATATTGCGATGTCCTAGGGTTGGACCACATAGTCCAACTTAGCATTACTACTGGGATGGACTCATCCCAAAACTACTCCATATGGAATAGTTATAGACTACTCTCATACAATATGTGAGTGCCTAAGAAAACGATAATATTTGTTTAAACACGAACACTTATCGTGCAGCATTGAATGCTTGCATGAAAACGACATGATCCATGACTGCATTACATGGGACCATGATGTAACTAGTCTGTTTCATAAAGATTGGACCACGTACTCCAATATTATTTGCAGGGTAGTCTACCACGCTCACACTCATAAATCACCTCAGTTTGATTCCTAATTTCAGGAAAATGCATATACTACTCACATTGATTCAGCTCACTCAACTCACTTGATTCAAAAGGTAAGTCATTAAACAGTTTGCAAGTAGCATACAATAGTAGTAAATAAGTGGTTTTTTAATTCGTGCAAAAAAAAAACAAACAAAAAAAACACATAGAAACGCATAACCTCATAATGATAACTTTAATGTTCGTATGCGAAGTTCGCATTGTGAATTATACTTATTTTGCATCATCCAAAGGCATTGAGTTAAGCAGAGTCGAAATCAATAATGCCATAAATGTTGCTAAGTATGAGTTCGATGTGCACTTCAAACTTTCGAGTGAATAAATATAAGAAATTATAAGTCATGATTCAACTCTACTCACTTTATCACTACTCATTGCTGTTCTCTGATCTATATGACATTATTAACACTGCAGTGTAGTGCAATTATATCCTTAAGTTAGCTTAGGTTAGTCTGGTTGGTCAAGGATCTCGCATAGACCAGGATTAATCCTAAGCGATACCAAAAGATGACAAGAAATCTGTAAGTGTGGCAGCCTAGTTTGTGGTACTTGTATCGAATAACTCCCACACAGATTTAACAAACCTTAGTAGCCTACACATTTCCATTATCGATACAAGTTTAATACTACGAAAAGTGTGATCATCAAGACAGTCATATCTAGTACGGCTTAGAGGCGCACAGTGGCACAGTAGCTGTTCTACTGTCTCAATTACACCGGGTTCCTTACATTTCTTGCAGGTACCGTCAAGTATTTGTCTTATTTTGACGGTATACGAAACCGTCCAGCAGTGTCCAGTTAATACCCCCACTATAAGTCTACAGTTGCTTCTGGTTAGTGATAAAAGGAAGTTAGTCGATTTACTATCATAGGAGCTGCACATGATTTTGGAAGTTTTGCAAGTTTTTGTCGCATGCCAACTTTACTCCCCTTCTTCCTTCACCGTAGAGTCTATGATACATTACAGGCGTTGAATTGGTTTCCGTACATATGCCGTTTCTTCCACCGGTAATCGGATAATTACATCCTTAATTTTCAGTCAATTCAGAAATAAAGCGATTTTTGGCTCAATACTCATGATTTTATTACAGTGAACAGAAAAAATTAGTATATTGTGCTGAAAGGTGGATTTCAGCTTTAACTAATGCTTGTTAGTTAATTATCAACATTTGGCAGCTTATTGACAATGTGCTAACTCCATTGTAACTAATTCTACTACGAGTGCACAAGACTATTAAAAATTTAATAAATATGTGTATAAATATTTATTTTAAAAAGTCTTTAACTATCCAAAATTTTTCTATGACTAAAGCACTTAATTTTGTTTAAAACATTTATATCAAGTTAAAAATAATTTGCTTTCTCTTCACAAAAATTTCGATTATATGTTTACTTCGATTAGGTTTTTTTGGCACAATATATTTCAATTAAAATTCAAAAATATTACGCTTTTTAGAGAACATTGCTAAACATTTAAATATTTATGATATAGAAAAAATTTGTATGAACTCATAGATTTTTTATATATTAATTTTTTTTTATTTTTGCTAGACTAACACGTTTATGAATTTTTTTTTAAATGCAATAAAAACAAAATCTACGCCAACAAGCAATTCTTAAAAATTGTTGAAAAAGCAGACTTTTTGTAAGCACCTTCTTATAATAGAGATATGTATATGTTTTAATAAAGCATCATACAGTACTTTCAATAAACCTTACAACATCTTAAAAAATTAGTGAAGAAATTTTAGTGAAATAAAATTTTTAAACTGCATCAAATGGATTATAAATTTTATCTATAAAATAATTTCCAAGACATTAATTTTCTCCAAAAATAAAAACTTTTTGTGTAGTCTAAAGAAATGGAGATGGAGTAAATGAAATGTAGAGTACTTGCTTTATTTTACGGCTTATATTCATTCGTGCTCTTGAATAGTTAATTTTTTGTGGTTTAAAAAATCTTAATTTATTTTTCTAAATGAATTTTTAAACTAAAACGAAATTGTTTGAAAATTTTACATGCATTTCAATATTCTAGAGGAAATAAAACAAAAAATCCATAAGTAATAACAACAAAAAGCAATATGGCTTGCCGTTGCAATCCACTTTTGTTAGAATATTTTTTAATTTGTTGGTATGTATTTCAATAACAGTAAAAGCTCTCTAAGCTGGACACTTGAGTACCATGCAATTTTTGTTCGCTAAAGCCTAGTGCTCTGTTTGAAGTTCATTAACTATTTCGCGTGAAAAATTTTACACGTAACAAGTGAGGCCCATATTACTTTTTTTTGGAAACGTTTTCTATTTTATTTTATTAATAGTATGCAAACTTGATCGATTTTTGTAAACAAAAACATCAGCTCTCAATATTTCTCACGAAATAAGTGTCAGTCACATTTATTCACAGATGGCAAGAAAATGGTGCCAGATATATTTTATAAATTTTTCACAAGTTGAACAGAGCATAACTTTTGCAACATTATTTCATGAATATTTTATATTATTATATTATATTATATTATATTATATTATATTATATTATATTATATTATATTATATTATATTATATTATATTATATTATATTATATTATATTATATTATATTATATTATATTATATTATATTATATTATATTATATTATATTATATTATATTATATTATATTATATTATATTATATTATATTATATTATATTATATTATATTATATTATATTATATTATATTATATTATATTATATTATATTATATTATATTATATTATATTATATTATATTATATTATATTATATTATATTATATTATATTATATTATATTATATTATATTATATTATATTATATTATATTATATTATATTATATTATATTATATTATATTATATTATATTATATTATATTATATTATATTATATTATATTATATTATATTATATTATATTATATTATATTATATTATATTATATTATATTATATTATATTATATTATATTATATTATATTATATTATATTATATTATATTATATTATATTATATTATATTATATTATATTATATTATATTATATTATATTATATTATATTATATTATATTATATTATATTATATTATATTATATTATATTATATTATATTATATTATTATATTATATTATATTATATTATATTATATTATATTATATTATATTATATTATATTATATTATATTATATTATATTATATTATATTATATTATATTATATTATATTATATTATATTATATTATATTATATTATATTATATTATATTATATTATATTATATTATATTATATTATATTATATTATATTATATTATATTATATTATATTATATTATATTATATTATATTATATTATATTATATTATATTATATTATATTATATTATATTATATTATATTATATTATATTATATTATATTATATTATATTATATTATATTATATTATATTATATTATATTATATTATATTATATTATATTATATTATATTATATTATATTATATTATATTATATTATATTATATTATATTATATTATATTATATTATATTATATTATATTATATTATATTATATTATATTATATTATATTATATTATATTATATTATATTATATTATATTATATTATATTATATTATATTATATTATATTATATTATATTATATTATATTATATTATATTATATTATATTATATTATATTATATTATATTATATTATATTATATTATATTATATTATATTATATTATATTATATTATATTATATTATATTATATTATATTATATTATATTATATTATATTATATTATATTATATTATATTATATTATATTATATTATATTATATTATATTATATTATATTATATTATATTATATTATATTATATTATATTATATTATATTATATTATATTATATTATATTATATTATATTATATTATATTATATTATATTATATTATATTATATTATATTATATTATATTATATTATATTATATTATATTATATTATATTATATTATATTATATTATATTATATTATATTATATTATATTATATTATATTATATTATATTATATTATATTATATTATATTATATTATATTATATTATATTATATTATATTATATTATATTATATTATATTATGTTATATTATATTATATTATATTATATTATATTATATTATATTATATTATATTATATTATATTATATTATATATTTATATTAAATTTTTTTCATATGAATTATGTCAACATTTTGTGAAATTTCGAACAGAGTACCAGGCTTAAATGAAAATATCTAATTGCATTGTATTGGGGAAAACTTTTGTTTAAGAGATAGATCCTACACAGAAAAAACTAAATTTCGTTTTCAGTAACCAAATTCATTGGGCACTGCTACACGTTCAATATATTTTGAACGCGATCCAGTATCGCGATATTTATTGAACGTGTAGCATGCAGTATTGATGGATCGCGATCCATATCACAGAATGGCCTAAATTATAGAATCCAGATCGCGTATCGTGGATCGCGTGATTAATATTGAACGTGTAGCATTTTCATGATATTAGATCGCGATACGTTAATAAGAAGTGAAATTAAATAAAATAAAAGACGCAGTGCAAAAAATTTAACAAATAAAAGGTAAAAATTTTTATTACATTTGTATAAAATTTGTTTTAATAAAGAGTAATGGCAGAACATAGTGAAGGCGAGTTGGTGCTGCCAGTGGAATCGGAATTAACGACCGAAAAAATTATTTTGAAAGACTTTATTTTTAATTTGGAGGCATTGCCGGAGTTGTGGGACGTTTTTGTGCGACATTTTTGTGCGACATTTTTTTTAATAAACGATCCGCACAGCACAAAAATAACGTAAATACTGACGCGATAAATATTGAACATGTAGCATACGCTCGTGATCCATCAATCCATTAAAATGGATCGCGATCCAAATATCACAATGTATATTGAACTTGTAGCAGTGCCCATTGAATCAGTAAATATTTTGTATGAATGCGGACCTACAAAGAAATTTGTAGATTCTGATAACAACTTTGTAAATATTTAACTGGAAACAATTTTTATTTTTAGTTTACTTATTATGGCATTAGAGAAAAAAGTTAACTGAAACGCAAAATATTTTCAGTCAAATGTATTAAAGGAACAGAAAAATATTTTTGCAGATTTTTTTTTGTATTATTGGTCAAATTTTTTTTATAATTTACAAACACATTCACTAAAATTTTTGGTATTATCAGAAAATAAATAAACTGAATCAATAACAATTCTTACCAATTTTTCTAAAAAAATTAGTAAAAGTTTTATTTGAAAAAAAAAAATAACTGAATCAAATAAAAGGTTCAACTATTTTTTTTTACTTTCAAAAATTGGCTTATTTTTATGGTTAAGCATTTCGTTCCCGCTTTTGGAACTCGTCAGTAGACTTCAACCCAAAAAAAATTTTGAATTTAGCTAACAAACTCCGTATGTTTATAGTAAGACTCTTAATACTATATTGAGAATCACAATATACAAACATAGTAAGTTTGAAAACCGCAAACAAAAATCTTTAAAAAAATAAAATGTTTTTTATATCTATAGAATAATTTGTAGAAAAAATTAAAAAAAAACAGACAAATTTGTTTTACAGTGTATAAAAATAAATTTCACAGAAAATGACAAATTTACATATATAAAAAATCTAAATTTGTTTTTTTTTTAACAAATTTTACTTTATATAGATAATTTTCATTCTATACAGTTTTTTTTTACATAAAATAAAATTGAAACAAATAATTTACTGGAACAGTAAAAAATACATATTCACTGAAACTAAATTTTATTTCAAAACACACGTTTGTTTGAAAATTTATTGGGAATAATTTTTTCTGTGTAAGCACACAATTTTATTTTTCTCTCAGCACTCTCTCTGAGAATTTTTCCTGGATAAGCTACTGCCCAGTGGGAAAAGGTAATGAATAGTAAAGGAGAAGATAGTGCACAGGATGCATAATGTTTCATTCAAGAATTCATTACTGTTAACACAGAACATGTCCTAGGAAATCAAATAATTCATTACGTCCGAGGAATGAATTCTCTAATTCATAACACTATCACAAGCAAAAACTATACATTATTTTTCTGCAGATTTGGTAATGCACGTGGTGTCCAATGTGTAATTATTGTGTTTGATAAAGTTACCTTCTCGTTTCTAAGGGAACGCATTGTCTTTCTTTGAATAATAATAAATTAATTCTCCTATTATATATATATATAAATAATGCTTACTTTATACAAAGTTTGTATACCTTTCACAGGCAGTGTTTAAATTGTGTATAGATACAAAGATGATAAACATTGTAACTATGAACAAGAACTTTGAAGCCAATGCGCTGTTTGATTCTTTGCGGCGTTATCAATACTTGTCGAGGAAGTTTTGAAAGGGTGAGCATTGTCAATGTTTTGTACTGCAGTGCTATGAAACACTGTACTTTGTTCGAAGACAAAGCAACTGACGTTTCGGAAGTCATTCCTATTGTATGTTTAACAAACTGTAATATTCCAAATAATTTCGTTTCGTTTATCATATTAAATTTGATGTTTTCAGCGTGAAGTCGGTAATAAATTATTAAATTATCTATAAGAATAGAATAAACTTTATCAACACCATGTGGCTTTATTCAAGTTATTATTACAATGACACATGATTTTAAGCCTTGTCCGTAATTTGTGGTTAAAGTAGGAAAAACAAAAAAAGTGTGGAGCAATAATAATAAATAAGTAAACGGCAAAATAAAGTTTGTGATTTATGTATATGGCAATATAATAAACCTGTTACCAAAAATATATTGTAACAACATTTACTGAGAAAGAGAAGAAAGCCTCTTGTATACACATATTACTGTGATATTAAAAAAAAATAATAATAATAAACCAACAAAAATATATTAAATAGACATCCTAGCAAAATGATGAAGTAGGCCTCCGTTAACAAATTTATTTCACAAAAATTACTAACAATTAATAACAGATGGAACGAACACCCATACAAACATTAAGCATATGTTTTAGGATCAGGCATAAAATTACAAAACATCGCATGTTAACTTTACACTTACTACTCAACGGCTTGCACGGCAACATTACAGTATAAAGGCCGGGGCACAATGAATTCGTCATACGTTAAACTTCGCCTTTTTCAACTGACAGCTAAGTTGAAATACATGGTTTCTTATGAGGGCAGTTACATTCAGTTGGTGTCCGTCAACGCAAAGTACAAAAACTGGTCAACTTTTAACTTTTTACGTACGTTTAGTAGTTTGACAGATATTGGTTGGTTTTTTTTTATGTTATGAATTAAATTTTTTTTGTTTTGTGGCAGCAAAATAAAATTAAACAAAAGAAATAAACGAAACAAATAAAAAAAATTGAATTAAATAAACAAAATGGAGAATCAACCTATTGAAGCTGTTCGATTGCTTCCGTCCATAAAGTACTCATTGTGCCAACCTTATCCGTCGTTGCGTTAATGTCAGTTGAAAAAGGCGAAGATTTAACGTATGACGGATTCATTGTACCCCAGCCTTAACACCTGAAAACTTCACTCACCATTTTTATACTTTTAATTATGTATGAAATTGTGTAAGAAAAACAGCAGCAATTCTCTCTCTCTCTCTCTCTCTCTGCCAACAAGAAAACTTGAAAAATAAATTTTCCAAAGCATAGATGCCAACATACTTTCACTTATATGTGTATGTGTTTATATCGTTAGCGTAAATGCTAAAAGGTGTAACTAACAAAAAAAAAAAAGGAATGTGAGTCCGATCACAGAGGAGATGTGTAAACATCTATGCTTTTAGTATATTTTTTTAAATTAATTGATTAAAAGTATCAAAACTTTCAATATTGTAAATACATAAGAATTTGTTGGTTTTTGTTTGTTTTATTAAACTTATTTGGTTAGTAAATGGGCACACTGCAGTATATGTATATTTACTGCATTCAAAATTGCAGTAAGCAGTAAATTTACTGATTACTAAAAAAATTCAGTAAATTTTTACTGCTAATGAAATTAAATTTGCATTACCAGTAAAATCGTAGGGCCGTAATCATAATAAAATTGTAGCAAGTGGCAAAGTTTTTTCATTCAAATTTTGAAACTTTTGTATGAAAAACATTTAGCCACTTGGTAGAATTTCATTATGAATACGGGCATTACTGATTACTGAAAATTCAATGCACCTCATCATATAACAAATCATTTAGGCAATTTATAAAAATTGTAGAAAAAAATTTTAGTAATCAGTAAAAATTTACTTGTTAAATATTTTTTATTGTTTTTACTGAAACTTTAGTGGTACTGCAGTGCTCATCTATGGTAAATGCCTTTACTTTTACTTTTTAATTCCTGTTGTTTATCGTTTAGTTGTTGCTGTTCTTGTTGTTGTGCACGCATTGCAATTAAAATAAATTCAGTAAAGTGCGTCTTTGACTCGCGCACATTCGGTTTTGATAATTTTTTTTATTTAGCTTTCTTAGTTTTTTAAGTTTTTTCTCGTTTTGGCTTTTTTTCTCTTTTTGTTTTTTTTTTAATTTTCGCAATTTTTTTTCATTTTGGCGATTTTTTTCATTTTGGCGATTTTTTCATTTTGGCGATTTTTTTCTGTTTTTTTGGGGTTTTTTTTCATTTTGGCGATTTTTTTCTGTTTTTGGGTTTTTATTTAGGCGATTTTTTCATTTTGGCGATTTTTTCATATTGGCGATTTTTTTGTTTAAGGATTTTTTTAATTTTGGTGATTTTTGCGGTTTTTCGCGATTTATTTTAGTCCTAGAGATTTTTTTTAATTTGGTGCTTTTTTTCGTTTTGGCGATTTTTTTATATTTGGCGATTTTATATTTCATTGATTTTTTTAGTTTTACCGTTTTTGAAAATTTTAAGAGTTTTGCTCTTACGGTTTCCAAGATACAGCAAGTTGTTAAAATTACAAAGTCAAAATTGCATTAACTGATGGAACACCCATTGATTTAAATTTTTTAAATTTAGTGTTAATTGTAGTAGTCTGTATAAAAATACAATAACTTTTAAAATTTCAAGTGTATATATGTACATACAATTGTATGTAATTATATTACATGAGATTTTAACATTATTCGTTGCTCGTTTTTAACTCTCATGTATTTGTTGTTGTAGTGGCCAAATGTCTACGAATTGTGTCCAAATTTCAAGTCCGTAGCTCTTACGATTCATTTTCACCTTTGGTGTACGGAAATATACAGAAAAATAACCGGCGGCGGCGCACCGTCGGCTTCGAGCCGGTCGACTTGTTTCTCTGCTTGGTGTTGCTTCTTTCAAACACTAATACACTCATACATAGCTCATACCGATTTGACAATGCAAAGCAAAAGCAAAAAGCAAAGAAATCAAAGTCAAAAGATTTTTACCCCCTAGCGTATAGATGTTTACACATCAAAAAAATTTAAAGTCGAGTTTTTGCTTGATTATTATGATTGTCATTAAACAACATCATTTGACAAAATTTTGCACTCTTCCATTCAAAAATTACGCTTCTATTATAAAAATCAAGTTTGTTTAGATTTTTTTTAGATTTTTGCTTTTCCTGTAAACTTATATTTTTATTAATTGCGCCTCTTTGCACTTTAGCTACCTATATGTAATTATATTTCGTAAATAGAAAATAATATGTTTATGCTTATAGCAAAGAGCAAAAAGTTCGTAATTAAAGTTGTAAAGATTCGCAACATATTTCTTGATATTTTTACAGGTGTTTAAGGGAAGTTTTTGGTGTTATTTAATTACTTGCTAAGAGTAGAAGAAACTTCCCAGCACAAAATTAAAAAAAAGGTAATCGAGTTTAGAACTAAGCATTTTTGGTGGAAGATATTCCCTACTGGACTACCAACTTAATGATTTTAACAAGACGTGAGACTAAAATAATCAATTCTTGAGAAACACTTAATTTTTTTATTTGGCAACTTGCTTACTTAATCCATTTAATCTAAAATAATCATTTTCCGCATTTATCAACTTATACAGCATTTTTTGTAAGTTTTATCTAATGTGATTTGTAAGCGAGTAATGAAGTTAGGCAATCAGAAAAACAAGTAATTATATGGCAAGTAGTTCTAATGGTAATGTGTAATTTTTTTCTGGGTTGTCAATAACAATTTCGCATAAAATGCGTTTTCAGTTGAATTTCTCAATAGTGAACTTTTATAGAATAAAATTTCCCTTATTTTGACTTGAATCGTATATACCCTTCACCGCTGCACCTATGTACATATATGTATTAAGTTGTGTATGTGTTTACGTTATAAGAAAAAAGGAAAAATTTGTTTTTGTAAGTTACTTTGGTATAAAAAATAAGGTTTTCCAACCCTGGAAACATCGTTATAATTTTTTAATTTTTGTTTTAATTTGAAATACCAAATTCATTCGTACTGAAGAATAAAATAAGTTTATGTTACAAAATAAAATAAAAGTTAGTTTTCGGTAGCTAATTTTTTATATCACAAAAAGTGTGGACTTTCCAACTCTGAAATCATACTTTTTGATTTTTATGATTTCTTATACTAATTTCTTTCTTTTAAGAATATAAGATATCTTTAATTTATAGAGAAAAAAGAAAAATTTGCTTTAATAAGTTACTTTTGTATTAAAAAAAGTAAAGTTTTCCAACCCTGGAAACGTGTTTTAAATTTTATTAAATTGATTCATTTTGATTCGTACTATAGCATAAAATAAGTTTATTTATTTAAAAAAAATTAAAATTAATTTTCGGTAGTTAATTTTTTATATCACAAAAAGAGTAAATTTTCCAACCCTGGAATCATCCTTTTTGTTTTTTCTAGTTTCTTACACCAATCTCTTTGTTTTAAGAATATAAGATATGTTTAATTTATAGAAAAAAAAAGGAAAAATTTCTTTTAGTAAGCTACTTTTGTATAAAAAAAGTTAAAGTTTTCCAACTCTGGAAACATCTTTTTAATTTTTTTGTAGTTAAATTTTTTATTTGAAATACCAATTTTATTCGTACTGAAACATGAAATAAGTTTATTTATCAAAAAAAAAAATAAAAATTAATTTTCGGTAGCTAAATTTTTATATCACAAAAAGTTTCAGTTTCCCAACCCTGGAATCATACTTTTTAATTTTTCTGATTTCTTACACCAATATTTTTCTTTTAAGAATATAAGATTTGTTTAATTTATAAAGAAAAGGAAAAATTTGTTTTAGTATGTTACTTTTGTATAAGAAAAAAAGTTAAAGTTTTCCATCACTGGAAACGTCTTTTTAAATTTTTTTAATTTTTTTATTTGAAATACCAATTTTATTCGTGGTGAAGTATAAAATAAGTTCATTTAATAAAAATTAATCAAAAATTAGTTTACGGTAGTTAATTTTAAACTTCACAAAAATTTTAGGTTTTCCAAAACTGGAATCATCCTTTTTGTTTTTCTGATTTCTGGCATCAATCTCTTTCTTTCAAGAACATAATATATGTTTATTTTATAGAAAAAAAGGAAAAATTTGATTTAGTAAGTTACTTTTGTATAAGAAAAATAGTTTAAATTTTCCAACCCTGGAAACATCTTTTTAATTTTTTTTATTTTTTTTTAATTTGTTTTAATTTGAAATACTAATTTTATTTATACTGAAGTATAAAATGAGTTTATTTTTTAAAAAAATAATAATAACTACTTTTCTGTAGTTATTTTGTATGGCAAAATGAAGTTTAAGTCACCCAGCTCTGAAACCGTCTGCTCGATTTTGCTGAATTTCAATACCAATCTTATTTCGACCATTTCTGACATAGCAGTCCAAGAACGAAGTCTCTAGCTTTTCTGAGAGCTTCGGAAAACGGATTTCACGTACAGACAGACGGACAGACGGACAGACGGACAAACGGACAGATGGACATCGCTTATTCGTCTTCCCTATGCATAAGGATCCAGAATATAAATACTTTATGGCTCGCTTATTAATATTCTGGAAATTACAAACGGAATGACAAACGTATTTATATATACCATTTTGCCATTTTTTGGTAAAGGGTATACAAAAATATTGAGTAAAGAGAGTAAAGAGTAAATATCTTCCCATGATACAATCAGGGCTGTCAGATAGGGTGATTTCTCGCCATACGTGGCGATTTTTCAACTTGTTTGGCGTCCAATTTCTAATTCAGGAAAATTAGTTTGTTGAAGGAGTAGTTTCAAAAATAAATTCTACCAAAACTCCTCTGCACAATTTTTTGCATGATTTTTCTTACATTAATTATAGTCATTGAATTTGAATGAGAAACATTTATAAGAAATATTTTTCGGCGATTTTATTTCTAATTTTGGCGATTTTCCGATAAATTTTGATACGATCATTTTATAAATATTTATATTAAAAGAGTATTATATAAAAACAAATTTATTATAAATTATATTCTGAGAAAAACAACATAAAACTGATTTTTGGCGACCTTTGGCGATTTTCAAAATCAATTTGGTGAAATAGATCGGAAAAAATCTGGCAACCCTGGATACAATAACACAGGTAAAAGTACCAACAGACGACATGTTTTTCACATTGTATGTGCCAGAATTTACATATGTAAACGAAAACATGTCGTGTGTTACCTTTAAAACATTGCTTGTGTAAAAAACATGACAAAAAACATAAGACATTATTTGAAATAAAGCGTGCTCTATTTTCTTATGTTAAACATACAGCTACAAATGTCAATGTCATGCGAACAAATTCGTCGACGGTTGATTATGTGCACTATCATTAGCCGTCTGAATGAAGTATTTTGCAAGACAAATTAATTATATATTTTTTTTTATTTAACGTTGTCGTTTTATTAAAATAAGTCCAAAAATCTATAGATTTTTAGATACAACCTCACGTCTTGTTTAAAAAAGAAAAAATTAAAAAAGCAAATTTGCGTCGCCAGTACTACAGCGACGGAACCAAAAATATTTCGACGGCTGCAAGCCATTTATAAAATAAACTACGTGGATATTTATGTACTGAAAAAGAAGAAGTGATACTACATGTACGTTTGTGACCAAAAATTATAAACCTTATGTAAATTAACCAATATTGACAAGCATAAAGAAAAACATACGAGTCGAAAACTTAAAAAACACATGTAAAAAACATGTCGTCTGTTGGTACTTTAACCGCGAATCTATAGGGTGTTTTTTTGAGGGGTATAGAACTTCGAATTGAAATAAAACACAAGAAAATCGTTTTAATGTCCATCAATTTGGCTTTATTGGAAGGATAATTTTATGCCATTTATGTTTAAATATGATTCCGGGCATGTGGCCGCCGCGGCTGGCTCGAATAAAGCTAATTCTACAGGTCCAATTTTCAACCACTTTTTCGAGCATATGGGGCCGTATGTTGGCAATAACGCCACGAATGTTGGCTTCCAAGTCCCCTAACGTTTCTGGTTTGTTGGCGTAGACGAGCAACTTCACATATCCCCAAAGAAAATAATCCAATGGTGTCAAATCACACGATCTTGGTGGCCAATTGACAGGTCCATTCCGCGAAATTATGCGCTCATCGAATGTTTCCTTCAATAAATCGATTGTGACGTGCGCTGTGTGGCATGTAGCGCCGTCTTGTTGGAACCACAACTCATCCACATTCATGCCATCCAATTCGGGAACAAAATAGTCGGTTAGTCGGCTCCAATTGCTGTGCACGGTGGCGAATCGATTCATTCGGGTCCTCTTCAACACTTTGCTCTACAGCGGCAATTGTTTCTTCGGTGCGCACTGTTCGACGTCTCTGCGGATGCGTATTATCACATAGAGTAAACGTAGTGCGAAAACGATCCATGGTTAACCGAATTAATTGCTCTGATGGACGATTATGCCGACCATAAAATGGACGGAGCTTGCGGTAAACTTCGCGAACTGAACCATTATTTTCGAAATAAATTTGCACGATTTGCAAGCGTTGTTCTTTTGTCAACCTGTTCATGATAAAATGGCAAACCAAACTAAATATTAATCACTTGACAACTGACAAAATGGCCGCCAGTTAAAAAAGTGATGCCAACTTAAAGTTCTATACCTCAATAAAAAACACCCTTTACAACAAATATACAACAAATAAAACAACAGGGGTTTTTATTGCTGTTTTGGGATGAAAACTGTCAAAAAACCACGAGAAAACAAGAGACACATACTTGCGTTTTCTCTTGTCTTTGAAAAACTTTACTTGTATTAGTACAGTTTTAATAGGAACTATACGCGTGTATTGGTGAAACGTTTGACAGATCACATAACGAAACAAATTCTATCAGCTGGCGTTTCTAGGTTACCTGTATTATTGTATCATGGATCTTCCTAAAACATAAAGTATGTTTAAATGAAAAATAAAATATTTTTGCTTATATTGTGACGAGCAAAGTCACTAGCTCGTTTTGGCCCACAACTCCTAAATAATTGGTTGGTTTACCTTATTATTTTATCATATATTATTCACTTCCTAAAAATTATTAATCTTAATTTTATTGAATTACCCAGTTACATGTTTTTTCTACGATTATATTATTGCTATGGTCATCATATGTATACTATTGTACACAGGTGTACGAAACTAAAATTTTGAATTGTTGTTTGAAATTAACGGAAGTATTAGAACAACGTACGAGTATATTACACAACTATACAACGCTGAATGAACAACCATGCATAATAAACGTGCGATCATATGGCATGGTAAAACATATGGCGTATTTGATACAATCGTTTGTGTGGTTGTGTACTTAAGTGTGTTGTCTGACACAACTATAAAAGGGCGAGCCATCGTTGTATCGATGATTAGTTGGTTGGCAGCAAGCACTGGCGAAAGAGGTAATAGTAGAGTTAGGAAACTGCTCTACTATTAAAGCTTTCTGTTAGCAAATTTGAGGCAAACCACTAAGATATTAAGTTCTCTTTTTTTTAATACTTTTATTTTTAAGTGGGAGAGGCTGCCTTTGGGAATTAGGACACTTTTTCCCAAGAGGTGAATCAATACTATTATAAATAAAAATTGAGCAATATCAGGTAATAATAGAGATAGGACACTGCTCTATTATTACAACTTTGTTTTTCTCTTGGTTGCAAATTTGAAGCAAACCATTCCAATATTAAAATTCTCTTTTTTTTGTTGTTTTGAATATTTCTTTTATTTATAAGTGGGAGAGGCTGCCTTTGGGAATTAGGACACTTTTTCCAAAAAGGTGCATCAATGCTCTTATAAATAAAAGGTGAGTTATTCTAGTATAACCGCGTTTTTTGTTTCTCTTAAAAGAAATTTTAGTTTCTTTTTTTTTATATTATTCTATTGTATAATCTTTCCGCAATTAAATAGCTATAATTTATTTTTCTTATTTTTGAGTAAATAAAGAAATTTGGTTAATATTAAACGGACCTGGTATACTTGTTTTATTTGCATCCAAGTAACCAAGAGAAGGTACGTTGAATATTCCATCTAATATAAACGACTCTGGACTCCGCTGAGCCTACCCTAGCCACCAGCGAATCCGTGTCGTTACAATATGTTTACCAACAATTTTTTTTTAAATTTCCAACTCTGGAACCATAATTTTGTTTTTTTTTTAACTTTTTTAAAACATAGAATATATTTAATTATCAAAGAAATAAATTATTAAGGGTTTTCATGAGAATGTTCAAAAGTCTCGCAAACTGTGCATCTGTGCACTTTTACACTCTCGTAAATAAAATGTCAAAAATTGTATGGAAATTTATTTACACAAACTTGATTACTTTGCCCAACAATTTTCACTCGTAAACTTAAGCTGTGCATTTATTAAACTACAACTTTTTGGCTTTTTTGCTTCCTTGAAATACACACACACACTTTTTATTTTTATGGAAATATGTATATAAACATGTATTTAATTTAAAAACTGATTGAAATTAAAATTTTTTTTGACATTTCATTCAAATTTACTTAACTGTTTGCGCAAAAGTTGAAAAGGGGCTTCATGAAACAAGTCTCGCAAATTTGCCCAATTGCACAAATGGGAATTTTAAGAGTTCTCATGAAAATCCTTATTATTATTATTTCAAATAATTAATTTTATTTAATTAGTTTTATATACCAGAAAAACTCTAAGTTTTCTATGACTGGGGCTATGTTGTTTATTTTTCTAATTTTTTATTCCAAACTATTTCTTTCTAAAACACAAATATACCCTTAAGGAATAAACTCTACATAAATGCATTAATTTTGGGGTTTGGGGAATCTTGGGAAGAAATTAAAAAAATTAAATATCTTTATACACGAAATAAAAAAATAATTATAATAACAATAACAGTGGCAAAAATATTCAAAATACATAGGAAAAAAGTCTACATACAGGCATAAAATACATGAAAAACTACGTGTAAAGTGTTTGAGGTCGTCAACTTGTTTTAAAAATTCTGTGATTTCCGGTACCAAGCCGACAACAAATGGCATACAAATATGGTCAAATATGATCTTAAAATATCAGAAATTGATAAAAGCTCTGAAAGAATCTGAACATTTACCACAAATGACGCCATTGTCGAAAACCGATTTCACGTACAGACAGACGGACATCGCACATCGCACATCGCATTTACAATAACAATTATCACTGAAAATAAAATTTCAGTCAACAACTTTTTAATCCCCGACATAAAAAGGGATGTTATAAGTTTGTAGTGTGTGTCTGTGTATCTGTGCATCTGTGTATCTGTGTGTCTGTACGAGTCCACGTACAGGCAGATCAACCTATTGAATGACAATTGTTTAAATTTGTTGTGGCATACTGTGTCTCTAAAAGTAACATGTCTGCTTCGACTTTCGTATTGTACACACACATACACAAATAACTGACCTAATATATAACGTTTTGTATTAACTGGGGATTACATTATCTTCTAAACTCTTCCATTTGTATTAGTACTTCAAAAAAAAAATATTAGTATTTTTCAGAAAAAAAAAAAACATTTAAAGAAGACTTAAAATCGGTTGATTGATTTGGGGTGCTTTTTCGAACCTAAGCCACTATTGCCTCTTTAATATAAAAACAAGGCAAACATTGAAGTTAAATCTTACACAACAATTTCTTTTAACATGTTATCTAAATCGGATTTATCCTTTTTGCTGAAAGCTTTCAGGTGTTCGTTTTGTTTGTCAAAGCTCTTAATCAAAGCAAAACTAAACTTCCCTATGTGACAAAGTATTAAATACGATGGTGGGTTACGAACTCAGTGTCTTTTCAAATTTCTTCTTCATCTTAATTTAAATACCAATACTGATCCTGACAACCGATAAATGTTAGTTGACTCCTGTCTGAATTTGAACAAGCTGCGTCATTTAGTCTGTGTTTGGAATTTTGAGAAGAAAATGGATAGAAGTGCGGAAAACACCCTGACTCAAACCAGGGCTAAGCCTAATGAATACTATAGGGACTCTTCGCCATCAAAGGTAAAATAGTGGTTTACTGCATTTTGTTATGGCCGTACGAGCCGAACTTTCTGGATACCCAGTTGAAGTCTCTACATCTGAAACAATATAAAAAAAACTACAATATGGTTTCAGCCGATAAGAGATTGAAAGTGAGAGAGATTGTGGTAGACATAAGTATCTCACACGGCTCAGTGGATTTAATTTTGTATGATCACTTGGATTTGAGAAAGATATCTGCAAATGTGTGCCGAGGTTAGTCATAATCGATCCACCCTTTTCAACATAATTATCCTCGAGTTACTATTTATTGTTTCCAAATATTAAGACAAATCATATTTTTCGGAAGGAATAAAAAGACTAACGAATAGAACTCAAAGGGGACTATTTTGAAAAATAATATAATATACGAAATGCATATAGGCAATTGCTTAACCATAAAAACAGGCCAATATTTTGAAATTAAATAAATACATTATGTCAAATAAATATATTTCAGTATTTCATATATAAATTTTTACATAAAAACCTGCGTTTCTTCAAAAAATCACTGAGTTAATGAACGAACTTCGCATAAGAATACATTAGACAATGTCTTTGTGTTTATGCAGGATTTTATTTAGAGGTCAACCAAATTGAAAAGCAAAACGATTTGAAACTGAAAGAGGGCTTGGAATCAATGACAAACATCATGATTGATTTGAATGGGAAAATTTCCTTTGCCCGAAATGGAAAAGTGTTAATGAGAAGCGAGACGAGACCGGGTGTTTAATAAAGAATTACTTAGACAACATGTTAAATGGTCGAAGAAAAAATCAAGGTGACACAAACAAATCCTTGTAAATTGTTTGCTTCAGTGCTAAATATTATTGATTTTGTGAATCTTAGAAATATTCTTAAAAATGTTCCTCCCTTCTCAAACGAAAATTTATGTTTATTTAGATAAATTCATAGAAGACACAAGTAGTTTGTTTAATACATGAATATTTAGGAAAAGCAAAATATATATTTTTTTCTAAAAAAAATACACTAATCGACTTATTATAATTTTTGGCAAAAACTTAGGTAATTGTTTGGGTAATGCTTAGAACATCCTTATTTTAAAGAGAAGCATTTAATATGCCCACAAATGTACATATTGCTCATTTACTCAGATAACGTCATAACTCAAAAGTATTTCAATTATAATTTTGGAAAAAGTTTGCTTTGATTTAACATTTCAACAAAAGTCAGTTCTAACAAGTAAGAGTGCTATATTCGACTGTGCCCAATCTTACGTACCCTTTACCAAAGTGCGTTTATGTAGTATAGGATACATACATACTTTTATGTACAAAGAAAAAAATAATAATTTTCAAACCCTAGAATCATAATTTTAGATTTTTCTGATCTAAATCGAGTAGTAGTTCTTAAAAAAATATAGAAAGTGTGTTAAGTGAAAATAAAGGAAATTCAAAACAAAAAATGTTTTATCTAGTTACTTTAATGTCCAGGAAAAAATCATAGTTTCCAGCTCAGGAGCTGTGGTTTTTATTTTTATAACTATCTATGTAAAACTTTTCTTTCTAAAACGTAATTGTATATATATATGTATAATTTATAAGGGAAAAGATAAAAATTAATTAGACTTAGTTACTTTTATATATCAAAAAAGGATAAGTATCCCAACCCTGAACTCATCCTTTTTGAGTTTTGTGATTTCTTACACCAATCTCTTTTTCTTAAGAATTTAAGAAATGTTTAATTTATAAAAAAAAATAAAAATTTGTTTTAGTAAGTTACTTTTGTACAAAAAATTAAAGTTTTCCAACCCTGGAATCGTCTTTTTCATTTTTTAATTGTTTTTTTTTTATTTGAAATACCAATTTTATTCGTTATCAAGAATAAAATAAGTTTATTTAATAAAAATAGATATAAATTAGTTTTCGGTAGTGAATTTTTTATATCACAAAGAGTGCAAGTTTCCCAGTCCTGGAATCCTCCTTTTTGATATTTTTTGATTTCTTACACCATCTTTTTTTTAAAGAATATAAGATATGTTTAATTTATACTTAAAAAGAAAAAATTTGTTTTAGTAAGTTTTAATAAGATTTCCAACCCTGGAAACGTCGTTTTAATTTTTTTAATTTTGTTTTGTTTTGAAATACCAAATTCATTCGTACTGAAGTATAAAATAAGTTTATTTTATAAAAAAATAAAAATTAGTTTTCGGTAGCTAATATTTTATATCACAAAAAGTGTGGGGTTTCCAATCCTGAAATCAAACTTTTTGATTTTTCTGATTTCTTATACTAATCTCTTTCTTATAAGAATATAAGATATCTTTAATCTATAGAGAAAAAGGAAAAATTTGTTTTAGTAAGTTACTTTTGTATAAAAAAAGTTAAAGTTTTCCAACCCTGGAAACGTTTTTTTAAATTTTTTTAAATTGAAATACTAATTTAATTCGTACTGAAGTATAAAATAATTTTATTTATTAAAAAAAAATTAAAATTAGTTTTCGATAGTTAATTTTTTATATCACAAAAAGATTAAGTTTCCCAACCCTGGAATCATCCTTTTTAATTTTTCTGATTTCTTACACCAATCTATTTCTTTTAGAATATAAGATATCTTTAATTTTTAGAGAAAAAGGAAAAATTTGCTTTAGTAAGTTACTTTTGTATAAGAAAAAGAGTTAAAGTTTTCCAACCCTGGAAACGTCTTTTTAAATTTTTTAACTTTTTTTTATTTGAAATACCAATTTTATTCGTTGTGAAGTATAAAATAAGTTTATTTAATAAAAATAAATAAAAAATTAGTTTACGGTAGTTAATTTTATATATCACAAAAATCGTAGGTCTTCCAACCCTGGAATCATCCTTTTTGTTTTTCTGATTTCTAACATCAATTTCTTTCTTTGAAGAATATTAGATATGCTTAATTAATAAAAAAAAGGAAAAATTTGTTTTAGTAAGTTACTTTTGTATCTATAAGAAAAATAGTTACAGTTTTCCAACCCTGGATACATCTTATTAATTTTTTTAATTTTTTTTTAGTTAGAAATACCAATTTTATTCATACTGAAGTATAAAATAAGTATATTTAATAAAAAATTATTAAGAGCTTCGGAAAACCGATTACACGTACAGACAGACGGACAGACGGACATCGTTAATTCGTCTTCCCTATGCATAAGGATCCAGAATATCTATACAGGGTGGGCCAAAAGAAACCAAGGGATGTAAAAGTTTAATAACTTTTTTGTTTATTAATTTTTTTTATTTTTTCTTTCAGATTATATAGACAACACTTGGAGAATTTATAATGAATGAAAATAATAAATGAAAATTAGAAAATAAGATATGAATAAATGAAATCAACTTTATTGAAAATTTGATTATGAGTGATGAAGCTCATTTTCATTTGAATGGCTTTGTTAATAAGCAGAACTGTAGGTTCTGGGGTTCTCAAAATCCAAGAGCCATTCATCAACGCCAATTGCATCCCATCAGGTGTACAGTATGGTGTGGGATCACATCTGAAAATGTCATTGGGCCCTACTTCTTCGAGAATGAAGATGGAAGTGCTGTAACCGTAAATGGAGAGCGGTATCGGTTTATGATAGAAAATTTTTTACGTCCTGCTCTTGAAAACAGACCTGGTATGTGGTTTCAGCAGGACGGAGCCACTGCCCATACTGCCCGAGACACAATGGCACTTTTAAGTCAAATTTTTGGAGAGCGAATAATTTCTCGAAATTCGGAAATTATTTGGCCAGCGCGATCGCCAGATTTGACAGCACCCGACTATTTTCTTTGGGGTTTTTTGAAGGAGTGAGTGTATGTAAACAAGCCAGAGACAATCCTTGAACTCAAGGCAAACATTGTTGCAGAAATTCGAACGCTACAGCCACAAGTTTTGAAAGATGTTATGGAAAATGCTCTAAAAAGAGCCCATCAGTGCGAAGCTGAAAACGGTGGTCATTTAAGAGACATCATTTTTCATACTTAGTGTAAAAAAATTTCCATTTTGTATATTATATAATCTGAAAGAAAAAATAAAAAAAAGTTAATAAACAAAAAAGTTAATAAACTTTTACACCCCTTGGTTTCTTTTGGCCCACCCTGTACTTTATGGCTCGTTTATTAATATTCTGGACATTACAAACGGAATGACAAACCTATATATACCCTTGTACCATTTTTTGGTAAAGGGTATAAAAATCGTCTAAACGAAAAAGAAATTTTAAAACTGTTTGCAATACAATTACCAAAACTTTTTCTTGCTGTCGAGCAGTGTTCTTATATAAATTCATAACGACTGGGTTCATACTTGCAATAACGAAAATAATTTTTATTTATGATATTTGTTAAATAAGCAAAGTGAGTATAAATATGAGTATATGTATGCGTATGTGTATACACATATACATATTTGTATGCTTGTGTAAGTGTGTGTGCGTATGCTTTCCTTAACAGCACACACATGAAAATGTTTTGCTAAATTTTATACTCAAAGTAGAAACACTAAACAATAGCATTAAGGTAAAATATTAAAAGGTAAGCAAAACTCTTAGTTTTTGATTTATATACTTCAGGATAATTTAATTAAATTATCATTATTTACAAATAAGCAAGTAAAGAGTTTTTGAAAAACAAAACCATATTAATTGTTGGTAATAATTTTTCGTTTGAGTAAAATACTCCCTTGTTAATAATTTTGGTAAACTTTAGGGAAAATATTTGAAAAAAATAGTATTGTGTTGACATTTTTATGCGTAAGAATTGAGTAGTCGCTTTCAGGTGGTTTGTCTTACGTTTATTTGTTTTAGAAGTACTGGGAGATTTATTTATTGCATGATGTTTTTATTATAACTAGCGAGTTCACTACAAATCAAAGGACTGTCGTCGATATGCTGCATCCGTTTGCTTTAATTCCCCGCCCTTTAATTTAAACATTTATAACTTCAGCTTTTTCTAGGTCCCAAGAAAAATTATTCCATAAATTGCGAAAAAAGAAGATGTACGTTATAGCCCTCAACAAAACTCTACTTACAAGAACTTTTAGGGATTTTTCAAATGCTTTACTACAGCAAAATCTTAAAAAAACACTAAACAACACTGCAAGAAATTTGCTTAAGTTACTGCAGGTATAGGAGTGATGAAGAAAATACTTCGTAACGGAAAAATTTGTGATACTTGCTTCTTCATTCGCACGGGCACGTATACAAACGTCATGCATGTATACTACATACAAACTCACGTTTTGTGTATTATCTTTCATTTTTCTGCGCACATGCAAACGCAAACATGCATTAACTTATGTAAAAAAAATATTATAACAATTAGTAACCACAGCATGTATTTTAAATTACAAAAATTTTCTTCAAGTTAAACTTTTTTTTACTCTAATTTTTTTCACCAATACAAACATTTGTAATTTTGCTTATCACTGCCTTAAACCAAAGCTAGCCACTGAGAGAATACCGATTGAAATGTATTCGCGTACGTGTATTCATTTATACAAGACAGCATTTATTATTGGTATATTAGAATTAATGGTGAAGTAGAATTATAATAACACTTGATATCCTTTTCTTTAGGCAGACTTTTCATCAAAACTCACAATTTTATGCTGCGACAATACATTTAAAAAACAAGACCTCGAGCAGACCTCTAATATGTACTTATGTATATAAAAGTGGCAGTTATTTTTTTATTTTATTTATTTTTTATTTCCCCTCAAATCGGTTGAGTTTTATATAAAAAAGTATAAAAAAATTTCATAGCGATAAGTTGTGCTTTAGGGGGTACGCCTGCCCCTCAAAGTTGGTGTTCAAGGCCATTTTCAATGTAATTTGTTTGCATATGACTTTCTTTAAAAAATCATTATTCAAGATTATGATATATGGCAATATTTTACCTTTTATTTCTAGTCTACAACATTAGTCTCAAAGAAAGTTGTTTGCTTAAATTAATATTTTGGGAAATAATGAAGAAAATAACGAACAAGATACTAAAAATTATATTTATTTGGAAATTATTTATATTCATCATGTACAATGAGAGCTTATATCTATTAAATTTTTTCATACATATACATATATTCAAAAGAAAATTAAACAAAAAAAAAAAAAAAACAGAAAAAAATTACATTGAATAAATGGGCTCGCGGGCCAACCTTGAGATAATATAACAAATAAAAAAAAAAAAAAAAATCGCCATACAACTAACTAACGGCCACTCTAATGTATATACTTCATGTGTCGCACGGACACTCTAATGTTAAATAAGGATTAGTATCCGCTGAAGTCAGTACAATTCAGTGACTAGTGATTATGCTTTCATCAGTTGAACTTTTTTACAACAGGACCTTCGGTTTTGTAGTTAGCGTGTGAACTACTTCACTTCCTATTAATAAACAATTGACCATTAAACATTTTACAATTTTCCATTATATTGCTATAACTTTGAGCATATTTAGAATTATAAAAATTTAGCAATATGCCATTTAATAAACTTTTGTCTATTTAGAAAGCAAACACTTAAAAACTCATACTCTGCAACAAGCAAATGAATACCCTCTAAATAAGCATAATTATTGGAAAGCACAAAAAGCACATAAAATTAGCTAATGAAAATGTAATAGAAAAAAATTTATTTTATGCAATACTCGCAATATTTGTGGCAGTCTGCTGTTAACCATTTATATGCTACAAAACGCTAAAAATATAAATTATAACTGCTATGCTACACATTTACGTGTGTAAGGTCCTTTATGTGCTTTTCCACAATCCTTATGTTATGCTTTATTTTTCTTAGCACACGCATACGCACGCACACACACATACATCCATGCATAGTGCGCTTTTTCGTTTTGTTTATGTACATTGTTTTCCACTTTTATTTCCGTTGGCATTTGTGAGCATGTGGAAAATTTCTTCATTAAGTAAACTTAGCGGTCATAATATTGTTGATGATGGGTTTCACTTAACAACAATTAAATTTGTGCACAGAACCAAAATAAATCCCTTAATTGGGAACTATAAAATGTACAAATGAATTGTAAGTATTTATTCACAAGTACGAATACATCATCATTCAGTCTTACAGTTTCGTCGTGAAGGCATTTAAGTAGCAGCACTTAAAATAACCCAACAAAGAGAAATTTTAGGAAATTAAAATAACATAAACTCAATGTTTATAGCCTTCAGTAACTTACATACAATTAAGAAATGGTGTGATATTAGGAAGGCTGTAAATAAATTTTAGGGTTATATTTATTGGGGGGAAATATACGTTTTTGTTATTCTAAGAAACCTATTCCTAAGCAATATTTTCTAATTAAAACTGTAAAGCTCTAGCTGAACTAAAAAAATTCTCTTAAAATTCATCTTGTGTCAGAATTTATGATAGCCAGCTGTTTATAATTAATAATAGGTATGTTCATGAACTAAAAAATGTTAGGAATACTGGAAATTGTTCATTATCTCAAAAAGTTTGCAAAGAGAGCATCAAAAGAGGGTAAAAAATTGAGACACAAAAAGACACATCAATTGACATAACACACAGTGGAGCAAACATAACGAACGGTGATGATGAAGGTGTAGTGGCCTTCGGAAACAGCTAGTTGTTCCATTCTACTACGTGTTTATCAGAATATTTACAATTAACTTTGGTGTTATTTATAAATTATTAATATTAAGTATAGAAACAAATGAAGTTCGAACAATAATAATTACAATTAACTTAAATTAATAGCCATGGGCCTGTTTCAAGAATTAAATAAATATACTTAATAGCAACAAACCAAAAAAGTTTGTCTTATGAAGAACAAAAATAAGCAAATTAATTAACATGTACATAATTGGTAAAGAACAAACGATAATCGCAAGACTGTTGTAAATTTAGAGATAATAAAATTGAGCTTTTTATTACAAAAAAGCTTTTAGCAAATGAAAATAACTGAGTATATAAAGCAGTAAATCTACATCAACTGGCACCACACACAGTGGACCAAACACAGAAGAACGCTGATGATGAAGGTGTAGTGGCCTCGAAAACAGCTGTTGTTCCGTTCTACTACGTGTTTGTCAGAATATTTGCAATAAACTTTGGTGTCATATGTTCATTAATAATTATTGCATGTAATTTGGTTTACAAAGCGATACGAACTTTAGCCTGATTAAATCATAAATATAGAAATCATATTTTGTTTATATATTGTTGTTATTTGATTAACTATCAGCTGATAGAAGAAATGTGTAAAAATTCTCGTCTGTCTATTTATATTAAAACAAAAACAAATTTGAGTAAGTCGCATGAATACATTTTTATGGTCGAGTAAATGCAATTGCTTAAGACTTTCTTTTCATATCAGAGATGGAAAATGCATTTTTTACTTCTGTTAGAAAATATAATTAAAAAAATAACGAGAAATTCATAAAAATAGTAAATAAAACATTGAAACTGTGTTAAAGTATTTCGTAATAAATATCGGTTTTAAGATATTTAAAAAATTTTTATTTTAAATTTGATCAAATAATCATGTCCAAAATATGGCAGAAAAAGTACAAGTGTTTTTGATATAAATAAAATTTTCTTGCAAGTTTTTGCTAGTAAAGCGTTTATGTACTCTTTCGTATTTGAGAGAGTAATTTGGCAAATTACTGAATCGCCTTCTCATAGTTATTTTCTGTAAGGAAAGTAAGCGAACAGACCTAATATTGCAATCATAAATCGTTAACGTTATCACAAAACTGTGAAACAAAAAATTTCATGCGTCACGGTATGTGGGAAAAAAGTGTTTTTGTGTTTCAATGCGAAAACATTTTAATTGAAGTATTTCCGGCCATCGAATATCAAACAAAAAGAATTTTGCGATAATAAAAATGAAAAGTAATAAATCAAGACAAACTCAATAAAATAATAAACAAATTTATAAAATTAAAGTGAAATGTTTGGTAGAAGAAATTTTTGATATGAACTGTCTCAATATGAAACAATAACACAAAAAAAATTAAATAGATAGAAACATATCTACTAGGTTGTCATAAAAAATAATTTGACCCTTTAGTCAAGCATCACACAGATTGTTTTCAGATTTTTCGGAAAAGGTTTTAAGGTCGCAAGACGGGTGTAACTCAGGTATGGCAAGAGCAAAATAATTGTTATTTTAATTATTTAAAACTAGTATTTTACTCTCAAAATACATCATTACTTTTTTCACATTATTTAAACTTTAAAGGTTTTATTTACAAAGTGTTAGCAAAAATTACGAAAAATTTTAATGTAGGCGAGTAAATTATTGCTAAAACTTATAGTTTTTGCAAAAGAAAAAAAATTAATTAAGCTTTTAAATGTTGCCTCAAAAGTAAAGAAAATCGTGGTTCTATAAAACACAAAAAAGCCGGCAAAATACCCGTACATTTTTGTCAGAAGTTCAACTTGGGCGAGCTTAAAACCTTTCTCGAAAAAAATAAAAAATATTTTGCCCTATAAGCTTTCAAATTACCCCTCAGCTTGACCCATAAAAATAAAAAAATTTTTGAATATAGCTTTCATATTCTTTTGCAAAAATTCAAAAATATAAAAATGTATTTGTATAAATTTTGTTGCCATCGCATCGATCTAAAATGCAAGTTATTTTGGCAGTTTTTTACGAAACTTTTCACATATTATTGTTACAAAACAGAGAATGGCATTGAACAGTCAAAAAATTTTAGTAACTGCGTGCATTCTTTTTTGAATCTTAAACAATTTATACGCTCGCATATTTTATCTCCAGCAAGTATGACTATAGCCGATCCTAATACACAAGAGTATCTCCACTTCTTTTATGAGCTACAACTATAAATAAGAATTCATTAAAGTGCGACTTTGACTCGCAAACGAAGGGTTCCGTACGGACATTGGATATGTAATACTATACGAACTTTAGCCTATATAATATATAGTTTTAGCATTTTTGTTTTTGTGTGATTTTTACGGTGTTGAGCTTTTTTTAGTTTGTCGTTTTTTTTTAGTTTTGGACTTTTTTGGCGTTTTTTCTCGTTTTGGCGATTTTTTCGGGTTTTTTTAATTCTTATGATTTTTTTGGATTTTGACAATTTATTTTAGTTTTAGAATATTTTTTATTTGGCGTTTTTTCATTTTTGCGATTTTTTCGGTTTGTCGATTTTTTTCGGTTTGGCGATTTTTTAATTTTTGATTTTTTTAGTTTTACCGTTTGAGAAAATTTTAGTTGTCAAAGCTACTTAGCCAAAATTACATTAACTGATGGAACACCCTTTAATTTAGATTTTTTAAATTTTAGTGTTAATTGTTGTAGCCTGTAAAAAATTACACTAACTTTAAAAAATTCAGTTGTCTATATAAATATAATTGTATGTATGTTGAGTGCGATTTTAACATTTTTTATTGCTTGTTTTAGAAAACCCCTTAATTTTTAACTCTCATGTTGTAGCGATCAAATTGCTACATACTTTGTCTAAATTTCTTGTGCGTAGCTCTTACGGTTCTCCAGAAAATAGCCTGTGACGGACAGACAGACAGCGTAGCGAAACCAATAGGGCTCCTTTTCATCTTTTGTGTGCTAAACCCTAAAAAGGCATATACGCATCAAACGCTATAAATCCCTTTCATACTTATAGTTGGAGTATGATTATACTCAGGCTATGGATATTTAATCGGACAAAAAATAAACATGACACTTAGGATATGTATTCATCACACGCCATCGTATATAAAATATATTTTTGTGAATTTGTAATTCGCAGTGTAATTGAATGCGTTAGTTTGAAAACATGCTTCATGTGTGTATGTAAATAAATTAGCCCTACATATATGCATATGTAGCCGACTAGTAATAAGAGTATTTTTATATTCAAGCGTGTAATTGTAGATCATGCATTGTATAAATTTTACTTGCAGTTGTTTGAGCTTCATAATATAATAATTATGTATAAACATAGTTCTTAGATGTTTATATTTATACGTATTAGGTTTAAACTTAATGCGTGTGTTTGTTTATGAGCATTTTTTATTTATTTTTAACTGAACGCATTCATAGTTATTTAATGGACAATACTCAAAGAGTATTTAGAAGATTTTTTTTTGTCATATTCGTCATCCATCCAATAGCTTCTGGTAAATTATTTAAATCACATATAATTCTCACTAAGGAAAGATATAGAAATACTTGCGTGAGAAAAAGCATTTTTTTTTTGTGTTTGAAAGTACACTGTTTTTGTTGCAAGTCCTTCGTTTATAAAACTGAGCTACTAATGGTTCCTACACATCAAGTTTTTTAGATAAAGTTTTGATTTTGTATGGGCGAGATTAGAAAGTAGTACATAACATTTGTTTAGCTCTCTATATCTTGCTCAGTGTAAAATCCAAACATTAACAAGAAAACTTGAGATGTGTGAACCAGGTATAACAAATAACAAACTGACTTGTTTACTGGGTTATTAAGGCAACAACAACAAAATTATTTGTGAGTGTAACTAATGTTTCGTTTTTGTTTTTGTTCATATACGAGTAACATAATTGTTGCTTGCATATAAAACATACTGCTTGCTATTTGTAGGTAAAGAAGAGCGCAGCCCTACTAACAGGGTGCGGTTATATTTGTTTTTAAGTGCGTTTTGTGGTAATTGCGACCCAACAATTCCAACAACTAATATATTACAACTACTAAAACAGAAGAATCATTTTTAATTTGTAATATAAACCAACAATTATTTTCCGCAATCTCCAGTGTGTGAAATTGTAAATATGAAGCACTGCCTCCATTCGCTAACAAGAACAAGTTTATGCTGCCACACTGGCTGTGATTACTTTCTAGGATAATATTTCAATTAGACTTAGAAATGAGTAGAAAATAAGTTTTCATAAGGGAAAAGAGAAAATTTTATTTTGATGAAATGTCTTACATTTTGAAAGTTTTATTGTAACTACTTTCATTTGTGTGTGTGGGGGAATAACTTTCAAGCATTTTATGATAAGCTTGTAATTATTTTGAGATTAAGAAACTCATAAAGCTTCTAAAAACTAAAACTTTGTATGCAATAAAATTTGCTTAAGACCACAATAGGCATATATATATATATAATTAGAAGAGATTGTAAGTAATTGGAAAACATATCCCTAGATAAAGCGTTGCTCATGGAAGTTTTTATAATACTAGTATATGTGCGACAGTGAAATTTATTTCCCGCATCTAATTAAATTAAATTTAAAAAAAAAAATTCAATTAATATTTTTGACTCAGTCTCGAATAATTAAAATTTTTTCGCTAAAACCAAAAACTATTGTACACGTACATACATATATTTATATACCTCATAAAATATTTTTTTACAATAACTAAATATAGAATATTATAATTTTACAAAATTTCACCAAGTAATTTGCGTAGTTATTTATTTAAAAGTTATTTTCCATTATTAGCGGATAATCTACTTTTATAGTTTCATTTAAATTATGACAGGCAAAATGTGTAAATATATAAGTAAATGGGTTTTCCAATTGCGGTTGGATAAATATTTCAATAAATTTACTTCGTTGAGTATTCTAATGAAGTGTTTTTATACCCTTTACCAAAAAATGGTAAAAGGGTATATATAGGTTTGTCATTCCGTTTGTAATTTCTAGAATATTAATAAGCGAGCCATAAAATATATATATTCTGGATCCTTATGCATAGGGAAGACGAATAGGCGATGTCCGTCTGTCCGTCTGTCCGTCTGTCTGTACGTGAAATCGGTTTTCCTAAGCTCCCAGAAAAGCTAGAGACTTCGTTCTTAGACTGATGTGTCAGAAATGCTCGAAATAAGATTGGTATTGAAAATCAGCAAAATCGGGCAGACGGTTTCAGAGCTGGGAAGCTTACACTTCATTTTGCCATACAAAATAACTACCGAAAACTAGTTATTATTTTTTTTTATTAAATAAACTTATTTTATACTTCAGTATAAATAAAATTAATATTTCTTAATAAAAAAAAATAAAAAAATAAATTAAAAAAATTAAATCGACGTTTCCAGGGTTGGAAAACTTTAACTTTTTTATACAAAATTATACAAAATTAATTTACTAAAAGAAATTTTTCCTTTTTTCTATAAATTAAATATATCTTATATTCTAAGAAGAAAGAGATTGGGTTAAAAAATCAGAAAAATCAAAAAGGATAATTTCAGGGTTGGAAAACTTAAAATTTTTGTGATATAAAAAATTAACTACCGTAAACAAATTTTTATATTTTTTTTATTAAATTAACTTATTTTATACTTCAATACAAATTAAATTAGTATTTCAATTAAAAAAGAAAGTTAAAAGAATTAAAAATACATTTCCATGGTTGGAAAACTTTAACTTTTTTTGTTATACAAAAGTAACTTACAAAAACAAATTGTTTCTTTTTTTATAAATTAAACAAATCTAATGTTCTTAAAAGAACGAGATTGATGTAAAAAATCAGAAAAACAAAATGGATGATTCCAGGGTTGGAAAACCTACGATTTTTGTGATATATAAAATTAACTACCTTTAACTAATTTTTTATTTATTTTTATTAAATAAACTTATTTTATACTTCACAAATAAAATTGGTATTTCAAATTAAAAAAAATTTAAAAAATTAAAAAGACGTTTCCAGGGCTGGAAAACTTTAACTTTTTTCCTATGCAAAATAACTTACTATATCAATTTTACTTTTTTCCTGTAAATTTAACAATTCTTATATTCTGAAAAGAAAAGTTTTCATGTAAGAAATCAGAAAAATCAAAAAGGAATTGGAAAACTGAAACTTTTTGTGATATAAAATATTACTACCGAAAATTAATTTTTATTTTTATTATTAAATAAACTTATTTTTTACTTTAGTACGAATAAAGTTGGTATTTCAAATTAAAAATTAAACTTCAAAAAATTAAAAAGATGTTTCCAGGGTTGGAAAACTTTAACTTTTTTTATACAAAATAACTTATTAAAGCAAATTTTTCCTTTTTTTCTATAAATTAAAGATATCTTATTCTTAAAAGAAAGAGATTAGTGTAAGAAATCAGAAAAATCAAAAAGCAGGATTCCAGGGTTGGGAAACTTACCCTATTTGTGATATAAAAAATTAACTACCGAAAACTAATTTTAATTTTTTTTTTTAATAAAGAAACTTATTTTATTCTATAGTACAAATAAAATTAGTATTTCAATTTAAAAAAGTTTAAAACACGTTTCCAGGGTTGGAAAACTTTACCTTTTTTTATACAAAAGTAACTTACTAAAGCAAATGTTTCCTTTTTCTCTATAAATTAAAGATATCTTATATTCTTAAAAGAAAGAGATTAGTATAAGAAATCAGAAAAATCAAAAAGTATGATTTGAGGGTTGGAAAATCCACACTTTTTGTGATATTAACAAATTAGCTACCGAAAACAAATTTTTATTTTTTTTATATAATAAACCTATTTTATACTTCAGTACGAATGTATCTGGTATTTCAAAATAAAAAAGTAAAAAAATTAAAAAGACGATTCCAGGGTTGGAAAACTTTAACTTTTTTTGTACAAAAGTAACTTACTAAAACAAATTTTTCCTTTTTTCTATAAATTAAACATATCTTAAAATCTTAAAAGAAAGAGATTGGTGTAAGAAATCAGAAAAAAGAAAAAGAATGATCTCAGAGTTGGGAAAGTTACACTTTTTGTGATATATAAAAGTAACTAAGTCTAATTAATTTTTATCTTTTCCTTTGTAGATTAAACATATTTTACGTTTTGGAAAGAAAAGTTTGGTGTAAAAAATTATAAAAATAAAAACCACAGCTCCAGAGCTGGAAACTTTGACCTTTTTTTCTGGATATTAAAGTAACTAAATAAAACATTTCCTTTTTTCTTTTACACTTTCTATATTTTTGTAAGAACTACTAGATTGATATAAGGAATCAGAAAAATCTAATATAATTATTATGGGGTTTGTAAATTTATTTTTTTTACATAAAAGTAACTAGGTCAAATTATTTTTTTCTTTTTGCTTATACTTTATGTATGTGCTTATGTATGTATCTCTATACTACATAAAAACACTTTGGTAAAGGGCATATAAGATTCGGCACAGCCGAATATAGCACTCTTACTTGTTTGTTCTTTTCTTTTCAATTAGTTTTTTCAACAAACAAGGTCTAGCAATCAAAACAAGCATTGACACAGTAAAGTTTTGTTTTAACAAATATATATTTATTATATTTTTTTAAATTGTATGTTGCAAAAAAAGAAACACGTTTAGTATTAACAAGTTCATGTGAGGATCTAGACATTTACAGATTATTTTTTATATAAATATTTTCTCATTGCTTTCACTGTATTTTAACCTTTAAACTTGATTTATTGAAATATGATTTTGCTCTTTTGTCGTCACAAACAGGTAATGATTCATAGTCCGAATTCCCAGCTTTTTATTGAAATGAGAAACAATTACAAAATGCATTATGGCAATGTGATGAAACAGTGTTGCCAGCTTAATTAAAAAATATCTATAATTTTTGTTTTAAATCATGTGGTATTGGTATTACGAAAATGTAGCCGGGATAGCAGACAAGAAGAGAATTATAATTGATATTATATCTAAATTTAATGAAGTTACTCACCAATTAATTCAATATATTTTCAAAATTGATTCTAATCAACATTTCAATTACTGATTATTTGATTTTAATGTTTTGTTCAAATTAATTTTTTGCTTCTTTGATTGAGATATAA